>JAQPPZ010016709.1:11225000-11825000 GCA_028583015.1 Wollemia nobilis | reverse complement strand
TCATCATACGTGCTTATGATGTTAGCTTTTGAGGATATATGCAATGGGAGAAATCTAACACAGGTCCTAACAAGATGCAATAAATATGAAAGAAAGTGAGTATGCAATATGACTGAAATATGCTATAAATAGAAATGATAAAATTACAATGTAGTATGGAGGAAATGGACACTCCATTACTATGAGCTAAAGAGCTACATGGTACTCCATATAGGAGCACCACTATCTACTACACTGCACTAAATAAGAACTTGACTTGATATCTAATCTACCACTATGAGGCCCTTTATATAGGAAGATGGATTCCTTGGCCAACACTCTACCTAGTTGTACAAGGGGACACCTTGCACATTACTACACATTGCCACTTGTGCATTTATTACATTGCTTGAAGTAACTAGATAACTTCCCCCTAAAGTAATCTCCTACTCTAACTATGTACCTAAGGTGGTACATTTACATGACCCAAATGATGTAATATACTCTAACTCTAACACCCCCATGTATTACATTATTTGGGTATTGAATATTTCAATCTTCAATATGGATCTTTGTCTTTAGATGTTCTTCACATTGCACTGTATGCCTTCTTGCATTGGTTCTTCTTCTTCTTCTTTATTGGAGTCAAAACTGGAACTTGTATTCTCCTTCATGATTACTATAATCTGATCAAGCAGGTAGTTAGTGCCTTCATATGATGCAAAGAGAGTTGTAGATGAGGGTTTTTTAGTCTTTATGATTTCTTTGACATTCATGTCTTCTTTGCTAAGATCTCTTTTAGCATGTCTTTTCTTCCTTTTCCTCCTCCTTCAATTCTGCATTGATACTAGTGGAATTTTTGTTTCATGAGGAGTTAGTCTATCATCACAATAATATTGATTAGTATTGCTAGCTTGCTTCATGTGTTGAGTGAGTACAAACACAATTAATGATAGGTAAATCATCAAACACTCCTCGGATGTGAATACAACTATCTTTTGTGAATTCTACCATGCCTTGAAGAGGTTTTCATGAAGATAACCAATTAATGCTTCAAAGCTACCCTCTTTTGCTTCTTTAAGAAATAAGGAGAATCTTTCCTTATCGCTAGTTGATAGATTCTCATATCCCTCAAGGGTATCTATCAAGTTTTGAGAATATAATTCCATTTCATGAAATAATTCTTTATTGATAAAGGCATTTCTTATTATTTCATCCATATTCCTTCTTGATAGTTTTTGAGATAGTGTTGCTTGTCAATCCTTAGAATTGTAAATATGGATTTGATAGTAGACCTTTGAATACTCTGAATTGAATCTTTGAAGTAGTCTATCTTATGACTCCCTAGTTATGAGCTTTGATTTGATAGAACCTTTTAGTGCTTAGGTTTTGTAGGCTTCCTTATATCTCCCTAGTTAAGAGATTTGATTTAGTAGAATCCTTGTAGGATTTGTAGGCACCTTATGATTCCCAAGTGGGTTGAGTACTTGATAAATTTTGAATGAATGCTATTATTATCAAGTTTTGTAGAATGCCTTATGTCTCCCTAGTAATTTTGGATATGTTGAATGATAGATAAAGTGCTTTTGAGAATAGTAGTTCAATCTAGAGTTGATTTTGTAAAGTTTTGTAAATAAAAAATATCAACTTCTTTTACACCTTATTTCTCCTATTGAACTTAAGCACTTTCTATTTTAATGAGGTTCTATTTGTTGGAATTCTTTTGTCCCTTTAATGTAAGTTTGAGACAAGTATAGCAATTAGTTTCCAACTCTTTATTTTCCCTTATAGAACCTTCTTTTATAGCCTTTGATAATTTGATATTTTATGTTTCTAAATTCCAACTATCTATTTTGGTGTAGTATTCCTTATAACTCCCTAATATGGAAATTTAGAAAACAATGATATTTGCAATGTTAGATAATTAATCTATCCAGGTAGGAATCCTTATTTCTCCTATGCTTTAGATTGCAAATATTAGGCTATATATATCTATTCCTTTTTTTATATTGCTTTCAAATGTGGTTGATTTCTCTTAATGTTTCAACCTTATATTATACCTTATATCTCCCTATTAATGAAAGCAAATTGGAATAAGATGTAGTCTTACCTTTGTGATGCCCCAAACCTCTACGTATCTGGCACTGGTTCTTAGATGTAGATGGCAACACTCTTAAGTGCAATTTTGACCGTTATCTCCAACGTATGGGTGTAGCCTTCTTCTTTACCTTGGACGATGGCTGATTTCTTTGACTACACTGCTTGGATGCTTGACCGCTTTGATTGGGAGTATTCAATGCTCTTTTCCTCCTACCACTATAACATCGATGCTATTGTATAATTCTACCATGAGCTCGACTCCTCCTACTGCTACAAACTCAACTTTTAATGCATGGCTTTGCCTTGACTTCGCTCTCTTCAATGCTCGGCTTTGCCTTGACTTCACTCTCTTCAATGCTCGACTTTGCCTTGACTTCACTCTCTACTGCTTTCTCCAAGCTGGGCACTTTAAATAGAATGGAATCTTCCTCCTTTTGGACAAGTGGTGAATGGGAGTTACGAATTGGAATTCTTCCAATGCTCTTGCTAGGATAATGTACGTAACCTCCTTAATATTCTTTGTAACTCCTCTTGCTTAGGCGCTTGAAGTTTCTTGAGTGTTAAGAATCAGGATGGCACCTTAGAATGTTTGTGCCAAGTGGCACTCAAGGTCTTTGCATGTAGACCTCTACTATAATGCTCGAGAAAGACTCTTATAATTCCTCTTGCCCTTTCGTATGCTTGTTCCTTGGCTTGCTTCATTTCTTGGACAACAAGCAACCTATTTCCTTCGTAGGCGATTTGATGAGGATGTTGGATGGCGCTAGCTGTGATGCTCCTCGGTTCTATGGAGCTCCGAATGGTGGCTTAGTAGCTGATCTTGGTGCTTCCTTTGGTGGGTATTCTTCTTCTCGGATGTAGCACCTTTGCCCTTATTCTCTATGCTTTCTACGTGCTGATTTTTGTGCTCCTTTGTAGTGTAGATAGCCCTTTTTGTAATAGCTTCATTCCACGTTGATAGACGCCTTTTTTTATATAGATGAGCACCCTTTAGTATGGACCTATCTACTATCCTTTTCATCCACGTAGATGCATATTGATTAATGGCCTTATGTGGGCTTTGATATTGCAGGTGAATGCTTACTTCTGGATGCTTTGATGTGGAGCAATGGTGTCTTTTGACACCTCAGACCTTGAGCAATATGTACTCCTCGATGGCTTTATTTTCTTTCTTGAAACCTGCCCTTATACCTGCTTGAATGATGGCCATTGTATTCTAAGACCTTTTGTCCTTCTTGAATGGACAAGAATGGTGCTTGTATTAGATAGATTTTGCACCAATATAATGAGCCGAATGTCTTTTTCTGAGATGCTCCTTTTATTTTAGTAATTCCTTTTGCTTGGTCAATTTAGTAAGAGTAAAACCAAGCTAATAATTTGCACCCTTTTGAAGTAGAAAGTTTTGCACTTATTCTTTTAATGAAACCCTAAGTGCACTTTTAAATCTGAGACTCTCCAAGTCTCGATTCTTAGCTCCTTGGCTAATTTTAATGGTGGATTTCTTTTGGCCACTAAATGTTGTAGATTTTATGCATTAAATGGTGTTTCTAGACACCTTGATAATATGTTGATTTTGTGCCCTTAGATCAAGACACACAGTAATCCTTTGAGAGTAACTAGTTAGAGATCAACTAGTATAGTGCCAATGCACTTTTAATGGTAACAATAATCTCACCTTATTGCTCCAGTAAATGAACTCTCAGAATAATTTTAGATGCACTTAATAATCTCTACAACTTTTAAGAGTAATCTGTAATTTACCCTTAATGAATATTCTACAACTTTTCACTACAATCAATATTGTAGGATATAGTATTTTTGCTTTCTAGATAGCAAATAGGTAGATGATAATTTTATTTCTTTCAAAAATATCCAACTCCTATTTAATGTGCAAATAACCCTTAAAATGAATTTTCTCTTTTTGCACTTGAAGACTATAATGCAATCTATCTTTCTACAACTTTTAATCCAGATATGGTGCTTAATAGAATTTGATAATGAACCCTAATTTGAAGTTCAACTAATTGCACCCTAGTTGCTTACCTCTTTGATGGCTTCTAAAGTAGATGTAGATCTTGGTGTTTTTGATTCACCAAGTTGTTGCCTTGCAATGGTTGAATTCACAACTTCTTGTTGGCTATCCATAATAACTTCTTGCTTCACCAAACTGTAGCCTTGAACTTTCTATCTTGAGCCTTGGATTTGGTGGCTTGATCCTTCCAGTGATCTCTACTTTTCTACTATAGATTCATGTCTCTACTATACCTCTTCCTGTTATGAGAGGTAATCTCCAAATCTCCTAGATTTGGTAGGCTTCTTCTATCTGAATCTTCCTTCAAGCTTCTTGTCAAATTTTGACTTCAAATAGGATCTTCTTCTTCTCAAGATTCTGAATATCTTGAGGTCTTCACTGGATTCTTCTTCTGGATTTGGCACTCCTTGCCAAATTCTTCTTCTCTTGGGCTTGTTGTCAGATGGTGATAATTGTCCCAAGTCCTTCACTATCAAGAACTTCTCCTTGGTAGTGGATTTCTCCAATGAGTTCTCCTAGGAACTCTTTTGATGATGCTTCTATGAACTCTACAACAAGGCTCTCCAAGCCTTCTTCTTTTCTTCCTTGAGACCTCTCCAAGGTCTTCTATCTTGCAACTTCTCTGGTCTTCCAACTGAGACCTTTTCTTCAACCTTCTGCTTCTTGAAGTGTTGGTGATGAGATCTTCTTCTAGGATCTCTGATTCTACTACTTCTAGATTTGTACAAGACTCTCCTAGTCCTTCTCTTTCTTCTAGGAATGGAAGTTCTTCAATGAGATCTACTTAGGATCTCTTCAGCTTCTCTTGAAAGAAGTCTCTAATTAGTAAAGGAGATCACCAATCTCCTATTTCTTGGACTCTTCTTAGGAGTCTTCTTTAGGAACTCCTTTCTGGAGTTTTCTTCTAAATCAGGAATTTATCTTCTAATTAGGAATTCTTCTCTAACTCTTCTTTGGAGTATTCTTCTAAATCAAGAATTTATCTTCTGAATCAGGAATTCTTTTCTAAATCTTCTTTGGAGTATTCTTCTGAATCAGGAATTTATCTTCTGAACTAGAATTCTTTTCTAACTCTTCTTTGGAGTATTCTTCTGAATCAAGAATTCTTTTCTAAAGTTTTCTTCAAAATTAAGGCTACTATGGCCTTCTTCTGCTTCTAGGCTACTCTGGCCTTTTCTTCTTCTACACTCTACAGGTATCAATCTTGAATGGAGATCACCAATCTCCTATCTCCTTCTCTGACTCAACTTCTGGAGTCTCTTCTTCCTTGAGTCTGCTATAAGGCTATTGTGGCCTTTTCTTTACTTCTACAATTTGCAGGATTGTAGCTCTTGTAATGAGACCTTTCTTCGAGGTCTTTGAAATCTTCAATCTTCTCCTCGTTGTTGCAAGTGCTAGAATGATTCTTGAAGATATTCTTCCTAACTCTCTCGTAGGAAGCTTCCCAACTTTTTGTTGAATCTCCTTTTCCTGCAACAAGCTGTTAGAAACTAGAATGGAAGAACTTATAAATCTGGAGATAATAATCTTCACTAGTTGATTTATCAATCTAGTGGTATGAATGTTGAGTCCTAGTCTTCACGAGTTTTTCTACAACTCTGTGGAAAGACTCTAGCCAAATGTAATCTCATAATTTTTGCAACTGAGATTTATTTTAGTCCTCACTTTTCTAATCCTGTTGACTACTGAGGCTATTTCTATCTATAGATTCCTAATGGTAACTTCTGCATGCAATGGTGCACAATGATAGATCTAATTTGCAAAGATGCAGGCCAATCAGTAGTAATAGTAACTCTCCCTATTCCTCTTGACCTACTGGACTTCTCTTATGATGACTTTTGCAAGTGGCGGTGCACTCTAGCGAGTCCGATTTCCAAAAGTCCAAAGAGGAACTATGATGGATGTAGGCCCTCCTATCTCAATTCACCATGGATTTGATACCACTGTTAGCTTTTGAGGATATATGTAATTCTTAAGCTGTGGATCTTACTGGATCATAACAAATAAACAAATGATGCAGTGATAAACCATATCATAATAATAAGCCAATGATTGCCAATGTAGCAGTATCGACTCCATTATATGACAAAGCCGTGGTTTTAGTTCAGGACTTCTCTCACCACCGTGGCTGGAATTAGAGCAGCACAATATAATATCATTACATTACATTGCGGTTTTTACCTTGTGAACCATCTGATTCACCGCCGTCATTGTCTTCATATACATTTGAGGTTGTTTGTGGTGTAATATATTTATTGCCTCTTCACGAGAGATGAAGAACTGGGTGGCGCGCTCCTCATTCGTGATCTTGTTTCATTGTACTGAGCGTTTGCGACTAACAGTGCTCAATCATCATCTCGTCTTACTTTGGATTTTCTCTATAGATGGGACCATTATAATACCGTTGACATCTCGGGATTGTAAGACCTGTCTGTTAGAAGAAATTAATGAGTGACCTAAAACTACCATTGTACGTGTGTGGGTTCTTTGCTGAGGAAACCATGCCAGCGCATTGGTGTATTAATACGCGAACACCTAGAACTCCACGTCTGTGAGCTTTCAGATACAAGAATATCATGAATATGCCGAGCATTTGATATCACCCAGTGGATACAGGATGACCAAAAAATTTACCACTGAAGGTATTCAAAGGACATTTTTGAAGTTTTCAGAGTAACAATATTACTGAATTCTGATATTATAAAAACCAAGAACGCAAAATACGGAGATTTCCTGACAGATAGCAGAAAGTTTGATGATTAAAATTGAAAGTCAGAAGTGCCAGTTTCTGCGCGGACCTTCGTCAGTATTTCAATTCAGTAATGCCTTAAAATAGTAAATTTTATTTAAAGATGATGGGACCCTCATGAAACTTATTGATTAGAAGGGACATCAAACAGAAAGTAACTGTGAAGATGATATCATGATCCAGCAACAGTATTGGCAGAACTTTTCAGCGGATTCTGAAGTCAAAGCACAAAAGAATATCCATTTTCATGATATTAGAATTTTTCACGAGCTAGAGGTGAAGAAGCCAAAGTACAAAGGAATGTCATGATTTCGTGACATGACAGACTTTCATGAGCATGAAGTTTTTCGTGGGACAAAGATATAAGTAGAAACAAATAAACATGCCTTCAAAGGAATGTGTCGGCAACTGATGACAGATAGTGAAGAAAGCATCAAATCTCAGATTTCTGTTATCAAATATTTTGTTTACCATTAGATCAATAGGAAGCCATGCAAAGCATATTGATGCATTTTTATAGCTCGATTGTTTGTAACTGATTTTATGTCAGAATCTACTAGCTGTAAAAGATGCTCACCATAGGGTATATATAATAGTAAACGCACCCTGAATAGAGGTCGGCTCTTAGACGTTTACAAGACTGGATGTATGTACTCTGGATGCAAGCAATAAAATACGCTTCTATTGGCTTCTGGTTCACGGTGTGCAAGTGTATGTATTAACATTTGATGCTTCTATTCACATTATTGAGTTGTATATTGTATCTGTTCTAGAATCTGGACTTATACATGATATAAATCATATTGTTGGAGTTAAAATTCAATACATGTACGTGTTAGATAGATATCTAAATCACATTTGAAGACTATGATTTCTACGTGAAGATATAATAAATGCTTGAACAGAGAGGTTATATACATTTATCTTAGTTTTTGTTTAATTTGTACCATGAGAAAAGCTCTAGCTATGACTATATTTCCCTCTCTTTCAGTAAATCTCTTTTCCCTTTTCTCATAAAAACCATTAAGGAACCAACCTCCTCTGGAGATTAGATGGAAGCTCCCAACACCAAGTCCATCTATTCAATGTTGACAAGGTCGTAGGTGCAAATAATAACCATAGGCCGATTTTGTTCCAATAGTTTTTGGCACGCCCGGTGGGACCCTAAATCCCATAGTATTTTATAAGGTTCAGTGTTTGTCTTTGACCTATTCAAGATCTAAATCAATCACCTGGTGACTCCATTCGAAGGTATAGACCTAAGAAATACCTTATCTATTTATCTGGTTAGAACTTATGATTGTTTACCTATATGATAACCAGATCTAAAGCAAGAAACTCTGAAGAACCCATTGAGTTCTTCGAGTTACACCTTGGTAGCCTTAGGGTACATCCAGTTTTATCTGCTAGATCAAACCCACCTGCTACCAGTATTACCACCCTTGTACCTACTATTTTGCCCAGCCCTATTGTCAATATATCTTCAAATATAACTACCAGTAGTTCTACAGTTTAGGCAAGTACAGTTGCTACAATGGCCGCTCCTCCACCAACTTATCTTACATGGAACCACACTGGTCCGTTGAACCTGGTGGCTCAGAATCCGATTCCTACTGCGGCTTTGAAGGCATTGCCTTCATATGATGGAATAGGCAAAATGATGTATGAACATTGCTTAGATGTTGCCTCTTTGGTAGCGATTTACAACATCACTCAAGAAGATGTAATGATCAGGTTGTTGGTCATTTCATTAAAAGGAAAAATGCTCTATTGGTACAGAGCACTTCCCGCTCAATCCATCACAAGTTGGGCCAAACTCACTGGTAGGATGGTAGATGAATTTAATCAGCACATAGATCCTTTCTCCCTACTTAGCTAGTTCAACATTATCAGGAAACATCCTCAAGAGGAAATTGTTGATTTCAACATCCGATTCAGTCGCACTTGGGAAAGAGTGCCCATCGGATTGAAACCAACCACAGAACAAGCGGTGTATTATTATTTAAGAGCCTTCGATTCTGATATCAGTATGATTATATGACAATCATGAATATTCACTTTCCCTACTATTTACCAAGAAGCATCTAAAGTAGAGAGAGATCTCATTGCCACTGGAAGGTATCCACCAAAAGCAATAATACCAATTTTTCTAGATATTCCCCAAGCTTCCAGTACTAGTTCTTCAAGCTCTTCCCATTTTCCAAGTATAGACCTTCCAAAATGGAATGGGCAACCATCCATTCCTGCAATACAGATGCCTCAAAATTTCTTGGCATTACCTCCTATTCTTACTGTTCTCGCATTACCTGCACCACCTGCTCAACCAACCCAAGAAAATCAACTTTCTATTATACTAGACATGGTAAAAACTTTGGTAAATGATATGATATCAATGAAGAGAAGAGAGGCCAAGAGAAATTTTCAACCAAGAAGGTTTCCTCAAGTAACAAGGGATACAACTTCATCAAGCAATAGAGGGTAGGAAAGATCAAATGTCATTTATGCAAATGAAGCCAAGGAATCTGTAACTCCTCCCACAAATTTTGATTATTGGTGCACCACATGTAATGATCCACATGGAGAAATTTCATGTATGATTCATCAACACTATGTACAAAATGTAGCTATTGAGAAAGCAGAGAAAAATATGAAAGGCCATGTAAGCATGATTAGAGAAACTGATCACAATTTTATGATGCCTTCAGTTGAACAAGTTGCAGTCTTGACCAGATCAGGCAAAAAACCTCTACAAGTGGATCCTCAGGAGCTCCAACCTCTAAGTTTTCCCCTAACTCCTAAAGCATCACCTAAAAAAGATACTTCCTATGAAAAAAGACCTCAGGTTCCTACCCAGAGCTCTGGAGCAGAAATACATAAAGAATTTATCCCACAAAAGGAAGTCGAGACTCAAGATCAAGCTAAGGAGAGGTTAAGATTTCCTTCGCTAACTAAGAGATAGAGAATGGAAGTGACTCAGGGATACAAAAATAGATATGACACCTTTTCCAAGGAAATAGAGAGGAGTGTTGAACCATATTCTTTTAACATAGTGGAAGAAATGAAGAAGACTCCCTCAAAGGCAAGCATGTATGATGCCCTTCAGTTTCTTGGTCAGATTGATCTCCTACAAGAATATTTAAAGACAATGAAAAATAAATGTAGGAACACATCCTACTCAAATACAGTCCAAGTGAATCTAACATCTGCCACTAGAAAAAATAGACCACCTCCCTTCTATTTATCTCTTCAAATGGAAGGGTGGGTCGTACACAACTGCATGATAGACTCAGGTGTTGCTACTACAGTGATACCAAAAGCAGTGTGTGATATTATGGGAATGGAGTACACTAGAAGCAATCCAGGGGTTCTACAGTTAGATGACACTCTAGTAAAAATTGTAGGAGTAATTAAAGACATCCCCATACAACTTCATAGGATGCCTCAAATGGTGGTCATACAAGAAGTGGTAGTTGTAGATTTAGCGCCATACTTCGGCATGTGTTTGTCCAGAGAATTCACAACCAAGATAGGAGGATATCTATCTATGGACTACTCACATTTAGAAATACCTTTCAAATGTAGGAGAATCAATATATTTAATGAAAAACCATCTACTTTTCACGTAGAAAAGATAGGGGAGGCCGACACTATAAGTATGATGATCGAAGAAATCAAAGATCTAGATCTAATGGAGGAGACCTTAGAGGAGCTTCAAATAGAAGATCAGTTCTCTCTAAAGAATTTCAATGCCATGATAGAAATAGAGATGGGAAGTTATTCCATTGAGAAACCAAAAAGGCAATTGGCACCCGCTCCCAAAGAAGATGACTCTACCAGTCAACTTTGGAAGCTTTTCTTCGATGGAGCTAGGTGTAAGAATGGAGTTGGTGCTGGAATAGTTTTGATTTACCCTATAGGAAAAGAAATAATTTTCTCTTATAGGCTAACGTGGAGTTGCACCAATAATATAGCAGAGTATGAAGCACTTTGTTTGGGCCTGAGAAAGGTCGAGAAACTGGGGGTTAAGCAGTTACTAATTTATGGAGATTCAAAACTTATCATGAATCAAGTCATGGGAAAATGTATCAGTAAACAACATTACTTAAAGGCATACATAAATAAAGTGTGGGACCTTTTAGAAGCCTTTGAGGCTCTAAATATGAAGTCTATTCCTAGAGAGTAGAATACCCATATAGATTTGTTGGCATCTATGGGAGCAAATTTTTGCCCCATCAACAATGTTATCCAGAAATATAAGATGGTTAGACTCATATATAGACCCTCCATGCTAGAAAAAAATATTTTCTAGCAAGTTTTTGAAAATGATGAGCAAATATTAGATTTTTTAATCTATGAGATGAACTGCTCGAGTGGCAGAATGCTGCAAGATGAAGAAGAAGAAGGATTGATTCAATTAAAGAATAATCATATTCCCAAGGGACTTATCACCCTTGAGAGTCTTTTTGATAATAATGATAGGGAAGTAGGCCATAAAATAAAAGTTGATAAGCACCGATATAAGGAAGTTGAGCTAGAACCAAGAAAAATGATTAAAGTCGGAGTTAGTTGTATAGTAGAAGAGTTAAACCAAATCAGGGAATTGTGCAAGAAATTTCTAGATATTATAGCTTGGGTGTACAATGATCTAAAAGTGTACAGGAAAGAGATTATCCAACACACCATTGAATTAGAGGAAGGAGCCAAACCTTTCAGGCAAAAGCAAAGGCCTGTGAATCCAAAGATAGAAGCTCTGATGAAGCAAGAATTGTTAAAACTCCTTCAAGCTAAGATAGTGTATCCTATTAAAAATTCTACCTGGGTGGCAAACTTAGTTCTAGTTAGGAAGAAAAATGGAGATATTAGACTATGCATCGATTTTAGAAATTTGAACAAAGCCTCACTCAAGGACCATTATCCTCTTTCATAGATAGACCAAATTTTACACAGTTGTAGGAGCAGAGATATTTTCTTTGCTAGATGGTTTTTCTGGGTATAATCAGGTATGGGTCAGAGATGAAGATCAATATAAAACTACCTTTACCACCAAATGGGGAATATTCACCTATCAAAGGATACCTTTCGGGTTGTCTAATATTGGAGCAACCTTCCAAAGGGTAATGGATGTAGCTTTCGGTGAGCTTGCTAACAAGATCATAGTCATCTATTTAGATGATATGATAATTTTTTCTCATCATAAAGAAGATCATATAAAACACCTCGAGAAGGTTTTTGAAAAATGCAAGGAATTTGGAATATCTTTGAACCCAAAGAAATCCATATTCGTTGTAGAGGAAGGTATTCTACTTGGTCATGTCATCTCTAAAGTTGGATTAGCCATAGATCCTGATAGAGTGAAAGCACTCTTAGAACTTCCCTTACCAACAAACAAGAGAGGCTTGCAATATTTCTTCGGATAAATAAATTTTGTGCATAAATTTATTGCAGATTTTGCACAGATTGTTAAACCAATGATAGAATTATTAAAGAAAGATGCACCTTTCAAATGGATAGATCCAAGGAAGAATGCTTTCAAAAATATTTTAGAGGAAATAACTCAAGCACCTGTGTTGGTTAATCCTGACTACTCCCAAGGTTTTATCCTATATGTTGTTGGTGAGCAAGAAAGTTATGTTGCAGTCCTCACATAGAAGGGAGCAGACAATGAAGAAAGACCCATAGCTTTTCTGAGTGCCACTATGCATGATCATGAGGAAAGATACAACTTTATTGAGAAACAAGTATATGTTATCATGAAGTCTTTGAATAAATTCAAACATTTCCTATCATAGAGCAGGATCATTGTTTATGTGATCCATCCTGATGTTAGGAATTTTATAATACAAGGAGAACTTGGTGAAAAGAGAGTTGGTTGGGTGACTAAAATATAGGAATATGATGTAGAAATACACCCAACAAAAATAGTAAGGGGTAGAGCCCTATGCCAAGAATTGGCCAAGCAGGCTTCAAATGGTCATGTGGATCACCAAAGCATAATGGTAAATGCAGAATCAGATCAAAATCTGGAAAAGGTTGATTGGATTGATGATCTTGTGGAGTACTTTCAGACTGGAAGATGTCTTGATAATCTGAATGCTTCACAAAGAAGAAGGTATAGAGCACAAGCATTGAAGTACACCCTTCAATCAGAAGGGTTGTACAGAAAAAATATAGATGGTGTACTATTGAAATGCATAAGAGATGATAAAAAACAAAAAGTGTTGAAAGAGTTTCATGGAGGTCTCTCTGGGGGACATTATTCAGGAAGAACCACTGCTTTGAAGATACTCAGAGTAGGTTGTTATTGGCCTTCTATTTTTTTGACACTTACAAAATAACCAAGAGTTGTGAGCAATGCTAGAGATACGTAGGGAGGAACATAAATGCCCCTATGCCCTTAAAGTCTATCCAAGTTGAAGAACCTTTCCAATAGTGGGGGTTAGATTTTATTGGGATAATAGAGCCTAATTCATCAGCTGGCCACAAGTATATACTTACTACCATAGACTATTTTACCAAGTGGGTTGAAGCAATTCCCACTAAGAAAGTTGATCAAGAGGTCGTAATTGAGTTTGTGGAAAGCTTGATTACAAGGTTTGGTATACCAGATTCACTGGTTATAGATAATGGATCAACTTTCATCGGAGCTAAAATGATTGAGTTTACTAGCAGATATGGTATATATTTGAAGACTTCCTCCAACTACTATCCACAGGGAAATGGTCTAGCTGAGTCTACAAATAAAAACCTTCTTAGAATCCTGAAAAGAATGTTAGAAGATAACAAGAGAAGTTGGCACTCCTTGATCAACCAAGCACTATGGGTTGATAGGATTTCAATTAAGAAATCTATTAATACATCACCCTATTCTTTGGTCTATGGCAAAGAGGCTATTCTACCTATACACATGGAAATACCAACATTAAAGTTACTTAATCATATGGATGAAGAAGGAGGTCAACCAATGGATGCTCGATTGATGCAACTTTTACAACTAGAAGAATAGAGAGAACAGGCCTATAATCACCATCAAAAGCATATGGTAGACATAGAAGGGTGGTTCAATAAGAAGACCACTTTCAAAAAATTTAAGGTGGGGGATTTGGTTTTGAAATGGAATGTGAAAAAAGCTAAGCTAGGTAACCACAAAAAATTTGATGCCTTTTGGGAGGGCCCTTTTGAAATAATTGTTGAAAAGCAATTTAATTCGTTTCAACTAAAAGATCAACAGGGTATGATTCTACCCATAATAGTGAATGCTTTTCACTTAAATCTCTACTTCAAGTAAAAAAAAAGGAGAATTTCATGTATATTATGTATATTATATAAGGTTTGTAAATATTTCCCAAAGTTTTTCTAGCTTATAAAAGAGTTTTTGTCATCATTTCATGGCCAACCAGAGTTTACCAGCAAGAAGAAGATAAAATCAGAAAGAAAAGAAAGTGCTATATTGTCGGATATAACGGTTGAAATTTGAAATTGCCATGTAGCCATCTGATAATTGGTGGGAAAGAATCACTTTTGAGAATAAAAGAAGCTTTGAGAAGCATAACTTTCATTTAATAAAGTTGCTAGCCACCAAAAGAAATTCAAAATTTGCCACGTGGCTTTCTGATGATTGGAAAATAGGAACCGCCTTTGCAAATAGAAGAAGCTTTGGTAAGCGTAATTTTTATTTAATGCAGTTGATAGCCATTGGCTAAATTTTTTAAACATTTGAAAGGGTGATAGAAACAAGGCATGGGAGGATTCGAGAAAATCTAGCCCACCAACCGCAATTAATGCAACCATGCATATCTTTTCTAATTAATGCAAAAAACCCTAATTTCACTCTTGAGTAAGTTCTATTGCACCACTTTCTATTCCTATTCTTGAATCCAAGCTCAGTTCAGATAAACTCAGTGTGATATTTTCTCATGGCTCCAAAGAAGAACAGTCAAAAAATAATAATGGCAACTTCATCTTCTGTACCTTCGATAGTGAGATGTGAAGAGGAAATGGGTGAGAAATTTGTTGATAGAGATGCTAGAATTGGTGACATAGTAGTGACATGGAAATATCTAGGAAAAATTCGAAGAGATATCGAAGACAGGATGGCCACTGGTATCACTGCATCTTCTCCTACTACTTTTGCTTTCCATTCATTACTCTATTGGTATGTTTACATTCCTGTACACCCTTGTCCTAAATTGGTCAAAGCAATTGTAAATTTTTATGATGAAAATAAGAAAATTGTTAGGGATTTTAGAGGAAGACCTCTTTTTACTCTAAGTACAGATGCATTTATTGTTGCTTTCATCGTTGGTTATGTGCCTGCCCTTGAACCCAAAGCTTTTGACCCTACTGAACAAGCGAAATATTTTGTGCCCTCTGAGAAGATAAGAAATTTCCTCACTACATAGTTGAAAAAACCACCTACTGGAGGAAATATACCTGAAACCCCTATTCCCTTAACAGATTTCAAAAATCTAGAACTTTTCTCCATATTGGCTATGGTGGCTGGACTGAAAACTGATGAAAAATTTTTATGGGTGGCAGATTGCCTTAGTCAACTATCTATCAAACCCAAAGAATTATGACTCTTCAGTCATGGATAAGAATGTTAGGCCTTTGTTTTTTGACTGGTCGAGGTATCTCTTTCGAGAAATTCATGAAGGTTTGTCTGCAATGAAAAAGGGGTCTCAATTTTCTTTCCATTTTTCTTCATATTTAGTATGGATATTCTTCTATTTTATGGCTAAGGAGCTAGCTTTTATTTCTATAAATGATAAATATGAAAAAGGAAGGACATTGCCAGTGTATGAGTGGACCAATGTATTGCACATAATAGAATCATATTATGATTTTAATAGAGAATTTTTGGGTCCAACTCTAAAGATAATGTATGGGGAAATTAGAAGGTTAACCCCAAAATCTGAAAAGGTTCTATAGAACAAACATGCAGAGGAGGGCGACTGGTTCATCCTCACTCAAGGGGTTGTCATTAGGTTGTACGGGTTTACTGGGAAACCTTTCTTACTTCCCCATTATGTTACTGACAAGTTATTTGCTTTAGAATATGTCAGACAAACTGAACAAATAAATTTCAAATATGGTACGGGTATAGGTAAAACTGGTACCTATACTATGCCATTTCAGTTTGAAGGTATTATTGTTTCTAAGAAGGGGCAACATGAACAAATTACCCAAGCTCTGAGAGAATTGGGGTTAATAGAAATACCTCAGAGATGGAAATATGATCCTATAAATAGATTTGTAGAGAGGCAGACTATTTTGAATAGAACCTCAATTAAGAGCTATCATGCGTCCCTTAGACCAGACATTGAAGCTTGCAAAAATAATAATGAAGATGATGCACTAGAATGACATGTAGAAAGGATGCAACCATTGCCCCCTTGGCATGATTTTTATGAACATGTAATGTATTATGATCCTAAAAATAATCCTAAACATGTTTTAGATGAAAATACCATTACTAGAATGCAGAAGAAAGGGGCAAAATGGATGGTGGGAAAATTTCATGAATGGTGGACCATGAGAGTCCAAACTAATATGATTGATTCGAGGTACCCTATGAAAAATGATCTTGAATTCTCAGTTCATTATGATTATTATCAAGATTCTTGGTCAGGGACCTTCCTTGTAAAAGTACCTCCTAGCATTGGTGGCAACAAGGAAGCAAGTCCTGAAGCTACAAAAATATAGAATATTGACCAAAGTAAAGGAAAGAAAGTTGCAGTTGAGCAACTGTTATCCCAGGCACAAACCAGGCTTAGATCTTCCAAGAAAAGGTCTACTGAAGACATCTTCATGAAAGAACAAGGAAAAGCATATGGAAAAGTTGCTCAAATGATGTTGAAGATGGGATATGAAGGCAAAGGACTAGGTAAAGAAGGGCAAGGGATCACTAAACCCTTGTAGGTAGAAAGGAGAGGAAGACGCCTGGCACTAGGTGTTGACTCATCAAAAGGTAGAACCACAACCTCTAAAGCTCTAAAATTTGTCCCCCCTTCAAACTCAGCTACAAAATCTGATGAAGAACCTCTTGGCATTAAGAGGAGGAGGCTAAAGTCTATAGCAAAAACTCAACAAAAGAAAAAACAAGATGTTGAAAAAGCCCCAAATAATGAACAAGCTACTCAAGGTGATGATGATCAACACATAGAGGTTACTCAAGCTACTCAAGATGGTGATGTTGAAAATATTGAAACTGCTCTAGAAGGTGAGCAAATTGTTCAAAATGATGAAGATAATGTTCCAGATACAAAGATTACTGAAAATCATACTGAAAAGGAAGATGTTCAAAATGAAACAATTGATGATACAAGTAACCTTGCTCAAGAAGGTCAAAATGTAGCCATTTTTCAAGAAATTATTGTAAAGAAAGAAAATGTTGAACATGAAAAAAGATAGCATGGGGAAATTCCCCTAAATATTGAAATAATAAATCTCGAAGAAGATACAGGCAATGAAGATAAAGCTGATGAAAGAGAAAATGTAGAAGAAATTTCTACACCAAATGAAGTTCAAAATTCTATTATGAATGAAGTCAATGAAGATCATGAAGAAGAAGATGGAAATCAACATGTGCTTCAGATAGAAATAGGTATGGCTTCTCTATTCTCTCACTCTTTTCCTTCTACTCATTCTCGAACTAAATCTCCTTCCATTTCTATTTCAAAGAAAGATATAATGTTTCCTTTGAAACCATGGTTTCCTTCCCTAGAACCAGCATTATATTCATAGCTCTAGTCTGAGGCTAGTGCTACATTGGTTCCAAATCCATTTCTTCCTAGTGCTTGCATTCCAGCTATTAAATCCATATCCACTACAGATGCTGAAAATCATCCAACTCTTTCAAAACTAAAATATTTGAGAAAGGCAAACAAGAATACCTTAGACTAGTGGACATCTCATTCCTTTGGAGATTCCAAGACTCCAACCCATGCTCAAGAAATGATAGCTCTTGATCCCACCACTATGCAACGAAAAAAGGTAATATTGACACCAACATCAAAGAAACCTAAGGGAGAAATGATAATTGAAGATTATCAAGCAGAGAATACAACTGAAGATATTACCCATATTCATATACAAGACGATTTGGGAATGGCTCAGTCCCATCTAGGAACTATCTACTTGCATGGAGAGTACTTTAAAGAGAAATTCATCAAAGAGCAAGGGGCCAGAAAGGAGTTGGAGTCAGTCCTACAGGAACAAAAATTAGTAGAAAAGGCTCTGAAGCTAGAGGTAAAGATATGGGAAGATAAGTTTGGTGAGGCTGCTAGTGAAGCAACCAAATATAAAGAAAAACTTGAAGAGGTAGATGCACAAATTCAATCTCTGAATCTATAGGTTCAACAACTTCAGCAATAGATCCTAGAAAAGTAGAATGCACCATCTGGCCTATCGAAGGAAAAAGCCAAAGCGGTAAGAAAAGAAATGTTTGAGGACATCTTGTCACTGAGCCTTAGAGCGAGGCCTATGTTGTTGTACCTAGCCAAAGTAAAAGAAGTGATTGAAGTGGTCAATGATGAGTTAAAAGCTTCGGTGAGATTTCTATAGGAAAGATCAGATGCAACAACAAAAATTCAAGTCTTGTCTGAGAAAATGCTAGAGAGTGTCGCTGCTAAGATCCGAAGTGAAGCCTGGTCTCAGGCCAAGATTGCAGCCAGAAGTTTCTTTAGAAGATTTAAACTTGTAACTCAAGGTGAAAAACTCCTTCAGGAGTTAGAAGTTGAAGCTAAGGGACTAGTGAAGCATTTAAATCTAGAAAAAAATGTGATTCTATTTTGTGGGATGATAAATTAAAATTTTAAGTGAAGATGCACTAACAATGTCCCTAAAATATTTTATGGATGATGAATCTGAAATAGAAAGTTGGGAAGAACCTGTAGAAGAAGCACAAATATTTGCTATGGTGCAAAACCTCACGCAGATTAAGTCCTATTTACAGGAGCTGATTTTAAGGTATAAAGTAGTGTCTCATGACAAAGTGGAAGAATTACAATATGTATATCAGTTGTTCATGGACTCATCAGACCTTGAGGATGAAGCTTGGAAATAGGTTTACCTCACTTACAATGAAGTCATCACTATGATAGAAAAGTTGAAGAAATCCAAGCAGGTTGACCAAAGGCAACTGATAGAAGGTGGGACCAGTGGTCGATAGTAAAACAAGTTTGAAATTATTGAGGTGTTAATGTAATATTAGTAAAGTATGCATAAGTTGTAAGAGGTATTTTGAAAGGTAATGCTTTACTTGTTTAAGTGCATTTTTCTTGATTTTTCTTCCACAATCTCCTCTTCCATATTGTTTTGACTCCGTTTCCCAATGGATGAAGGTCCTGGATTCTAATATTTTTTCTAGAAAAATTCCCTAGAAGGCACCAAGAATGTTAGTCTAAAAAGACTACCTTGAAGGATAGCAAAGTTTTTGAAGTTTGAAACCAACGTTTCAATTTTTGAGACATAAGGCGTAAAAAGACTAAGGCATGAAAAGGGTCACGATTTCTCGACATGACGAAGTTTCATGGGTTCGGAGAGTAGAGGAGAGCTGAAGCACCAGAATGTCACGATTTCATGACATGACAAACTTTCATGGACAAAGCGGTAAAGTGAAGGAGAATGTCATGATTTTGTGACATGTCAGATTTTCATGAGCAGGCAGCCAGGAGAAGCCAAAGTACAAAGGAATGTCATGATTTCATGACATGTCAGATTTTTGCAAGTAGGCATCCAGGAGAAGCCAAAGTACAAAGGAATGTCATGATTTCATGACATGATAGATTTTCATGAGCTAGGCAGCCAGAAGAAGCCAAAGTACAAAGGAATGTCATGATTTCATGTGACATGACAAACTTTCATGAGCAGGAAGTTTTTCGTGAGACAAAGATATAAGTAGAAACAAATAAACATACCTTCAAAGGAATGTGTCGACAACTGATGACAGACAGTGAAGGAAGCATCAAATCTCAGATTTCTGTTATCAAATATTTTGTTTACCATTAGATCAATAGGAAGCCATGCAGAGCATATTGACGCATTTTTATAGCTCGATTGTTTGTAACTGATTTTATGTCAGAATCTACTAGCTGTAAAAGATGCTCGCCATAGGGTATATATAATAGTAAACACACCCTGAATGAGGGTCGGCTCTTAGACGTTTACAAGATTGGATGTATGTACTCTGGATGCAAGCAATAAAATACGCTTCTATTGGCTTCTGGTTCATGGTGTGCAAGTGTATGTATTAACATTTGATGCTTCTATTCACATTATTGAGTTGTATATTGTATCTGTTCTAGAATCTGGACTTATACATGATATAAATCATATTTTTGGAGCTTAAAATTCAATACATGTACGTGTTAGATAGATATCTAAATCACATTTGAAGACTATGATTTCTGCGTGAAGATATAATAAATGCTTGAACAGAGAAGTTATATACATTTATCTTAGTTTTTGTTTAATATGTACCATGAGAAAAGCTCTAGCTACGACTATATTTCCCTCTCTTTCAGTAAATCTCTTTTCCCTTTTCTCATAAAAACCATTAAGGAACCAACCTCCTCTGGAGATTAGATGGAAGCTCCCAACACCAAGTCCGTCTATTCAATGTTGACAAGGTCGTAGGCGCGAATAATAACCATAGGCCGATTTTGTTCCAATAGAACACTTGCAGTGAGTCATTATAGCACCAGTTTATTATAGGCTCTGGGTTCTATTTCTTGGTTAAAGTCACCATATGAGTATGCTTTCTTCGCTAATAAGGTCAGGGCTACTCATCAAACCCTAATTACTCTAGGGAAAATATATTTAAAGGAATGAAGAGACAACCGATCATGATATCTAGATTTTTTTCTCAAAAGAGTCACCAAGTGATAAAGAAAATGTGAACAAATCAAAGCATCCCCATTTCAAATTATTCTTGAAAAATAGATACCTTTTGGATCCCCAGTGGAGTCATCAAAAAATGTTGGTGGTAAATCTGACCCAATGGAAAGTATGGGGAGTTTGCATACCCGTAGACCTACACCAACATTGAATGACCACCAAGCTCTGGGAATATCGGGTGGTCTATATCTAGAGAAGGTTGGTTTCTTTTAGGAATTCCTAGCTAACTAAGCCTGAGAGGGGGAAAAAAGAGAAAAGGAAAGAGAGGAAAGGATGCCACAACTAGAACTCATAAGGATGGATTCAGATGCATCAGTACATACATGTAGCACACTTGCACCATTATGGAAAACACAAATGCACCACCTAAAATATCAGACAACCTTACCTCTACCATTATTTCTAGCAATCTTATTGAAAGTAATTCTAGAACCATTGAATGAAATGCATAAATCTAGAATGCAAAATTACAACACATTCACCCAACTAGCTTTAACATAAATAAACCTTCAACATTCACACATACATACATAGGAGTCAATTTGGAGACCAAATAGTGATATGCTTATATTTCAAGAATGGAAAAAGCCTTACATATGAATTGTAATGGCTAAAGAGTTTCCCTTTGGAATGATCAAAATTCTAGTATTTATAATGTTTTTATAATAAATTCAAATACATTCATTAATGGCTCTAGGTAGGAAGATATGGCTACGATAGTTAGACAGATGGTTGGTACACTATCTCATTTGGATGAAGGTGGTTGTCCAAAGGAAGTAGGTGATTCTACAAAAATATGAGCCATTGATCATTTTAACAATCCTGGTAGACAAGACACTTCATTTAATTGCTATTTTTTCATAGATGACTATCAAACTGGGTGGTTGAGCTACTAGAATCAATCACCACTAAGATCATGAATTTTTAAATCAATACTTCCATACCAACTGCTAACCCATAATTAGGTGGCATAGATCATTAATTCTCTCCTTGAAGGTTCTCATCGCTTTTCCTCTAGTGGGGGGTAATTTTAGCATCGAACCGGGATTCGAGATTTACCCCTTAATTTTTGATAATCCAAAGTTCCATCTGATAGCATTTCCATAGTCGGGAGGCCTTTTGGGATGTGCCCTCTCCTTCTTATTGTCTTAGAACTCCATCCATGCTTTGGATGGGTATTTGGCTACCTTTGGAGTTGCCTCCAAGGTGGTGCATTTGGAGTTGACCTAGGTTGGTTTTCATCATAGAGTCAAGTGGGTCCTTGAGCTCTTATTTTTCTATCGATGCTTTGAGATGGGGATTTGAGATCCATCCAAGTACATTGTCTTCCCAATTATCTACCCTTATGATTGGGTGATATTTTTGGATCCATCTAAAATTTACGAGCACCTAATTCTTCACCTACCTTACCACTTAGCCAATATTTTACGTGCTTCTTGTTGGTGGTGTTCTAGAAACCACTTCAGGGTATAAGATACTATTTTCCTGCCCCTCTTAGTAGTGTCAAATTTTACCATATTCATTGCAAATCACTCCAACATCTCATGCCACATCCGTTGGTCTCATTTCTTCCAATATCTAGAGAGCTAACTCTAAAACTTAACCATTTCTAAGGGTCATCATCTTTCCTATCAAAAATAAATAGAGTGGGTGAACAGATATGAAATTTTACCCATAGGATGTCAATGGAGTATTGAATAGATTGACTTCTTCTAGGGGAATCACATTCTATATCAATGGAGTCATCATGTTTGTCATTAGTAGACATGATGTATATGTATTAAAACTCATCTTCAAATGGTTCCTTAATATCATGATGGTAACTTAAGCCAAATTTGTCATTTGGCTATTGGTAATGAGGAGTAATGAGGTTACGTTGACCTTGTTCATGATGATCCAGGCCAAACCCATGCAAGTTATAATATTAGAAGTACCATAAGGTGAATTATGGGCTAGGTAAATAGTTGAGGTTTGCACAAAATATAGGCTCAGGTTCTAGAGGCTCAGATGCTTTAGAGGAGGTGTCAATACCTATTTATATGAATTTGGTTTGGTCTGTGGGAACCCCATTGGGATGACAACATCGATGGTAAATGATATGTTTTTCTATTGACCAAAATCATGTATTATCTAAATGTTGGGTGGTGAGGTATGAGCATTATGCATAGCATATTCCCTCAATCTTCTACAGGTTATGAGGACCAATACATGTGTTGTATCAGGATAGGTTCATGACAACAAGGACCCGATGTTATCCAATAGTAAATGTGAGGATGTAGATGCTTGGGATTCAGTTGAAAGATGAGTGGGTGGAGAAGAGTTGAGTGAAGGTATATTACTTGGTCTAGGAGGGGTATGAGAAGTGGAGGAATTAGAGTATGACAAATGAGGAGGTGTACACGCTGTATAAGAAGGTGGGGAAAAGTTTATTTCCTATTGGATGTTAGGATACAAGGTGGGAAGGGATGTGTAATGGGTGGTGTTGTTGGAGTGATGAGTGCAATTATTGAGTGAATGGTTACTGGAGGAGTGATGGGAGTGATGGGTAGGTGAGTAGAGGTAAGGGTGGGAGCTTGTGGTAGTGTGATCAAATTGTAGTATTTGAATTATCTTGGATGCGATGCACTCATCCATCATGTAGATATTTTATGTAACGATGAAGGATCAAAGGAACACATTGCATATTGTAGATCCAAGGTCTCCCTAAAAAGAGATTATATTACATTTTCCTTTTAATTATATGATATAATGTGGGTATTATTTTAACTCCTATTGGATAGATATGACTATTGTATCCAAGGTAGAATAGAAATTGCAATTAATACCTACAAGTCCATGGTAGGGATGGCATGATGATTAGGAGGAATTTTGAGATGCTTGAAGGCTTTCACCTTGATGATGTTTATGGAGGAACCTATGTCACTCAAGACAAATTTATACTAACATCATTTATACATGTCATTATGTACATAGGGGGATCATACCCTTCTCCCATAAGTTTGGTTATTTCATGGTCATAGAATACTATGGAAGGTTACATATAGGTATACACATTGCCTAAAAATTTAGGAAATTCATTATTATCCTTTGTTCATAGATCTATGGACCTCAAGATGTTATTGAGAGCCTTGCAAGAAGGTTGAGATTGTTGTAAGAGGTCATAGATAGATAACCTTGTAGGCACAATTTTTAACTGATGTGTGAGATTGCTCCTAATGGTGATGATTATTCGTAGAGGTAGAGGGGAGGCTTATTTTGGTGAGTATGTGGAGAATGAAGGTGTTTGAATGGGTGATAGTTATTGGGTAGGGTAGACCAAGTATCTTTGGTTCCTCATGATTATGTTGGTCATTCCAACAAAACCATGATGTTCAGGTGTATAGTTAACCTAGTTGACCTATTGATGTGTTGGTTTTGAGGTTGAGGCTTTAGCCTATGTGTGTGGTACATCACAGTGGAATGGGGGATCTAAAAAATGTCCAAATTTTGATTAGAAGCCAAGGTATTTTTAATCTAAATGGTACCATGATTGATTAAGTCTTGGATAATGTGTCAAAATTGTTTATGATTGTTAGTATCATACCCCTTGTAGTGATGATAGTTATAGAAGGTGTGTTCCTTGTAGCCTTTTGGTTTTGGGTGTTTTGGATCTAATGGTATGATTTTGGGAAAAATGATGTATCCTACATCATAAATATTTTGGAATATATTGATACAAGGCTCAGCTAGAGGAATCCAAACACAAAGTGGATGATTGGGAGAATGTGGGTAGGTATGTTGCTGGTAATACAAAGGTGGAGGAATTGCCTGCTCAAAGTTTAGGTAACCTTGGGGTTGCAATTGTGTGTTGGAGGTGGATGGGGCGATGACCACACTAAGTACTAAATTGATTGCTTGAAGTGACCTAGGCTGGGTAAGGTTAGGATTTCACTTGCTGAATTGATTTGAGGTATAGTCTAGCTTCTTATGGGGTTTGATCTTCCCATTTTTGATTTTAAAATTCTATATTAATTTGGCATATGACTCAAAGGATCCATGTTGTTTCATTTGTAAATTTCCTAAGATGTATTTAATGCAGCTCCTCGCAAATAACTTGACCAACTTGGTTTGAGGGATGGGAAAGGGTAGCTTATTGATAACGGTTCACCATCTTGCAATATAATAATGATATGATCATCATCAAATTTTCATAAACTATATAGGTCTAGCAATGATTTATTATCATTTATGTTGATTGAAAAAGACTCTATGAAGGCATTGACCAGTTGTTCAAATGTGTATAGACTATTCCTAGGTAAGCTAGTGTACCAGATTATGGTTACTCCCCCAAGAGACTGAGAAATATCTTGAGCATTAGGGCATCACTACCACTAATTTGATAGTATATGAATCGATAGTTGCTTAGATGTTTTTAAGGATCTTCCTTACTTTAAAA
This sequence comes from Wollemia nobilis, assembly GCA_028583015.1. NCBI lineage: Eukaryota > Viridiplantae > Streptophyta > Pinopsida > Araucariales > Araucariaceae > Wollemia > Wollemia nobilis. Next base: position 11,799,809 of record JAQPPZ010016709.1, on the reverse strand, counting down.
TTTATCAAACTTAGGGCATTCAAATTTTGAGGGGTATGGTGGCATGATCACTGAGGTATGAATGGTTTTTGAGAATAATTGACTATAAGTGGGTTTATCATACCCATGGCCCATTGATCATATTTGTAGTGATTTTATTTGTTCTTGCATGATATGAATTACATGAGGTATGGCTAGCATTGTTATATTTTGAACCATAAGAGCATCCATTTGAAAGTGGTCAGCGTAGTATGGGGTGGGGGTGTAGTAGTTGGAAGGTTGCATAGGGTGTTGATTATGGATGTAAAGGGTTGCAACATCTATTTGGTAGAAAGTGGGTGAAGGTTGTTGGGGTGGAGGATTTGGATTATAAGGAGCTTGGGTGTGATTGAGTCCTACATACAAGTTTTGGTACTATGTGTGGTTGATTGTAGGGATGAATTCTTGATAAGATGTTTGGTCATGTACCTCATGATATGGTACCCAAGTAGGTCCTTATTATTGTGATACTTAGTTGTACCATTCATGATTGGGAACTTATGGTACATGTGTTTTTGGGATGCTTGAGTGTACCATTATTGGTCTAGCACTTGATGATCATGTGTTTGATAAGTGTTTGGATAGGCACTTGCTAAAGAAGTATTTGGGTGTAACCTTGTTGAGTTAGTCCTTGGATAACCACTTGTTGCAGAGGTGCTTGAGTGTATGTCTATTATTGTGGTAGTTCATGGATGTGCACTTTATTAGTGCTTGTTTGCGTGAACGATACTTGAGTGTGAAATTGTTGAGAAGGTACCTGATTGTGCATTTGTTGTTGATATGGAAGCACTTGATTGTAGAATTTTTGTTTTTGAGAAGGAATCACTTGATTTTGTAACTATTGTTGTTGAGAAGGGAGCACTTGATTGGGGAACTATTATTATTGAGAAGGGAGCACTTGATTGTGATGTAATTGTTGTTGTTGAGAAAAGAGAACTTGATTGTGTTGTAATTATTGTTTTTGAGAAGGAAGCACTTGATTATTGAACTATTATTGAGAAGAGAGCACTTGATCATGCTACAACTATTGGTGTTGAGAAGGAAGCACTTGATTGTGCAATTGTTGTTGAGATGAGAGCACTTGATTATGCTATGATTTTTGCTATTGAGAAGGAAGCATTTGATTAGGAAATTGTTGTTTCTATTGAAAAGGAAGCACTTGATTGTGCAAATATTGTTGTTGTTGAGAAGGAAGCACTTGTTGTATTGCAATTGTTATTGATAAGAGATCACTTGATTGTGTTGCAATTGTTGTTGATAAGAGAGCACTTGATTGTGCTACAATTATTGTTGTTTAGAAGGTAGCACTTGGTTGTGTTACAATTATTGTTGAGAATAGAGAGCTTGATTGTACTACAGTTGTTGTTGAGGTACTTGGATGTACCCTTGTTATTGCAAATACACTTGATTTTTGTGCAATTGTTGTTGAGATAACAGGTTATGTCCTGAAGATCATTTAGATGAGGAATATGTGAGTGGTCCGAGAGGTGGTATGGCAAGTGGTTTTGAGGCCCATGAAGGTGAAGAAGTTAAAAATATTGTTATATTTTGTTAGAGGAATGGGGGTGATCATTAATATGTCTGAGTTTGGTCGGTGGTAAAAATAATGAATGTATTGAGTTGGGGTTGTTGCTGAGGGTGACAAGGTATGATGTGACCTTGTGTAGGTGACTGAGATGTAGAGATAACTTGTTGTTGTTGGTTATAAGTGGATAGAAGTGCACTTGATAAGGGTGGATAATAATTAGAGGTTAATGGATGAAAGGATGGAAGTGGGGTTACCAGAAGGAGCACCTTATTTTGTTCCTATCAAAGGGGGATTAGGAGCAAGGAAGGTGGAGAACTTAGGGTGGCATTCATCAGATTGTAATTTAATTATATGGAAGAGGAAGCTATGTAGGTTGAATATTATAGTGTGATGGTGTCAGAAGTTGGCATATCAATTTGGGATATGGTAGAGGATTCGATTTGAAGTATCATGAGGTGAAAGAGGTGGCAATCGAGAATGTTAAATGGAGGTAATGGAGTTTGGGGTAAACTAAATTGCTATGGATATGATGGTATGGATGAATGTTTAGGTGGAGGAAAGTATGTCTTCCCTTGATTCTCAAACAAGGGATTCAATATTGTATTATCCATAACTATGCACTCTTGATTGTGCACTCGTCTTCACATGGAAACCATGATGGATAAAATAGAAAATATGTGTGCTATTTGAATGGAAGGACTTGAAATTTCAATTGTCTATATAACCTCAAGCATGGATCTATTTGAGTAATGTTTTTTATTTCAAAATGCACCTATCCATATGTTTTCCTAACAAACCAACTTATCTAAAATTGAATGTTGTAAAACTGGGCTTCTTTCATTCTCATCATTAGGGATTAGGAGCAAGGAAGGTGGATAACTTGGGGGTGGTGTTCGTTAGATCATAAACTAAGTATATGGAATAGAAAGCTATGTAGTTTGACTACAGTGGTATGATGGTGTTAGAAGTTGGTACCTCAATTTGGGACATGACAATGAATTCAGTTTGAAGTAGAATGAGGTGTAAAATGTGGCAATCGAGAATGTTCAAGAGAGGTAATTAAGTTTTGGGTAAACTAAATTACTATGGATAAGATGGCATGGATGAATGTTGAGGTGGAGGAAAGGATGTCTCCCCTTGATTCTCAAACAAGGGATTCACTCTTGCATTATCCATAACTATATGCTCTTGATCATGCACTTGTCTTTGTGTGGAAACCATGATGGATAAAATCACAAATATGTGTGCTCTATGAATGGAATGACTAGAAATTTTAATTGTCTAGATGACCTCGATCTTGGATTTTTTGAGTAAATTTTTTTAGTTCAAAATGTACCTATCCATACTTTTTCCTGATAGATCAAATTTTATTAGACTGAATGTTGCAAAAATGGCTTTGGAGGTCTCTAGGATTGTTCTAAAGTCTTTGGGACCATTTTGGAGGTGTTTTAACAGTTTTGCAACACAACACTTTGAATTAATCCAACAAGCAGCAAGCAAAAAACAAGTGTGTATGGTTGATGTTGAATATTTTTACTTGACTGTTTGGTTTTGTAGTTTGTGTGTTTTGAGATGAATAGATTTCTATAAAGATGGGATATGTGATTGAGATATACAAGGGTACATTAATACACACCCTTCCAACTATACCTGAAGGTATGCAAAGAGTGGTGATACAAAAACAAGCAAATGGATTTTTATGATGGGTGAAAGATCAAGGTGACTAGAAATGGGGATAAAAAAGAAACCTCCAAGAAGAAGAAGGTTGTGCTATCTAAATCATGCTACTTGTATAGTCAGGATTTTGCTTCAACCTCGATCGAGCTTGATTAAAAATAATAGCTGCACACTAATTGATTATATAGCCTTATAAGTAGGGGCATCTATCCTATCCTACCCTAAGGTAATATCAATAGTAGGGCATTTTTGATCATGAAGTCTGAAAAACCACTCGAGGGGCTACTATGGTGTCTAGAGAGGAAAGTCAACACTTGCTAGTAGAATCCAATGTCATTGATCTCTATTGGCAGTTGGTGATGAAATCCAACACAAACCAATATTTTTAACTTGCGTGCGTGTGTGATTTTATTTTCCCTTAATAATAAAAATGTAGCAAATGAAACTATGCTTGTGACAATACAACATTTTCATACAAATGTGATTATCGAAAGAAGGTTCTCTTTTGAAAGCAAATCTACACTATTTTGAAAATAACCAAATGATAAGGTGTATTTTTAAAAGCAAATATACACTATTTTAAAAAATGATCAAATGATATGATGCATTTTTTAAAGCAAATATACACTATTTTGAAAATGGCCAAACGATATGGTACATTTTTGAAAGCAAATCTACATTATTTTGAGAATGACCAAATGATATGGTGCTTTTTTTAAAGCAAAATTTTTAATGCTTGTGCGATTTTACAAAATAAGCCAAAAATAGAGAAAGTGATAGAAACAAGATTTCAAAATGTCTACCTATGATTTCTTGCATTTTATTTTCCATACAGGGGTTTGACAGGCTTCCTTCCTTGTGCTGAATTTGAAAACATATAGATTCATACGTTTAAAAAAAAAACTACCTATCTATACGTTTTCCTATAAAAGTGATTGTTTTGGCTCCTCTATGGTTGTATCAGGCTAGGAGGATAGAAAAAAGGAATTTGGAACTATACCTACAAGTGTGGTACGTAGGAACATAAAATTTATTAAGAATTAAAATGTGCTTATTTTAAGGAATTGAAATTTGAAAGTGCTTACTTTCAACAAATGAAATTTGAACTACTTCATGAAAATGACCAAAGGGGTAAATGTTGAAGTTTTACAGGTGGTCCTGAGATGTGTTTCAAGGCTTTTGAAGACTCTTATACCGTTTTTATAGTGCCTACAATATAGAAATGCCACAAAAATTATTAGTTTGCTAGCAAACCAACAAAAAACATAAAAATTATGATCATCAAAATGAACTGATAGAAAACATGTATTTTATTGATAATGTGTAAAAGGTGTTACAATTTGAAATGGTGATATACTTTTACAATTTTATTTAAATGCTACAAAAGAGGGTCTCTGAGAGAAGGGACCCTAGCACAAAATATCTTTGCAGCACCACAAGAGTTTTATCGGATGTGTGCCATTGTTGGCTACACTGATCCTTAAAATCTATGTAACCCTACAAAAAGGATTAGAGACATTTGAAAACTTGTCTTGATCAAACCTCTTATAAACAGACAAAAAGGACATAAAAGCTAATAAAAATGCATGAAAGAAGTACTAAAATGAAATAAAACTAAAGCAACAAATAGTGGTTACCTGGCTGGCTAATTTGGTAGTCTATTTGTGTAAAATATACCTATTTGTACATTTTATAATAAAACATACCCATCCATACATTTTCCTATTTATTTCTTTGGTTAGCTGGTGCTTCGACTATAGAGGTCCTTGATGTGATTTAATATGAAGATAAAGGTTGAAAGTACCTAATCTATACTTGAAACCACCAAAAATCACAAATAAAGTTGGGTGGAGAAGTGTTAGATATGCAAGGTGCTTGGGAATGGCTCTGAAAAGTAAAAGAAGACCCTTTATTGCAAGTTGCATGGGGTACAAATGACCAAGAGGACATTCTTATGTAGAATTTTTTTGATATAGCTATGGTCTTGGGAGCTTATAGTTGTTATAAGGTTGAAGGGGTTGTCGTACAAGGCATGTGTACTGATGGAGGTAGATGTACCCTATGCTATACGATGGTAGGTTAACATGGATGAGCGAATAAGGAGTGATCATGTTGATAATGCTCTTTACTATCAGGGGTAGTTTGAGAGCTTAAGGTAGGAGGATGTTATCTTGTATACATACATAGGAGCACATGTGTGATGAGAGGATGGTGTGGAGATATCTCAAATTAGGTGGGGCAAGTGGATGATTGGTCGATATGCCTTTCAAATTGAGTTCTTATAATTCAATCATGTGTAGAGATAGTTTGAATTGTGATAAGACCTACTTGATCCACCAATGGTGATTTGGAGGGTCCAAGGAGATTGTGGGGTATCATCACAAGATGAGGTATTGGATACATCATTGGTTGAGCTACTAGTATTACCTAATGTTGACAATGTGGGAGTATTCCAAAGTATGATGCATGGTGGGTGACATAAAGGTGGGAGATTGAAGTCAGTGTGATTGATGAAGTTGGTGATGCAGGACCAAAGGTAGTACTTAGGAGTCCAATGGTGGTGATAGATGGGGTGGATGGTTTTATATGTGGGGTCACAGTAGTGATTTATGGTGGGGGGACAACAATGACTATTGGTAACTCAAGAGAAGTGATGTGGTTGGATGGTTATTATGAGAGTACCTCCTAGGAGGAGTCACCATTGAGGTGACATGTGAGACCTAGATGTGATATCAAAGTAGAACCCTCACAAGTAAACAAGAGGAAGGTAGTACAAGATGATGTGGATCGAGATTATGAGACTAAAATATTTATGGAGGATATGGTGGATCATTTATCTGAGGCTGATGCTTTGAATGATAGAGCATAATAAATGAACATGAAGAGGGATGGATCGAGGGTGGATATAGAGCAATATAGGTTGTAGATGGAGGAACTACAATGAGATCATGACATGGCTATGATTTGGAGATGGAATATGGAGGAGGAGATAGAGTGATTAAGGGTGCTAATGGAGGAGGCACAACAAGATCATGTAGTTGTAGTAGAGAGAGGTAAAACAATGGATATTAAAGGAGAGGTGGAGGTGGCAACAGAGTAGCTATAGACACAAATGGGAGAGTTGTAGAGAGAGTGTAATGTGATTGCACCTAAGAGAGATGTTGTCATAGTGGTTGTAGAATATATGGAGTGATTTAGAGTGCAAGTGGTTAAGCTATAGTGAGAGAAAGAGGCTATCACAATGAAGAAGGATGCAGTCAAGGGGGCTATAGGAGATGTGGAGGGGATGGAGCAACTTAAAGAGCAAGTGGTTGGGCTATAGCAAAAGCATGAGACCACTATAGAAGATAAATATTGACTATGAAAAGAGGTAGAGTGAATGATAATGCAAGGGACTGAGTCAAATTTTCACGATGAGATCGTGCATTTGTGATAAACCATAGATGAGTATGGGATATTGTTTCTAGAAAAGCAATATTATGCGATAACGTGTACGATATCTTTGATTGCAAATAAATCATTGCTTCCATCATGTAGTTCTAGGCTACATCATAGTCATAAGAGTATATCATTATTTACTTTAAGATTACCATGGTTTATATGTCTAGGAGCCTTACAAACAAGAGGATAATCCTTGATACAGAGGGGTGGGGTTCACAAAGGAGTGGATATGAGGTGTTTGGGTGATAGAAGGGGAGTGTGGAGACTCATGATGGTTAGCAGGGCTGACATTATTTTTGGTGTGGTAGAGGTACCATAATTTTTGTATATGATACCTAAAAGTTATGTAGCTGAGTGGTGTTATGGATGTATATGTATCATGTAGAGGTGATTTTGTATATGAGTTTAGTTGATCGACGATTTTGATAATGTATATATTCATGTTGATATATATATATATGCATGTTGGTTTGATTTTGTTGTGAATTTTTGATTTATTGTGATGATTGAATGCATTTGATTTGATATGGATGTGATGTAACATTTGTTATTCATTTGATGTTGTTAATGTTATGAATGCTAGTGGGTGGTTGTGTAAATACATTTGGAAACTTCTAATATATGTATGTAATCAAATCTTTTTGGATGTGTGTATTTGATTGATACAATCTTGCATGGTTAACATAATAAATGATAATTTGATAGTCGTGTTGACATATGAACAGAGAATGAGATAGGCGAACATGCAATATGGAGGATGAATGTGAATCTAATAATGGTTGTATGCAAGTGCTTATGATGATATGTGGATGATTGACCTAAGGATAATGCATATTGATCCTGATGGCTTGCTAGTTGTGCAACTAGGCATGATGTGTGTTTGTACCTTTTGCTAAGGATATTTTAGATGCTAGAAGGATTTCTAGGGAGTCAAATATCTAAGTTTAACCATCAAACCCATCTATTAGTCAAGTGATATTCTACTAAAATCTAGTCCATCTTGTTTGAGGTTGATCCTATCATGAACTAGTGTGTGTGTAATGATGTTCATTTATCCATTTTGAGTGAGGTTGGACTAACTCATTGTAAACTTAGCTGATTAAAGCTAGCTCATCCATAAGCGTGCAATGGTCTATACAAAATAAGGTTAGTAATATGGCAGAAATGTTACCACTCATAAGGCATACTCCATTGCCAAACAAGCATCTATAGCACTGATGGAGGTTAGCCCCATGATCCATATATCCCTAAGGAAACCAGGGATTCAATATTTTTTGTTATAGCTTATCCTTTTGTCAATTATCAAGGAGGAATCATGTGAATGATAGGATGAGCAAGGGAAATTATTTTCTTTGGTGGCCAATGTACACTAGGTGTTATCTTACCTAGACTCAAAATTTGCTTAGTGTTTCACATGTGATTGGTTCATGAAAGAACTCTAGTCAGTGAGGGGAGGTCTAAAATTGCATTAGAATCCAATGACATTTGATAGAGGTTGATGGGATCAACTAAAATGGTTGACTAACAAAAAATAATTCTATTACCAAGCAACCTATGCATAGGTTTTGGACACGACATCATGATAGTTGCGATAACTAGTGCATGGTGTTGCATGAAATGAAAGATGCCTATGTGGAAGCAAATAAACATAATGATGTGACAATGCATATGTTGATGAGATACATGATAAATGCATGAATTATGTACAAGAACATGTGTGATAAACTTGTCATTGATTAAGCTAACCAAGTAAGATCGATAAATGTGTACTCACGTATCCCAAAAGGTGATTAACATAGTATCATAGATGTTATAGTGGGGTGGTATATGCATGTATGTGATGAATGATGTAATTACAAATGTTTAGTGGTATCAACATGAATGATTGGTGAGAATATAAAAAAGAAGAAGAAGAAGAACCTATCCAAGGTATGTAGCCGCTCTAAGCATGACCATACAATAGGGATAGGGGAAGAAGAAAGATATGTGAAGAAAGAAAGAATATGGAGAATCTATCCAAGGTATGTAGCCACTCTAAGCATGACCATATAATAGGGATAGGAGGAAGAAGAAAGATATGTGAGGAAAGAGAGAAGAAAAACCTACCCAAGGTATGTAGCCACCCTAAGCGTGACCATACAACATGGATAGGAAGAAGAAGAAAGAGGTGTGAGGAAGGAGAAATATGAGTGGAGAAATATGGTGTTGTGTTGTGATGTGGTTATTTTTGTATTTTTGTTGTTTTTATATAGAATGTACAAGAATTTGTGAGCCTTTATTGGTGAAATTAGACATAGAATATGTGGAGATGAATGATGTTGAGAGGCTCAAGTTTCACTATTCCCTCAATATTGGTGAGTCGATAAGTACCTAAACCATATTTATGTGTGATGATATATGGACCCAACCAATTGGGAGTAAATTTATCTCGTAGATGGCATGGTTTGTTTGGGTTTTGTTGGTTCTCCTTTAGCACAAGGTCCCCTACTTTGAATTATCATTCATGTATTTTGTTGTTATATGCATGATGAACATGGTCTTGATAGACATGAAGGTGTTCAATGACATTGATGTGATGCTCATTGAGAAGAGTAAGCTATTCTAAATGAGCTTGGTGAGTAATGTCATCATTGATGAATTATTGCAATGAGATTCATAGAGTAGTGAAAATGGGGTTGCCCTAGTAGGTGTTATGATGCTTTTTCTATATACCCACAATGCTAAAGGGATTTGGTTGTGCCAATCACGATGAGATTCAACAATAAATTTTGCAAAGGATGGCACAAATGGTTTTGTTCATTGCTTCTGCTTGACCATTTCCTTGGGGATAATAAGGAGTTGAGAAGTTGTGTTTGATGTTATACTTTTCACACAATGCATGAACATCCTTGTTTTTTAATGGTGTATTATTATCTGAGATGATTTGAGAGGGAATACCAAAATGACATATGAGATGTGTAATGAATTCAAAAATTTTAGGTATTTTTTTTGTATGAGGGGAATGAATTCAACTCATTTTGTAAAATATTTTGTTGCAATTATGATGGATTTATGTTTGCTTGAGGAAGCAAAGTGATTTTTCCTATGAGATCTAGGTCCCGTTGTGAAAATGGCCACATTGATTGTATGGGCTATAGTGCTTGGGATGGTAGGTGGGTTAGGTTGGCATGTGTATTGGAATTTAATGCACTTCTTTACATAGGCATAACAATCATGTTCCATAGTAGGCCAATAGTAACCCATGCATAGGATGCGCTTAGTGATGGCCATTCCACTAAAGTGACCACCACAAGTACCATCATGGGCTGTAAAGATGACTTGATTGGCTTCTTATGGCTCTAAGCAATGAAGGAGGATGCCATCATAGCTTCGTTTATAAAGTATGTCCCCCAATAGGGTATATCTAGTAGCTTTCTATTTGAAAGTGTGTTTGTTAGCATGAGATAAATCTATGAAGAGGATACCCAACTTAGTGTATTCTTTGATTTATGTGAAACAAAGTTCATAAGGATCTGCTTGGACAAAATTTATATCCGTAGCGTTAGGCATTGTCTTTGTAAAAATGGAAGCTTTGTGGAGGTTTTTTACATAGACATGGGTTACCTTATCATGTGGATTTTGTAGAATGAGGGAGATGAGAGATGCCATGGTATCCATAAATCAATTTGTGGATTGTGGTGAAGCCTCTATGTCATACCATTTGAATTGGGATAAAAAATTTCTTGCCATTGCTTTATATTGTTTGAGAATGGGGCAATGACATTGGTAGATTTATTTTACTTGGTTGACAATTAAGAGGAAATCACCTATGATGTGTAGTCACTCGATGTGCATTGCAAGGGTAGTTTTGAGGCCAAGGATGAGTGCTTCATATTCAACATTGTTATTAGTGTATGGAAAGTCTAGTTTGAAGGAAAAGGGGAGTGGATCCCCTTGTGGTGTGAAGAAAACTATTCCTGCACCTCCCCCTCATTCGTATTTAGACCCATCAAATAAGAGGGTCATATCAGCATCAATTTTAGGTTCAACATATTGTTCATTCTCAGTAGTGTTGAACACTGAGTCATTGAGAAGCTCAATAATCATTGGTTTGTTATCATTGAGAGGAGCTTCAACAAGCTAGTCGATGATGACCTAGCCTTTGATGGATTTTTGATTGATGAATTCAAGGTCAAATTTGGTTAGGAGCATAATCTATTTGGTAGTGCAACTATTTTGGTAAGTTTTACCCATCATAAACCGTAAAGGATTTTTGTGGGTGATGACATACGTGGTATGGTTAAGCATGTAATGACAAAGTTTCTTAGTGGTGAATACTACCACTAAGTATAGCTTCTCCATGTACTCATAGAGTATTTTATAGCTAACTAGGGTTCTACTAATGTAATAGATAGTCTGCTCTCGGTTGACATCATTCATTTGGGCAAGCATGGTGCCCAAAGCAAAATTGGTGGCTGAAATATATAGGTGGAAAGGGAATCCTGATCATGGTGGGGATAAAACTGGTGAAGTGAGGTAGGTTTTAATAGTCATGAAATCATCTTGGAATTCTTGATTCCAGTTGAATGTGATCCCTTTTGTAATAAATGATTGAATGGCTTACATTTATCTAATATTTGGGCAATAAAGTGATGGATCACTTGGATTTCTTACCCTATAATTTGCATAATTCTTTGAGATTTATAGGGATAGGTATGTTGATGATAGATTTGACCTTTTGTGGGTCCACTTCAATGCCTCATTGAGAGATAATGAAACCTAGCAATTTTTTGAGAAAGTACACCAAAGACACATTTCTTTGGGTTTAATCTAACCTTATGCTGAAGGAGATAGTTAAATATTTGATGTAGGATGTCTATGTGATCTTGGTGCTTCTTGGATTTTGCCAGTAAGTCATCCACATAGTCTTCCACAATATTGTGCATGTAGTCATGGAAGATGTAGGTCATGGCGTGTTGGTATGTGGCACCTGCATTCTTGAGGCCAAATGGCATGACCTTCTAATAAAATATCCCCCAAGGGGTGGTGAAGGATGTTTTGTGTTGATCATTAGGATTAATTCAAATCTAGTTGTATCTTGAGAATCCATCCATGAGGGACAATAGTTTGTAACCTACAGTGGAATTGACACGGTTGTCAATGTTGGAAAAGGGGAAATTATCCTTAGTACATGCTTTGTTTAGATCATAAAAGTCTATGTAAACATGAATCCCCCTTTAGCCTTTCAAATAGGCACCATGTTAGAGACACATTCAAAATAGTCGATAGGTTAAACGAACCCTCCATCCAAGAGTTTTTTTAACTCATATTTAACCATAAAGGTGATGGTGGGATGCATCTTTCAGAGTTTCTATTTGATCAATTTTGCATTATTATCTAGAGTGAGGTTGTGGACTACCAACGAGGGGTCAAGGCCAAACATATAGGTATATGACCAGGAGAATACTTCTTTATACTCGGTGAGGAGTTTAGTGAATTTAATGTGCTCCTCGAGGGATAAACTTACACCAAGATTGAGAATGCAAGGATTATTAGGGTCATCACTAATGTCAATATTGATGGTGTCTTCCACAAGCATGTGGGAGCCATATTTGAGTTGATTTGGCATAGGGATGAGGTGCAAGTTATTAGTTGCATTCTCTAGGTGGATTTCCTCTTCATGGGGGACCTTGACTTGGTGTATAGAAGGAGGAAGAGGAGGTGGAGGGAGATAAGTATTGGAATGGTGGATGACCTGTGTAGAGGGGAGGAAATCATGTGGGGAAGGGTTTGGAGGAAGGTGATAAAAATTGATGTAGTCTATGTTGATGGAGAGAATTTTGTCAGGATGAGCTATGTAGCAAAGGGAGGCAAATAGATCAATGAATATCATGTTGACCATGTGATGTGTGTTTATTGTGTGAAGCATGGTACTAGCGACTACAACAAGTGTCATTGGATCTTGCAGGTATGGTAAGAGTTGAGGCAATATTAGGGGAGGATATGGAGGTTGAGGTGGTGGTGGCTATGGGTGTTCATGTGGGAGGAGTAAATAAATAATGGGTAAGGGAATAGGGAACAGGTGAAGGAAATTAATGCCATCATTAGGTTGTTCTATGATGGGAATGATGGGGGATGACATGTCCTCAGAGTTGTCTAAATTTACTAAGAGATTATCAAATTATTGTTCCAGCTCATCTTAATAGGTCTCAGGGGACTCTAGGTGAATCATGGTGACTTGGAAGAAGTGTGAAGGGATGTCAATGGAGGATTGAGGAGATTGGATTTCACTAGAGGAATCTCATTCTATATTAATGGAGTCATCTTGTTCATCATCAGTAGATGTGACATCTAGGTGTTGAAACTCATATTCTAATGGTTCCTTAATTTCATGATGGTATACTAAGCCAAAATGTTTCTTTGGCTATTGGTAGTGAGGAGTAATGAGGTTACATTGATCCTATAGCATAAGGTGAATGATGGGTTGGATAAATAGTCAAGGTTTGCATAGAATGTAAGCTCAAGTTATGGAGGCTCAAATGATTTAGATGAGGTGTCAATACCTCTGTATATGAATTTTTTTTGGCTTGTAGGAACCTCCATTGGGATGATAGCATCGATGGTCAATGGTATATTTTGTGGTTGACCAAAATTACATGTCATCTGAATGTTGGGTGGTGAGATATGAGCATTATGCACAATATATTCCCTCTATCCTATACTAGTCATGAGGACTGATACATGTGGTGTTTTAGGATGGGTGCATGACAACAAGGACCTAAAGTTCTTCGATAGTGAAGGTGAGGATGTAGATGCTTGGAATTCAGGTGGAAGATGGGTGGGTGGAGAAGAGATGAGTGGAGGTAGGGTACTTGGTCTAGGGGGGATGAGAAGTGGAGAAATTAGAGTATGATAGTCAGGGAGGTGTATAGGCTATGTAAGGTGAGGAAAATTTTGTGCCTATTGGGTGTTAGGTCACAAGGAGGAAAGAGGTGTAATTGGTGGTGTTGTTGGAGCAAAAGGTACAACTATTGAGTGAGTGGCTACTAGAGGAGTGATGGGAGTAGTGGATAGGTGAGTGGAGGGAAGGGTGGGAGCTTGTGGGAGTGTGACCAGATTGGAATATTTGAATAGTTCATCATCAGCTTGGATGTGATGCACTTGTCCATCATGTAGATATTTTATGCAATGATGAAGGGTGGAAGGAACACATTGCATATCATGAATCCAAGGTCTCCCTAAGAGGATATTATACTATATTTCCCCTTCAATTATATGATAGAGGATGGGTATTATTTTGACTCCTACTTGGATAGATAGGACTATTAAACCCATGGTGGAACATAAAGTGCCGTTAAGGCCCATAAGTTGATGGTAGGGGTGGCACGATGATTAGGAGGAATGTTGAGATGCTTGAGGGATAGTGTGGTGATGATGTTTATGGAGGAACAAATATCAATAAAGATGTGTTTATAAGTTACATCATTTACACATGTCATTATGTGAATAGGGGGATCAAAATCTTCTCCCATAAATTTAGTTATTTCATGGTCATAGAAGACTATGGAAGGTTGAATTCAGGTACACACGTTGCCTTTAAAGTTAGCAAAGATATTTTTATTCTCTATTCATAGATATATGGACCTCAAGATGTTGAGAGGATCATGATGAGGTTGAGACTGTTATAAGAGGTCATAGATAGATAACCTTGTAGGCATGATTTGTAGCTGATATGTGAGACTACTCCTAATGGTGATGACCAATCATAGAGGTAGAGGGTGGGCTTGTGTTGGTGGGGTTATGGATGATGAAGGTGTTTGAATGGGTGCTAGTTATTGGGTAGGGCATGCTGAGTATCTTTGGTTCCTCATATAGTTAACCATGATGTTGAGGCATATAGTTAACCTAGTTGATCATTCCAACAAAACCTTGATGTTGAGGCATATAGTTAACCTAGTTGACCTATTGATGTGCTAGTTGTGCATTTGAGGCTTCAACCTATGTGTGTGGTACATCATGGTGAGGTAGGGGGTCAAAAAGATGCCCAAATTTTGATTAGGAGAAGCCAAGGGATTATCAACCCAAATGTTGCCACGGTCGATTAGGTATTGGACAATGTGTTAAAATTATTGAAAACCATTAATATCATACCCCTTGCAGTGATGATAGTCACAAAAGACATGTTCCTTGTAGCTTTTTTATTTTTTGTGATTTTGGTACAATGGTCTAATTTTGGGTAAAGTGATGTACCTTGCATCATAAAGCTTTTGGAAGATATTGAACCAAGGATTGGCTTGGGGAGTCCAAATGTGAGTTGGACAATTGGGAGGATGTAGGTAGGTATGTTGCTGGTAATGTAGAGGTGGAGGAATTATCTTCCCAAATTTTTGGTAACCTTGGGATTGTAATTGGATGTTGCAGGGGTACGGGGCAACTACCGCACGAGGTTGATCACTTGAGGTAGCCTAGGCTGGGTGAGGTTAGAATTTCACTTGCTAAATTGATTTGAGGTAAATTCTAGCTTCTTATGGGGTTTGTATCTTCCCCTTTTGAATTTTGACTTCCTCTATTAATTTGGCATGTGTAGTTGCCTCCCTGAAGGAGCCATTTTGTTGCATTTGCAAATTACCTAATATGGATTTAATGCAACTCCTTGCAAATACCTTGATCATCTCAGGTTGATGGATGAGAAAGGTTAGCTCATCGATAATTTTTCACTATTTTGCAACATAATGATGGATAGGCTCGACATCAAATTGTTATAGACTATATAGGTCTGGTAATGATATTTTATTCCTTATGTTGATCAAAAAGTGCTCCAAGAAGGCATTGGCTAGTTGTTCAAATGTGTATAGACTATGCCTAGGCAAGTTACTATACCAACTTAGTGTTGGTCCCCCAAGAAACTAAGGGAAGGTATTGAGTATTAGGGTATCACTACCACTAATTTGATAGTAGAAAAATCGATAGTTTCTCAAATATTCTTGATGGTCCTCCTTACTTTTAAATTTTTCAAACTTAGGACATTCAAATTTGGAGGGGTATTATGGCATGATCACCGAGGGATGAATGGTTTTTTAGCACAATTTATTATAAGTGAGTTTATAATACCCATGGCCCATTTATCACATTTTTAGTGCTTTGATTTATTCTTGCATAATCTACATTACATGAGGTATGGTTGGCATTATCAAATTTTGTGCCATAAGGGCATCCATTAGAGAGTGGTCAGGGTCATATGGGGTGGGGTGTGGTAGTTGGGAGATGTCATAGGGTGTTGGTTATGGATTTAAGGGGATAAAACATCTATTTGGTAGAAATTGAGTGAAGGTTATTGGGGTGGAGGGTTTATATTATAGGGAGCTTGGGTGTGATTAAGTCCTACGTACTAGTTTTGGTATTGTGTGTGGTTTACTGCAAGGATGCATTCTTGATAAGATGTTTGGTCATGTACCTCATGATATGGTACCTAGGTAGGTCCTTATTGTTGTGATACTTGGTTGTACAATTCATGATTGGGAACTTATGGGGGCACTTGAGTGTGCATTGTTGTTGGGGTGCCTAAGTGTACCAATCTTGGTCTAGCACTTGATGATTATGTGTTTGATAAGTGGTGTTTGGATAGGAACTTGTTGAAGGGGTATTTGGGTGTACCCTTGTTGAGGTAGTCCTTGGATAACCACTTGTTGAGGTAGTCCTTGGATAACCACTTGTTGTAGAGGTGCTTGGGTGTATGTCTAGTGTTGTGGTAGTTCGTGGATGTACACTTTATTAGTGTTTGGTTGATAAAATGATACTTGAGTGTGAAATTGATGATAAGGTACCTGACTATGTATTTGTTGTTGATATAGAAGCACTTGATTGTAGAATTTTTGTTGTTGAGAAGGAAGCACTTGATTGTGGAACTCTTGTTGTTGAGAAGGCATCACTTAATTGGGGAATTATTATTATTGATAAGGAAGCACTTTATTATGTTGCAATTGTTGTTGTTGATAAGGGAACACTTGATTGTGCTATATTTATTTTTGTTGAGAAGGAAACACTTGATTGTTGAATTTTTGTTGAGAATGGAGCACTTGATTGTGTTGCAACTGTTGGTGTTGAGAAGGATACACTTGATTGTGTAATTGTTGTTGATAAGAGAGCACTTGATTATGTTGTGATTGTTGTTGTTAAGAAGAAAGCACTTGATTGGACAATTGTTGTTGCTATTGAGAAGGAAGCACTTGATTGTGCAACTATTGTTGTTGTTGATAAGGAAGCACTTGATTGTGAAATTGTTGTTGTTGTTGAGAAGGAAGAACTTTATTGTGTTGCAATTGCTATTGATAAGAGAGAACTTGATTGTGCAATTGTTTTTGTTGAGAAGGTAGCACTTGATTGTGGTAATTCTTATTGATAAGGGAGCACCTGATTATGTTGCAATTATTGTAGCTGAGAAGGTAATACTTGATTGTGCTACGATTATTTTTGATAAGGGAGCACTTTATTGTGTTATAGTTTTTGTTGAGGTACTTGGGTGTACCCTTGTTGTTGTTACAGATGCACTTGATTATTGTGCAACTATTGTTGAGATAATTGGTTATGCCCTGAAGGTCCTTTAGATGAGGTCTACGTGGGTGGATTGAGAAGTGGTATGGTATGTGGCATTGAGTCCCATGAAGGTGGAGAAGTGAAAATATTTTTAGATTATATTGGAGTAGTGGGAGTGATTTTTGATATGTCTGATTTTGATTAGTGGTGAATGCAATGAATGTATTGAGTTGGGATTGTGACTGAGGGCAAGAGGGAATGATGTGGCCTTATATAGGTGACTGAGGTGGAAAGAGAACTTGATGTTGTTGATTGTAAGTCAATGGGGGTGGATATGTAAATACTTGGCTTGATGAGGGGGGATAATGGATGGAAGGATGGAAGTGGGATTACCAGAAGGAGTGGCTTCTTGCATCCTTGTCAAATGGGGATTAAGAGCACGAAAGGTGGAGAACTTGGGGGTGCCATTTATAAAATAATAATCTAAGTATATGGAAGAGGAAGCTATGTAGGTTGACTATGGTGTTATGATGGTGTCAAAAGTTGGCACCTCTATTTGGGACACAATAGGAAATTCGGTTTGAAGTAGCGTGAGGTGAAAGAGGTGGAGATCAAGAATTTTAAGGGAAGGAAATGATGTTTGGGATAAATTAAATTGCTATGGATAAGATGGCACAAATGAATATTGAGGTGGAGAAAATGCTATCTCCCATTGATGCTCAAACAAGGGATTCACTCTTACATTAGCCATAACTATATACTCTAGATCATGCACTTGTCTATGTGTGGAAACCATGATGGATAAAATGGAAAATATGTGTGCTCTATGAATAGAAGGACCTAAAGTTTCAATTGTCTAGATAGCCTTAGGCTTGGCTTTGTTTGAGTCAATTGTTTTTGTAGCACCCTAAAATTGGCGCAGTTAAACCATCAGTAAAAGATAAAAAAATTGAATTTTAACCCCGAAACCGCCCGTTAACCGCTCACCTCATTTTTCATGCCATTTTTAGAAGTTGTTTTGACCGTTGGACGATATCATCGCCGATCTGACGATATCATCCCAAATCGGACGAATTCATCTGGAACAGAACGTCCAGACGATTTCATCCCAAAACCAAATTTTCATAATTAGCTTCTGTTTCAACAACCTCTCCAACTCGGGCAGAAGCGTGTCTACGTGGTTGGAGATTCCTACGTTGGAGATCTCCCAGATTGGGATGATCCCCAACCTCCTAACCTCCCCCTAATCCTATATAAACTTGGGATTTTCCCAGTTTATCCCCCTGGCTGATCATTTCCCTGCAACTTTAGTTTTTGTTGTGTTAGAACATCCTATCCCCCATCATTTGCACTTGTGTTTTCAAGTTTTATTGCAGGATCTCACTGTGTTTCAGCCGGAGGAAGCTCGGATCATCGCAGGTGATTCAACCACAATTTTGGATGATCCTGTCGAGATCGACGATGATCTCGTACGATTGCAGATGATTTTGACTACAGTTCAGATTGGGGGCAATCAGAGCCCTGAGTTTGCATTCTCTATCTCTTTTTCTTATTTAATTGTGCATTAGATTAATTCACTTTTGTTCTGCATCTTGGAGTTCACCTCATTTAGCATATTTGCATGATAAAATTCAAAATAAATTATTAAAACATTGCATCCCATTTGATTTGATATCTGGATTTATCATTTAAGCATTTATATTCTTATTTCTATCATTTTGTATCATTCTTGCAATTGTATTTTTGGTTTTTGGTGTCTGTTTTCATGATTGCAGGTTTCTAAAGAATTCGTCTGATGAATTCGTCAGGTCGTTGATGATCTTGGCTGATCTCAGATGATCTCCTATGATCTGGATGATTCTGTACAATTACAGATGATCCTGTCATATCCGGGATGATCTGGACTCCTACAAGCTTCAGAATCTTCATCAGACATCAGAAATCAGGTGCACTCTTCTCCATTTTAGATATTTTCTGTATTTAGGATTCATTTATGTTTGTTGTCTTCATATAAACCAGAAATTTCATATAGAATAGCTTAGATTCATTTTGGCCAACCTAGGAATCTGAATGATTGAACATAAAATGAACACATCAAACCCATTCTCAACCTAGGCATGGAAACTGCCACTCAAAGTTTCCTGGTGAACCCCACCATCCATCAAAAATTCACCCTTATACCCCTCCCTCGAGAGGCGCGACCTTCAAAGGGCCTCTCCATCCGAGGTATTGTCCCATCCTTCTCGCATCCCCCTTTCGGGCATGGATCCTTTAGCCTGAAGGTAAGGGTGCAAAAAATTTGGGCGATACATTTTGGTGAACCCGACGTGAAACTAAAACACCTTTTGAAAACAATCCAAAAAAAAAACACATTATTAAGAACATCTAGAATCATTAGACAACCGTTAAATTTGCATATCATACTTAGATGGTAGATTATAATAGAAGACGAGCTGTCACCATAAATGTTGAAAATCAATTAATGGCCATAGAGATTACTTCTGTGCTTAGAGTACCTCAAACAAATAGAGCCCAATCTTTGTGGGACGAACTTGATAGGAGATTGGGTATTATTGAATCCAGATCTGTAGAACTTAGGCAAATTAAGAGGTTTGTCCTAGATAGAATCTTGGATCCTGATCAGGTGACTTTGTATCATGAACTTCAGAGAGCTTGCCATAGGTGGTTAGCAGATAAAAGAGCACTTGTGTCTTCTGAATTATACACCTTTGAGGAATACCTTGAGAACGCAGTTGTAGTACATAAATTTCTATCTCGTATAGAGGATCAAGAAGTCATTCTTACGGATAGAAAAATATGGAATAGAGTTCCTAGAGCTGTGTTGTATCGAGAGTATTGCCATGAACTTTATTTTTACATGTCAGGGTCTGAAATAGATCATATTACCATAGCACACTTTGTCAAATTCTTGAAAAACCACTTCCAATTTGAAGAGGAGCATTTCATGACTCCTGATGAACTTGACCCTATCAATGATATCCATAAACTATTCATAGAAAACTAAGTCATTCTTTTTACTATTGTTATTTCTTGCAACTAGCATGTTGTTTGTTATTTTTATTCTCGTAAAATAATAATATAATCACACAAAAAAAAAAAAACAAAAACAAAACATTTTCCTTTTAAAGTATTATAGTAGGTATATAGTTAAAATATATACCTCTCAACCCTATCGCATATATATATATATATATATAGTATATATATTTGCTAAAACCTAAGTTTAGCACAATGCCTAGACTTAGGAATGGAAAACAAACCGAAGAAGATGAAGATTGGTTAGGAAGACCATTAACTGACCAAAATGTCCCTCCTGAGGACCAAGTTCCGGAAGAAGGAACCCTAGACCAGCAAGAAGAAGAGCTTGTTGTAGGAAATGAACAAGAAGAAACTGTTAGAGAGGAAGGATCCTCATCCCCTAAAATGTCTCCGGGAGGAGCTATCACTTTTGAGAATATGGAACAATTCTGGAAGTTCATTAATACTAATATTGGTGTTTTTAATAGAGCAGCCCATATGGACAAGGATCGAATTAGTGACACTCAAGCAACTCTAGAAGAAGTATTTCAAACACGCACTAATCCCTTGTCCTTTATTGATCAAGAGAGTGATCAAGCTGGACCATCCAATTTGGATATGGCAGTTGTGATCCAGAACATGCAACAACAACAGGTTACCCAACCATCTAAAGTGCTTGTTAACAAGCCTAGGGTCATTCCCACACAAAAGAAACCATCATTTACTACTCTATTTCGCCAAGCTCTTGATCAACATACCTCAAATCAACAAAAACCCAAAACAAAACCAAACACCAATTACCAACAATCTGGGGTACAACATAATACTATTACAAATCCCCTTCATAATACTCTTCCTACCAACACTTTGCATAATAGCAATATAGCATCTAATCCTTATGTCACACCATCATACACTCATAGATCCCATACCTATGTCCCACCGAACCAATATGGTGGACAAACTAGTAATCTTGAAACCATGGTGAAACAACTAGTTTCCCGCATGGACCAGATAGATCCCTACCATCCCTCGTACAACTATCGAGAGATGTGTAGTCAGCCTTTAGATCCTATAGTCGTAGCACATCCGTATCCTAAACATTTTCCTATGCCTGTTCTTCCCATATATAAAGGAACCGAAGATCCCATAGAGCATCTTCGTATGTTTAGGATAGCATGTCATGATATATCACATGATGACTTGTTATTACTAAAAATGTTCCCAAAAATCTTGGGAGGAATGGCATTAGAGTGGTATTATCAATTACCCACTAATTCTTTGAGGAATTTCGAAGAAACTTTCGAGTCTTTTGTTCATCAATTTAGTGCCTACATCGAAAGACATGTGACCATTAAATATTTGTATAACTTAAAACAGGACAAAGATGAATGCTTTGCTGATTTCCTAGCTAGGTGGAGACAGTTGATAGGAAAATTGCACTTTGTGTTACCTTATAGGGAGATGTTGGACATCTTTATTAATAATTTGCAAGAGCAACTATCTTACGAATTATCAACTGCTACCTTGACCACCTTCGATCAGGCTATAGACTTAGCTCGAAGAGTGGAAGATGCTCTCATTAGGAGAGGCCAACTTAAAAAGAAAGACGATGAGAAAACATCCAAAAATCAATATAAGAATAAACAAGTTGTGGGTGATGGAGTCACCGATAGCAAAAATATTGCTAATGTTAATGTTGCAAAGACAATGGAGAAGTTTGTATTGAAACCTCCTGATAGACCTCCTCGAGAATTTACTAGGTTAAATCAACCTTTATCAACTATTCTATCACAATTATTAGAATGAGGTTTGATTCAATTACCAAATATCTAGGAACCTGATCCAACTATACCCGGATACAGAGCAGATTTACACTGTGACTTCCATAGAGGACCTGGACACACTACCAACTCTTGTAAAATATTAAAACATAAAATACAGGACTTGATTGATAACAATGAGATGGAGGTGCAAGCCTTTCAACCTAAGCAAAATCCTCCTAATAATGTTCAAAAGAACACCCCACAAAACCAGAATCAGAACGCCAATCAGTCATTAGACATATTTCAACATCCCTTACCAAAACATGGTAAGGAGGTGGCTAATCAAATTGAACATCATAATGTCCCTCCTCCTGCCCGATATGTAGGAACTATTAGTGGGCATTTACCTGCTCATGATCTGGAAATATTTGACACAACTTTATCCATGGTTACAACCAGGCCTCTATATAATATTTAGATACCTGATCTTAGTGATACAGAATACGAGACTGAGAGTGATATGGAAATCACATCAAATCAATCGAATAGTTCTGAAGATGAATCGGATACTATTCACCCTATCACAAGTTATATGGTTCCAGAAGAACCATTTCCAAGAAGAGTCACTACTAGACCATCGTCTCACCGATTACTTTCTAATGAGCTAGCTATAAACGCTAGACCAAGACCCATTCATCATCCACAGAATAATATTGTGGGTACCATCGAAGCTGTTACTAGACAACAGGCTCAAAATTATCAACAAGATCAAATTCAGAATGGTGGATCAACTCCATTTGTTTTGAAGGTTCCTAATAAATGGAATCATGCACCTAATGTTCAACCTAAACCTCCTTATAATATTAATGAACAATTATCAAATATTATAACTAGAATTTCCCTCTTGGACCTTTTAAGATCTTCTCCTACACATAGAGATGAATTAATGCTCACATTAAGCCAGATGATGGTACCACAAGACATTCAACTTGAAGCCATGGCCAATACTATAATAACTCGTGAAGTTGATTGTATTGACTTCCGGGATAGAGACATACCTCAACATAGTTTACATAAAGATAACCCCTTGTATATTATTGCTTTAATTGGAGATGTAGTAGTCAAACGAGTTTTGATTGATAATGGTTCATCTTTAAATATCTACACTTTTGACTTCTACCAAATATTTGGGTTTAGAAGTGATGAAATGAAAAGAACTGATATGATCATAAAAGCTTTCAATGACGAAACACAAGAAACATGTGGAGTTATTACCATTCCATTGCAGGTTGGTCCGAGAACCTTGGATATGACTATGTTTATTGTACATTGCCCTGCATCATACAATATACTCTTGGGTCATCCTTGGATCAACGCGATGCGAGCTGTTCCCTCAACCTTACATCAATGTGTTAAGTTCGAATTTAAGAATCAGTTGGTTACCATTCATGGTGATCCAAGACCCTTTGATATGTGTGCTTTGGCAGAACCTATTGGAGTTCAATTTTGCCCTGCTCTGTCATCCACACATCCTAATTCTCATTATCCATCTAAACATGTGAAACTTACACCCACAAAGTCATCTACTTCTTCTCCATCAGTTGCACCTTCACATATAGCTCAACCATCTTCTGAACAAACCACATTAGGACCTAAGAAAGATCCTAATCCCACAACCAATGTCTCTTGTTCTACTCCTATAACTTCCATACCTATAATAGACCCATCTATCGACACCTCTACACCATCTACATCCACCAAAGTCATATTTTCTACATCAAAAGACGTAGGGAATGTTCCTTCTACCTCTTATGCTCTTACTGACGAACTCTTACCCGATCTATCTAAAATTCTTATATCAGAAGAAATGAATGCTTCTATGCAAGATTCTCTTATTTTAAATAATTTGCCACCATCTCCTCGTACCTTGGGCCTCCCACAGCCTATGGGAAGTATTTACCAAGTCGGGAGCTGTGCCTTTATTTATAAGGGATATGACTGGGGTAGAATACCCAGAAACATCAGAACTCATTATGATGGATATGCTCGATGTTATTTTACTAATGAGTATATTAAAGCCAAACCTATAATGCTGAAATTGGGATATAAAGGGAAAGGTTTGGGACCTTTCCAGAATGGTATGAAAGAACCTTTTGAGGTAGAAGCGTGGCCCGCCCGATGTGGTGTGGGCCTATTTCCTAGTAAGGGTCAGCCATTCCCATTTGAGGATGATGACCAACTTATATGTTACCAAGATTATTTAGATGCACGCGATGCCTTGCGTTTAATAAATAAGACATTCACATGTAATATGCTATCTATAGCTTATCTTGAGATGATCGTTGAATCCGACGATGAGTTGGAGGGAGATATCTTTCATGATGTCTCCGTTGAGGAATTATTACATAATGGATTTTATTTTGATGGCTCTATACCTAGTATAGCCCAGCTTGAGGCCATGACTCCTCAAGACGAATTATCCAAGCTAACCTTGGAAGAATTACAAGAATTGGGCGTTTCACCCGCCCCACCTAATTTTGAGAGAGATCTACACATGGAAGTAGAAAATGTCATAAAAATTAACATTGGAACCGAGGATAACCCCCACATAATCAACATTGGATCAGAATTGAGTCAAGAAAAATAGGATAAATACATTGCATTTCTTAAAGAATATGAAGATGTCTTTGCTTGGACATATGAAGATATGCCAGGATTAGACCCTTCTGTAGTTATGCATCACCTAGTAGTGCACCCGGATGCTAAACCTGTTAAACATAAAACTTAGAAAAATGCATCCTAAAGTGGCCTTACTAGTCAAAGGGGAGTTAGAAAAACTCTTGAATGTTATTTTTATACAAGCCATTGATTATGTTGAATGGATCTCGAATGTAGTTCTAGTAACTAAGAAAGAAGCTACTAAGGTTAGGGTTTGTACAAACTTTAGAGATATTAATGTTGCATGCCCTAAAGATGATTTTCCCCTTCCCAATATGGATCAGATCATTGATTTTACTGCTGGGAGTGGAATGATATCCTTAATGGATGGATTTTCTGGTTATAATCAGATCAGGATAGCTCTTGAAGATCAAGCTAAAACAACCTTTATTACCCCTTGGGGGACTTTCTGTTGGAAAGTGATGCCATTCGGGTTGAAGAATGCAAGTGCAACCTATCAACGAGCCATGACTTATATCTTTCATGATATGATGCATGATATACTACATGATTATGTAGATGACATTATAGCTCGTTCTACTAAAGAAGATGACCATTTAGATGACTTGAGAAAAGTATTTGATCGGTTAAGGGAATATCTTATCCGATTGAATCTAACCAAATGTATATTCGGAGTTAAGTCAGGTAAATTATTGGGGGTTATAGTTTCTTTACGTGGCATCAAAATTGACCCTCTCAAGATTACGGCTATCACTGATATGCTCGCACCTACAAATATATCTAAATTACGGAGTCTACAAGGTAAGCTTCAAGCTATCCGTCGCTTCATCGATAAGTTGGCGGATAAAACTGGACCCTTTCTTAAGCTTCTTAAGAAGGATGTCTCTTTCCATTGGGATGACGAATGTCAGGAAGCATTTGAACTCCTCAAACAATATCTTCTTAACCCACCTGTACTTTCACCACCTAAACCTGATCACCCATTTATCTTGTATATTTTTGCTTCAGATTTTGCTTTAGGAGCTATGTTAGCTCAACTTGATGATGAGAAAAGAGAGCGTGCTAATTATTACATTAGTAAAACATTAATTAGTTATGAAACCCGCTACACAAAATTAGAGAAGTTATGTCTAGTAGTCATATTTTCTACATAGAAACTATGCCATTATATGCTCAGTCAGAAAACATACGTTATTGCTAAATCCGATCCCTTGCGGTATCTCATGAGTCGACCTTATTTATCTGGTCGCACAACAAAGTGGGTTCTTGCGCTAAGTGAGTTTGAACTCACGTTTATAGGACAAAAGTCTGTTAAGGGTCAAATCATAGCAGATCAATTAGTTGTTGCACCCTTAGAATCCACCCATCCCCTCATCATTGAGTTTCCTGATGAATGCCTTAATGCATTATACTAGGTATTATTTTGATATCTCCATAGAAACATCTCATACCTCTATCCTTTAAATTAATGTTTGCCTGTACTAATAACACTGCTGAATATGAGGCTCTCATCCTTGGATTACGAGCAGCCCTGGCACTAAAAATTAAAAATCTATTAGTTTTCGATGATTCTCAACTTGTTATAAATCAAATTAATGATGTTTATCAGACTAGAGATGATAAATTGTGCCCATATAAAGCATATGTATTACAATTAATATCTTTATTTGATCAAATTACCTTGGAAGCTATTCCTAGAACTAGCAATCGTGCGGTTGACGCCATGGCCGTAGCTGCATCTCTTTTACCCTTGGAGTTAGATGACGAATATGCTACCATCATTATTCATCGACTCCAAGAACCCACTTCAATTAAATCATGCTTGGAACCTTTGGACGTGTTTCTAATCAATGAAACTACTCCTAAACTTTGGTACACTGATATCCTCAATTTTCTTCAAAATGGGACCTTCCCTGAAGGTTTTAATAGAAACCAGCATCGGTTATTACGTAGACGAGCAAGTCACTTCATCATAATTGGCAATACCTTATATAGGAGATCTTTTGAAGGTATCCTATTGAGATGTTTGAATCTAGAAGAGTCTAGATCAGCTTTGAGTGAAGCCCATGATGGATCTTGTGGGGGACACTTTAGTGGTAGCACCATTGCTAAGAAGCTCCTTAGGATAGGATATTTTTGGCCTACCATGGAGAATGATGCACATGATTACGTGCACCATTGCGACAAGTGCCAGAAACATGCTGACCTTGTCCATGCGCCTGCACAAGAACTGCAGGCTATTTCATCTCCTTGGCCCTTTTCAAAATGGGGCTTAGACATCATCGAAAAAATCAATCTTGTGTCATCTGATGGACACAAATTCATCATAACCGCCATCGAGTATTTTATGAAGTGGGTTGAAGCTATGCCCTTAGCTTCTTGCACTGGAACTCAAGTTTCCAAATTTATTTTTAATCAAATTATTTGTAGGTTCAGAATTCCTGCAAATCTCATCTCGGATAATGGAACTTGTTTCAAAAATAAATATGTAAAGAAACTATGTCAAAAATATAAAATTCAACATCGTTGGTCCACTCCCTATTATCCTCAGGGTAATGGCCAAGCAGAAGCATCTAATAAAACATTAATTAAAATCCTCAAAATATTGGTCAATAAATCTGGCCGTGATTGGCACATTCAATTATATCCTGCTTTGTGGGCTTATCGAACTAGCATTCGTACTCCCACGGGCACTTCACCTTTTGTTTTGGTTTATGGCATTGAAGCTGTTTTTCCCTTTGAATTAGAAGTTCCTTCTTTGGCTCTGCTACTTCAAGATACTGAAGTAGGAGATGAATATCGTGTTGGCAGATTTAGTCAGTTGGAACTCCTAGATGAGAAGCGCATTAATGCTTTGGAGCATCTTCGTGCCTACCAGAACAAGCTCAAACGAGCATATCTCAAGAAAGTTCATCATCGATCCTTTGAGATCGACGACCTCGTCTTAAAAGAAAATAAAAAAATACTAATGCAACTAAAGACCTTAAAGGTAAATTTGAGCCTAACTGGCTTGGGCCATATATTATCACTGCTAAATTTGGATCGGGAGCATACAGATTAGCTACCTTAGATGGTAAAGATCTTAAAGAACCTATGAACATTATGCATCTTAAGCGCTATTATGCATAAATCTGGTAATTTCGTCACTGTATATATTATACATATTGTCTTATTTTAGTAATTCATATAAAAATTTCAAAAATAGTAATATTATGTATTATCTTAATTCATAAATTAAAATCAAAATATAAAAAAATCAAAATCATCAAAATCCTCAAAAACATCTTCTATTTTTGCACCTGTCAATTCTTGAAGTATTGCAGTTATATTTTCAGTTATTTTGGATAAATTAGCATTTATTTGGAATCCCTCACTTTCACACTCACATGAATAAATATCTTGATCTTATTTGGTATGATTATTAATCTCTCTTATATCGAAGTCCACAGTTGAATTAAATAAAGTTTTGAGCATAGAGAACTGATCTTGTTATTTACTTGAACCAAGTACACCTTTTCACATTAAAATGATTTCATTGCAAATTCAAAGCGATGCTACACAGTAGAAGTGGTCTCTTGAGCGAAAAGTCTCCCCTGCTATCCTATCATGCACATGGTCTAGAATCTTTGAGAATTGACAAAAGGACAAGCTCACCCCTGCCCAGAATAAAAATCCCTTGCTCTACAGCCAATCCGAGCAAGTATCCCTAGTATAGAAAAAAAAAAGGAAAGTCAAGAAAAATCATGAGAAAAAGAAGCATTATTTCAGTATCATTTTGTACCACCTCAGCAATATTTCAGCATTATCTCAGTGTCAAGCAAAAATACAAAAAAAAAAGAAAAGAAAAGAAAAAGCAAAAAGCAATAAATCCCTTCCCCTACCCTTTGAAAGAAAAGAAGGGTGAATGAGCTTGAATCCCTGGAATTCTCAATTATTCGAAAACTGTGAGGTAAGCCCCATAACAGGTGGTTTGTGCCCAACCCGCTTGGCCTTGGGTAACTCCTAGCATGGTGATATGTCTATCACATTAGCGACCTTCTTTTGTACAGACCTATGTCCGCTCATGGATCAGCTAGCTCTTGATGACCCGACTTACATAGTAGTCTGGTACGGTTACATGCATATAAATCATGGTCAACGAACACTCATTTGGTTAATTCAAATTACTTGTATCAAATTATCTTGCTCAAAATTGGTAAATGAACAATACAATTGCACACACATTTGTGTTTGAGAGATTTTGTATCATTATGATAGATCAAGATCGGCAATGAACTCACATATGCACATGGGGTTCCTTATAAATCTAAATTTTGTCTTTGAGATAATTTAAAATATTTATGCAAATCTTCTGGAATAATTTGATTTTCTTACTTGAGAATATTGGCTTAGCGTAAAAACAATTAAATACATTTTTTCAAAAATCCAAAATTTCTTTCAAAACATGTTCAAAAATCTAGCAATAAAGTCACATTTATATATTTTCGACTTTCGCAATGATGGTATAGTTCCTAAACCTAAATTGGAATTTATGCCTAGTGCAAGTCCTCATTTTTATATTTTTTATCTCAAAATCAAAAATCAACTATGCAATAAAACTATTACATCAATTTCTTCTTTGGATTTCGCGATGATGGTATAAGTCTATACCTAAAATTCTATGCCTAGCGCAAGCCATCATTCTAATTTTATTTCCCATTTATTTAATCCATAAAAGCATATGGCTTAAATCATTATGTTACACAATTGTGCTTTAAAAAGAATGAAAACTTTTCTATTTCATTTCATTATGTCAACATTCAGTTTTGCGACGATGGTATAATTCCTAGGCAATTGTTCAAATTTCTATCACACTTAGGAATTTTATGCCTAGAAAAAATCATATTTTTAATATTTCATGCATAATATTTTCATGGAAATCTGAAAACAAATCATCACCATCATCATTTTTCATCATCACAACACAAAGTCTTAAGAAAGTCTCTTAAGCACCCTTTTACTTTTAGCAATATTTCTCTCATACCGGGATTAGCTTGATGACCTAGCGACGGCGACTCCATGAAATGGTCATGTAACAACGACAATGTCCTTTGAAATTATTGTTAGAAGTCACTTTATTTTTCATCAAATCATACCACAACAACCAATTTGTTTACATCAGATTATTTCATTTAAATTTTATAGTATGACATAAAATTATAATATTTTCAATGACATAATTACATGAATAATCAATCAACCATTAAAATATTAAAGCATCATAAAACATATGCACAAGTCATATCACAAAAAAAATATATATATATATTTATATATATATATATATATATATATATATCAAGAAGTATATACATCATATCAAAATGGATTGGTATGCCACAATCTATACCCTGGCATACTCAATCCTCTCAAAAATATATGGTCTATGTACAATGAGCAGCTAGTCTCGAGAAGCCCTCGAGCTCTCAGCCTCATCTCCTCTCTCACCCTGAGGTGGAGGAGGTGGTCCCATCGAAGTCCATGCTGTATCATGGGTCCTCGATGTCGATCATGATGATGTCCTCGATGACCCCATCCTGATCGGCTCTACAATGTTGGCTGGCAGTGGTATCCTCTGCTCCTCTGGAACCACATGATAGTACAACCCCTGGTAGAATGTGGTCTATGCAACAGCCCATGCCAGCTCTAGAATGCTCGCCCCTCTGCTTCGAGCCCTGAGCCATGTCGCCTCATCCTGAAGAGTCTACACCTGAGCTCGTAGGTGGGCATTCTCCACCTGGAGAGCCACCATCTCGTTGCTCTCCCCCACCTCGACACCCTTGCCCTTATCGGGTGATGGTGGCCTATCCCTCTGCTGAGAAGGGAGTCTCTCCCTCCTCTTCGATTGTTGTTGTCTCTCTAGAGCCTATGGTACTCTTCGATGTCTCTCCTGAGGAGGCCATCATTGATCCCTCCCTCCGTGACCCCTCATTGCATCGATGGTAGCCTGGCACCGCCTCTCCATCCATTGCACTACAGCATGCATCGGACCCTATGCCCTCATCATCCGAGGAGGGTGGATGCCTGCATACTAGGCATCATACCCATCTGCTACCCCCATGTCATCCCCATCCACTGGCTGAATGGGGGCATCATCAACGTCCTGACTCTAGAACCATTGCATGTCTGGAGCCCCACTCAATGTGGTATTATCTCACATAGTCTGGGAGTACTCATAATCCCTAAGAGAAGGGATCCCCTACTGTAGACCGAACTACCTCAAAACTTGGTCATAGCGGTGGAGCTCTACCTCTCCCCACTCTGTCCTCAACCAGATGACTCACCTGATGCGAGCCAACTCTTGTCCATCCTCTACCCACCTTGGATGCTCTCTCCATGGTCTCTAGGTGATCTGATCTAGGGTGAGGTCATCTAGCAACCTCCGGGACATCGATAGATCTATCCACCATTGTGACCCTCTCTAGAGCCACCAATAGAAAACTCGGGGTCTCTCTCGATCAACTCCTATCAGTGGAAGCCCTATCGGCCTCCGCACCACAATGTGCTCCCAGCACCAAACCTGTAGCAATGATGTCAGCACTAGACATCGACCTCCCTTGTATATGACCCCGTAAAGGATCCTATACAAGCGGCATAATACAAAGCTACCCCAAGCAAACCTGTATCCATGGTCTCTCATGTCGTAGACCACATCTGAGAGGAGCCACGGTAACCTGCATCCACTCTGGTGGCATAGAAGAAGGCCACCCACCACCCCTACCAAAACTTGGGTCAATCGAGATGCCCTAGGCATCTGCCTCAAAGCCTCGATGTTCACTCTGCCCTTCTCCAGGGTGAAGCTTGGGTCACTGCACAATCTCATCATGGCATGGCCCTGATTGGCCGAAGGAGTCATGAACCACCCATGTATGGGGATCCTCAAGATCCTCCATACATCCTCTAGAGTGGGAGTCATCTCCCCTATCGGTAGCCAGAAGCAGGATGACTCCGGATACCATCTCTCTGCTAGGGCTGTCAGTAGCCCCATGTCTGTAGGAATTTGTGGCATCTCTGCCACATGCTGTAGTCCGACCTCTGCTAGTCTGTCTCGCTCGGCCTGATCGAGCATGGCTAAGTCATCCCTGAGACCCCCGTATTTCCACTCTCGACTCTTTAGCAATCCCCTCTACAAAATAAATAATAAAACAACAAAAATCATTAATACATAATCATTAAAATCAATTAAAATCAATTTCATCTCATAAAAAAATGATATCGCCCATTATTGGATGATATCATACCAAATTTAGTTAAATCATCCTTAATAGGATGAAATCACCTCCGATTCTTCAATTTGGGGATCACCCCTTATTGGACGGGATCACCCCTATTTCTCCGATTTCGTCCTCAGACGAAATCGATGATATAGGGACGATTTCAAGAAATTGGGACGATTTCATCCCGACGTCGTCGACGGCCTAAAAATGGCCGTGATGCCCAAAAACAATTAAAATTCAAGTAAAAAATTAAACAAATCAAGCTAAAAACATAGTACACTAGGTTTAGATCCTTACCCGCAACCCGCATCGGACCTCTGTCGATCTGTGTGTCGTTTCCACCATTTCGCCTACAGAGCTCTGAAACAATGAAAGTGAACAGTAAAAATGAATTAGGGTTTTACCCTATTTTTCTTATTTTTATTTAAAAACAACATTTTTTTAATTTTTGCTTTTTCGCGCTTTTACCTCAAACGTTCGATTTGGGTAAAAACTCGGAGGGGGCACCATAGCAAACAGTTGTACGATTCGACCTAGAATCATCGTCTAAAAAATGGAATAAATTTTTGCTTTCTCGTAAAGCATGAAGAACTCGTCTTTAACGCATTTTCTTCAGAAAATATGCTAAAGAGGGGGCAAAATGTAGCACCCTAAAATTGGCGCAGTTAAACCATCAGTAAAAGATAAAAAAATTGAATTTTAACCCCGAAACCGCTCGTTAACCGCTCACCTCATTTTTTGTGCCATTTTTAGAAGTTGTTTTGACCGTTGGACGATATCATCGCCGATCTGACGATATCGTCCCAAATCGGATGAATTCATCTAGAACAGAACGTCCAGACGATTTCATCCCAAAACTAAATTTTCATAATTAGCTTCTGTTTCAACAACCTCTCCAACTCGGGCAGAAGCGTGTCTGCGTGGTTGGAGATTCCTACGTTGGAGATCTCCCAGATTGGGATGATCCCCAACCTCCTAACCTCCCCTAATCCTATATAAACTTGGGATTTTCCCAGTTTATCCCCCTAGCTGATCATTTCCCTGCAACTTTAGTTTTTGTTGTGTTAGAACATCCTATCCCCCATCATTTGCACTTGTGTTTTCAAGTTTTATTGTAGGATCTCACTGTGTTTCAGCCGGAGGAAGCTCGGATCATCGCAGGTGATTCAACCACAATTTTGGATGATCCTGTCGAGATCGACGATGATCTCGTACGATTGCAGATGATTTTGACTGCAGTTCAGATTGGGGGCAATCGAGCCCCTGAGTTTGCATTCTCTATCTCTTTTTCTTATTTAATTGTGCATTAGATTAATTCACTTCTGTTCTGCATCTTGGAGTTCACCTCATTTAGCATATTTGCATGATAAAATTCAAAATAAATTATTAAAACATTGCATCCCATTTGATTTGATATCTGGATTTATCATTTAAGCATTTATATTCTTATTTCTATCATTTTGTATCATTCTTGCAATTGTATTTTTGGTTTTTGGTGTCTGTTTTCATGATTGCAGGTTTCTGATGAATTCGTCAGGTCATTGACGATCTTGGCTGATCTCAGATGATCTCCTATGATCTGGATGATTCTGTACAATTACAGATGATCCTGTCATATCCGGGATGATCTGGACTCCTACAAGCTTCAGAATCTTCATCAGACATCAGAAATCAGGTGCACTCTTCTCCATTTTAGATATTTTCTGTATTTAGGATTCATTTATGTTTGTTGTCTTCATATAAACCAGAAATTTCATATAGAATAGCTTAGATTCATTTTGGCCAACCTAGGAATCTGAATGATTGAACATAAAATGAACACATCAAACCCATTCTCAACCTAGGCGTGGAAACTGCCACTCAAAGTTTCCTGGTGAACCCCACCATCCGTCAAAAATTCACCCTTATACCCCTCCCCCGAGAGGCGCGACCTTCAAAGGGCCTCTCCGTCCGAGGTATTGTCCCATCCTTCTCGCATCCCCCTTCTGGGCACGGATCCTTTAGCCTGAAGGTAAGGGTGCAAAAAATTTGGGCGATACAATTTTAGTTTAAAATGTACCTATCTATACGTTTTCTTAATAGATTGAATTTTCTTAGACTGAATATTGCAAAAATAGCTTTGGAGGTCTTTGGGATAATTTTGAAAGTCTTTGTGATCATTTTGGAGGTGTTTTAACAATTTTGTAACAAAACACTTTGAATTAACCAATAAGTAGCAAGCAACAAACAAGAATATATGGTTGATGTTGAATATTTTTACTTTACTATTTGGTTTTATAGTTTGTCTGTTTTGAGATGAACAGACTGCTATAAATATGGGATATGTTATTGATATCTACAAGATTATGTTAATGCACACCCTTACCACTATACCCAAATGTACGTAAGGAGTGGTGATACAAAAATAAGCAAAGGGTTTCCTATGATAGGGGAAGGCTCAGGTGACTACAAGGGGGGATACAAAAGAAACCTCCAAGAAGAAAGTTACACTGTCTAAATCATGCTACTTGTCCAGCTAGGATTTTGCTTCACCCTCAATCACGCTTGGATAAAAATGATAATTACACACTTAATGATTATATAGCCTTGTAAGTAGGGGCATCTATTCTATCCTACCCTAAGGTAATCTCAAGAGTAGGGTATTTTTAGTGATGAAGTCCAAAAAACCACTTAAGAGGGCTACTATGGTGTCTAGAGAGGTGAGTCAACACTTTCTAGTGGGAGCCAATATCATTGATCTCTATTGGAGGTTGGTGATAAAATCCAACACAAACCAATGTTGTCAACTTATGTGCATGTGTGATGCTATTTTTCCTAAACAATCAAAATGCAACAAATGAAACTATGTTTATGACAGAAGACAACATTTTCATCCAAATGTGATTTTCAAAAGAAGGTACCCTTTTGAAAGCAAATCTACACTATTTTAAAAAATGATCAACTAATATGGCACATTTTTTAAAGCAAATCTACACTACTTTGAATATGATCAAATGATGTGGCATGTTTTTTAAAGTAAGTCAACATTATTTGCACAATCAAAATGTGCTTGTTTTCAGTGAAAGTTCTTGTTTTCAACGAATGAAATTTGAACTACTGCATGAAAACCACCAAAGGGATAAATGTTGAAAATTTGTAGGTGGTCCTGAGATGTGTTTCAAGGCTTTTGAAAACTCTTATGCTTGTTTTATAGTGCCTACAACATAGCAAGACCACAAATATTGTTAGTTTGTTGGCAAACCAACAAAAAGCATAAAATCATGATCGCCAAAATGAACTGATAGAAAACATGTTTTTTATTGATAATATGTAAAAGGTGTTACAATGTGAAATGGTGATTTCCCTTTACAATTTTCCCCAAGGGATACAAAAGAGGACCTCTGAGAGGAGGGACCCTAGCACTGAATGTCTTCATGACACTGCAAGAGTCTTCTGCGAGATCCTTAGGGGGGATGGGATTATTGGATGTGTTCCCCTATTGGATACACTAGTAATTAAAACTTGCATAACCATACAAAAAGCATTAGAGATGTTTGGAGACCTATCTTTATTAGATCTCTCATAAACATAGAAAAAATGACACAAAAGCTTATAAAAATGCATGAAAGAAGTATTGAAATGAAATGAAACTGAAGTAGCAAAGAGGGGTTACCTGGCCAACTAATTTAGTAGTCTATTTGTGGAAAATATACCTATTCATACATTTTTTGAGAAAATGTACCCATCCATACATTTTTCATTTATTGCTTTGGTTGGCTAGTGCTTCGACCATAGAGGTCCTCGATGATATCTTAGCTAAAAACAAAAGCCAAAAGTGCTTGATCTGTACTTGAAACCACCAAAAATCACAAAGAACATCAGGAAGGAGAAGTGTTATATGCATGCGGTGCTTTGGAATGGCATTGGTAGTATTTTGGTAGCATAATTATGTGATATGCTCCTCTTTGAAACCATGTACAATAGGATATTTTTATAGTTTTTCTAGGTAGGAGAAGGGGTAGGTGATGTGGTGGGAGAAGGAGAGGAGAGGGGGGGTCCTCTTAATCAAGCATGTGCTAGATAAGACCCTCCCACCTAAGCGTATTAAGTGGGCATGGGTGTTTCATGCCCACCTAAGGCTTAAGGAAGAGGGAAAACACCTTTTTCCTTAAAATTATTTTAAATGCTTTGTAGGGGGAGTAGGAGTTTTATGGAAAAGAGGGTGGTTAGGTGCTTAGGAAATCATGTAGAGGGGTGTGAGTGAGGTGTGGGTTGGCTGGGGTAGGTTTGATTAGAGTTTAGAGTATCCTAGGGTTTATGCCAGTCTAGGGTTAAATTTAGTTGGGGTTTAGGGCAATTGAAATGATTTTTGAATGTTTTGTTAATTAATCATAAATTGACACTGCATGAGGCTGAATGTGACATTTTTAGGTATCTATAATTATCAAGCAAGATCCAAGGAAGCAAGAGAAAACATAGAGAGGATCACAATCTAAGTTGCTTGAGATTATTTTTACCAAACAATAAAATAATATTGGTAATTCGTAGGTGAGGCCATTAGACTCTAATGAGATATGATTATCATCTCATGGAATATAAGGGGTTTTAATGCCCTCTCAAAGAAAAGGTGTATCAAGGAACTCTGTTTAAGTAATAAGCATAATATTCTTTGTATCCAAGAATCTAAAATGACAAAAGCAGTTTTTAAAAACTTTGAAAGCAATATGGGCAAGATTTGAATGGGATGCTATGGATTCTGAAGGAGTAGAAATGGGAATTATACCATGTTAGAATACTATTATAACCTCTTATATAACCATTTATAAAACTAGACATTAGATAGCCTCTTTAGTCACATGTTACATTGTATATATTTGTTTAATCCTTATCAATGTCTATGGACCTACAACTCAGTAGGTAGATTAGATGTTTAGAGTGGGATTGAAGCCTTTATAATAAGTGAAGACCAAGAAACTCATTTCATGATAACTGGATATTTTAATGCCATAACCAAGCTAGATGAAAAAATTGGGAGAATTAAGAATTAACCCAATGTATGAGAGATTTCTTAACTTTTATTCAAAACAATAATCTATGGGAGGTTGATTTTGAAGAAGATAACTATACATGGACCAACAACATGAGAGACAAAAACCTAATAGCATAGAAATTAGATAGATTCATACTCTTAGATAATTTTCTAGATGAAGGGACTTATGCTAAAATTAATACCTTGACAAAGATTGGTTTAGATCATTGGACAATAAGAGTTAAAATAGTGGTAAGTGAATTCAAAAAATATCATATTTTAAATATGAGCAAATGTGGGAAGACCATCCTCAATTTGTTGATATGGTGGCACATATATGGAATTATTTAGGAAACAATGGGTTATTTACACTTCCAAAAAAATTAAATCAATGACATTTAGATAAAAAGAATAAAACAAGAACACTTTTGGAAACATTTTTTAGAAGAAAGAACTAAAAAATAAACTTTAAAGATTGCAAAAAGGTAATCATAATAATCTAAGCCTAGAGGAAAGGGAGTTGCTTAGTGAATATCATAATATTTTGAGTAAGGAAGATAAATTTTGGAGATTAAAATTAAGACAAACTTGGTTAAAAGGAGATAAATGTTAGCTTTTGATGTTTAACTATTAATGTAAATAACCACAAAATCAAATATAAAGTTGCAATATAAAATACTCGATAATGAAAATAACTTATTCAAATATAACTCACAAATAACCCATAAAATGGATACTAATAAATGCTCTCGAAAATAGTAAACTAATAAAGAATAAATCTCATATACACCCTTCTCATTTCTTACAATGCTTAGTCATATATATATAATAGAATGTGACTCTTCATATGGAGTACTCTTGGCCTTCACTCTTCTTTGAGACTCTTCACTTTCCTATTCTAAGGACACATGTGCACTCTTACATAATGGACACTTGTGCACATTTACACTCACCACACTTGCACACTCAATTACATGACACTTGTGGATTTCCTACACATTATTACATTACATAAAATATTTTCTCACATTCTAATATAAAAAACACTCCTAATCTAATGATGTACCCAAGGTCCTACATTAGCATGTGCAAAATAATGTAATATACTCCAATTGTAACAACCCCTCTTGTTGTTAATTGTAACAACTTATTTCATCAATCTAGAAATTATGCTACCAATATTCATATTGTATAAAATAAATATCAAGGAGGGACCCTATAATCCCTCTACGTTTATGTCATATAGTATAAAATAGGTTCATAAAGATCTTATAATTCTGTCAAGAATGAACTCTGCGTTCATTATTTTTCCTAAGATTGTTTAACAAAACCCTAGAACTTACTTTGTTTTAGAATGAACTCCACGCTCATATCATAAACTTATAACTTCCATATTTCTATCATTGGATTAGAACTTCCACAGTTCTAACATTAACTTAAACCTTCCATAATTCTAACCATGAATGGTTACAACCATTCAATAAGCAAGGTAATTCTCTTTAAATTGTCTTTACAATATGTTAGCTTTTGATACAACATGTAATGGGAGATAGCAATCACAAGATGCAGAATAATAAGAAAGAAAGTAAATCTGTGAGATGACTGAAATATGCTATAAATAGAAATGATGGAAATGATTACAAAGTAGCTATGGAGGAAATGAACACTCCATGATCTAAGCTACTGCTCATGAATGAGCTCTGAGCTTATAGCTCACACACTCTCTACACTACTACACTCTACCACACTACTACTCTACTACATCTACTACTATCTATGGCCCTTTATATAGGAAGATAGGTTCCTTGGCCAACACTCTACCTAGCTGTACAAGGGACACCTTGCACATATACAACTTGCACATTGACACTTGTGCATTTATTACATTGCATGAAGTAACTAGATAACTTCCCCCTAAAGTAATCTAATGTCCTAAGTATGTACCAAGGAAGGTACATTTACATGACCCAAATGATGTAATATAATCTATTTCTAACACCCCCTGTATTACAATATTTGGGTATTGAAGACTTTAGTCTTCAATGTGGATCTTCCTCTTGACCTTGAGATTTTGATTCTTCTTCTCTGATTTTTGTAACCTGTTCAAGCAAGCAGTTAGTATCTTCATAACCTGTCATTCCTGTTGAAAGAGCTTTGATTTCATAATCGTCTATTGATTCTTCCAGTTCTTCAATTTCTTCTATCCTCTGAGCTAGATGTCCTTTTTTATTTCCTTTTCGATACTCCAATTGGGGATAATTGGTTGGATGCTAAAATTGTTGCTGACGAGGATTTTGATATTGTCATGGCTGAAATTGGTTCCCATTGTTCATCTGATTTCCTTGATTCTAATTTTTGGGATTGAACCTACAATAGCTGGTACTATGGCCTTTTCTCTTGCATATCTAACAATACCTATTGTACCATGGTTTTCATCCTTTTTATGAAGAAGCAATGTTTCCCTGTGGATTATCTTTAGATGCCAATGCAGTGTTAGACATCTCATATTTAACTGTATTTTCCACTTCATATTCCTGTAGAATATTGACTAAGTCATCAAAAGAAGTATCTTTACTTAGAACTTGTAAAGATGTTACCAAATGTTTATAGTTGTCTGGAAGTGCTCTCATGGTTACTTGAGTAAGAAGTTCATCCTTAACTGTTTCTCCTAAGGTAAATAATTTCCCTTTAATATCTGCTACCTTCCTTAGGAATAGTTCTATGCTTTCTCCATTGTTCATCTTTAATGAATGAAGTTGAGTCTGAAGATGGAGAATAGTTGCCTTATTCTTTCCTTCAAATATTTTCTCTAGGCTTGTCCATGCATCTGAAGATGATTTTTCTGAATTGATATAGGGTTGTATCTCATCAGTGATAGCAAAGGTTATTATCATTAGAGCCTTTGAATCATTTTCTACAAACTTTAGGATTTCAATATCATCTGTGGTAGGTATTTGTGTTTTCCCTTTGACAATATCCCAAAGTTTTTCATATACTAAAATAGCTTTCACTTTATTCTTCTAGGAGAAATAATTAGGACCCTTGAGTAGTTGAGATTCTGCTAGGAAGAATTTGTTTGATGCCATTTAAATTCCCTAATATCAATTCTTAGATTTTGTAGAATGCCTTATGACTCCCTAGTATGTTTTTGGATAAGATATATAGTGCTTTTGTAAATTGTAGTTCAATTTTGGTTGATTTTGTAAAGTTTTTGTAAATATCAAAATCAACTTTTATTATCCCTTATTGCTCCTATTGAACTAAGCACTTTTCCCAAATTTAAAGAGGTTTTAATGTTGGATTTATTTTGTCTCTTTTGAGAAGTTTTGAGACAATAATATTATAAATTTCCAACCTTTGAAATGCTTTGATAAACCTCTCTTTAATATCCCTTTAGGATTTAATTTAAGTGTATCTAATTTCCAATAAATTAATTTGATGTAGTAACCCTTATAACTCCCTAATTTTGGAAAAATTAGACCACAATAATATTTGCCAATATTTAAGATTAATCTCCAGTAGAAACCCTTATTACTCCTAAGTTTAATATTGCAAATATTATATTAGCTTGATAAATTATTCCCTTTGAGGTATGGCTTTCAATATGATTAAATTCCTCTAAGTTTTAAACCTTATAACTCCCAAGAAATGAAAGCACATAATATGGGAATAAACCTTACCTTATATCAAGCAATAATCGATGCTGATTTCAGATGTGAAAGGCTGCAATATTGACGTCGTTGCTTTGACTGTACCTTCCAATGGAGTTGCTTGGAACCTAGCTTGTATTTAATGTTCCAAATATGGTGCCCTTTTTGTCTCTACCTTTGACCTTGCTTGACCGGAGTATTGAAGGCTCTACCACCTTCTTTACATGCTGCAATTCGGCCCTGTGCATGCAGACCCCAAAGTTGAATGCGGAGACGTAAATGTTATCCACTGAATGCTGATCATTGATGCCCTTAAAATGGAGGAGAATATTGCTTGAAGTGCCAAGTGGCACATCCATTTTCTTCTTGAGCGCTTGAGGAGTAGAAGGTGCTAGAAAATGCTCATTGAGTAACTCCTTTCTTGAGCCTTTGAGTAATGTATGGACGTTACGTTCTTTAGCAGAGCACTTGGTTTCTTCATGGACAAGTGTATCTCATACACTCAATGCACCAGCCTATAGTTTGTAACTCCTTTCTTGATGAAGATGAGCACTCATGAGAGGAGCGTTAGGGTTTTACCTCAAGTGACAAATGTCACTTCTTCCTTGTGCATGGACATCTTCTCTTTCACTACTTCAATGGACCCTTTGGAGGTCTTTTAACCCTATAAATCTCCAACTCCTCTTTCATTCAATTGTAGTGTTTTTTGATTGGGATGTGGAGCAACAATTTGGAGGCTTGAGCATCGATTTTGAGCAATGTGGATGTGGAGTTTGAATCACTCCAATGGTGCTTTAATATTCTTCTTTTTTCACCTATTATACATCCTCCTTTTTGTAGATAATGTTGCTCTCGAATAATGTTGTTTCTCCCTTTGCTTTGCTCCTTGTCTTTTGCAGGTTCGACCATCCAAGATGTGAGAAGAATGAGCCCTAAGAGTGGCTCTTTTTGCTATGCTTGGATAGATGCTAGCATTCGGCCACCTTCGGCTAGTTTTTCCAATGAATATTGTGCCTTTGAGGCACCTTCAAATCTACCTTCTTTCCCTGTATAAACCAGATTATGATAGTGCAATGCAATGTAATGTATTTATATATAAAAAATCCTTTATTGCACCTTCTTTTGCACTCCTTCTTTGAGGTCTGAAATTCTGGTTTTGTGGCAGAATTTTGAATGCAATGTAGGGGTTTTGAGGTTGTCTCTTTGGTTAGACACCTTCCCCTTTTTGCTTGGATATTTTACAAATGAATCCAAGCTTGTAACCACTTGATAGAAGCTCCTTTTTTTGCACTATTTCTTTGTAACAGAAACCTTATTGTGCTTTGAATTTGAGACTCACCAAGTCTCGATTTGAGGCTTCCTTTGTTGATATTCGATGGCTACTTTCTTCTCCAATGCTTGGAGGATTGAGCTGATTTGGTGGCTTCTCTTGGCCACTTAATGTTGCAGATCTCTGTGCACTAATAGTGTCTTTAGACACTTTGACAAATTCTGATTTTGTGCCCTTCTCACGAACACAAACCACAATATTTTTGAGAGCAATAGATTAGTGCAAATGAATCTAATAATATTTCACTTTTAATGCACTAAAAATTTCACCTTATCACTCCAATCAACTCTCAAAATAATGCACTTAATCAATTTACTACAACTTAATCAAGAATAATCTGAAATGAATCTTCAAGAATTATTCTGCAATTTCCTTATAAGCAAGATAGTAGGAGATAGTCTTCTTTTGCTTTCCAAAGTAGATGATAGGTAGTTGATAGATAGTTGTAATTCTAAAATCTAATCAACTCCTAATGTGCAAATGAACCTTAAAAAGAACCTTTCTTTTTGCACTTTTGAAGACTGTAATTCTAATCTCCTTTTTGCAACTTTAATCCAAATTAAGGTGCTTTAACAAATCTGATAAGTAATCCAATTAATGAATCTACTTGCACCAATAGTTGCTTACCTTTTTTTGAAATATTTTGTAGCTCTTTTTTCACTTCTGTAGAGGATGTAGATCTTGGTGTCTAAGATCACCAAGTTGCTACCTTGAGTAAGATCTTGCAACTCTTTGTAGGTTGTTCTGAATAACTCCTTCTTCACCAAAATATGGTCTCAAACTTTCTTTCATGAGCCTAAGATTTGGTGACTTGTTCTCCTCTTGTGGTCTCCTCCTTCTATTGTAGATTTGGAGAAGTTTGTGTCTCTAAAGTGGTGCCCTCTTGCTATGAGAGGTAATCTTCAAATCTCCTAGATTTGGTGAGCTTCTTCTATCTTCAAGTCTTCTTGTCAAATTCTGACTTCAAGTAGGATCTTCTTCTCAAGATTTTGAATGTCTTGAGGTCTTCACTAGAATCTTCTTCTACTTGTATTTGGCACTCCTTGCCAAATTCTCCTTCTCTTGGGCTTGTTATTAGATGGCGATAATTGTCCCAAGTCCTTCACTATCAGGGGCTTCTCCTTGGTAGTGGATTTCTCCAGTGAGTTCTCCTTTGATGATTTCTTCAGTAAGGCTCTCCTAGCATTTTATTGGATGCTCATCGAGACCTCACCAAGGCCTTTGATCTTGCAACTTCTTCTGGTCTTTCTTGAGACCTTATCTTCAACCTTTCTGGAAGTGTTGGTGGTGAGACCTTCTCCTAGATCTCTGATTCTACTACTTCTAGATTCGAGTAGGACTCTCCTAGTCCTTCTTCTTCTTCCAAGTCTAGAAGTTCTTCAATGATATCTCCTCCTGATATCTTTTGCTTTAGGTGCTGGATTGATTCTGAAGAAGATACTCTTCCTAACTTTCTTGTAGGAAGCTTTCCCAACTCACTGAATCTCCTTTTCCTGCAATAAAGTATTAGTACTAAAATCTACTTCTGAATTAGATACTCACTTCTGGAGTCTTCTTCAGGATCAAGGCTTCTATGGCCTTTTTTAGTATCAAGGCTTTTGTGGCCTTTTCTTCAATATCAAGGCTTCTATGGCCTTTTCTTCTATATCAAGGCTTCTATGGCCTTTTCTTCTGGATCAAGGCTTCTATGGCCTTTTATTCTTTTTGTGAAGTTCTCAATCTAGCAATGGAGATCTCCTGTCTCCTGACTTCACCATGATTCTTTTCTAGAAGTCTCTTCTGTAGTATTCTTCTCTTGCAACAACTAATCTCTGCACTATGAAGGCACTCCGACCTTTGGGCAATGAAGTTGAAATCTCCTAGATTTCTATTGTAGGAGGTGTCCCAATCATCTGAGAATTAATTCCCTGCAATAAAAGAAACTTCAGGTAAATTTTTCTAGATCTCTTAGATGAGCTTCACTAGTTGATTCATCAAACTAGTGGATCAAATGTTGAGTCCTAGTCTTCACGAGTTTTCCTGCAACTCTGTGGAAAGACTCTAGCCATATGCAATCTCAGTATTTCTGAAACTGAGATTTCTTTCAGTCCTCACTTGTGGCTCTCCCTAATTCTACCACCTAGACTCTTCTGAGAGTTTTTGATAGTGACTGGTCCAACGATGCATCAGGTTGACAAAAAACTCAGGGTCAATGATAATGGTGGTTTTCC
This sequence comes from Wollemia nobilis, assembly GCA_028583015.1. Taxonomy (NCBI): domain Eukaryota; kingdom Viridiplantae; phylum Streptophyta; class Pinopsida; order Araucariales; family Araucariaceae; genus Wollemia; species Wollemia nobilis. Next base: position 11,755,695 of record JAQPPZ010016709.1, on the reverse strand, counting down.
TATTGATCTACTGTAGCTTGATCTACCGTAGCTCTGATACCACTATTAGATTTTGATACAACATGTAATGGGAGATAGCAATCACAAGATGCAAAATAATAAGAAAGAAAGTAAATCTATGAGATGACTAAAATATGCTATAAATAGAAATGATGGAAATGATTACAAAGTAGCTATGGAGGAAATGAACACTCCATGATCTAAGCTACTGCTCATGAATGAGCTCTGAGCTTATAGCTCACACACTCTCTACACTACTACACTCTACCACACTGCTACTCACTACCACATTCTACACTACTATCTATGGCCCTTTATATAGGAAGATAGGTTCCTTGGCCAACACTCTACCTAGTTGTACAAGGGACACCTTGCACATATACAACTTGCACATTGACACTTGTGCATTTATTACATTGCATGAAGTAACTAGATAACTTCCCCCTAAAGTAATCTAATGTCCTAAGTATGTACCAAGGAAGGTACATTTACATGACCCAAATGATGTAATATAATCTATTTCTAACACCCCCTATATTACAATATTTGGGTATTGAAGACTTTAGTCTTCAATGTGGATCTTCCTCTTGACCTTGAGATTTTTATTCTTTTTATAGTCTTTGAATTGCTTTTACCTTTCACTTAAAAACTCTCAAAACTAAGGATTGTGAAAGGGTAATTTCCTTCTTCAATTTAACAAGGGTTGCACCCAATATAAGCTTATATATAATGCAAGAAATTAAAGGATTATTTTAGCAAGTAAATAGGAAACATATTCATTCTATATGAAGCATTAGTTCAGATTGCAAAACTACTAAATATGGATTTTAAACAAAGGAGAATATGAAATCAATTCATTCCTATACAAACAAGAGTTAGAGAGGAACTCTCCAACCTGTAAAAATCCAATCTCTCCTTTCGCTTGACTCTTCCTCTCCTGCCTCTTACCTCCTTGCTTGGCTAAGCATAGCCTCCTCCATGCTTCCCTAAGGTTTCTAACTTATTGTCCCTTTTTCTAAAACCAAGGCCACCTTTTATAAAGTTTTTTCCTCCTCCCCTTTGCGAGCCCTCAAGTAGATCTTAATTAAATATTAATTAAGATGCCACTTTATGCCCTTCATTCTCCTCCCTCCATTTGTAGGTGTCCAAATCCACTTAGACAATACCAATTTGGCCTCTTTACTAAAATTAAGAAGGCTACTATTAAAATAGTAAGATACCTTTAATTTAAACAATTTTAAATTACCTAAAACAAAGAAATATGTTCTTTCTCCTCACTTGGTTTGGAAGGGGTCCTAGTCACACAATATCCAACTTAGTTTCCTATTTTACAAAATAGGCTTAAATAATCAAATTATATAATTAAAGCTAATCACAATTAATTACATGAACTTGCAATTAATATTAACTCTTCCTAATTAGTATCATTATGGATCTTCATCCATAATTTCCTTCTTTCTCATCCTCAGAGGTGACTCCCTCATCCACTCTAACCGACTGATACTTACTCATGCAACCATGTAAACTAATACAAAATATTAGTAGTATCATATTTTCAATTAAACCAATCATATATTGTAATTAATCCAAGATAATGTCATTTAGTCTATATTTAAAACAACATAATAATTCATTAGTCCGTCATATGGAAAATCTTGTCAAGGGAGGGTCGTGACACCAACACCCCCTTGTATTACATTATTTGGTTATTGAAGACTTTAGTCTTCAATATGAATCTTCATCTTTTATCTTCAATCTACCTCTTGTAGATTAATATTTGGATTCATCATGTAACTATATTCTTTGAATTTAAATTTAACCTTCATCTTGCCTTTCTTAATCTAATTTCTTTTCTTATTTCTTCTTTTTCTTTGTTTATGTACCTTCGTTAGTGATATATCTTCAATACAATGAATTAGTAAATCATCACAATAATATTGACTTAGATTCAACGATTCATTAATAGTATGTTCTTTATTTTTTTTCATTTCTTGAAAGAATTCAAAAGTAATTAATGATAGATAAATCATCAAACATTCCTTTGAGGAAAGTACAACTATGTTTTGAGCATTCCACCAAGTCTTGAAAAGTACTTCATGAAGATAACCAATCAATGTCATAAAATTCTCTTCTTTTGCTTCCTTAAGAAACAAAGAAAATATTTCTTTTATATTGGTAGGAAAATATTTGTATCCATCAAAGGTATCTATTAAGTTTTGTGAATAAAACTTAATTTTATAAAATAGTTCATCATTTTCATTAAATGCATTCTTCACTATTTCATCCATAATTCTTTTAACTTTGAATAATGAGTCTTTCAAATTTCGTAAACCTTTGAGGTCGACTACCTTATGTCTCCCTAGTGTCTGTATGAAGGACTAATTATACCTTTTTGATAATTAAAAATAATAATTAACTCTCAAAAACTTTTATGTTGTAAACCTTATATCTCCCTAATTTTGAATGTATGGTCAAATAATAACTTTGATAAAATTTTCAAGTTTCCATATGTTGAATACCTTTTGGCACCCAAATCAAAAATTCAGCAATTTAGGAAATAATATTTTCAAATTTAATATTTCTAATTTGATGTAGAAAACCTTATTTTTCCCCCTTTAAATTATTTGCAAACTTTAAAAACACAATTCAAAAAAATAAATAGATTAATTACAAAGTTTGTAATTAACTTCTATAAAATTCCAAATTAACCTTTCAATAATCTTCAAAACTTCTCAAAATATCTTTATAGGATTTCTAGGGTTTCAAATTCTCAATTTGATGTCTTATCTCTCCACTAATATAATTAATCTATGTAGCACTAGATTAATTAAACTTAAATTTAGAAAAAATCAAATTAAATCAACCTTATAGCTTTGAAACCTTAATATAGAGAATAACTTAATTTGAAATATTTTTACCTCTAAAACTAGGCATGCTTATTGCGTGATCTTCAACATTTGACCTGCGTAAATTATAGTACTCCTCTTCAAGTGCTTACTACAACTTTTGCCATGCAAAATGGATTCTTGATGTGTTTAGTGGGCTCTTTAGAATGTTTTCTCTTCCTCCTTTGGTTATTGGCGCTCCCCTCCAATATGCCAAGTGACATAAAATCTCTTCTACTTCTCAACCAATGTAAAAAATGGTGCTTGATTTTGGATGTTACTTCTTCAATGCTTGTGCTTTTATTTGTGATATTATGATTCCCTTGGCACTTAAATTTTGCTTACGCTCTCCTTCTTTTCTCAATGATCAACCAGCTGGGTAACCTCCTCACCTTACCAAGCATTCAATGCCACATTATCTCCTACGTATTAAATGTTATGACTGCCAACTCTTAGCTCTTCATGTAACTATTGCAAACCCTATCACTTGGCTTTCCTTCTATGCTCCTCAAATGTGTCTCTTCAACATCCAACACTATATCTATTGCTACTCATGTTTCAAAATTAGACGATGGTGATTATGCTTCTTCAAATGGAGCTTGTGGTGGCTCTTCCAATCTTCAATGACTCACCAAATAAATGCTCCTCATCCTTAGTCGGTGGCTCCTCCTTTCATGTTTGATGGTTCTTTCGCACACTTGATGGATCTTATCAACTCTTTGACTACTGTTCCCAGACCTACAACACTTCTATCATTTAGCTTTGCTTTGACATCGCTTTGCTCCTACGTGGCTCACTTTTCTAGCAAGTTTTAACTTGGCCATATGTAGTTCGACTTCTCCGTGACTTGGTTACTCCATTACTTAGCTAGATGCAACTTTTAAATGATACTTCAAGGCTCTTTTTTTGATATATTTATTTTTCTTTATACTATATTTGTATTCCATATTCTAACTTATCTTTAGCTTTGATTGTATGTAGATCCAATGATGGTGAGGATGCTTCTTTCCTTAACTTGAAGACATAAACCTCAATGCCTTCTTTTTTTGTTCTAGAACTTTAAATATGATGATTTTAATGCTTATAATAAATCAAATATTTTAACTTAAACAAAATATACCTTTAGCATCAATTTTGTAAATCTTTTTTGGCCTCCTTTCTAGCTTACTTTTTTTTCTTATCTTGCTCTCTTTTTGCTGTCCAAAAATGTTGTCAGAAACTTTCAAATTTGTAGTTTTATCTCTTCTCAAAAATACAACCCAAAAACTTCTTTATCGTATTCCAAAACATTGTCCAAAATGTAGCTTTTCCTCTTCTCAAAATGTTGTCCAAAACTTTATTTTTTCTCCTTCAACTTGTCCATAATTTCTACAATTCATAGGTCTTCTTCTATGAATGCTGCCCAAACTTCTTAAATTTACAACTCTAATTCTCCTACAAATGCTACCTAAAATATCTTCAAATGTTGTCTTTTCCTTCTTCGATTTACTATACAAAATCTCTTCAAATTATTCCCCAAAAATTTTGCAATTCGTAGCTCTGCTATCTCCTTCAAAAAGTTATCCAAGACTTTCTAATGTGCAGCTCTTTCTCTTCTTAAAAATTATGTCCAAAATCTGCCTTTTTCTCCTTCAAATTTCAGCCTTCAAAACTTTAATGGCTGCCTTCAAAAATATCAATTGGTGGCCTCTTCAATCCTCTTTCTCCTCCTTAGCTCTCACTAAATTTTATCTTCAACTTTGGCCTCTTTTGCTGGCCTATTATTCAAGACTCTCAATGTCTTGAAGTCTTCAAAAAATACTTCTCAAAATATGACAAACACTTTACCAAATCCTTCCTCATTGAATTGATTTCACAAATCCTTCTGGGCTTGTCGTCGGATGACAAAAATTATCCTAAATTTGGTGTGATTGTCTCTTTTCATGAGTTTCTTCTTCTTGCAATATTCTACCTCGAACTTTCTTCAAATATCCTCTAATGGACACTTCTTCAATTTTTCCAATAGGGCTTCTTTATTCTCTTTCTTTCTCCTTCCAAATTTCAATGGGACCTTTTTCGTCGGCCTCAAAATTCTCTCTCAAATCTCCTATCTCCTTTCTCAAGTATTGAATGGGACCTCTTCTCTTGGGTCTTATTTTTCTCAATCTTTAATAGAGCTTCTTTGGCCTCTTTATTTATTATCTTTTCAATATACTATAGGACCTCTTCTATTAGTTCTCCTCAATCTTCAATAGGGCATTTCTCTTGGCCCTCCTTAATATTCAATGTCTACTCTTTTGCTACAATCCCAAAATCAATTCCTATGCAAGGAAAGCACATAGGCAATCAAAGATGAAATTCCTCTCTATCTCTTGTAGAAAGCTTCTCAACTTTTGAGAATAATTTTTTGTAACAAAAACTTAGAAATAATCAAATATGTTCAAATATTCAAAAAATGATGAAATCAGTTAACTTCACTAGTTGTTTTCCAATCTAGTGGTTAAAACTATATCAAGTCCTAGTCTTCACAAGCTATTATGCAACCTTGTGTAGAGACTCTAGCCAAATGCAACTTCGAATATTCTTCTACCTTCAATTTTACTTTCTCTATCCTCTTTCTTGCGTCTCTTAATATTTTTAAGGTCAAGGCCTATCTTCAAGACCTAAAACTATGTTGTAGATTACCTTCTATTCTGAATTTATTCTTGGAATAGGTAAACTCAATCTATCTAAAATTTTCAAATATTGAATCTCCAATCTTCATTGGTTTTTCTTCAACGTAGTGGAAATACTATCTTCTTTGGTTTTCCTTCTCCATAGATAATATCTTCAACTTCATTGGTTTCTCCTTGACAAGTGGAAGTATCCTTAGACTATTTGCAACTTTTAAAAACATATGCAAGAAAAGACTTATTTTAGCTCTGATACCACTGTTAGCTTTTGATGCTTAAATTTTAATGTAAATAACAATAGAATAAAATATAAATTTACAATATAAAATACTCAATAATGACAATTTATTCAAATATAACTCACAAATAACTTCAAAAATAACCCATAAAATGGACACTAATAAATGCTCTCGAAAATAATAAATTGATATAGAATAAAGGTCGCATACACCTTTCTCATTTCTTACAATGCTTAGTCACATATATAATAGAATGTGACTCTTCATATGGAGTACTCCTGGACTTCAATCTTCTTTAAGACTCTTCACTTTCATATTCTAAGGACACGCGTGCACTCTTACATAATGGACACTTGTGCACATTTACACTCACCACACTTCACACTCAATTACATGACACTTGTGCATTTCTTGCATATTATTACATTACATAAAATATTTATTCACACTCTAATCTAGAACACACTCCTAATCTAATGATTTATCCAAGGTGGTACATTAGCATATACCAAATAATGTGATATACTCCAACAATAAAATACAAAGATTTTTCATATGATGGCTATAGTACAAATATCAACATCCAAAATTAGTAGGATTAAATCAGTAGAAGGGTTTTGGATTGAAAACTAGAGTGAAATCATAAAGAAGGTAAGTTATTTTTATCAAAATATTCTAGGATCAGGGGAGTATGAAGTTCTTAATGATCTATAGGAAGTACCTTCAGTTATAATAGATAAAAACAATAGGAAACTAATGGAGCCTATTATTCTAGAAGAAGTTCATTTAGCTCTTTTTTCTTTTAATAAGGATAAATACCTTGGTTCAAATGGGCTCTATGTAACATTCTATCAATAAAATTGGGATAGAGTGAATTATTCTTTATTAGTGGTAATGGAACAGTCTAGTGTAAAACAATACATACCTTATAAATGCAACATATATTATCCTGATTCCAAAAATGAAGGTTGCAAACTTGTTTAATTCTTTTAGACCCATTAGCATATGTAATATAGAATATAATATTAGCTCCAAACTAATGGTAAATCGATTAAGCCAACTGTTAGACAAAATTATTTCATAAGAGCAAGGAGGATTTGTGAAAGGAAGATAGATTCTAGACAGGATCATAGTAGCTTATGAAGTTATGCATTCAACAACTTGAAGAAAAGAGAAAGCAATGTTCGTAAAACTTGATGAGTAAAGCCTATGATAGCGTTAAATGGGATTTTATTTTTACAGTAGTAAAAGAATTTGGATTTCGAAAGAAATGGGTTAGATGGATTAAATTTTGTGTCTCTACAGTTTCATATTCAAGGTTGGTCAATGGGTTAGTAACATAATAATTTAAAGCCAACAGAGTTCTTAAATAGGGAGATCCTCTATCACCATATTTGTTCATTATTATGGTAGAGGTTTTGGGTAGGAACTTGAAGAAGGATAACAAATATGGAAACAAAGATGGACTTATAAGTGGACTTAAGGACAATAATAACACTGACAACATCACCCATGAATAGTTTGTAGATGATACAACTATAATGACCCACTCGTTAATCAACTCAAAACAATCCAAAAGAGTATTTTTTTAAGTGCAGAATTCACAAGCAAAAGTTGCACAAGTAAGGTTCACAAGATACTCCCATTTAATATAAGGTATAACCACTTTTGAGATCGATCCCAGCTTACGACACTTAAGTGGACATGACTGATCAATATCTCGTATCTTAGAGTTCTTATATTTTGGGATTTGATCCAAGCACATGCAAGCTACAACCTAGTAGGTACATTCGAGCTAAAAATAAGAATGTAAAAAAATTTTGAGCTACAACTCAAACACCTTTGGGCTACAACCCAAAATGTTATATTGACAATGATTGATCGTTACCTTCTTGTAACTATCATTTGTACTACAACCCAAACACATTCAAGCTACAACCCAGAATATACTTTTGAGCTATGACTCAAAAACTGCTCCTTCAACCGATTTGGTAGTCGTCTCCTCGCGACTGTCCCGAATCGTGGAAATATATTGAAAAGATACTGGAAAATATGTTTAAAACATTGCATTCCCAAGTACCCCCACATGAACATAAATAAACCACATATAAATTACCATCTCTCTCTAATATATTTCTTTACTTTAGTATTTCATAAAACCATTGCAATGGAAAAATATCATTAACTAAAGCATTCTTAAGTGAATATAAAACATTCCATCATATAAACAAGACATGATTTCATTCATATTCTATCTTAGCAAAAGACTATGCATATTTCATATTAATAACCTTTCATTAAAGAGCATACAATAAACTAAAACAATAGATGCAAGTATAAAATATAACACCACATTTATCTTGGGAAACCTCGAAGGGAAAAACCCAACCTCAAAAATATCTTCATTATATAATCATAATTTTCTCCAATACAATCAATTTAAGGAATTTCCACAATTCCATTTTCCAAAATCATCAAATATATTACATAAGAATTTTCACAATTATTTATGTTACGAAAAACACTATTCTTTCCAAATATAATCAGTAACAACTTGTTTTCATCAAAACAAGGTAACATGTTTTCAACAATCATATAGTATAAAATAAATTTCAAGAAGGGACCCTATAATCCCTTCCACATTCATATCATGTTGTATAAAATAAGTTTCAAGAAGGGACCCTATAATCTCTTCAAGAATGAATTCCATGTTCATTCATTCCTGAAGATTGTTTTATCAAAAGCCTAGAAATTCCACAGTTCTAGAATAAACTCCATGTTCATACCATCATCTTAGTACTTCCATAGTTCCATCATTAGTTTAGAACTTCCACAGCTCTATCATCATTTTTAGAACTTCCACAACTCTATCATCATTTTAGAACTTCCATAGTTCTATCTATGAATGGTTACAACCATTCAATAAGCAAAGTATTTTCTCTAAATTATCTTTACAATCAAGCCATGATTTGTTTTACAAATCCTATCAATTTTTTTCCAAAATTTGACCTATGGATGCATTCAATTTTTCCACAAAATGTTTTACAAATCCTATCAAATTTTCTCCAAAATTTGACCTAAGGATGCATTCAATTAAATCAAAAGGGAGATTAATCCACTTAATATCTTAGCAAATCCAAGAGGGGATATTAATCCATTTAATCTCAAATTATTCCAAAAGAAGATATTAGTCCATTTAATCTCTAATTATTCCAAAATGAGATATTAATCCATTTAATCTCAAATTATTCCAAAAGAAGAGATTAGTCCATTTAATCTCTAATTATTCCAAAAGGGGAGATTAATCCATAATTAGGCTACATTTTTTCTTTATTTGATTCATATCAAAACTATAAACAAAAAGGGGTTTGAAAATCACTTGGTCATTGAGTTCGATAGGTCAACACAAACAGGGATCAAAGTCCAAATTCGACATAAACAAGGTCATTGCCAACCAAATGGAACTTGTTAACCCATGTAGATAAAAGAGCTAATATGACCACCCACTAGTTTTTGAATAGTGAAAGGGGTCTTCCTTCTCATAAGGCACCTTCAAGCCATCCTACAACAAGTGTCGGATTAAACTTAGTTGATTTCCAAAAACAATGGCTAAATGGTGAATGGGTCCAGAGAGAATTCTAAAGAATTGTTGCACAACAACCACTCAAGCCCCCAAATTGAATCAACAATGCAAGAATAGTCAACTAGTCAAACTAACTTCTAAGGTCAAATTAGAGGTTTTGCGCAAGCTATGGCATCGACAGACTATGCCAACAACCGACACATCAAGGCAACCCCATGTGAAGCCCCTTTTGACCACCAATTGGTGGTCATTTCAAAGGGGGAGATTTCTCCCTCTTTAAAAGCCTTTACACCTTCCCATCGTTAATTGGGACAAACCTTTAATAGAGTATAATGGTACTCACACAAGATGAAGGTATCCAATCAAACCAAGGCCATCAAATAGGATTCTACCATATGTTAGGGTGCTAATTGGAGCTTCGATGACTCTCAGTACCTTCTATCTGCCTAGGCTAGTCATAGAAACTTGTGTTTAGCGTAGTAACACGTGGTGAATGTGAACAATTATAAATATTAGCCTAAGGTTTTAGGTTTAATTATGTTGTCAATCTGCAACAGGTTTTCTTGTGTTTGGCACTACATAATAGAATGTGCCTACGATTAAAATAAATCCATCGAGCTGGATAATACTTTGCAACCAAGGAGTGGCCTACCACTGTGTTACTTTGATGGTCAAGGATAGAGAGTAAATAAAATGTTTTTCTCTGTTTAAACGCCCTTCTAAGATGCTACAAGTGTAACTAGTCCTCTGAATTGCTTCGAGATGGTGAAGGTGATTAAGAATATCAAGACTCTATTCTAGAGGCTAACCAGTAAGAAGCACATGATGGGTTCTCACAGACAAACATCATAATTGATTGGTAAGGTTTGACCACTAAGGATGTCTAAGAAGAGAAACGTTCATTTCAAACATCTACAAGTTCAAAAATCAAGGTTGTAATTCAAAAAATATCTACAAACGTATTTAATGATAGTTACAAAGTCAAATGCCTTTCATTAAAGTCTAAAAAGAATTCTTAAAAGCATAGATCTCATAACCAACAAGATAATCCAAGCCATGAAGGAGAAATAATCAAAACAAGTTTTCAACAAGCATATAGAGAAGCACAATGAAATTTATCTAAAGCTTAGGAAGCTTACACCATTGCCAAAAATCCACCTATTATTCTCATGCTAGCCTCCCTGTGCTTGTTTCATATTTCTTCCTCCTTCTAATCTACCTCCCAGTGCTCTCCAAAGTTGCCTACCTCCTTGTGCTAGTTTTTTTATAAAATCAAAACCTCCTTTTAAAAGGTTTTCTCCTCCTCCTTTACAAGCCATCAAGTGGCTCTTATTTAATATTATAAAGATGCCACTTTAAGTCCTTCCCTTCTTCTCCATCCATTTGTAGGGTGTCCAAATCCACTAGTCATTCACAAATTTGGCCCCTTTGCTAAATTTAAAAGGATTGTTATTGAATTAGTAAGATGCCTTAATTTAATCAATATTAAATTCCCATAGCAAAGATGCCAATCCTCCTCCCTTCATTTGGAGGAGGGTTCAATTTTACAAACTATTATTTTATTCCAAGGGGAAGATGTTCTTTCTCCTCCCTTGGTTTGGAAGGGGTCTTTGTCACCTAATTCCAACTCAATTTCTTATTTTACAAAAATAGGCTAAATAATCAAATCACCAAATTTAAAGCTAATCACAATTAATTACTTAAACTTGTAATTAATGTTAAATCATCATTAAGACCATTATGGATCTTCATCCATATTTTCCTTCCTTATCATCCTTAGTGGCGACTCACTCGTCCACTCTATCCAAAGGATTCCTGAACCTGCAACCATGTAGACTATCAGTAGTACCATATTCTTAAATAAATCAATCATATATTGCAAATAATCAACTTAATGTCATTTAATTTATCTTCAAAACAACATAACAATTCATTAGTCCATCATATAGAAAAACTTGCCAAGGGAGGGTCATGACAACAACCCTTTTTGGGAAGGCAAGGATAAACGAGGCTAGAGATTTGAATAACTTATTCAAAGAATATGAAAGAGCATCAAAGCAAAAAGTTAATAGGACAAAATCCAAAGTTTACTTCATAAAAACCCCAACTAAAATCAAAGTAGGGATATGCAAGTTACTTCAAATGGAGGAGGCAAATTTGCCAACAACTTCTTTAGAGATGCCTTTATTTAAGGGGAGAATGAGAAAAAAATAATGGAATCTAGTTATAAGTAAAGTTTAGAATAAACTACTAACATTGAAAGGTAGATGGTTATCATTAGTAGGAAGAGTGCAACTAATTAAAGTAGTCTTACAGGTCATTCCAACATATTATATTTCCTTGTATACTATGCCAAAATCGATAGAAAAAAAATCAATCTATATTATGTGGTTAGGATTACATGATAAAAGAAAATTTCCTTTGGTGAAATGGAGCAAGGTGTGTGATGATAAAACTAGGAGAGGTCTCGATTTAAGAGTTCTTACGGATGCAAACTTAGCTCTTAGGGGAAAAGTAATTTGGATATTATACAAAGAGTCAAAGACAATGAGCAAGAATTCTTCTAAGTATGTTGAGCCTAATGAACCATGCTTAATATTTATTGCATTCTCTCTACCAAATGTTATGCACTAGTGATTAAAGGTTTAAGATGGGTGGTTGGAACTAGAGAAAACATTTCTATTTGGATGGATACTTGGTGTGATAAAAAACCACTCAATCTAGATCCAATTTTGAAACCATAAATGAGATTACTACAAGACAAATATGGTGATAGAGTTTCAAACATTTTGTACAAAGATCAAGAAGGAAGGTACAGATGGAAAGAAGATATTTGTAAAGTATACAAGATGTTGATGCTACGAGGCAGTTGAGTAGAAATATAACAACAATGATTGTTCCGAGGGGAGCCAAGGATAAGTTAATTTGGGAGTTGAATAGCTTAAGAGAATACACAAGAAGTGGATATAATATAAAGCACCAACAAAATAGGAATATCACAAGAATATGGATAGATATTTGGGATAGCCAAAGAATTCCTAAAGTTAAAATGTTTGTTTGGCTAGTAGGTCATAGAAGAATTTTATCTTGGGATAACCTTATGAAAGGGGTCTTCATGACCCCTCACAATGTGTTGTCTGTAAAGAGGAGAATATATATCATCTCTTGGGATAGTGCTTAATAGTCTAGAAACTATGGCAACAGATTCTTAATATATTTGGTAAATGCATGGTGATGAATAGAAGAATTGAATAATGGTTAAAGCAATGTCAAAGCACTCTTAAAAATGAGGCTTTACAAACAATCTAGGATATATCAAAAGATACAATACTTTGGATTGTATGGCTAGAAAGGAATAGAAGAATATTTAAAGGAAAGGTAAGCAATTTAGAGGTAATGAAAATGAAGTTTTATTTAGCCATAAAGGAATCTAAACCAACCCTATCAACTCACCCAATCCCTAATATGGAAGCAAAGAGCCTTGATAGATGGAGTCAAGTCATCAAATGGAATTATGATGTTGGATATAGGAAAAATAAAAAGAAGGTAAAGAATACAAAATGGAAACCACGAGATGTGGAGTTGGTCAAACTACATTTTGATGGAGCATCTAAAAGAAATTGAGGACCAACGAGAGGATGAGTGATTAGAAATAATAGAGGTGAGATTTTATCTCATTGCGCTTTCAATAGTGGATTTAAGACAAATACTAAAGCTGAAGCTTAGGAAACTTTGGAAAGGTTAAAAATATGCAAACAAATGAAATGAAAGAGTAAATATGGAAGGTGATTCTCTCATAGTAATAGATGCAATTTTGTGGAAAGCAAAGGCTCCATGAACATACAAGAGATAATTATGGAAATTCAAGACCTTGTTATAGAGTTTGAAGAAATAAGGTTTACACATGTTAAGAGAAAGAAACAAATGTGCACATAGGCTAGCCAATAAAAGGGTTTTAATTGATGATCATGAAGTTAATTTCTCTTTTCCATGGTTAGAGAAAGCAGTAAGTTTAGCTAAAGTTGACAAGAATATGTTGACTAATTGACTCAAATAATGATTAAGATTTACTTTAATGTTTTCCATTGGTAATATCTATTTTTTATAACAATAATGTGCTTTCATATAAACTATTTATTATAATTTTTGTGGTTGCACCTGTGCTTCAAGAAGGAAACTAGCAATCTAGTAAAGCGGACTATGATAATACAATGTTTTAGAAATATTACTCTACTAAGATGCAATGCAAATAAAGTAGAGGTAAAGTTTTGGTATTGTGAAGGTCGTTGTAAGAAAATGTCAAAAAGGATTTTGAGTTCTGGAATATTTGTATTCACACTAAAATTTGAAAAAGATCTAGAAAATGAAAATCAAGAATTTAGACATTTTATGTAAAATGACTTAGGTTTCTAGCTATAGCAACTCAATTGAGATAAAAATTGAATCTATTTGTAAACTCTCAAAATCTAAAGAAGAGAATTGTGATTTTTCAAGGGTGGGGAACCCAAGTACAACCCCTTGTTCTCCAACAAAAAAAAATGATTTAACTAGTGAATGCAATGTTATTATGGTATGTTGACTAACCTATGGTAATAAGGTTTTAATCTGACTACTTGCATCTAAGTTACTAGTTTATTGGATGCTCATGTTCTATCTTGAATAACCTTTAATACACTTAATTTCATGAGTGTTAATGTACAATATATTACAACTTTACAAGGTTTTCTTTTAATAGAAAAAGGGTTAAGAAACTACACTAACATTTAAGATGATGTTGTTGGAAGCCTTCACTGATAGTTTGAACCCTGTCAGCTACTGCTGACAGTTACTAAAAATTTGTGATTGTAACCAATTCATCTGTAACCAAAAAATATATATATATATATACAAGAAGCTCTTAATAAAATACAAAGAACAAATATGTTTAAACAACAACTCTTAAGCAAAACATTCAAAGACAAGAAAATTAACAAGGGTTGGTACTCCTACCACGTAAGGCATCTCATAATTGCAATTTACTAATGCACAATCTCAAGAGGACTAGTGCTTGTGCACAATGCAACAATTAAAAGAAAACTATTTTATGAAAACATATGACTATTAAGAAAGGACTAGAAAAAGGAAGAGATATCTCATAATTGAGGTCTATCAACATGGTTTTAAAGGTTATTCATAGTGACAACATATTGCTTCTTATTAGTTATTATCAATAGGAAATTTTAGTTTATCTAAGGAGGCATAATAAAAATATCATCATGTAATGCACCTAGGGGTGCAGCGCAACGGTTCGAGCTTTAGCTCTTCTTAGGGAGGTCCAAGGTTCAAACCAAGGTGTGGGCGAGTGTGTGAGGGGGTGGGTGTGTGGTGGCTTTGTGTTAAATTCTCTATTGATAAGTATAGCTCTCGAATTTACAAATGGTCATGGTTGGGAGAAAACTGCCCAGCCTTGTGCATCGATCATAGAGGTTTCTCACAATAACCAAATCAATATATATATATATATATATATATATATTTCGTCGTCGTCGTCATCATCATGTAATGAAACAACTTTAAGAAATATAGCAATTGTAGTAGCAATCCAATAATGTGCAATAAACAATATCCAATGGTAATAAATAATTCAGATCTAATTGCCAAAAAATCAAATATGCAAATAAGTAAATTCCAAATTCAAAGCAATTCAATATCCAATGGTAACAAATAATTCAGACCTAATTGCCAAAAAATCAAATATGCAAATAAGTAAATTCCAAATTCAAAGCAATACAAATCTTTAACCGCTCATAGAAGGCAAAGTTTCATTGCCATTTCGAGAGGACAAAGCCTTATATATGCAACAAAAACAATTAAGATTCAAATATGAAAGATAATTTCACCTACAATATACTTCTTCATATTACTTGACAAAATCAACACTATCCCTAATCTTAATATTCAAGGACGCGTAGTACAAACTAATAAAAATAAAGACAGTAGATGTAACTATAATAAAATCATTATACATTCTAAAATATTTGTAATATATGTACCAAATTTTGGACATTTTAAGTAAACACATTTTAAATTGGCTTAAACACGTGTACTATTGTTAGAGATCTTAGCATCATGATCTCCCATTCTTGGCTAAAATACTCGTATTTACAAGTGAGCAATGGTCTATTCATGCTACCATGACCAAAAAATAATAATAAGAGATATATGGTATATACTCTTGTCAAGTACATCCTTGCTCTCCCTAGGTCAATGCTTTTGCATGATGATGCGTTCAAAAGTGTTAATAATAAGTTGGTGCACCTTAATACAATTTTGGCACTATGCGTTTAACTATTGGTAGGGGAAGTTCGAGAAGGGGTAGGTAGTGGTAGGCGTCTAGATGAAGGCTAGAAAAGGATAGGATAAGTTTGTTGATAAGTGGAGTGTTTATGGATGAATTATTTAAAAATAAAAATTATGGATATAGGAAAAAAAAATAGGGAATGAAAAGAAGTAATCAAAGATTGGAAAGAGACTCGAGCGAGGTTAGGAGTTGCAACATGTTGGGTCTGCGGTGTGGAGAGTCATCTGTGCAAAAGAAGCCCAAATGAAGAAATCTCATAAGCTGAACCCTGTGCCTGCGACTGCGCGCGTAATCAATATCATCGTTTCCTTGCAACATTGGATCGAGGGCTTCGGCAGCACGGCCCCCTGAAATGAGCATCCTGACCCACTCCACCAGATTGGAATTATGATCATTAAGAGCGTCACAAACAGAGAGGGGCCTTCTGCGAGTGGCAAGCTCAAGCAACACTACGCCGAAGCTGTAAACATCCCCCTTGGTGGTGGCTCTCCATGACTGAGAATACTCAGGAGGAACGTACCCAAGTGTTCCAGCAACAACCGTACTGACGTGGGTGTCTCCTCCATCCATAAATCTGGCCAGTCCAAAATCTGTGACGTGGGGTTTGAAATCCTCAGCCAGAAGAATGTTGCTGGCTTTCATATCTCGATGTATCACTGCAGGAGAGCAGTCGTGATGCAGAAACTTGAGGCCTTTTGCAGTTCCCAAAGCTATTTTGTACCTCGTGGGCCAGTCCAACTGTTTTGGACCACCAGGCTTTTCATAAAGCCAATCCTCCAAGCTACCATTGGACATGAAATCATAAACAAGGAGTTTCTCTGTTCCAAATAAACAGCAACCTCGCAGAGGAACCAAATTCTCGTGAAATTCATGACTTCCCAAGGTCTGCATTTCAGCTAAAAACTCTCTCTCGCCTTCGGGTCCCTTCTGCTGCAGCTTCTTCACAGCAACAATTGATCCATCTCTGAGTTCACCCTTATAGACGGTTCCAAATCCTCCACGGCCAACAACGCAGGAATCGGAAAAATTAGCTGTTGCTAATAGAATATCTGTGTAGGTAAACTGCTTGTCTTTGAAAAAATGCATTGTGTTCAAGCCTGTGGATAACCCATAAGCATTACTCTTGCTTTTCTCTTTCACAAGAGCAAGTTCTTCTCCTCCCTCTCGATCTGCATCTCCATATCCGACACTATCCATAGAGTTATAGCTATATGCAGGTCCCCTTTTCCCCAGCAGGGAAAACGTGAGAAATCCACAGGCGCCGACGCTTGCAATGACGGAGATGACCATCACAAAAATCCTGAGAGAACGGCCGTGGCCTCCTTTACTGATTCTCGGAGCAGGACCATGTGTTCGGTTCATGTTGGTGCATGATCGTGAATTGGTCACGTTGCTTCTCATGTTTGGCAGGTATTCAAAACACAGCGATTCATCTCCAATATACGAACTCTCTTCGAACGTGTTAAATTGGCCTCCAGATGGAACAACTCCTCTCAGCAATGGATTGTATGAGATGTTGAAATGTGTTAGCTCGTTCAGATTGGTGAATGTGCCTGGTATTTGTCCACTGAAGTTATTGCTTGAAAGATCCAGCATCTGCAAACATTTGATGTCGCCTAACGAAGGGGGAAGCGACCCACTAAAGCGATTGAAAGAAACATTGAAGATCTCAAGTGGAATATCTGCAATCTGTGGAGGAAGCGGTCCATCAAATTTATTATTGCCTAAAAGAATAAGGCTTAAGAATCTCATCTTGCCAATACTTGGGGGAAGAGAACCGCTTAAATCGTTGCCAGTGAGTTGCAAGTACCCTGAGATGATGGGCTTATAAACATCTCCCTCGCCTTCCTTGGGACAGATTTGAAAAAGAGCTGTTCCTTGAAGCAATTTTTCCCAAAACTGCTTGCAGCTTCTACGGTTCAATATGTCATAAAAGAATGAAAAAGGTAGATAATTTGCTGGAAGCCACCTTCTGAGGCTTAAACACTCTCCTGACTGCCTTGGTACCAGCTCTAGAAATTTCTGATTGTATTTGAATGTATCATTAGGGTTACTCCCCATAGAACTCAACGCGTCTGGAAAAGGCCCTGAGAGCTGGTTAAAGGCTAAGTTAAGCCAGAGCAAACTCTTGCACTCGCCAAGTTCTTGGGGAATTGGTCCTGTAAGACTGTTGTTTGCCAGCATTAGCCATAATAAATTGGTGAGATTCCCCAGTGATGGAGGTAGAGGACCGGTTAGAGAATTATAGGACAGGTCAAGAATCTGCAGTTGTGATAATTGACCCAACTCCGGTGGAATATTCCCAGAAAAATTATTACCAGCCACCAAAATATATCTAAGTTTCTGCATGCTCCCAAACTTCACTGGGATTTGACCAGAAAAATTGTTATAGCTAAGGTCTAGGAGTATAAGAAAAGGTAAACTGAAAATTCCAGTGGAAATATCAGAAACATAGGAATTTTGATGGAGAATCAAAAACTGAAGACTCTCAAGTTCTCCAAATATTGGTTGTATGCTGCCACCAAAATTGTTGCCGCCCAGGTCAAGAAATTTCAAAGCTTTGCATTGCGTTAAGTTCACTGGGATGTCTCTGGACAAACTATCGTTGTGCAGAATAAGAGTCTCCAGCGTCCGCAGCAAGCCAATCTGAGGAGGAATTTTGCCAAAAAGTCGATTTTCTGATAGGTCCAGATGTACTAAATCTCTGCAGTTATTGACGTTTTCAGGAATTGGTCCCGTCAGATTATTTTTTGACAAGTCCAATTTTTTCAATCTGCAGGGCACCGAAAAAACTTGTGCAATAGGACCGGAAAGATAATTACAACAGAGAAAGACTTCTTCCATATTGCCAACACCTTCCCACACTGTTCCAGAGAGCTTATTTTCACTGAGGTCAACAGTCTTCAATCCGGTACAACGACGAAGAGTGTCTTCTATTAAGCCTGTGAAACTGTTTACAGATAGATTCAAGGTAGTTAAGTTATCACACGGATTGGGCACAACAGAGAAAATGGTCCCGTTGAAACGATTGGCAAATAGGTCTAAGTATTGAAGCGAGATCAAAGCTGTGAAATCTGGAGTGCCCTCTAGGAAATTGGAGGAGAGATTTAAAACGGTAAGACCTTTGCAATTGCCCAAATCCGATGGAATTTTACCCTCAAACATATTTCCTCCCAAGGAAAGGTTGGACAGAGCAGTCAGCGCCGAAAATCCGTTAAAAAAGGTACCTTGAAGTCCACCTTCCCCAAAGTTAATGCCCGTAACGCGTTCAGAGTCCTGCACAGTTCCACATGTGATGCCAGACCAATTACATGGACTTGGATCTGATCGAAGCCAATTTTCATACAATTTTCCTTTATAAGGATTATCTTTTTCCAGTAATGCTTTGAATCTGAGCAATGTCTCCGTGTCTTGCTCTAGAGAACCATTTGCCTCCAGCAGCAATCGGTGAGTATGCAAATCTGCAAAAGAACAACCTTAATTCGTGAATAACCACAAGAATAATGTACACCCTTGTCAGTACACCAATTTTTTTCCATCAGTGCACAAATTTCTGCAATGAAAAATCTTTTCTTTTTATAGGTTCGATTCCAACCACCTTAATTGCTCCAAAGAACAGAAATATTCTTGCCTATAATCTAGTAGCCTTGTTTGTCCTGCACTCCAATTTGACGGCTCTTTGCAAGTGCTAGCGGAACTATGTCTAATTGTTTCTCAAAGACCAAGCTGGAACCAATATGTTTGGATTCTTCCTTCTCCCTCCCTTTAAACCCTAGTCGAAAAGCCTCGTGGATCTTGTTTTAATCTTCTATAAACTAACCCAATTTAAACAGTATCTGATTTTAAATTGTGGTTCTAATAAGGATGTGCAAAGAAATCTCTGTTTCGTTAAATTGAAGTCTAAAAAAAGATTTAGAGTAAACATGTCTAGAACATTTGATTTGTTTTAACAGTTCGATCTAAAATAAAGATGTCTGAAACCTTTTGATGTTTTTTCTTTTTTTTTTTTAATGAAAGACTTTCTATTCTGTATGTGAAACATTTTAGATCCTATAAGATGGTCAGAAATCAATTTTCTTTATTTACAATTTTTAACAGAAACATAAGGGAGTTACTTACATAATTTAAACTTAATTTCTTCAATAACAACTTAAAAATATATTTTCCCAATAAAAGCATACACTTGATGGCAAGACTGTTTAAAGAACCCACCAAAAATACGTAACATACGGTCTAGGCTGCAGATTATGTCCCAACTTTTTTTATTGGAAAAAGAAAAGGTGAAGAAGAAGAAGCTGTACTCTTGCAGGCAAGAAACGGTGAGACTCTTTAGACTTCATGTTGAAAATCCATAACAGACCTCCGGAATTAAAGGTCAGGTATTGGCTTGGATCACAAACTTGACACCACACCAATTATAGAAGATATAATTCATACGAAATATAGATACAGTGATGATAAGTACCTGTGTATTGTTGTTCTCCTTCAGTTGCTGGCAACTGTAGACTGCATATGGTGCGTCTCTGATCGGAAATTTGAGGGTGACTAGCGCAAACATAAAGAATCAATGCTGTAACAGCAACAAAGGAGAACAGCAGAACTACGTCAAAACGATCAAATCCTCCTCCTTTTTTGCTTCCTCTTTTGATTTTGTGCGAACCAGTGTCACTGACATGCGCTGTAGCTTCTTTGCCCCCGTGGTTAACATCATCCATTTCTCTGCCTCAACACTCTGTCGACCGCAAAAGGCAAATCACAGGGAAATATTAACAAAGATGTGTCTGGGAAAATATGACGAAAATTTTCCAATCACCACGGCCAAGGTCAATGTCGTGGAACGCCTCCGTTCTCATGGTTTTGTACCGATTTGTTAAATCCCTTCAATATAAAACCGACAAATATGGCGGGCGCATTAAAATTACATAACAGGCCAGGACAAGCTCTCCTGTTCCTGCTCAAAGTTTTAGTTTTTCGATATTCAACCGAAAGCCGAGACGCAGAAACAACGAGGAATAAACTGAACACGGATGCTTCCATAGCTCAACTTTATTCTTAGCTATTGCAGTTAAACATTGTAAAACTTCTAATTTTACAGATCAATAACACGGAAGCGAAACGGTGAAATGGGCCAAAATTTAGGGTAAAATTTGACCAAATTGCAAAATTTTCAGCAATAAAAACCTAAATAAACAATTTGAAATGGAAAAACATGGACCGATGCCATTCATTCTTCGAGTTGGTCAAAAATAGCGCCTGGGTAGGTGAATAAGAAGCCTCTATTCCCTTCACTGCCGTGCCGTGACATGCTACGCCGTTCAAATACTCAAATAAAATAAAATTGAATAGAATCCGAGTCCCACATCACACAGTCAGAGCGACCGTTTCCCCGTGGGCGGTGACGAGTGATGGCCGACATTAGATGTTTGATGGGAACCTTCGTTTTCATCCTCATTTCTTTCATGATAAAGATTGACCAGAAAAGCAGCTTTACCGAGTTTGTCCCACTTTATCTTTTATAACTCATTTAAAACATGGATGTAACGAACATGAAGCCAATCGACAAATCTCCAGTTAATAGAGCTTAAAAAACACAAATATATCTTTCAAATTGACAAATCTCCAGTTAACAGGGTATGAAAAACACAAATATATCTTTCAAATTGCAGGAGTGTATGTATAATTTATTCACCTGATAAATTAGTCACGGATTAATATAAAATTTGGAGAGCAAAATAGGTTAGATTTGATGGCGTCAGTAATTCAAAGTTGGTGGCTAAGAAAGCAAATTCCAAGTGTACGTGTTCCTTCCACAATGCCTGATTGCAACCTACCCTGTTTTGCTTGCTGAGCTTTAACCCTCAACAGGCAAATGATCAATTTACTGAAGAAACAAAAAAGAGTTAGCCTTTCTAGCCTACAATATATAGTTTCCACAGGTGCTACTGGTTCATGTTGAGCTAATTTCAGCTGCTCCACACTTGACAAACATCTTCCAATGTTGTGGGCTGCTTGTTGTTGGCATCGTCGGTGCTACGATTCGTCGCTTGCAAGAAACACAAGACGTAATTGTCCTCCTCCGGCCACTTTTTTTCAGTTTTCATCAAGATCTAAATTTAAACCATTAAAGAGTGTAAATAACCCTGCATTTACACATCCACACTTACAGCCATACATACACCATCCTAATTGAACCTCTCACTGATACATCTATGTACATATTTTTATGATTTAAAAATTAAAACTCTAATCATTATAGATCAAATTAATGATTTGAACTTGTTCACTTATCTAGCTACACATATCCCTCACATTTAAACCTGACTGTTTTAGAAAAACTCAAATCCATAACTACACTCTCTACCATGTTATTTTTTTAATATAATATAATGGGTTATGTTCATAAAATATGTCAAGTAAATTTTTAAGTTTTATTTTATTAATATTACTATTAAAATATATAAAAGATTTGAATGGGATTGTGGGTGTAAGATTCTTTTATGTATCTTATCAAAATATATATATTATAAAATATCAAGTGGTATGAGTTCAATCAATTAGATTTTTCAACATTTTTTTTTTAAGAGATAGGTGGGGCCGACTTGGTCTGAGACACTACGACTAGGGGTTCTACACCGTCAAAGTCATTCGGGAGTCAATTAATTAAATTTTTCAGAAGGAGCGATTTCTAAGGAGTCTAAGGATAATATCCAAGCTTTGTTGTACTACTATTATACGGTGACAATATATATATATATATATTTTAATTTGGTTAGTGTGAGAAACCTCTACGACCAACACACAGGGCTGACCAGTCTCCTCCCAACCATGACCCCTCGCAAAGCTGAGACTTATACTTATCAATATGAAATTTAACATGCACAACCACCACACACCCACCCCGTCCACACCAAAACCTTATGTTAAGGAAAACCGTTTCCCACTAAGCAGTCTCCTCCCAACCATGACCCCTTGTAAAGTCAAGAGCTATGCTTATCAACGGGGAATTTAACACACACCCACCACACACTCGCCCACACCAAAACCTTATGTTAAGGAAAATCGTTCTCCATATCCCGAGGCTAAAACTTTTCGTTTTGCGGACCCTGTCTCATCTGGGTATACCCCTTAGGCTAACCAGAGGAGGGTTTATATCCAGAACAAGCTACCAGGTTTGAACCCTGGACCTCCTTCCGAAGATTGAAGAGACCTCCTTCTAAGGATTGAAGGAACTTACCAGTAAGGTGCTGACCTCCTTCTAAGGAGTGAGAGAACTTACCAGTAAGGTGTCGACCTCCTAAGGAGTGAGGGAACTTACCAATAAAGTGCGTGGTGCATGTTATATTAATTCTAATAAATCTCAATAATTTTTAAAACATTGCAAAACTTAAGAACATCATTTGTATTTACATATAATATGTTATAAACAAACTTATGTTAAAGATATAGAATATAAAAAAATAAAATAATTAACGATAAAAAATTTAGAAAAATAATTATATACGATGATATCTTTTGTTTATTAGATTTTTTTTTTCAACGAGTTTACACATGTTTTTATGAGGGGTCGTCTCCTCATACTAAGTGGGGTTTGAAGGGATCGTCTCCTCATACTAAGTGGGGTTTGAACCTTGGACCTCTCAAAAAGAGACTAAAGCCTTTACCATTGCATTAAGCTTGCAACTATTAGATTTTTTTTAATTTTATCATGTATTTAATATTAATATATTAATGTAATTATCATTTAACTAGTCTTTTTATTTAGCTCATTTTTAGATTAATTTGTGCATAATTTGAATATCTTTAAAATGAGTGGTCATATGAAGGAATCCAAGCAATATTGAGGGAGATATGACCTTATAAAGTCAGACATCCGAAACAAGGGAAATGATGATTTTTCACATTGCAAAAAATAAAATTGTAAATATTTGTCAGCTAGGGTTCATATGATGGGAGGAACAATGGAGGGCTAGGGCTCCGGTGAGGAAAGACAATTTGTTTGAACGTAGAATTTTTTAGCTAAGTTTCTTTTTCCCTTCTCTATCTTAAAAATTGTGCATGCAAATTATTATAATTTTTTTATCAAATTATATTTGTTATAGGATATTTTGGTATTTTAGTAAATTTTGAGTTTTAATTTTTTTCTTATTGATTGATTTATAGCTAAATCCTTAAAATGTTTTATAGGTGTTTGTGAAATGGAATCTAAAATTTAAGATTTTGGAGGGTCTAGTTTGGGATCATTTCCCCATTTTATTGGAAGGGGGATCAAGATATGGCAATATCACAAACCATTTAGATTTGAAAACTATTGATTACAAAAAGAGGAATTTTGAAAGAAAATTCTATAGTGGTGGGAAAAGGGACGCCCAACATATAGAACATCAATGTTTAGATTCCACAAACAACTTCATAATGTCAATGATAAACTAAAATAATGGAGGAGAGTGAAAAAGACAAACTTCCAGGTCCAAAGAACTCCATTGGTGGCCAGATGGGATGAGGTTCAAAAACACTTCAGGGAAAGAACAATTACATAGCAACTTAAAGAAGAGGATGATGCATTGCATAAAGTGGTTAAGGACATTGACAACCAAGAGGAAATCTACTGGAAATAGAGAGCAAGAACCACTTGGTTATTAGAAGGTGATAAAAACACTAAATTTTTCCATCATGCTGCTTGTGCTAGGAGACAGACAAACAAGATGGAAGCTCTTAAGGATGAGAACGGACACTCCTTTGATACAATCTTAGGTATGCATTTCCATTCAATGGATTATTTTGCTAAATTGTTTAAGGAAATTATGGTGCAAGATGAAGAGGTTTAAAAAGAAGTTCTTATTATCGTACCCTCTATTATCTCTAAAGCAGAAAATCAAGCCCTACTTAATCTCGTTGATATAGAGGAATTGAAGAAAGTAGTCTTTGGAATGAGTGCTAGAAAAACCAGGTCCAAATGACTTTCCAATTGAGTTTTTTCAGACCTTCTGGGACAACTTAAAGGAGGATGTAATGGTTGTTATAGAGGAGTCTAGAGGTAGTAAAAGAATTCTTAAAGCATTAAATCATACATTCATTGTCTTAATTTCAAAAGGGGAGGAAGGGGTGCATATTTTATATTATAAACATATTGCCTTATGCAATGCCATATATAAAATAATCACAAAGGTAATGGCTAAGCGGCTAAAAACCTCTCATATATAACATTATCTCCTTAGAGCAAGGGGGTTTTGTAGAGGGCATATAGATCTTGGATGGTGTGGTTCTAGCTCAAGAGGCAATCCACTCAATGCAAAAATCTGGCAACAAGGGAATATTCATAAAATTGGATATGTCAAAGGCTTATTATAGGGTGGAGTGGAGCTTCTTGTCAAGGATTATGGCAACCTTCAATTTATCTCAGGATTGGATAGAATGGGTTATGAGTTGTGTTTCTACTCCAACATACTTAGTGTTAATCAAAGGCCCCTCACAACAATTTGGAGCTACTAGAAGCCTTCGTGAAGGATATCCTTGTTCCCCTTATATTTTTCTCATATTGGTTGAAGGCTTGGGTAGACTCATCTTAAGGAGAAGACAACAAAGTTTGCTAACAAGTATCAAGGTGGGTGAGGAGGTTTTGATTCACCTACAATTTGTGGATGACATAGGATTGGTGGGAGTAGCCAACTTTAAGGAAGCAAGAATGATTAGAGATACTCTTAATGTTTATCTTAGGGCCACAAACCAAGTCATCAATGATAAAAAATCTAAAGTGATATTTTTCAATCTTTATTGAAGGCTTCATGATAGAATTTTAGAGATCTTGGGATTCATGAGGACTTCTCTCCCAATGGTTTATTTGGGGTCCCTTTGCATTTTAAAAAAGTTGAAAATAGATATTTAGAGGAATCTTTTGAATTGTATCAAAGAAAGAATTAATCATTGGTATCACAAATGGTTAAGCTTTGGGGGTAGATTAACTTTTTTACAGTCTTCAAGCCATGCCAATTTATAATTTTTTTTCCTTGCAACCCCACATACCATATGGAAAGAGTTAGACAAGAAGGCTAGAAATTTTTTATGGGGAGTAAAAGGAGAGAGGAAATGGGTCTTCGTAGGTTGGGAGAAAGTAAGTCGACCCAAGGTAAAGGGAGGTTTGGGACTGAGGAGATCAGAGTTAAATAATAAAGCTTTGGTTGGAAAGCTTTACTGGAGATGGATCTCCCAACCGACTTACTTATTTAGTAGAGTTATAACTACTAAATATTTGGGACAGGTGAACCCGAATGAGGTGAGTCATTTCCCTTTAGATGGTAATGGGTCCTTAGTATGGCAGGTTCTAAAGTTAGATTTCAGGTAGTAAAAGATGGATTATTTTGAAAAGTGGGGAGAGGGGGGAAGACACAATTTTAGACAGATTCATGGGATCAATACCCACCTATCATTGTTGAACTCCTAGAACTGTAACCAATAAAAACAACCATGGAAAGTAGGGGTTGGATTCAGACTGGAAGTTATTTCAATGCTAGTCAACTGAGGGATTATAAGTTTAAGCAATTTAAGAATTTGGATGAGTGGCCAATTCCAATCCCTCTAGAATTGACACCCATCATGACTAAAATATTGGCAAACAAATTTCTCACATGTAGAGATGAGGAGGATGAATTAGCTTGGGGCTGTGGGAGCCTTGAATTTTACATAGTGAAGGATGGATATGATAAGATCCTTCTAGAACCTCATCCTCATGCATATCAAGTTGAGGATTGCATAAAGATTTGGCAATCTAAGGGTTGGTCAAAAGTAAACTTCTTTGCATGGCAATTCATGCACAATTGAATTCTTACTTTTGTTAATATAAGACATAGGGGAATTGTTGGTCCATATCAATGTGTTTTATGCTATAAGAGTGAGGAAACATCTGACCATTCGACGTTTAAGTGCCCATTCACGCGCCAAATTTAGGAGCGATGGTTTTTAACTTATAAAATTCGAGCCAATGGTGATTTGAATTGGATTAATATTTGGGAAATATGGAAGAGGGATAGATTTAAATCTAAAGCTCTTTGTATCAATTGGAAGCTTGGATTAAACTTCATTTGGTGGCAAGTGTGGTTGGAGAGAAATGCCAATTTAAAAAAAAAAAACCTTTTCATCCTTAGATGGCATTTAGCAGGTCATTTGGAGCACAGTTACAGAAACTGTGGTAGTGTATGCTAAAGAGGAAACTCATGTTGATATAGGGACGATGAAGAAGGAAGCCGAAGTGCAAGAGGGGTAGGACAAAGCTAGTTGGAAACCGCCCCCATAAGGTTAGATTAAAACATATATTGATGGAGCTACAAAAGGCAATTTGAGTAGAGTTGGAATTTGATGCGGAGCATCCAACAGGAAAAAAATCCACAGCATCCACCAACTCAGCGCAGAGTATTCAGCGAAGGGGATAAGTTTCCAATTCAGGGAAAGAGATAAGATCAACCACGCCCAGCCAGTTGTTCACAGCCGTTCGTTCCAGTTGGAAATTTTATCTCTGCCAAGTCAGTTGTTCATAGTTGTCCGTCCAATTTGGAAATTTTATGTCCGCCTAGCCAGCTAGTCATGGTTGTCCATCTAGTTTAGAAACTTTCTTTGTTGAAATATAGAAATAAATTAATAAGGCAGTAGCTTAATGGTAGGCAGAATAGATAAGATAAAGAGGGGAAGAAGAAAAGGAGGAGGCAGTTCGCAGTGGGGAAAAAGACAGGAGAAAATAGGAAAAAAAAAGTAACAGAGGACTGTAATCGCCTAGGGCAGAGAAATAAAATATAAATTGTTATGTTTCAAGAGTCTATTTTTTTTATGATTATTGTGAGCAAGTTTAATTCCTCTGTGAAATAGATTGTGGTGTTTTTTTTTATTTTATTTTCCTATGTAGATTTCAGATTGCAGGTGAGGTTCGACACGAGCGCGACATCATTTTTGGTATCAGAGCCAAAAGATCGTTGAGTACGTGTTGAAGAAAAAATGGCACAATGGGGAAGAAGAAGACCGCGAGGCCCTCGTGCCCCAGATATAGCAGAGATGTTAAGGGGAATTACTGTTCGACTCGAAGCAATCGAAACGACTCAAAGAAGAGGCGTTCATCTTGAGGCGGTTAGTGACAGTGAAGAAGAGGAGATAGATCATGAAGAAAATCATGATGAAGAGCGAGAGGGAGAAGCGGATGAATGATTGATTCGAGCGATTTCAAATTTGGGTCAAAAACCCAAGATAGAGACTTCGTCATACAATGGGAGCCTAAATCCAGAGGAGCTCATAGACTGGATTGCGAAGATGGAAAAATATTTTGACTTCGAGTCAATTGAAGACCCTAAACGAGTGAAATTTACCTCCACAAAGCTAAAAGGACATGCATCCTTGTGGTGGGATCATGTGCAGATGGAAAGACGAAGGAAAGGCAAGGAAAATATCAAGTCATGGGAGAAGATGGTCACCAAACTAAAGGCCAAATTCTTGCCGACAGACTACCAATTGGGTCTATTCAAAAAATTGCAGAATCTCAGACAAAAGGAGTTGAGTGTGAAAGATTACACCGAAGAATTCTACAGGTTGACCATTCGAGTTGGTCACGTGGAAGATGATGAAGAGAAGGTATCAAAGTACATCAATGGGCTAAGAATGTCCATACAGGATGAAATTAGTATGATAAGGATAAGGACGGTAGAGGAAGCCTACCAGTATGCCTTAAAGGTAGAAGAGAAGTTGTTGCGAAAGCAACAAAATAATCAAAGAGGTAGAGGAAGGTTCTCACGAGGACGAGGACAAACAAACAATGGAAGAGGACAACAAAAACAAGGAGGAGAAACCAATACTTCCCGTAGTGATTTCAACCAGAACACCAGAGGAGGTGGAGACTCCTCATGAGGTAGAGGTGGTTTTGGTCGAGGAAGGGGTAGAGGATTCTCTGGACGATGTTTTCGATGTGGAGAAGAAGGTCATCGAGCATATGAATGTCCAACCGCACAACAAAGTAACAACAAAGGAAAGGAGATCAAAAACCACATCGCACAAGCAGAGGAAGAAAGTGTTGCTTCCCCAAGGCACGTAGAAGAGCCTGAGCAAGGAGAATCTCTCATGATGAAGAGAGTACTACTAAAGCCAGAGAAAAGAGAAAGTGAACCTGTTCAAAGGAGAAGCCTTTTTAGAACAATATGTAAATCAAGGGGCAAATGTTGTCAGGTCATAGTAGATAGTGGAAGTACAGACAACCTAGTGTCTATTGAGATGGTGGAGAAACTAGGGTTGAGGAGGGTAGAACACCCCAATCCGTACAAAGTCTCTTGGTTGCAAAAGGGACATCAGATCTTAGTTAGTGAATAGTGCAAGGTGAATTTTCACATAGGATCATACAAGGATGAGGTCTTATGTGATGTCATGCCTATGGATGCTTGCCATGTGTTGTTGGGGAGACCTTGGCAGTTTGATAGAAAAGCAATACATGATGGTAGGGAAAACACCTACACCATTATGAAAGATGGCAAGAAGTTTGTGTTGAGTCCATTGAAGGACAAAGTTGGGAAAGATGACAATGGTCCAAAAGTCTGCTTGATTTCAGGAAAGCAATTTTTGAAGGAGATGATGAAGGAGAAGGCATGTTTTGCCTTGATTGCTAAACCCACAAAGGAAGAAATGATAGATAAGAATGAGGAGATTTCAAGTGAGGTGAAGGATTTGTTAAAGGAGTATGCAAAAATTTTATCTGAAGAATTGCCGGATGGATTGCCACCAGTAAGAAGCATTAGCCATCACATTGATTTCATTCCTGGATCGAGTTTACCCAATAAGGCAACATATAGAATGACACCCATGGAGAATGAAGAAATAAATCGACAAGTTCAGGAGCTGTTGGACAAGGGGTTGATCAGAGAAAGTTTGAGCCCATGTGCAGTCCCAACAGTGCTTACACCGAAGAAAGGTGGAGAATGGCGCATGTGTACAAATTCTAGGGCTATCAACAAGATAACTATAAAGTATCGATTCCCATTGCCACGTATGGATGATTTGATGGATTGCTTGAGTGGAGCAAGGTACTTCACAAAGATAGACTTGAAGAGTGGGTATCATCAAATCCGGATCAAGGAAGGAGATGAGTGGAAAACCGCATTCAAAACAAAGGATGGGTTATACGAGTGGCTAGTTATGCCATTCGGATTGACAAATGCACCTAGTACCTTTATGCGGTTGATGAACGAAGTGTTGAAGCCATTTCTTGGCAAGTTTGTGGTTGTCTATTTGGATGACATCTTGATATTCAGTAAGAGCAAAGAAGACCATTTGACACATTTAAGATTGGTCTTGCAAAGGCTAAAGGAAGAAAAGTTGCTAGTCAACTTGAAGAAATGCAGTTTTATGAAGGAGGAATTGGTGTACTTGGGTTTTGTGATTTCCCAAGAAGGGTTACGGATGGACCCTGAGAAGATCAAAGCCATTGTGAATTGGCCATCACCAAAAAGTAAGTTTGAGGCCAGGAGTTTCCATGGTCTAGCAAGTTTTTATAGGAAGTTTATCAGAAACTTTAGCGGAATCTGTGCTCCAATCACAGAAACGATGAAGGGAGGAAAGCATGAGTTTCAGTGGACAAATGCAGCAGAAAGGAGTTTTCAAATCTTGAAGGAGAAGATAATAGAGCAACCTATTTTAGCCTTACCAAATTTCAATAAGGTCTTTCAGGTGGATTGTGATGCAAGTGGAGCAACAATAGGAGGAGTCTTGAGCCAAGAAGGCAAGCCCATTGCCTATTTCAGCGAGAAGCTAAATGAGGTAAAGAAGAAGTACTCGGTCTATGACCAGGAGTTTTATGCCATTATTCAAGCCTTGAAGAAATGGAGGCATTATTTATTGCCAAAAGAGTTTGTCTTGTTCACAGATAATCATGCTCTACAATTCATTAACAATCAGAGTAAGTTGAATCAAAGGCATATGAAGTGGGTGGAATTTTTGCAGGGATATTCATTTGTCTTGAAGCATAGAAGTGGTCATTCAAATCGAGTAGCTGATGCCTTGAGCAGAAGAAATTTGTTGGTGAACATGATGCAAATTGAAGTTGTTGGCTTTGATGCTATGAAGGAGCTTTATATCGATGATGTAGATTTCAAGGAAGCTTGGGCAACATGCAATAATCCTACTACAAGAGACATAACACCTTGGTTGGATTACTTCATCCAAGAAGGACTATTGTTCAATGGGAAACGGTTATGCATTCCATGAGGGTCAATGAGAGAAAATCTGATAAGATAAAAGCATAGCAGGGGACTAGCTGGGCATTTTGGAGTAGATAAAATAATGTGTCAACTTTGTGCAAGCTATTATTGGTTTGGCATGAATGCAAATGTCAGGAGATTTGTGCAATGTTGTAGAGTTTGTCAACATGCCAAAGGAAGGAGCCAAAATATTGGGTTGTACCAACCATTACCGGTACCAGAGAGGTCATGGGAGGATATAAGCATGGATTTTGTTCTTGGGTTGCCACGAACACAAAGAGGTAATGATTCTATTTTTGTTGTTGTTGATAGATTCTCGAAGATGGCACATTTCATTCCTTGTAAGAAAATGAATGATGCAACCCATATTGTTGACTTGTTCTTTCGAGAAGTGGTAAGGTTGCATGGTTTGCCAAAGAGCATTGTGTCTGATAGAGATACCAAGTTTGTTGGTCATTTTTGGCGTACCTTGTGGAAGAAGTTGGGTACCAAGTTAAGCTTTAGTTCAGCTTATCACCCGCAAACAGATGGACAAACTGAAGTTGTGAACAGAAGCCTTGGGAATTTGTTGCGTTGTCTCGTTGGGAAAAAGCCAAAGTTGTGGGATATTGTGTTGGCACAGGCAGAGTTTGCATATAATAATTTCGTGAATAGGAGTACAACCAAAAGCCCATTCCACATTGTGTATGGAACTCATCCCAGGGGAGTAGATGAGTTATGAAGTACAATTGAATTGCAAAAGCCTAGTGCTTTAGCAGAAGATTTTGCTGAGTATATGCATGACTTGCATCATGAAGTAAAGGCTGAGTTGGAAAGGAATGTCCAAAAATACAAGCAACGTGCTGATCTTAAGCGTCATACACAAGAGTTCCAAGTTGGAGATTTAGTTTTGGCACATTTGCGAAAGGAGAGGTTTCCCAAAGGCACATACAACAAGCTCAATTGGAAGAAGATTGGACCGTGTAAGGTGTTGAA
This sequence comes from Wollemia nobilis, assembly GCA_028583015.1. Taxonomy (NCBI): domain Eukaryota; kingdom Viridiplantae; phylum Streptophyta; class Pinopsida; order Araucariales; family Araucariaceae; genus Wollemia; species Wollemia nobilis. The sequence continues at coordinate 11,723,807 of JAQPPZ010016709.1, read as the reverse complement.
AAAGTTTGCTGCAAATGCGTATGAAATTGAGCTTCCGGAAGGAATTGATATATCACCAATATTTAATGTAGCCGACCTCTATCCATACTATGGTCAGCTTATTGATGAGGAGGAAGCCCACACAACTGATATCCAAGCAAAGGAATGGATCGTGCAATTGCCTGAGAAGAAACGTGATGAAATTGAAGCCATTATAGATTCAAGAGTGGCAAGGAAGACAAGAGGCAAGGCATATCATGAATATTTGGTTAAGTGGAAGAACCAAAATGTTGATGCCGCAACATGGCTAACACCTTCTAAAATTGTTAAGTATGGACTATCCATTGATGACTTCCATAATGTTCAGGGAACATTTCTTTTGTTACCCGGGGAGTATGATGCGGAGCATCCAACAGGAAAAAAATCCACAACATCCGCCAACTCAGCGCAGAGTATTCAACGAAGGGGATAAGTTTCCAATTCAGGGAAAGAGATAAGATCAACCATGCCCAGCCAGCTGTTCACAGCCGTTCGTTCCAGTTGGAAATTTTATCTCTGCCAAGTCAGCTGTTCATAGTTGTCCGTCCAATTTGGAAATTTATGTCCGCCTAGCCAGCTAGTCACGGTTGTCCATCTAGTTTAGAAACTTTCTTTGTTGAAATATAGAAATAAATTAATAAGGCAGTAGCTTAATGGTAGGTAGAATAGATAAGATAAAAAGGGGAAGAAGAAAAGGAGGCAGTTCACAGTGGGGAAAAATATAGGAGAAAATAGGAAAAAAAAAAACAGAGGACTGTAATCGCCTAGGGCAGAGAAATAAAATATAAATTATTATGTTTCAAGAGTTTGTTTTTTTATGACTATTGTGAGCAAGTTTAATTCCTCTGCGAAATAGACTGTGGTGGTATTTTCTTTTATTTTATTGTGCAGATTGCAGGTGAGAACAGAGTTTGACGCTGCATCAGAATTGGAGTTGTCTACAAGAATCATGTTGGGACAATACTCTATTGGGAACTACAAGGCTTAGGAAGGGCTACAAACAATAAAGTAGAAGCCTTAACTATCAAATTTGCTTCTATTTGGATGGTAAGACAAGGTTATAAGAGGATAATCCTAGAATCAGATTCTCAAATATTAGTAGGAGCTCTGGATTGCATGAGGAACTTTGCTTTGAAGACATGGAAGTTGAGGATTCTTGTCACCCAAATTAAGGAATAGTAAAGGGAATTAGATGATGTGATTCCAGTTTATGTGAGTAGAGATCTAAATAAAGTGGTGGACTTCCTGGCTAAGATGCGTACTAAAAAGGACATAGGGGTTCGGTGGCACAATGACATGGCTATTGAGGATGAGAGGATTATGAAGGTTGGTGAGCAAATCCAATGTTTAGCTAAATTGGACAACCATTGTAGAAATATGGTTTAGGAGATTTAACTCCAATGCAAATCTTTTTTTATTGTTGTAAACGGATGGATAGTTGTATTGGACATATGGTTTAGGAGATTTGGCTCCAATGTAGATCTTCTTTTATTGTTTTGTAAACAGATGTTCTCGTCATCTAAGACTGGGAGAAATCTCATCCCAACTTGTAAATGATTTTCGTTTTAATATAAGTTTTTCAAATTCTTTTTCAAAAGAAATAGACCTCCATTATCCAAAAGATTAATTTATTTTATCTCATTTAACAAAATTTATTTTATTTTTATTTTTTTTATACATAAGAAAATCTGTAACATCATTGAATGTTACTCTTGGATAAAGCCAAGTTAATGGAATCTTTTAAGGCATCGAGTTGGGGCAACCAACCAACCAACAAACTACCATCTACCATCTAGCCTATCGCTCTAATTTTTTTTATATATATACATAGAAAAACTAATAACATCCTTCAAAGCATTGAGCTGAGGCAACCAACCAAGAAACACTTGGCCACTATCTTCCAGTCTATCCACTCGAAACTTTTTTTTTTTTTATACATAACCACCACCATCCAACCTATTCCCTCGAAACTTATTTATTTTTTTTAATACATAGAAAAATCAATAACATTGTTGGATGCTATTACAATGGGATCCTTTGGGGCATTAAGCTCGACCACTACCATCCAGCCTATCCCCTTCTGAGTATGATGCGATTTGAACCTTGGTCCTTCCCCATCTGAGCATGTTGCCACTACCATCCAGCCTATCCCCTTTTATGCTGCTACAACCATTCAGCCTATCCCCTTATGAATATGATGTGGTTTGAACCTTTTTTATGCTGCTACAACCATTCGGCCTATCCCCTTATGAGTATGATGTGGTTTGAACCTTAATCCTTACCCTTTTAAGTATATCCCCTTCTGAGTACGATGTTGTTTGAACCTTAGTCCTTCCCCTTTAAGTATATCCCGTTCTGAGTACGATGCAGTTTGAACCTTAGTCCTTCTCCTTCTAAGTATGTTTTGGTTTGAATCTTAGACTTCCCCAAAGAAAGGCCAAAGCCCTAGCCATTGAGAGTGGGGTTTGAACCTTGGACCTCTCCAAAGAAAAGCCAAAGCCCTTACCACTGCAACAAAAGTGCCAATGCTTGCAAGGACGGAGATGACCATCACAAAAATCCTGAAAAAACGGCCGCGGCCTTCTTGACTGATTCTCGGACGGCCTCCTTGACTGATTCTCGGACCAGGACCGGCAGTTCGGTTCATGTTGATGCATGAACGTGAATTGGTCACGTTCACGTTGCTTCTCATGTTTGGGAGGTATTCAAAACACAGCGATTCATCTCCAATATACGAACTTTCATCGAACGTGTTAAATTGGCCTCCAGATGGAGCAACTCCTGTCAGCAATGGATTGTATGAGATGTTGAAGCGTGTTAGCTCGTTCAGATTGGTGAATGTGCCTGGTATTTGTCCACTGAAGTTATTGCTTGAAAGATCCAGCATCTGCAAACATTTGATGTCGCCTAACGAGGGGGGAAGCGACCCACTAAAGCGATTGAAAGAAACATTGAAGCCCTCAAGTGGAATATCTGCAATCTGTGGAGGAAGCGGTCCATCTAATTTATTATTGCCTAAAAGAATAAAGCTTAAGAATCTCATATTGCCAATACTTGTGGGAAGAGAACCGCTTAAATGGTTGCCAGTGAGTTGCAAGTACCCTGAGATGATGGGCTTATAAACATCTCCCTCGCCTTCCTTGGGACAGATTTGAAAAAGAGCTGTTCCTTGAAGCAATTTTTCCCAAAACTGCTTGCAGCTTCTACGGTTCAATATGTCATACACGAATGAAAAAGGTGGATAATTTGCTGGAAGCCACCTTCTGAGGGATAAACACTCTCCCGACTGCCTTGGTACCGGCTCTAGAACTTTCTGATTGTATTTGAATGTATCATTAGGGTTACTCCCCATAGAACTCAACGCGTGTGGAAAAGGCCCTGAGAGCTGGTTAAACGCTAAGTTAAGCCAGAGCAAACTCTTGCACTCGCCAAGTTCTTGGGGAATTGGTCCTGTAAGACTGTTGTTTGCCAGCATTAGCCATAATAAATTGGTGAGATTCCCCAGTGATGGAGGTAGAGGACCCGTTAGTGAATTAGAGGACAGGTCAAGAACCTGCAGTTGTGATAATTGACCCAGCTCCGGTGGAATATTCCCAGAAAAGTTATTACCAGCCAGCAAAATATATCTAAGTTTCTGCATGCTCCCAAACTTCACTGGGATTTGACCAGAAAAATTGTTATAGCTAAGGTCTACGGATATAAGAAAAGGTAAACTGAAAATTCCAGTGGAAATATCAGAAACATAGGAATTATGATGGAGAATCAAAAACTGAAGACTCTCAAGTTCTCCAAATATTGGTTGTATGCTGCCACCAAAATTGTTGCCGCCCAGGTCAAGAAATTTCAAAGCTTTGCATTGCGTCAAGTTCACTGGGATGTCTCTGGACAAACTATCGTTGTGCAGAATAAGAGTCTCCAGCGTCGGCAGCAAGCCAATCTGAGGAGGAATTTTGCCAAAAAGTCGATTTTCTGAGAAGTCCAGCAGTACTAAATCTCTGCAGTTATTGACGTTTTCAGGAATTGGTCCCGTCAGATTATTTTTTGACAAGTCCAATTTTTTCAATCTGCAGGTCACCGAAAAAACTTGTGCAATAGGACCGGAAAGATTATTACAACAGAGATAGACTTCTTCCATACTGCCAACACCTTCCCACACTGTTCCAGAGAGCTCATTTTCACTGAGGTCAACAGTCTTCAATCCGGTACAACGAGAAAGAGTGTCTTCTATTAAGCCTGTGAAACTGTTTACAGATAAATTCAAGGTAGTTAAGTTATCACAGGGATTGGGCACAACAGAGAAAATGCTCCCGTTAAAACGATTGGCAGAGAGGTCTAAGTATTGAAGCGAGATCAAAGATGAGAAATCTGGAGTGCCCTCTAGGAAATTGGAGGAGAGATTTAAGACGGTAAGACCTTTGCAATTGCCCAAATCCGATGGAATTTTACCCTTAAACATATTTCCTCCCAAGGAAAGATTGGACAGAGCAGTCAGCGCCGAAAATCTGTTAAAAAAGGTACCTTGAAGTCCACCTTCGCCAAAGTTAATGCCCGTAACGCGTTCAGTATCCTGCACAGTTCCACATGTGATGCCAGACCAATTACATGGAGTTGAATCTGATTGAAGCCAATTTTCATTCAATCTTCCTTTATAAGGATTATCTATTTCCAGTAATGCCTTGAATCTGAGCAATGTCTCCTTGTCTTGCTCCAGAGAACCATTTGCGTCCAGCAGCAATCGGTGAGTATGCAAATCTGCAAAAGAACAACCTTAATTCGTGAGTAACCACAAGAATAATGTACACCCCCCTTGTCAGAACACCAATTTTTTTTCCATCAGTGCACAATTTTCTGCAATGAAATTTTTTTTCTTTTCTATAGGTTCGATTCCAGCCACCTTAATTCCTCCAAAGAACAAAATATTCTTGCCTATAATCTAGTAGCCTTGTTTGTCCTGCAATTTCAATTTCATGGCTCTTTGCAAGTGCTAGCGGAACTATGTCTAAGTGTTTCTCAAAGACCAAGCTGGAACCAGTAAGTTTGGATTCTTCCTTCTCCCTCCTTTAAACCCTAGTCGAAAAGACTCATTGATCTTGTTTTAATCTTCAATAAACTTACCCAATTTAAACAGTATCTATCGCAGAGCTTAAATGATTTTAAATTGTGGTTCTAATAAGGCTATGCAAAGACCACATCTCTGTTTCGTTAAATTGAAGTCTACGAAAAAGATTTAGAGTAAACATGTCTAGAACATTGATTTGTTTTAACAGTTCAATCTAAAATAAAGATGTCTGAAACCTTTGATGCTTTTTTTTTTAATAAAAGACTTTCTATTCCGTATGTGAAACATTTTAGATCCTATAAGATTGTCAGAAATCAATTTTACTAATTTAAACTTCATTTCTTCAATAAACACTTAAAAACATATTTCTACAATAAAAACTTAAAAACATACGAATTCGGAGAGGACAGGGACCAAAGTTTCAGTGTCTCCTCCATAACAGTATTACATCTTGCCACCTGATGGCAAAACTGTTTAAAGAAACCACCAAAAATACGTAACATACGGTCTAGTCGGCTGCAGATTCTGTCCCAACTTTTTTATTGAAAAAAAAAAAATACAAAATGGCGAAGAAGAGGAGGCTGTACTCTTGCAGGCAAGAAACGGTGAGAGACTTCAGACTTTGTGTTGAAAATCAATAACAGACCTCCGGAATTAAAGGTCAGGTATTGGCTTAGATCACAAACTTGACACCACACCAATAATAGAAGATATAATTCATACGAAATCTAGATACATTGATGATAAGTACCTGTGTATTGTTGTTTTCCTTTGGCTGCTGGCAACTGTAGACTGTATATGGTGCTTCTCTGCTGGGAATTTTGAGGGTGACTAGAGCAAACATAAAGAATCAATGCTGTAACAGCAACAAAGGAGAACAGCAGAAGTACGTCAAAATGATCAAATCCTCCTCCTTTTTTGCTTCCTCTTTTGATTTTGTCCGAACCAGTGTCACTGACATGCGTTGTAGCTTCTTTGCCCCCGTGGTTAACATCATCCATTTCTCTGCCTCAACACTCTGTCGACCGCCAAATTTAGGGTAAAAACTGAACAAATTGCAAAATTTTCAGCAATAAAAACCTAAATAAACAATATGAAAAAGAAAAACATGGACCGATGCCATTCATTCTTGTCGTTGGTCAAAAATAGCGCCTGGGTAGGTGAATAAGAGGCCTCTGTTCCCTTCACTGCCGTGCCGTGACATGCTATGCCGGCCAAATACTCAAATAAAATAAAATTGAATAGAATCCGAGTCCCACATCACAAAGTCAGAGCGACCGCTTCCCCGTGGGCCGTGACAAGTGATGGCCGACATTAGATGTTTGATGGGAACCTTCGTTTTCATCCTCATTTCTTTCAAGATAGAGATTGTCCACTTTATCTTTTATAACTCATTTAAAACATGGATGTAACGAACATGAAGCCAATGGACAAATCTCAGTTAATAGAGCTTAAAAAACACAAATATATCTTTCAAATTGACAAATCTCCAGTTAATAGGGTTTAAAGAGCACAAATATATCTTTCAAATTCAGGAGTGTATGTATAATTTATTCACCTGATGAATTAGTCCCGGATTAATATAAAATTCGGAGAGCAAAATAGGTTAGGTTTGATGGCGTCAGTAATTCAACGTTGGTGGCTAAGAAAGCAAATTTCAAGTGTAGTTGTTGCATGCACAATGCCTGATTGTAACCTACCCTGTTTTGCTTGCTGAGCTTTAACCCTCAACAGGCAAATGATTAATTTACTGAAGAAACAAAACAGAGTTAGCCTTTCTAGCCTACAATATATAGTTTCCACAGGTGCTACTGGTTCATGTTGAGCTAATTTCAGCTGCTCCACACTTGACAAACATATTCCAATGTTGTGGGCTGATTGTTACAGGCATCGTCGGTGCTACGATTCGTCGCTTGCAAGAAACACAAGACGTTATTGTCCTCCTCCGGCCACTTTAAGATCTTCCACGCACATTCACTTATAGCCATACATACACCATCCTAATTGAGCCTCTCACGTATACATCTATGCACATATTTTTATGATTTAAATTTCTGTCTTCTGAAAAAAGTTAAAAACTTTAACCTCACTTCTACATTTATGCACATATTTTTATGATTTAAATTTCTGTCTTCTAAAAAAAACTTAAAACTCTAACCTCTCACTTACACATCTTTGCACATATTTTTATAATTTAAATTTTTGTCTTTTAAAAAAACTTAAAACTTTAATCATTATATACCAGGTTAATGATTTGAACTTGTTTTTTCAACAGGTTCACTTCCTTAACCACAAGTACCCTCACATTTAAACCTCAATATATAAAAAAAAAACTCAAAACCATAATCAGACTCTCTACTATATTATTTTTTAATATAATATAATAGGTTATGTTCATAAAAAATGTCAAGTCAATTTTTAAGTTTTATTTCATATAGAAGATTTGAATGGGATTGTGGGTGTAAGATTTTCTTATGTATTTTATCAAAATATATATATTATAAAATATAAAGTGGTATGAGTTTAATCAATTAGATTTTTTAACATTTTTTAAAAGAAAAATCCTTTACAGTGTTGGCTTGGTCCGAGAGACCACGATCAAGAGGTTCTACACCGTCAAATTTATTCAAATTTATTCTGAGAGACCATGACCAAGAGGTTCTACACCGTCAAATTTATTCGGGGGTCGATCAGTTAGATTTTTCAACATTTAAGGAGTGATTTCTCAAAATTTAAGAAAGAGCCTAAGGTTAAATCTTGCCAAAGAAAAATATATGAATAATACCCAAGTTGTAATATTATTATACGCTGACAATGACAATGTAATATTATACGGTGACAATGACAATGTAATACATGAGTGAGCTCGTTTCAATTGGAAAAAAACATATATAAGTATTTTGTTGGTCTTATTTAAATATATAAAAGATTTTAAAATATGTTTTTCCATCCAAAATCCATATATATATATATATATATATATATATATTTACGAGAGGTCATGGTTAGCAGTCTCCTCTTAACCACGACCTCTCGTAAAGCCCTCCCAACCATGATTCTTCGTAAAGCCGAGAGCTATGCTTATCAAGAGCGAATTTAACACAAAACCACCACACAATTTAACACACACCCATCCTCTCACACACTCGCCCACGCCAAAACCTTATGTTAAGGAAAACTGTTCCCCGTCGAGTAGTCTCCTCCCAACCATGACCCCTCGTAAAGCCAAGAGCTATGCTTATCAATAAGGAATTTAACACAACTACCACACACCCATCCCCTCACACACTCGCCCACGTCAAAACTTTATGTTAAGGAAAATCATTTCCCATATCCTGGAGCCAAGACTTTTCGTTCCACGAAACCTGTTCCATTTGGATATACCCCTCAGGCTAACCGAGGGGGGGGTTTGTATCCGATATAAGTTACCAGGTTTGAACCCTTGACCTCCTTCCGAGGATTGAAGGGATATCCCATTCGGATATACCCCTCAGGCTAGCCGAAGGGGAGGGTTTGTATCCGGTACAAGCTACCAGGATTGAACCCTTGACCTCCTTTTGAGGATTGAGAGGACCTCCTTCTAAATATTGAGTGAACTTACCAATAAGATACCTGGTGCGTGCAGATAAAATCCTTTATATTTTAATTTTGATAAATCTCAATAATTTTTAAAACATTACAAAACTTAAGAACTTCATTTGTATGTACGTACAATATGTTATAAACAAATTTATGTTAAAGATATAGAATATAAAAAATAATAATAATTAACGATAAAAATTTAGAAAAATAATTATATACTATGATGTCTTTTGTTTATTAGATTTTTTTTTTTTGAGTATACACATGTTTTTATGGTCCGAGGGGGGGTTTGTATCCGATACAAGCTACCAGGTTTGAACCCTTGACCTCTTTCCGAGGATTGAAGGGATATCCCATTCGGATATACCCCTCAGGCTAGTCGAAGGGGAGGGTTTGTATCCGGTACAAGCTACCAGGATTGAACCATTGACCTCCTTTCGAGGATTGAGAGGATCTCCTTCTAAATATTGAGGGAACTTACCAATAAGGTACCTGGTGCGTGCGGATAAAATCCTTTATATTTTAATTTTGATAAATCTCAATAATTTTTAAAACATTACAAAACTTAAGAACTTCATTTGTATTTACGTACAATATGTTATAAACAAATTTATGTTAAAGATATAGAATAAAAATAAAATAAAATAATTAACGATAAAAATTTAGAAAAATAATTATACACTATGATGTCTTTTGTTTATTAGATTTTTTTTTTTTTTGGAGTTTACACATGTTTTTATGGTTTGAAGGGGTCGTCCCCCTCATACTAAGTGGGGTTTGAACCTTGGACCTCTTAAAAAGAGACTAAAGACCTTACCATTGCATTAATCTTGCAATTATTAGATTTTTTTTTTAAATTTGATCATGTATTTAATATTAAAATATTAATGTAATTATTATTTAACTAGTTTTTTGATTTAGCTCGTTCTTAGATCAATTTGTGCAAAATTTGAATATCTTCAAAATGAGTGGTCATATGAAGGAATCCAAGCAATATTGAGGGAGATATGACCTTGTGAAGTCAGGCATCCGAAATAAGGGCAATGACGATTTTTCACATTGCAAAAAATAAAATTGTAAATATTTTTCAGCTAGGGTTCATATGATGGAAGGAACAATGGAGGGCTAGGGCTCCTGTGAGGAAAGACAATTTGTGTGGACATTGAATTTTTTAGCTAAGTTTCTTTTTCCCTTCTTTATTTTAGAAATTGTGCACGCAAATTTTTATAATTTATTTATCAAATTATATTTGTTATAGGATATTTTGGTATTTTAGTAAATTTTGAGTTTTAATTTCTTTCTTATTGATTGATTTATAGCTAAATCCTTACAATGATACACAATCGTAAAGGTTAGTGAATGCACCACAAAGGATCTATCCTCATTGCTCAAAGATAAGGCATTTTTTGATAAATTTAATGGGTATTGGCCAAGGGCTTCAACCTTGAGAAAATTGATTAATAGGAGTTGGAAGTCTCCAGGAGTGATTTTATCATTTCTTCCTAACCATTTTTTGCTCTAGGGAAGAAAGAGATATAATCCTAGAAGGGGGTCAAGGGGGCCTTTGGTTTATGGGAAGAGTAGGACTTTTCCTTACCTGCCGGTATGAAGACTTTTCACTTGAAATGTAAAGCTATCCCTAGTACCATTTTGGGTTAGGATGTATGGGTTTCCCATTGAATTTTGGTAAAAATATACCTTCAAGGTAATAGACAACACTCTGGGAGAATTCCTTGAGATTTTAGAAACTACAAAAGATGGATTCTTGGCTATTTATGATCGGATATTGGTCATGATTGATATAAGTAAAGCTTTACCATAATCAATCATTCTTAAGTATGGGGATAAGATGTGGATCCAAACCAAAGATTATGAAAACATATATTTTAGATGTAGAAGATGTCATGAGATAGATAATATTGAGAGATCATGCCCTAAGAAGAGTCCACCGGAATCATATATAGAAAATCACAAGAGAAACTGAAATGGATATCAATGAGGATGGTTTTCAACTTCAAAAAAAAAGATCTAGACAAATGAAAGAAAATAAACAGTGGAGACCAGTAAAGAAGGATATTGAAATAAATACCAACTCTTATGAGGCTTTAACCTATGAAGAAAAATTAGATCAAAGCTTAAAGGACATAGTACAACAGGTTCAACATATTAACAATGAGTCATCTATTCAGTATGATCCTGATTTAGGGACAAACATTCTCGATGAACCTAAGGAATGTGTCTCATTATATTTTGAAGACTCTCTTGAAGTACCATGCACCATTTAAGATAAAAAAAAATGGTAAATAAAATATAGTGTTAGATGTTAATACCTCTACCATTAATAAGAAAATACTAGAAAATGAGTAGGATAAGTCAAAAGCTTCTATATTAAATCTAGGAGAGGATAAATCTGATGAAAAAGAAAGTTGTGAAAGAATATAAGGAATAGAATAATAAGTCTTACTCTTGATATAGACAAGGTAAAAATAAGAAAACCCTCAAATTATCAAGTGAGATCTAAGGAAGCAAGAGCAAACGTAGAGAAAGAAGCACAAACTAAGTTGGTTGAACTTCTCTTTACCAAACAACAAAATGATATTGGTAATTTATAGGTGGGGCCAATAGTCCTTAATGAAACATAATTATCATCTCATGGAATATAAGGGGTGCTAATGCCCCCTCAAAGAAAAAGAGTATTAGGGGCATCTGTTTAAGTAATAAGCCTGATATTCTTTGTATCCAAGAAACTAAAATGGCAAAAGAAGAAGTTTTCAAAACTATGAAAGCAGTATGGGCGAGATGTGAATGGGATGCTATGGATTCTGAAGGAGTAGCAAGGGGAATTCTAACTTGTTGGAATCCTATTAGAACCTCCTGCGTAACCATTTATAAAACTTTGCATTGGATAGCCTCTTTAGTCACATGCTACTTTGTAGATATTCATTTCATATTTATCAATGTCTATGGACCTATAACTCAGTTAGGCATATTAGAAGTTTGGAGTGGGATTGAATCCTTTATTAGAAGTAAAGACCAAGAAAAATGTTTCATGATCATAGGATATTTTAATGCCATAACCAAGCTAGATGAAAAAAATGGGAGAATTAGAAAATTAACCCAAAGTATGAGAGATTTTATTTAAAATAATAATCTATGGGAGGTTGATTTTGAAGAAGACAACTATACATGGACCAACAATAGGAGAGGCCAAAACCTAATAGCAAAAAAATTATACATATGCGTACTCTTAAATCATTGGCTAGATGAAGAGACTTCCACCAAAATTAATACCTTGACAAGGATTGGTTTAGATCACTTGCCAAAATGGTGGTAAGTGAATTTAAAAAAAATCATATTTTAAATATGAACATATGTGGGAAGATCATCCTTAATTTGTTGATATGATAGCACATACATGGAATTATTTAGGAAATGATGGGCTATATACACTTCCAAAACAAATTAAATCAATGACATCTAGATTAAAAGAATGGAAGAAGAACACTTTTGAAAATATTTTTGAGAAGAAAGAACTAAAAGATAAACTTTCAATTTTTTTAAAAGGTGATCACAATAATCCAAGCTCAAAGGAAAGGAAGTTAATTAGTGAATATCATCATATTGTGAGGAAGAAAGAGAAATTTTGGAGATTAAAATCAAGATAGACTTGGTTAAAAGGAGAAAATTACAAAGTTTTTTCATAGGGTGGTTATAGTACAAAGATCAACATCTATAATTAGTGGAATTAAATCAATAGAATAATAAATACCATAGTGAAATAAAAAAGGAGGTAAGGTCTTTTTATCAAAATATTCTAGGATCAGAGGAGTAGGAAGTTCTTAGTGATAAACTTATATAAGAAGTATCTTCAGTTATAATAGATGAAGACAATAGGAAATTAATGGAGTCTATTACTCTAGAAGAAGTTCATTTAACTCTTTTTTCTTTTAATAAGGATAAATCCCTAGGTTCGAATGGGCTCTCTATAATATTCTATCAACATAATTGAGAAATAGTGAAGGATTCTTTGTTGGTGGTAGTGGAATAGTCTAGGGTAAAACAATACGCACCTTATAAAATAATTGTAATATATCTTACCCTGATTCCAAAAAAGAAGGATGCAAAATTATTTCATTCTTTTAGATCCATTAACATATGTAATATGCCATGTAAGATTATCTCCAAAGTGATGGCGAATCAGTTAAGACCATTGTTAGACAAAACTATTTTAGAAGAGCAAGGAGGCTTTGTGAGAGGGAGAGATTTTGGATAGGATCATAGTAGCTCATGAAGTTATGCATTCATCAACTTCAAAAAAATAGAATTCAATGATCTTGAAACTTGATATGAGTAAAGAATATGATAGGGTTAAAAGAGATTTTCTTTTTGCAATATTAGAAAATTTTGGATGTGGGAAGAAATGGGTTAGATGGATTAAAGCTCGTGTCTCTACATTTTCATAATAAGTATTGGGTAATGGGTTAGTAACATAATCATTTAGGGCCAAGAGAGGTCTTAGATAAGGAGATCCTCTATTGTCATATTTGTTCATTATTATGGTAGAGGTTTTGGGTAGGAACTTGAAGAAGGCTAATAAAGATGAGCTTATAAGTGGACTTAAGGCTAGTAATAACATCAACAACATCACCCATAAACAATTTGTAGATGATACAACCATTTTTAAGAAGGTAAGGATAAATGAGGTCATAGCTTTGAATAACTTATTATAGGAATATGAAAGAGCATTAGGGAAAAATTCAAAGTTTACTTCCTAAACATCCCAACTAAAATCAAAGTAGGGATATGTAGGTTACTTCAAATGGAGGAGGCAAATTTACCAATAACTTCTCTAGGGATGCCTTTATTTTATGGGAGAATGAGGATAGAATTATGGAAATCATTTACAAGTTCAATTCATAATAAACTATCGATATGGAAAAATAGATGGTTATTGTTAGTGGGAAGAGTGTAGCTAATTAAATCAGTCTTACAGGCCATTCCAACATATTATGTCCTTGTATACTATGCCAAAATCAATAGAAAAATGTTTAATATATATTATGCGATCATTTTTGTGGTCAATATTACATGATAAAAGAAAATTTTCTTTGGTGAAATGGAGCAAGGTGTGTGATGATAAAACTAGGGGAGGTCTCAATTTAAGAGTTCTTATGAATGCAAACTTAGATTTTAGGGAAAAATTAATTTGGATATTGTACAAAGAGAGTGTTAGCTTTTGAGGTAGATCGCAATGGGAGATGGCAATCACAAGATGCAAAAATATGAGAGAAAGTAAATTTATGAGATTGCAAAAATATGCTATAAATAGAAATGATGAAAATGAATACAATGTTGCTATGGAGGAAATGGACACTCCATGCAAGAAGCTACAGGACTACATTGTACTCCATCACTAATGGAGTTACACAGTAATTCTACTACTACCTACTATCTCATCAATCTCTTACAATGAGGCCCTTTTATAATGGAAGATAGATTCCTTGGCCAACACTCTACCTAGTTGTACAAGGGACACCTTGCACATTTACAACTTGCACATTGACACTTGTGCATTTATTACATTGCATAAAGTAACTAGATAACTTCCCCCTAAAGTAATCTAATGTCCTAAGTATGTACCTAGAAAGGTACATTTACATGACCCAAATGATGTAATAGAATCTAACTCTAACACCCCCTTGTATTACATTATTTGGGTATTGAAGACTTTAGTCTTCAATATGGATCTTCTTCTTCATCTTGAACTTTGTACTCTTCCTCTGGATTCTTTGTAACCTGTTCAAGCAAATGGTTAGTGTCTCTGTAATGTGTTACATTTGTTGATAGAGCTTTCACCTCATAATATTCTATGGGTTCTTCTAGTTCTTCAATTTCTTCTATCCTCTGAACCAGGTGTCCTTTCTAATTCCCCTTTCGATATTCCAATTGAGGATAATTGGTTGGTCACTAAAATTGTTGCTGATAAGAATTCCTTTGATATTGTCGTGGTTGAAATTGACTCCCATTGTTTATCTAATTTCCTTGATTCTGGTTTCTGGGATTGTACCTGCAATAACTGGTACTATGACCTTTATTTATGCATATCTAACAATACCATGTTCTCCGTCCTTTTGCTGATGAAGCAATATTTCCCTATGGATTATATTTTGATGCCAATGCAGTGTTAGTCATCTCATATTTCACAGTGTGTTCCACCTCATATTCCTAAAGGATATTGACTAAGTCATCAAAAGAAGTATCTTTACTTAGGATTTGTAAAGATGTGACCAAATGCTTATAGTTGTCTGGAAGTGCTCTCATGGTTACTTGAGTAAGAAGTTCATATTTAGGCTCTTGTCCAAGGGTTAACAATTTCCCCTTAATATCTGCTACCTTCCTTAGAAATAGTTCTATGCTTTCCCCACTGCTCATTTTCAAGGAATGTAGTTGAGTTTGAAGATGAAGAATGGTGGCTTTATTCTTTCCTTCGAATATTTTCTCTAAGCTTGTCCAAGCTTCAGTAGATGTTTTTGTTGAGCTGATATAAGGTTGTATTTCATCAGTGATAGCAAATGTTATGATCATTAGGGCTTTTGAATCATTTTCCTCAAATTTTAGAATCTCAGTATCACTTGTGGTAGGTTTCTTTGTTTTCCCTTGGACAATATCCCAAAGTTTTTCATATACCAAGATTGCTTTTACTTTATTCTTCCAAGAGAAATAATTTGGGCCCTTGAGTAGTTGGGATTCGGCTAGGAAGAATTTGTTGGATGCCATTGAATTCCCTTTATCAACCCTTAGATTTTGTGGACTTCCTTATGTCTCCCTAATGATGAGAGTTTACAAACCTAATAAGTTTTTAGGTTTTGTAGAAAGCTTACATCTATCCAATGAATTTAGAACTTGATAATTTTTTATGGATGCTAATATTACCAAGTTTTGTAGAATGCCTTATGACTCCCTAGGGTGTTTTGGATAGGATATATGATCAATATAGTGCTTTTTGTAAATTGTAGTTCAATTTTGGGTTGATTTTGTGAAATTTTGTAAACACCAAAATCAACTTTTCTATCTCCTTATTACTCCTATTGAACTAAGCACTATTTCAATTTTTGAAGAGGTTTTGATGTTGGATTTATTTTGCCTCCTTTAAGTGTTTTTGAGACAACACTATTATAAAAATTCCAACCTTTGAAAATATTTAATAAACCTCTTTAAATATCCCTTATGGTTGATTTTTATGTTTTCTAATTTCCAATTCCTAATTTGATGTTGTATTCCTTATAACTCCCAAATTTGGAAAAAATTAGAAAATAATATTTGCAAATAATTTAAATTTCAGTAATAACCCTTATTCCTCCTAGGTTACCTTTTGCAAATATTAATAATCCTAAAATATGCTTGCTTAATAAATCACTAATGCAGAATATTGCAATAGTAGATATAATGTACCCTTATAACTCCAAAAACCTTAGGTTTAAAGCAAGCAAATAATAAAATCAACCTTTACCTTAATAATCCTTCAATGTTGTGAGGTGGTGGATTCGTAGCTTTGTGGAGTGTAGCGCTCATGGGTAGTCAAAGCCCTCTTTGACCAGCATTGGTTTCCTCCTAGGATGGCGCTCCTTCTCTTCCGCAAATGGCATCGAAAACTCCTTGAAATACGCTTTGCTTATGACAAAGCTCCTCCAAATGCAAGCGCTGGTTTTGCTGGTTTTATGACAGTGTCTTAAATGCTTCTCTTACACCTTTGAATGGTGTATGGCTTGAATTAGCCTTTCTCCTCCAAGTGAGCTTCAATGCATAAATGCTTGACTTTCTTTTGACTTCGTTCTCCCTCCTTTTCTAGGATAGGCACCTTAAATAGGATGAACTTCTTGCAAGTCATGACAAGTGTCACTTGAAGCGTTACAAGGTAGGTGTCTTCAATGTACCTTTGGCAATGATGAGGTTGGTGGTAACCTCCAAATATTCTTAACTCCCTCCAAATGTATGTAACTCCCTTTTAGGTGAGCGCTTGGGTCTTCATGAACGTTGGGATGCTTAGAGAATTTGTGCCAAGTGGCACTCAAGGCTTGTGCATGTAAGCCTTCTTTCTAATACTTCAAATATGAGCTTGCAACCCTAATTCTTCCTTTATCTTTGCATCCTACGTGAGCTTGCTATGTTTCTTGAGATGCAAGCTTCCTTTTGCATATTGGCTTGGTGAGGATGATGGATGGCTACAGTTGGATTGCTCCATGGTTCTATGGCACACTTTTGAGCTCCTTTTTGGTGGATGTTTGCTTCAATGGATGCCTTAGGTATAGCTCCTTTCTATTCACCTTTTTGCAGGTTTTGTATACTGATTTGTGCCCTTCTTTAGTGCTTGAAATAGTGTTGTTATTATGTTGTTTGTAATAGCCAATAGTTAGCCCTTTTGCTTAGCCTTTTATGTAGATAATATCTCACTGAATGCTACCCTTTTTTCTATGTAGACACATGTGATAATACCTTCTTTCAATGGCTTCAATGTTGTAGGTGACGTGTTGCTTATAGGGCTAGATTGGATGAGGGAAAATGGTGTTTTTGAACACCTTGATTCTTGGATATGTGAGCCTTCCTCTTTGCTTGAATTTTACCCTTCAATCTGCTAGATATGATGTCCTTACTGCCCCCTATAAATAGAAATACTTTTTTCCTTTCACAAGAATAAAAGAGGTGCTTTGTAATAGCTAGATCTTGCACCAATATGAAGAATTTTTTACGTAATCCTTCTTGCTTCTTCTTCCTTGGATGATGGTCAATCCAAGCTAATGAGATGTTGTTTTTGAATAGGGATTCCTGCACTCTGTACTGAAATGAAACCCTTACATTCTCCTTGAATCTTGAGACTTCCAAGGTCTCGATTTGAGGCTTCCTTCAAGGACTTCAATGGTGGCTTTCTTCTCCACCTTTTTTCTTGTAATGGTGGCTTCTTTTGGCCATGAAAGTGCTATATATTTTGTGCTTTTAACAACACAAACTAATTGAGAATAACTAGTTAAAAAATCAACTAGTATAGTGCTTAATAGATGCACTTTTAATGGTAACAATAATCTCACCTTATTGCTCCACTAATTTCTCAAAAATGCACTTAACAATTCCATTGCAACCTTTCAAGCATAATCTGGAATGAACCCTTGCAAATTTCACTACAAACAAAGTTGTAGGATCTAGTCTTCTTTTTCTCTTTTTCCAAAGTAGAAGATAGGTAGTTGATAGATAATTGTAACTCTGAAATCTAATCAACTCCTAATGTGCAAATGAACCTTAAAAGGAATTTTTCTCTTTTTGCACTTTTGAAGACTGTAATTCAATTTTCCTCTTTGCAACTTTGATCCAATATAAGGTGCTTTAACAAATCTGATAAGTAATCCAATTAATGAATCTACTTGCACCAATAGTTGCTTACCTTTTTTTGAAAGATTTTTGTAGAGGATGTAGATCTTGGTGTTTAGGTCAACCAAGCTTGTTGCTTTAGATAGAGTTCTGCAACTTTTGTTAGCTTTCCAAAAAGCTTCTTTCTTCACCAAAATTGTGGTCTCAAACTTTCTTTCATGAGCCTAGGATTTGGTGGCTTGTTCTTCTCTTGTAATCTTCTCCTTTCTGCTATAGATTTGGAGAAATATTTATCTCTAAAATAATGCCTTCTTGTTGTGAAAGGTAATCTTCAAATCTCTCAGATTTGGCAAGCTTCTTCTGTCTTCAAGTCTTCTTGTCGAATTTTGACTTCAAGCAGGATCTTCTTCTCAAGATTTTGAATGTCTTGAGGTCTTCTGTATCTTATTTGGCACTCCTTGCCAAATTCTTCTTCTCCTTTTTGGGCTTGTTTTTTGATGGTGACAATTGTCCCAAATCTTCCTCTTTATCAAAAACTTCTCCTTGATGGAGAATTTCTCCAATGAGTTCTCCTAGGAACTCTTTTGTTGATTTCTTCAACAAGGCTCTCCAAGCCTTTTTCTCTTGAGACCTCTCCTAGGTCTTTGATTTTGTAGCTTCTTTGGTCTTCCTTGAGACCTTCTTCTTCAACTTTTGGAATTGAGATCTCCTTCCTAGATCTCTTGATTCTGTTGCTTCTAGATTTGAATAGGACTCTCCTAGTCCTTCTCGTTCTTCCAAGAATGGAAGTTTCTTCAATGAGATCTTCACCTGATCTCTTCACCTTCAATTTTGCTTTAGGTGCTGGATTGATTCTGAAGAAGATACTCTTCCTAACTTTCTTGTAGGAAGTTTCCCAACTCATTGAATCTCCTTTCCCTACAACAAGTTATTAGTACTAAAATTTGAATCTACTTTTGAATTAGGTACTCTCTTCTAGAGTCTTCTTCAGGATCAAGGCTTCTGTGGCCTTTTCTTTAGATCAAGGCTTTTATGGCCTTTTTCAGGATCAAGGATTTTGTGGCCTTTTCTTCTATGAAGTTGACTCTATCGATGGAGATCTTCAATCTCTAGACTTCACCATGACTCTTTCTCCTAGAGTCTCTTTTGTAGTATTCTTCTCTTGCAACAACTAATCTCTGCACTATGAAGGCACTTCGACCTTTAGGAAATGAAGTTGAAATATCCTAGATTTCTATTGTAGGAGGTGTCCCAATCATCTGAGAGTTAGTTCCCTACAATAAAAGAAACTTTAGGCAATAGTAAACTTTTCAGATCTCTTAGATGAGCTTCACTAGTTGATTCATCAAACTAGTGGATCAAATGTTGAGTCCTTATCTTCACGAGTTTTCCTACAACTCTATGGGAAGACTCTTAGCCAAATGAATCTCACAATCTCTCTTTTCAGTCTATTCTACCAAACAATCTCAAAGCAATGAAATTTACATGCAGCGGGTCCAAAGGCACATCTGGTTTGCAAAAATTGAAGCTATGGTGATTGGCCCAATTTTTAACAATAGTACTTTCTCGAAGCTCTCCCTACCACCTTGATTCTTCTAAATATTTTTGCAAGAGCCTATGCACTGTGGTGAATCAGGTTCACAAAAATTTAGGCTCAATAATAATGGTGGTTCTCCTCTCAATCTATAGTAGCTAGATCTACTATGGCTAGATCTACCGTGGCTCTGATACCACTGTTAGCTTTTGAGGTAGATCGTAATGGGAGATGGCAATCACAAGATGCAAAAATATGAGAGAAAGTAAATTTACGAGATTGCAGAAATATGCTATAAATAGAAATGATGGAAATGAATACAATGTTGCTATGGAGGAAATGGACACTCCATGCAAGAAGCTACAGGACTACATTGTACTCCATCACTAATGGAGTTACACAGTAATTCTACTACTACCTACTGTCTCACCAATCTCTTACAATGAGGCCCTTTTATAATGGAAGATAGATTCCTTGGCCAACACTCTACCTAGTTGTACAAGGGACACCTTGCACATTGACACTTGTGCATTTATTACATTGCATAAAGTAACTAGATAAATTCCCCCTAAAGTAATCTAATGTCCTAAGTATGTACCTAGAAAGGTACATTTACATGACCCAAATGATGTAATAGAATCTAACTCTAATAGTATGTTGATCCCAATGACCTGTATTTAATATTTATTGCATTCTCTCTACCAAATGGTTTTGCACTATGGGATAATTTAAAAAAATCAACTAATCTAGTGATTAAAGGTTTAAGATGAGTGGTTGAAATTGTAGAAAAGAATTATATTTGAATAGATACTTGGTGTGATAAAAACCCACTTAATCTAGATCCAATTTTGAAATCATGGATGAGATTACTTCAAGATAAATATGGTGATAGTGTTTCAAACATTTTGTACAAGGATCAAGAAGCAAGATACAAATGGAAAAAATATTTTTGTACAAGTATACAAGACGTTGATGCTAGGAGGTAGTTGAGTAGAAAGATAACAATAATGATTATTATAATGGGAGACAAGGATAAGTTGATTTGGGAGTTGAATAGCTCAGGAGAATACACAACAAGAAGTGGATATAATGTAAAGCACCAACAAAATAGGAATATCACAAGAATATGGAGAGATATTTGGGATAGTTCGAGCATTTCTAAAGTCAAAATGTTTGTTTTTCTAGTAGGTCATAGAAGGATTTTATCTTAGGATAAACTTATGAAAATGAACCTTCATGGCCCCTCACAATGTGTTCTTTGTAAAAAAGAGGAGAGTATAGACCATCTCTTGGGATATTGCTCAATAGTTTAGAAACTATGGCAATGGATTATTAATATGTTTGGTAAACACATGGTGATGAATGGTGGAATTTAAGAATGATTAAGGAAATGGTAGAAATTTTTTAAAAGTGAGGCTTTACAAACAATCTAGGACATATCATAAGATACAATACTTTGGACTATATGAATAGAAAGGAATAGAAGAATATTTGAAGGAAAGCAAAGCAATTTAGAGGTAATGAAAATAAATATTTGTTTAACCATAGAGGAGTCTAAACCAACCCTATCAACTCACCCAATCCCTAATATGGAAGCAAAGAGCTTTGATAAATGGACTCAAGTCATCAAATATAATTATGATGTTGGATATAGGAAAAATAAAAATAAGGTAAAGAATATAAAGTGGAAACCACCAGATGTGGAGTTGGTCAAATTAAATTTTGATGGAGCATCTAAAAGAAATCTAGGACCAACAATAGGAGAAATAATTAGAAATAATAGAGGAGATATTTTATCTTATTACACTTTCAATAGTGGATTTAAGACAAATAATGAAGTTGAAGCTTGGGAATATTTGGAAGGGTTAAAAATATACAAAAAAATAAAATGGAAAATATTATGGATAAAAGGTGATTCCATCATAGCAATAAATGAAATTTTGAGAAAAGCAAAAGCTCCATGGAACATACAAGAGATAATTGTGGAAATTCAAGACCTTGCTATAGAGTTTGAAGAAATCAAGTTTACACATACATTAAGGGAAGGAAACAAATGTGCAGATAGGTTGGTCAATATAGAAGTTTTAATTGAGGGTCATGAAGTTAATTTCTCTTTTCTATGGTCAGAGGAAGCAGTAAGTTTAGCTGAAGACGATAAGAAAATATTGACTACCTGAATCAAATAATGATTAATATTTACTTTAATTTTTTCCATTAGTAAAGTCCTCTTTTTTTACAACATTAATGTGCTTTCATATAAACTATTTGTTATAATTTTGTGGTTGCACTTGTGCTTTAGTAAGGAAACTAGCAATCAATATTTGGTAAAGCAGACTATGATAATATAATGTTTTAGAAGTATTACTCTACTAAGATGCAATGCATAGATAGTAGAGGTGAAGTTTTGGTATTGTGAAGGTTGTTATAGGAAAATGTCAAGAAGGATGTTGAATTTTGAAATATTTGTATTCACATAGAAAATTAAAAAAGATCTAAAAAATGAAAATCAAGAATTTAGACATTTTATGTAAAATGATAGTTGAATGTTGAGGCTTGATCTACTTTTTCGTACAAATCAGGGATTGCTTTTTCATTCTTCTTCCCTTCTTGTTTGCCACCTTTATTTCTATGGTGAAATCATGGCTTCATCATAGCTAACTGCAATTCAGGCATAACAACATTGAGGATGGACCATTAACTATACACTATGGAAAATTTTAGAGATAAACACTTTAGGCCTTCTTGGGATTTTATGGTTAGATCCGATACAAAAAAAAATGTATTGTAATTTAATCTCAAGCCATGCTTGGATCAAAATTTTTGTCAAGAAAATATTTCTATACCCAAAGGTTGATTGAGTAGGAAATATGCATGAGGAAAAATTCATTGATCGATAATATCATTGGGGTGCATCCCAACATTGATTTAATTTGAAAATAGAATCGTGAAAATAGAGAATAAGCGATCAACTGGAGATCATCACACTTCCAAAAGATTTATTTCTCTTTAATTTCACTCATGAATATAATGCGCAAAATATTCTGGAGTTTGGGCCATGGTTTTTGGGTAGGAAATATTTGTTCTTGAAAATGGTATGAACACTTTAGGTTGAAGATCAAAAACATTCATCTCGTTCCCATATCGGTTCTATTGTCAGACATCATCATCAAGTACTAAAATACAAATATAATAGTTGGGATCACTAAAGTAATTGTTTTGCTTGTTGCAATAGGCTCAACCACAAGAGAAAAAAGGAGGATGATAATAGTGAGTTTTTGCATAAATGTAGATCTCTCCAAAATTCTTCCATGGAAAATTATGCTTGAATTTAATAGGGGTGTGTGGGAACAAAGGATTGAGTATGAGAACCTATCGATAAGGTGTAATTTTTACAAGGTAGTTGGGCATGCAACAAGAGAATATTCAAAAAGGAGGTCCAATACTTTACCATAAAAAGTGAATGATAAGCAAGACTAGATAAAGAAAGCTAAGACCCTCATAAAAAATAATGACAATAGCAATAGAAACAAAAACTCATTTGGTGTATTAGATACAATGATTGTCAATAATATTAAAGAAGGCAAGTTCAATGAATATGAATTTCATGATGAGATAGTCATAGTAGAGTCCCAGCGTGTAGAAAAAGCATCAGTACAGAAATGACAACATCAACAGACATACCTATAGGATAAAATTAAAGGAACTAGAGAAAACTATTACAATTGTCTCACAAGATAAGACCAAGCCTCCCCTCAAGAAATCTAGGAGCTCAAAGAAAATAGTAGACCTTGGAAAGGACCCCATCAGAAGGCTTATTAATTATATAATTAGAACTACGAAAACAACAAAGGATATTTAGAATGACATACAACATACTTTAATTTATAGTTTGGGTGTTACCAATACAAGAGTAGGTAAAATAAAAATCCTAAGTTGGAACATCAAGGGGTGCAAATCCCCTGCTAAGCAAAAAATTCTCAAAAATATTTACTTAGAAAACAAACCAAATATCCTCTTTGTGCAAGAAACTAAAACCAATCAAGAAAAATATCAATCCATCAAAAGAAATATGCAAATATAGGCTAAGATGGGGAAAAAATAAGTAGAAGGTACAATAGGGGACTATGGATCACCTAGAACCCAACAACCCTTAAGGGCCAAGAACTGTTCATACGTTGTCTACACTAGTTGCACTCTTTTTATTTTTTCTATATCCTTGTTATGTTTGTGTTGTGACTTTGCTATAAATCGATTGTAACTATGCATATGTGAAGCTATAGGTAGCTACAACAATAATTTTACAATATCTATGCAAAACAATTGTAAGAACTTTTGTAAATGCAAGTTTTGGGACCTTGTTTAAAAAACCCCTTATATTTAACCTTATCAAAAAAATATTAAAATGATTTAGGTTTCTAGCTATAGCAACTTAATTGAGATGAAAATTGAATCTATTTGTAAACTCTCAAGCTCTAAAGAAGAGTTGTTATTTGTCAAGGGTAGGGGACCTGAGTACAACCCCTTGTTCTCCAACAAAAAAAATTATTTAACTAGTGAATACAATGTTATTATGGTATGTTGAATGGCCTATGGTAATAAGGTTTTAATTGGACTACTTGCATCTAAGTTACTAGTGTATTGGATGCTCATATTCTATCTTGAATAACCTTCAAAATACTTAATTTCATAAATGTTAATGTACAATATAATACAACTTTACAAGGCTTTATTTTAATAGAAAAAGGGTTAATAAACTACACTAACATTTAAGATGATGGTGGTAATATACAAGAAGCTCTTAACAAAATACAAAGAAAAAAAATGCTTAAAAAATAACTCTTAAGCAAAATATTCTAAGACAAGAAAATTAACAAGGGTTGATATTCCTACTATGAAAGGCATCTTATTATTGCAATTTACCAATGCACAATCTCAAGAGGATTAGTGCTTGTGCACAATGCAATAATTAAAAGGAAACTAGTTTACGAAAATATACCATACTTATTACTATTAATAAAGGACTAGCAAAAGGAAGATATATCTCATAATTGAGGTCTACAGACATAGTTTTAAAGGTTATTGCTACCTTGCAAGATTTTATTACAAATGAAATAGAGAAAAACCTATGTACAGTGACAACATGTTGCTTCTTATTAATTATTATCAATAGGAGATTTTAGCTTATCCAATAAGGCACTATAAAAATATCATCATGTAATAAAACAAATTTAAGAAATATAGCAATAGTAGTAGCAATCCAATAATATGCAATAAAAAAATATCCAATGGTAACAAATAATTAATATCCAATTGTCAAAAATTCAAATATGTAAATAATTAAATTTTATATTTAAAACAATACAATTCCTTAGCCACTAAGAGAGGGTGAAGTCTCATAGTCATTTTGAGAGGGCAAAGTCCCATATGCGCAACATAGGCATCTAAGATTTAAATATGAAAGATAATTTCATCTACAACATAACTCTTTCTATTTATTGATAAAATAAACACTACCCCTAACCCTAATGCTAAAGGACCAAATTTCTAAACTTAGGCCCAAGCTAATAAAAATAAACATAGCCGATGTGGCTATATTGGAGTCATTATACATTATGAGATATATGTAATATATATGTCAATTTTGGACATTCTATGCAAACACACATTTCAAATTGGCCTAAACACATGTAATTTTAGATTTAGAGATCTTGGCAACATGATCTCCCATTCTTGGCTAAAATACTCATATTTACAAGTTAGCAATAGTATTATTCATGCTAAGATGACCAAAAATAAGATATCTATGGTATATACTCTTATCAAGTGCATCCTTGGTCTCCCTAGGTCAATGATTTTGCATGATGATGTGTTTTCAAATTGTTAATAATAAGTTGGTGCACCTTAATACAATTTTGGTACTATACTGATGGAGGATGAAATTTGTAAGATTTATTTTTGCATAGGAAGTTAATATATATTTTTCACATGTTAATATATGTTATCTACTAAAATTGCACATGTGGCTAGTATCCTATGACTATGTGTTGGTGGACTAAGTACTATATTTCATGATGAGGATGCTATGAAGTTAGGTGGGAACATAGGATATGAATTTAAACATGCATATATGGAGCAAATGTAATAAAACAACTTATAAAAATAACAAATTAATGAGCAAATTTCATAATTTTGTAGGAGGTTAGGGACTAGCTATATTTTAGCCTTCTAAATCTATAACTTCCATGGACTATTTGTTAAATTGTTTGCCATATTCAAGTACTAAATTAAATATGTGCATACTAATTTCATATAAGAAAACTATCTCTCGTCAAGAAGTAGCTTATAAATTATTTTTTTAGGTATGAGTTTATTTTGTGTTATCAAAATACATTATTTCAAATTGAGGAAAGAAACCTTCTTGATCTCATTCATCATTTCTCTACTAAAGCCCCTTCCATTTGGGATATATTTAGACCAATTAAATACTTACTGCTTTTATTTATGTTTAAGATACATATTCACTAACATAGTAAATTATTATATCTTATGTATAATATGCTTTGCTATAACTCATGGTAATGACCTTACATCCTTTTAATTCCATAAAAACATCGTATATAAATGGTGTCTAGACCCCATGATGATCTTAATATGTTTTCGTCTATGTTGTAGGTTCATTCTTTTTTTCCAATATACTCTATTCTTGCTACACTTTATGGATAAGTCTACCTTTCAGATCATAAAGATCTCTTATGATGGTGGCTTAATCAACCAATAAGGAGTTCATATTTTTGTTTGTGGAAAACACCCCAAATGGGATGCCACTTTTGGGTAAGTCCCAAGGAGGCAGAGGTATCTATTCCACCAAAAATACCTAGGGCTCGCACCTGGCCTGCCCCCTTCGACACACTCAACGAGCATGCCTAAAACAACAAAAACAATAACAAACAAACACAAAACACAAACAAACACAAAAAAAAACAAAAAACAACATCAAAAAAAAAGACAAACAAACAAACAAACAAAAAATAAAAAATAAAAACCACAAAACAAACAAAAACAACATAAAAGCATAAAAACAACAAAAAACTAAAAAAAATAAAAATAAATAAAATAAAATAAAAAATAAAAAAAAAACAACAAAACACAAAACACATAAGAAAACCATAAAAACAACAAAACAACACACAAACACTTAAAAAAAAAACACAAAACACAAAAAATAAAAACATGAAAAACAACAAAAACAACAAAAAAAAAAACACAAAAACATAAAAAACAACAAAAACACAAAAAACAACACAAAAATAAAACAATACAAAAAAACACACACCCCTCGAAAAACTAAAAAAAAAAAAAAAAAAAAAAAACACAACTACGACCTTTCTAGGCCAAAAGACTTTTAAGGCAAGATTCAATAGAGGAAACATAAGAAAGATATGTCTAAGCTAGGGAACTAAAATACCCTGACCGAACCAAAGAGAAGCAAAAATAAAGCAAAAAGGAACTAGGTACCTCTAGTACTGGAGCCATCCAAAGAAAGGATAAAAAGCAGAGCTTCCCTAATTTGTGAAGCCCACCATCTAGGAGGGTGGTCGTAGCAAGTAAGATCACCTTTGTCCAATGCCCAATTAGCTAAAGCATCAACACTCCTGTTCTGTTCTCTGACCACATGATTGTAATCCACTTTCAAAAAGCCCATCTGGATTAATTGAATCTTCTCAACAATTATTTTTATTCTCCAATCAACCTTATGATTCTTAGAAGGAGTCTTCAGAAGATTAATCATGAGTTGGGAGTCAGATTCAACCAACACCTTTTCCCATCCAACCTTAGCAGCCTCTTGAAGGCCTCTGAGGATACCATACCCCTCAGCAAGGTTATTGGAAAGGATACCCAAATTCTCAGCAAAAGTGAAAACCAGGGAGCCATCTGAAAGTCTACCAATTCCTCCTACACTAGCTTTTCCAGGGTTCCCCCTAGAGGCTCCATCGGTATTGACTTTTCCATAATCCTTAGGAGGAGGCTGCCAATTCCTTGTTCTTTCCATCTTGCAATTACTCACATTCCCTTTAAGTCGGTTGCCCTTAGAAGAGTTAATATTCAATATTTGCATCACTTGATCCCATCTTTGGTGGGAGTTTTGGGGGTGATTAAGGAGTTGTTGGACTGATTCAACTAAGTTGGCAATGGTATTTTGCCAGATATAGTGAATATCCTTTCTTTCTTGATTGAAAATCTGGTTGTTCCTTTCATTCCAGATATTCCAAGGTAGAATGGTAGAACCCATCCAAACTAACTACCTAATGAAATGATCAACACCCTCCTGTTTAGGCCAATCCCTCCAAAGTTGTTCAAAAGTAGAAAAATTGGACCATTGTAAGCCAAGTAAGATGGCCATTCTCCTCCATAGCTCAGAGGCTAAGGTACACTCAATAAAAATATGGCTAAGAGTTTCCACATTCTCTCCACACATTTCACATCTAAAAGGGCCATGAAAACCATGTTTCATAAGTTGCTCACCAGTTAGCACCCTACGATGCAATAAAAGCCAAGTAAAGAACCTCACCTTAGGCCAGAGATTTTGAGCCCACAACTGAGAAAATATGTCATAAAATTGGTTGGGATTATTATGGCATAAGGCCAAATAACCTTGAGCAACTGAATACTCACCCTTAGTAGTGTTGTTCCATCCAAAACAATCTTTATCATGGGACCAAGAGAGAGATCTCATATGCAAGATGCGTTGGATGTCTTGTCTTTGAATTTCTAGAATTTGAATAGGCCAGTCCTCAATAGGGATCCAATATCTACCAACCTCTGAATTACCAGTATGGTATCGATAGTAATTAGCCACCTTTATCCAATTAGCTCGGTGAAGCTCCTCCATCCAAGGCCTCCAATCAGGAAACTGAGTTATCAAAGGTTGGTGACCATCCCAAGAATCTATCCAAAAATTTACCTGCTGACCATTATGAATGATCCAAAATAACTTTTTCTTAATCAAATCCTCACCAGTCTTAAGAACCACTAAAATGGGAGAACCTTTGGTAGGCAATTGATAGCGAATAAGGTCTTTAGGACTTTTGTTCTCAACATATTTAGCATGAAGATTATTGGCCCAAAGGGCATTGGGGTTATGTAAAATCCTCCAATACAATTTAGCAGCTAAAGCTTTGTTGTTATTAATAGCAGATCGGAATCCTAACCCCCTTCATTCTTAGGAAGACATAAAGTGTCCCATTTCACCAAGGCCCATTTTCTTTTCTCCTTAGTACCACTCTAGAGGAACCGATGATTAATTTGATCTAATTCTCAAAGAACAACCTTTGGGATATTCAACATGGTAGAAACATAAATAGGTATAGCTTGAAGGATAGATTTTACCAAGGTAATTCTACCCCCAAAAGAAAGCCACCTATTGGTCCACTTTCCAATTTTCTTCTTAACTTTATCCAACAACCAATTCTAGTATTTATTTTTCTGTCTTTGAGTATTGATAGGGATGCCTAAATAAGTGATCGGAAGGGAGGTCTTCTTATATCTTAATTTATCCAAGACCATGGATTCCTGTCTGGTAGAGTAGTGAAAGAAAATGACTTTAGACTTGTCTTCATTGATCAATTGCCCGGTAGCCTTAGAAAAATAGCTAATGATTTGCTTAATTTTAGAAGCTTCCTTAACTGTAGCTTTACCTAACAGAGTAGAGTCATCAAAAAATTGAATATGAGAGATAGGCCTAGCTCCATGAGCAATGGTAACTCCCTCAAGGGTTTTCTTGTCTCTATTTTTGGTTATAGTCCTACCCAAGCATTCAACAAGAATGATGAATAAATAAGGGGAGAGGGGGTCACCTTGCCTAATACCTCTAGAAGCTAGGAATAATTGTGAAGGCCTACCATTGATAAGAATTGAGTAGGATACTGAAGAGATACAACCCATAATCCAGTCCATCCAATCTTGAGAGAAACCAAATTGCCTCAAAACTTTGATAAGGAAGTGCCAATCCACTCTATCATAAGCTTTGGATAAGTCTAAACGAATGAACATAGAAGGAGATTTTTGCATTTCCATGGAATGGATGGCTTCCTGAGCAAGAACTATCTCATCCACTATTTGATGCCCTTCCACATAACCTCCTTGTTCAGGGGAAATAATCTTATGCAAAAGAGGCTTCAACCTTTCTACCATGATCTTAGTAATGATTTTGAGAAGAACATTACATAAAGCAATAGGTCTAAAAGCTGAGATATGATAAGCCTCTTGAGATTTTGGGACAAGAGTTATATAAGTTTTATTGATAACCTTCAAAATTTCTTTGGCTTTCCTGGCTTCTTCCACCACCTCTAATAAATCAGCATGAAGGATATCCCAGAACTCTTGGTAGAACTCAATGGGAAAACCATCAGGACTTGGGGTTTTTCCTTTTTGCATTTTAAAAACCACTTGTTGAAGCTCATTAATAGTAATATGAGCAGTCAAAATAGAGTTCTCCTCAGAAGTGATAAGAGAAGGGATCACTTGAAGAACATTTTGTTGAGAAGCCGAGTCAAGAGGAGTAGCAGTAAAAATATTGGAAAAGTAATTCACAACAATAGAGTTCATGCCATCCCAAGTGTAGACAACCTCTCCAGAATCTGAATTTAGGGAAGAAATAAAGTTGTGAGATCTTCGAGCTAGAAGAGATTTGTGGAAGAAATTTGTGTTTCGATCTCCTTCTTTGAGCCATTGAATTCTAGATTTTTGCTTCCATAAGAGTTCTCTTTTTTCCATTCCTCTAACTGAGTTGTGAGTCTAATTTCATCTGTACTTCTGCTCTCTGTGAGGCCATCTAAATAGATTTTCTTATTCAAATTTTCAAGTTGAGCAATAACTTCATGTTTTTTGTTGAACATCCCCAAACTCCTTCCAGTTCCAAGTCTTGATTTTGGATTTAATATATTGCAACCTTTTGGAAAAATAATACATCTTAGTCCCATATCTTGGTTTACCTTCCTTCCACCATTGTTGCACTCGAGGTCTGAAGGAACTGTCTCTAAGCCACATTAACTAAAATAAAAAGGAGAGAAACTCACATTGGTTTTCCAAATTTCCACCATGATTGGCTAGTGATCTGAACCAACATTGTTAAGAGTCTTCACTTTAGGAATGTGACCATGGATTAAGAAATGATCAGAGAGCAGGAACCTATCCAATCTCTCCATGATACAAGCTAAGCCTTGCCTTCTGTTAGACCAAGTCATAAGGCCATTATCTAGCTGGATGTCCACAAGATGAAGGTTTGCAATATATTCATTCATGAGGTCAGTGCTCCTATCCAAATTTCTATTTCCCCCATTTTCTCATCCAGAGAGAGGATGGTATTGAAATATCCTCCTATCAAGATCCAAGCTTCAGGAAAATGAGAGATAATATAAGTTATATCCTTCCACTATCTTCTCTTTTCCTCCAAAGAAGTCGAAGCATAAATAGTTATGCAAAGCATAATTTGGTTGGAATGTCTACTTTGAATAGCTATAGCCAAAAGACCCCAACTGCCAACCATATGGTGAATAACTACCTCTTTTGGGTCCCAAAGGTAAGCAATGCCACCAGAAGTCCCTTGGGAACTGAGGGAAACAACTTTTCCAACTGGCCAGATTTTACTAGCAATTGAATCCATTTCCTCTATTGACATCTTCGTTTCTTGAAGGAAAACAAGATGAGGATGGTTTATCTGAATCATTCTTCTAATTTCATTTTGTTTTGAAAGACTCCCTTTGAGTCCTCTAATATTCCAAGTGATGATCTTCATTAATACCAAGGCTAAAATAGTTGGTAAGGGAATTAATCTTACCTTCCTCTACAAGATTTTCACCTTCTTTTACCATATATTGTTGATTGGTCTTGCGACCTACCTTTTGATTAGAATCCATCTTCAATTTTTTTCCCTATTTCTTGACTTACTCCAATTGAATCTAGGATGTCTTCTAACCTTGAAGAATGCATGTACAAAGTCAAAGTATTGTTGGAAGGTTCAACAAAGTCTATCTTGGGACCTGTATTATTTGAAGTCTCAACATTTAAAATATTGTTTTTCTTGTGTATATTTTCTCCCTTTTTTTGTTGAAAACTTTTGATTTGTTGGTTTGTATCTGAGTTATTCCTTTCATCTCTAAATTGTGTTTCTAAGATTTTTGTTTCCATTATTTCCTCTTCCTCACCTAGGGCATCATTTGTGGAAATAATTTCAAACATATTAGTTGATAACTTTGATTGATCCTTCATAACTGGTTTTTTCTGAGTGTTCTTCTTAGGCATTTGGAAACCTGTTGAATTTGTATCTTCTTTCTTTTGATCTGGAATTTTATTTGGGAAAACACTAGCCAAATGACCATATTCATGGCAAATTCTACAATGAAAAGGAATGTTCTCATAGTCCACTACTTGCTCCCAAGTGTCCTCCCCAAATTGTAATGTGATATTTTTAGGTAGGGGTTTGTCAAAATCCATTAAAACACAAATCCGAGCATAAATAATATGTTCAAATTTTTTAGTACAATCAATAATCATCATAAAAGTTCCCAAAGAGTTTCCAATTGAAGAAAAAATAGTCGAATTCTAGAATTCAATTGGGAGGCCAAAGAGTCTAACCCACACGGGACCTATAGAAGGCATCTCTTCTTCGACTTTAAATTTAGTATGCCAGGGCTTCATAAAAAGCCCTACCCTTCCAAAGAACTAGGGACCCCCTTGAAATGTTTTCTCTCTATCTTCATTATTAGCAAATAAAACAAGAAAATAACCATTTGGATAAATAGAGATTTGTAACTCACCTTTAGTTTTCTAGATTTTTGCAGCCTAAACTTTGAAAGTAGATAGGCTCGAACGAAAACCCAAGAAATGACAAATTAGTCCTCTTTTTTCCAGATCTTCAATGCTAGTCTGAATGTCACCCATATCAAGCTTAACAATAGGAGTTCCATCAGCTGCTCTAAGACATCCTGACTCAGTTTTCCTCGGATCAATCTTAGGCATTCTTAGAGGTTTACGGGAAGCCCTAAGATTAATGTTAGCATTAGGTTGAGGTTGTCCACCATGGAGGACATCCCTAAAATTTATTTTTGGGGCCGAGTCTTGGGAATCCTTGCCCTTGAAAGGGGTTTCCATTGTGGATTTATTTTGGGGGTGCACCTTAGCACCAGATTCGCTTGAGATCTGAACCATTTTTTGATCAGTTGCTTGAAACTTGTTTCGTGATCTCTTTAATCCATGCCCTAGACATCGAGGAAAGGTATGCTTTTCACTTTTGTTTTGTGCAACAAATTGGAAGCCATTGTCAATCAAGTTCACCGCATGATCTATTGAAAGATAAATTTCTAACCCATATTGGGTCCCCTGCAACATATCCTGCTAAAATATTGAGCAAAAACCACAAAAATATTGGCCACTAGGGCCCAAAGGCCCCGAAAAACAACCTCTGGAGCTGCTTGCACTCAACCCAGATGAAACCCTCGCACAGTCGCTTGCCAAAAATCTTGTTCACACATAGGGATGCGCTAGGATCTGTGTTGCTCCAAATGATCTAAAAATTGGTGGAGACGTTCTAGGGTTTGTCAGGCATCTACCCTCAAAATTTTAGCTCAATCCGAGTTCGGATGAGTGAAATATGGCCAAAACAAGTTCGGTAGTTTGGGCAGTCCTACGAAAAATATCCCCTTAAGGAGTTCATATTGACCCAGGATATATTGAATTCATTTGGAAATGGCCATAGAATACACACATTCTTATGTAATAAACATGAACATATATGCTTAACATAATAAAATAAAATAGATTCACTATTTGAACTAAAATACCATTCATTTTAATGCATTTGAGTTTCAAACGTGGGATCAAGTTTAGGAGTAGCCTAGGGTTACTAGATATAAACATGAGGTCAAGTGGTAGCTTATCCATGTTAGATGTCATATGAGAGGAGTTGTGTAAATAGAAGCATAGGTGCACCACTAACAATGGATGCAAATATAAGATATTTTGTCTTGATGAATTTCAATAATTTTTGTCAATTCATTGCTCATTGACATGATGAAGTACTTTGAAATTCATGATTTTACTAAAGAAACATAGACAATATGTTATTGACTAAAATGATGAAGATTTTGAAAGTCTGGACCCTATTATCTTAAGTAATTATTAAAATTCACAATATTTTCAAGAAACTAATAGAAGCAATCCATCCACTCAAATATAATATAGAAAGCATAAGAAAGGACAAAAGAGATAAATATATAGTGGGAACCTCTAGGCACCATAAAGAATCACTTAGATAAGAATCACAACACTTATATACTCAAAATGAGGAGTGGTAGGGGGTATTTATACTAATTCTGAAACCCAAATACATAAGTGGACTTAAACTTAAATGAACATAAGAAGAAAGTCTTTAAGGTTAATTACAAGTTTATAAGGTGGGTTTCATCATAAAAAGGTTAATTGTGGCCTTTAGGGCTTACAAAATAAAATAATAAATGTGATACATTGTAGAATGTGTATGCAGAAAAGACAACATCGAATAACAAAATAACAAAATAAGTAATTGCAAAGAAAATGATTTCTTGTATTGATATTTGAATGGAGACTTGATCTTCATTTACAATAATTTTCCCTGAATACACAAGGGTATGATTACAATATTGCTCTCTCTCATATTACAATGGGTAGAAATAGGGGAAATACCCCTTTTCACCAAATACAAGTGATGTTGGTGTCTTCGGTCTTCTTTGCTACAACCAAGTGGTGAGTGGGCTTGCATATCCTACGATGGACCACTCCAACTTTAGTAGCTACTCAAATACATGTTTCCTACACATATGGAAGTCAAACAAGGGTTAGTAGCACCTGTATACATGATTAAAAGCTAATGCAAGTAAAACACTCGAATGTATGCTTACAAAAAACATAGAATCAAGATCTGAATGCCTTGATAACAAGTTAAAATATTACTAATATTTGGTACTCCAAATGGCTTGAAAATTTGTGGAGATGTTCTAGTAGATTCCAGGAACCTACCCTCCAAATTTTAGCTCAATCCAATTTTGGATGAGTGAGATATGACCAAAACAAGTTTGGTTGTTTTCGTGCAACCATAGTACACATCATTTCGACTATGTAACCACGAACAGGACGGTTAGAAAACTATGGACTGGGTGGTTACGACTGTGTAACTATGGATTGGGTGATTGAGACCGAGTGATAGAAATATCTAAAAAGTCACTCTAGGGCATCAAATATCAGATCTCCTCGAGATACGTGCAAGCTCTTGGAGTGGTTTCAGTAGTGTAGCGATGTGTTTTCTCAACCTCCTTTTTTTTATGGGGTGATGTTTCTTTTATAAGCAATTTCAAATATTTGGAGAGAAGGATAAATGGCAAGCCAGGGCTGCCATGTGGTAGGGGGAGTTAGAGTGAGTCACTTAGAGTGCCCCACTTAACTAGGGTGATGTGGCTAATGGGTGAGTGCAAGTGGAGTGCAATGTGGAGGATGAGTGAGTGTAACTAGGGTGATGTGGCTTGATGAGTGAGTGCAAGTGGAGTGCAATGTGGCTTGATGAGTGAGTGCAAGTGGAGTGCAATGTGGCTTGATGAGTGAGTGCAAGTGGAGTGCAATATGGCTTGATGAGTGAGTGCAACTGGGGTGATGTACCTATAGATACAAATAAAACAACACCAAATAACTAAACTTAAACAAATGAACAATTAAAGCAAGATAAACACATATGATTGTATAGAAATAAATTTAATTTTTATTACCGGGTGAATTATTGATATTACAACCAAATATGCCCTAGATTGGGGTTTTTACAAAGCTTTATTGCTCAATACAATAATATCAATAAGCTAGGGTTCTCCAAAACCCTAGCCAACAAATCAGGATGGTATCTTCATGCTCGATTGATCCCAACAAAAGTGAGTGGGCTTTAGATATACTTTGATTGGACCACTCTAGCTTAAACAGCTGCTCAATGCCTATGTATCTCTAAACCTACACACAGAGAATGATAAAATATGATTAGTAGTAACTATGAGGGCTCCACTATGTGAGACCCTAAGAAATCATTAAAAACCTTAAATGTCAAGTAATAAACTGCATACAAATATGAAAATAATAAAAGTAGTATAACAATAAAATATTTAACTTGTGAACTTACCATTTTTTTGATCTGTAGTCATTGTTGTAGGAAGATGGTGCATGGATGCCCTAGTGACACCTATGGGTTAGTAGGGCTGCAGAACTCTAGTATGAAATGTCCACGGGCGCTAGATGGCAACAAAGAACACCCATGGATGCTCAATGACGATGGAAAGTGCCTTACAACACTCAGGAATAGTAGGCAGGCATTCAATAATAGTGGATGGGTACTCAGGAGTAGCGAAGAGGTGTTCAAAAATTGAAGCAAGGTATACAGAAGCATATCTACTTCAGGAGAGGGCTACGATGATGGATGCGGTGGTGGATGTAAGGATGAGGACAAGAGAAAGCAAAGACGAGGATGCAAGGGACTTAAGAAAACTTAGGATTCTAGGTTGCTTCAAAAACTTAGGGGTTGACCCATCAAAATGACTCCTATTTATAATCTTCCCTAGGGCACATTGGGGTTTCATTAACACAATTCATGTGGTCAAGATTAAAAAGTGACGGAGGGTGGATATTAAATCTGGGTAGGTGGCATGGATTAAGGCGGATGAATGGCTAGGATTAGACCAAGATGGATGGTTGAGATTAACTTACACATATATATACATATTTATTAAATATATATATAAATATAATATAAAATATTAATATTTAAATATATATTAAACAAATATATATATATATATATATATATATATATATATATATATGTAAATAATGGATAAAAATGGTGGAAGATCTAGATGAACGACAAGTGGCTAGATTTTGGTGTCTACAGATACTTCTTTTAGTATCGTGTTGTGTGAAACACAATGCGGTGCAAAAATATGAGACACTTATTTTGGCTTGATGGTGAAGCAACTTTTTTGAGATGTGAACATAAGATTGGAGACAAAAGAATTTTGATTGCATAGCTTACCCCCTCAATTGGTGAATGAGTTTGCAGATGAATCTCACGAGCCAATTAAAAATTGAGTGCAATTGGTTGTGTAAAAGAATGATGTGATTGTGGATGATATGAATGATGTAAATGTGATACTATTTTTGCCCCAACGGTGAAAGGGGGTTGGTGGAAGATGCATTTAATGAACTTTGTTTGTGTCCTAATAGAGAAAGAGGTTTTTACCAAGTGTAGATGTCATGATCATGTAATATGTATCCCATTGTGGGAAAGTCAAAACCAAATGTGGTTACCCCAAATTTGGTATGATTCGATGTTGTTGAAGAATGTGCCTTCTGACATCATTGATATGCAAATATGAAGATGCAAAATAAAAAGAGTCAACTTTGGAGGGTCAACTAGTGACTATCAGGTAATTTCTATGATCAGAACCAATCACCCTAGCTAAGACCAGTTGCCATGATGGATTTCAAGGAAACGAGGAATGATGAAATGTGATTTTATCCATGTTTTAATCCCTACAAACTAGGCCATCAATGACAACTTTTGAGAAAATTGGTCTTGGCATAGTTTCACTCAAAATGTGAAGTACCAAAGATTGTTGTGATTTCAAACAAGGAGATATGAGATGATGAAGATGACCAAGTGTCCTTATGGTGATTTATTCATCTTACCTAATTGCATGGATGCAAATCACTGTAATTGCCAAGGGGATAAAATATACCACTAGATACGAGATTCACTTATAATTGCAAGTGAACTTAGAAAATATGCAAATGTAATGATTCAATGATTGGAAATGATGTGCAAATGAAATATTGATGACGATAATGATGATTATGGTCATTTTGTGAAAATTTGGACCATTTTGGAATGCTTTTAAATTTGATAAGTGACTTTTGCGCCTTTGGGGCTTAAACTAAAATTATACATCCAAATCAGTTTGGAATTTCACAAGACATGATGATGTGATGAAATGGATGCATTTGGATTGATTTGATGGGGGTAAGCCACTATTTTGCATTTATTGGGTGTTTCTTGTCAAGTTTTAGATTTTGCCAAAAGATCATCCACATAGTCTTCAATAATATTATGCATATAGTCATGGAAAATGTATGTCATGGCACGTTGATAAGTGGCACCTACATTTTAAAGGCCAAAGGGCATCACCTTGTAACAAAAAGTTCCCCAAGGTGTAGTGAATGATGTTTTGTGTTGGTCATCAAGATTTATTCAAATCTGGTTGTATCCTGAAAAATCATCCATGAGGGAAAGCATTTCATGGCCAACATAGGTGTCGATAAGAGTATCAATATTTGGAAGAGGAAAATCATCCTTAGGACACGCTTTGTTAAGATCTCAAAAGTCAGTGCAAATGCGTATCACCCCATTAGGCTTGTGAATGGGTACCATGTTTGAGAGCCACTTAGGATAGTCAATGGGTACAATGAAACCCACATCTAATAGCTTTTGGAGCTCTTCTTTGACCAAGAGGGCAATGGTAGGATGCATCCTTCTAAGTTTTTGTTTGACCAACTTAGCATAAGGATGTAAGGTGAGATTATGGACAACCAACTTAGGGTCAAGATCGGGCATGTCTTTGTAGGACCATGCAAAAATTCCCTTCTTCCTCTTGAGGAGAGCAATTAATTGCTCTTGTTCATCTTTGGATAAGATTTTGCTAAGCTTGACAATTTGGGGATTTTTGGCGTCTGAACTAAGGTTCACATCGATGGTATCTTCAATGGACATGTGAGAACCTTCCTCAAGTTGATGGGGATTTGGGATTAGATGAATGTCATCTAAGATATCATCAAACTCTTCTGACTTATCCTCATCTACGTCTTCCTGGAAAACCTCGAGGTTTGAAGGTGAAGGTGAAGGTGAAGGTGGAGGGGATGGAGGAATGTAGTTGGCTGAAGCCCTTAACAATTCCTTGGATAGGACAAACTCGAAAAAGGATGGTGGTGAGGAAATCTAATCCATATCAATAAGACTCATGTCAATAGGAATTGGCTTTGCCAAATCATATGGATTATGGAGGGGGTGAATAAGTCAGTAGGATTCATGTTGACTTATAGGGAAAATGGATGAGGTGAAATGGATGGGATGGATAGAGCCTAAGAACCGATGCTAGGACCTTGGTAAACTTGGACAACAACAAGCAACACAAATGAATGCATTTAACTAAATGCTATATACATGAAATGCAGAAAAAGAAATGTTTTTGTTTGTTTTATGTTTTTCTCTTTTTTTGCATTATATACATATGTTACAATTTTGGTTGATGAGATGGATTAATGAGATGGAGGTGGTGGTTCACTAGTAGGTTCAGCTTGCTCTTGTGGAAGAAGCAAGTGAAATATGGGCTCATGGATGGGGAACATTTTGAGATAAAACTCATCTTGTTCGGTGTGGGGAATGATGGGCTCTGATTCCTCATCAGATTCATCAGAAGCTATCGACATGAGGTTAAATTCTTCGTACATTTCCTCATCAGAGTCATCGGGGTGGAGGGCTTCTTCTTCTGAATTTAGATTAAGCCTTTGGAAGGCTTGTTCAAAAGAAGAGATGGTGGAAAGTGGGTGATAACCTAGACCTGAACGGTCATGCACTTCTTGATATGGGACATCAATAAGTTGAGGTACTCCCTATTCATATCAGCCTAAGCCATGTCTTTGCCAATTATGTTTATGAAAATAGTGGGATGGAAAACCCATCATTTGTTGGATATTGGTAGGTGGTGGTTGTTTGGGTTCTTTGGGAGGAGTAGGATTAGACAAATATTATATCCCCCCATACATAAAATTTATGTTGTTAGGTATTGAACCCATATTGTATACCACTCCTATAGATAAAGGTGGGTCACGTGGGTGACCAAAATCCTTAGTAGTTGAGATATTGAGTGGTGTGATGGTGATGTCTTGGACCACATATTCACCAATACCAGGGTTGGTGAGGTGGACCTCAACTTGGGATGATGAGGATGAAGTGGACATGGGAGGCTCATGGTTGGCTAATGGCTCGGATGATGGGGAAGATGTGGGTATCTCACAGTTCAACAATTCGACTTGTGAAACATTGGTTGATGAAGGTGGATTTGGTTGTGAAGGAATGGGTGTGGCCAATGAAGGGGATGATGATGTGGATGGCATAGATTGAGTTCAACCACATGTACATGTAGTCAATGATGATGAGGATGAAGGTGTGGGAGTGGATGCTTGGTTGGAATTGGTGATGGGAAGCTCCTCAGGAATGGGAGCTTTTGATGAAGGATTGGATGGAGTGATTGATGATGTGGTGGATGATGTGAGGAAAATGTGGGTAGAAGGAAGCATGGATTCATAAGGATTCAATATGAAGTTGCAATACTTAAATGGCTCAACATCCATTGGTATGCAATGTACTTGCCCTTCGTGTACATATTTTAGACATTGATGTAATATGGAAGGGACACATCTCATTTCCCTCATCCAAGGTCTTCCAAGGAGTACATTGTACACCATGGATCCTTCTAAGATGTGGAACAAGGTATGCAATATTTTTACCCCTACTTCAATGGGCAAAACAATAGTGCCAACTATAGAGCAGAGAGCATCATTAAATGCTTTCAATGTGAAGGTGGATTTGGTTATATGAGATGGAGGAAGATTGAGATGATGGAGGGTAGATGTAGTGATGATGTTAATGGAGGAGCCAATATCAATTAAGACTCTTTTGAATGGCTTCCTATCAATTTTAGCCATTATATGCAATGGAGGGTCCACTGATTCTGATGAGATTGGTTTAATTTCAAAGTCATAAAATGTGATGGAAGGCTCCATGCATGTTTGAATACTCCCTACAAAGTTATTAAAGGCATTGGAATCTTGATATTGAAGTTTTATGGATTTTAGAATATCCATTAATGCCTCACGATGTTGGGGAGATTGTTGAATTAGGTCATAAATAGATAATTTTGATGAAGCCATTTTTAAACTCGTGGTTAACCGGCTACTCAAAGAAATGATTGGCCTTTGGGGGTGGTTGATGGGATGACTTGATGGATTAGAATGATTGGGAATGTGGATTGGTGGAGAAGGATTTGGGGAAATTTGGATGGGTGGTGATGGAACAGGTTGAGACTCCCTTGCTTGTGAATTCATGGGTTGTTGAATGGGTTGTTGTTGTGCATCTTTGATTATTTTGTCATTGTTGACCTTGGGTTACCACATGAATGGCACCTACAAAACCTTGGTACTGTTGAACATGGTTAACTTGATTGGGAGGGGTCTTGATGTTAGACCCTCCCATTGTGGATTGCACCTCCTCATGATGAGGAAGTGGTGTTTGGAAGATACCAAGATTTTGGTTTTGTTGAGCTAGGGGGTTGTCAAGCTTGATGGCCCCCAAGTCAATGAGGTCTTGTACTATATCCTTAAACACATGGTAGTTATTTATGTCATGCCCATTTTATCTATGATAAGGGCAAAACAAATATTCCCTATAGTTTTTACCATGTCTGGTGGGATCATCTGGTTTGACCTCAGGCAAAGCAAGTCTATTGGTGTCATACAACCTTCGAAATATGGAAGCATAAGATTCATATAGAGGGGTGTATTGATGATTTTGTCAAATAGATTGTCGATGTTGGTGATTCTCCACAGTTGGCACTGTGCTTTGCATAGATTGGGTTACTGAGGGTACCGCATGATAGGCAATTTGTTGCGGTGGTTGTTGCATTGGTTGTTGTTGAGCCATTATCAGTTGGCTCATGACCACTTGATTGACGTGATTGGCTTGATTGGTCGGATTGGCCTATGTTGATTTGGTTTGGCCAGAATAATTATTTTTGTATTGGCCCTTGTTTTGCCATTCCTTTTTTCTTGGCTTAAGTATGCCCTCTTGGATTTTTATCTCCTTGATGACACTAGCTTGGGCAAGAGCTTCCTCAAATGAGTGATATGTTTGCAATTGAAGCATCCAAGAAATAGGTTTTAGGCAACTCTTAGTGAATAGCTTGATTAGCTCTTCCATTGGTAGGGTGAATGGCATTTTGGTTATGATGGCCCTCCAACGGTTGCCAAAATCATAGATAGACTCATCATCATGTTGTCTTAAACCATAGATATCAGACAATGAGACTTTATTTCTTACATTAAGGGTAAATCATTCAAAGAATTGGTCAACCAATTGTTCAAAAGTATAAATACTATGATTGGGCAATTGGTTATACCACTCTATGGCATCTCCTCCCAATGTTTGAGGAAATATGTGGAGCATGAGAGCATTATCATTTTGAATTCTGAAACATGAGTGCATGAATGTGCTCACGTGCTCTTTAGGATCCTCAGTCCCTTTAAATTTGTCAAACCTTGGTACCGTGAAGTCTACCGGATATGGCGGTGATGGTACCAAAGGGTGAATTGGTTGATTGATTAATTGATGTAAGGTTGGCTTCTGGTTATTGTAACCAGGAGTATGTTGTATCAAATTATCAATTTGTTGTTGCATAGCCTTGATTCTAGGGTCTTCCCAAGGAATGTGAAAGCCCTGAATCACTTGATGATTCTATGATGGGGTGGAAAGATGTTGTGGAGTGACAAGATGATGATGGATAGGTGGAGTGGATTGGAATTGAGGTTGATGAGATTGATTGAGAAATGATGGTGATTGTTGAAAATGGGATAATGCATGAGGACTATGGTTGGGTTGGCCTATGGGAATGGAATGGGTATGGGTGGATGGAGGTATAGGGATGGAAACCACCAAATATTGTGGTGCCCATGATTGACTTTGTGTGATGAAGGTGGGTTGAGTGGAAATTGGTTGAGGCCTAGGGTTCACTTGAACTTGTTGTTGAGATGTTTGTCGCTTCTTAAGCAATTTGTTCAAATGTTCCCATGCTTCATTAATTTCCATATCATCATTGGAAGGCATAGATGAATATGGAATAGATGATGTGGATGGGGGACAAGTGGCAATGGGAATTGCAACTTGATTGGATGAAATGGGTACTTGTGAAGCAACATTGACTTGTGCTTCATACAAGGGGTTGGTATAGGTGGATATATATGATGTGCTAGGAGCACATGATGGTTGGGGAATGGAGACATGGGATGAAGGTGCAATTGATGCCTCAAAAAGAGGGTTAGTGTACACCTGGGTGAAGTTGGATGGTTGGGAAGGAATAAGTTCCTACTGTAAAGAAGGATCTTGATCCAGGATATTATGGATGGGTTGTAAGACATAATTAGCTGATTTGTAGAAAGCCTCTACTTGGGCCATGTCTATGTGGGTAATATTATGGTCAATTGTGGGTGAGGATGATTCGATTTGTGGAAGAGATGTGGAGGTGTATCTGTGTGGGACATCATTAGCCTGCACAGTGTGTGATGGGCCCGTAGACAAATCTATGCAATCTGTCTGAACCACACTGATGGGATTTACCATAGAAGTGGTAGGAAATGAAGATGAACAGTCCATAGATGTATTGTTTTGGTTTAATGCTTTCTTTTTATTTCTTGTTAAGACCATAAGCTACTAAACCAAGATACAGATTATGCAATAAAATGAAATGCAAAATTGAAACTTCACAAGAATCAAAATAAACAATCAATGCTAAGTTTGTTCAACACATGTGTCTTACCTCATTCATTGATTATCTCGTTTTAGTGTGAATTCATTTTTTTAGATTTTGATTTCGTGTGTTTCAATGTGCTAATCTGAATTAGAAATGGGTGAAGACTAAGGCTAGGCTAGGGCAACGAGATTCTTGTTGGTGATGAAATCCAACAAGTTTGCTTGAGGGTAATCTAAGGTGTCTAGGGCAAATATTGGTGGATGGAGATGAAAGCCACCATCACCAGATCTCAAGCAGTGATTGGTGATGAAATCCAACCACTATTATTTAACATGAAATGTGAAGTGTGTGCAAAATTCCTTTTAAAGGTTCTATTTTTTATGGTGCACATACAATATTAGAAACAATTGATTTCACTAGTCTAAATCAGAAGCCAACATTAAGAGTATCAATTTCTCCAAAGGATGTGAAGTACACCACTTAAATCCCTCTCTAAACAGTGGGGGGTTCATCCACTCCTCCACCTGGAATCACCCAACGTGGGGATACTTTTGACACACTAATGATGTTCCTACTTAGATCAACAAAAGGAGGAGTTTCTAACCCTACAATGCAGTCTAATTTATGCAATTTAATAATTCACATGCAACAAAAATGCATGATTTTTCAATTGCAATACACCAAAAAACCAAAAAATTTAAATGGAAAATGGAAATGTGTGAATGAATGCAATGACTAATCTAATGCCTAGAATGCAAACTAAAATGATTGTTTTTACCAGATTTATTAGTGATGTTCTTTTTAATCCAAAAATTTGAAAAAAACGTAAAATGCTAGAATACGTAAAAACAGAGAGGTTAGGGTTTGATAGTAAACTTACAAAGAAGCCTACGTTTTTGTTTTAACTCTCTGTAAAATACCTCTGGGTGCTTTTGAAATACCCTTAGGCATTTTTGGATGTCCCTCGAGCACCGCAGGGCATTCATGCACCTTCTACAACTTTCAGCGAACCTTCAGAAACCCTAATACAATGAAAATCACGTGATCTATGCTTCTAAAAACCCTACAAGATAAGATAGAAAATAACAAGTTAGTCAACAAATTAAATCAAAATGAGAAACCCTTAGGGGGTCCCATCATGATCGCCATTTGTAGATGCAAATCGAACAACACCAAATAACTAAACTTAAATAAATGAACAATTAAAGCAAGATAAACACATGTGATTGCACAGAAATAAATTTGATTTTTATTGTCGGGTGGATTCCTGATATTACAACCAAATATACCCTAGATTGGGGTTTTTACAAAGCTTTATTGCTCAATACAATAATCTCAATATGCTAGGGTTCTTCGAAACCCTAGCCAACAAATCAGGGTGGTGTCTTCACGCTCGATCGATCCCAACATAAGTGAGTGGGCTTCAGATATCCTTTGATCAGACCACTCCAGCTTAAATAGCTGCTCAATGCCTGTATATCTCCAAACCTGCACACAGAGAATGACAAAATAGGATTAGTAGTAACTGTGAGGGCTCCACTATGTGAGACCCTCAAAAATCAATAAAAACCCTAAATGCCAAATAATAAACTGCATACAAATATGGAAATAATGAAATTAGTATAACAATAAAAGATTTAC
Source organism: Wollemia nobilis (assembly GCA_028583015.1). Classification (NCBI taxonomy): domain Eukaryota; kingdom Viridiplantae; phylum Streptophyta; class Pinopsida; order Araucariales; family Araucariaceae; genus Wollemia; species Wollemia nobilis. The sequence continues at coordinate 11,678,974 of JAQPPZ010016709.1, read as the reverse complement.
CTTGTGAACTTGACATTTTCTTATCTATAGTCATTGTTGTAGGAAGATGGTGCATGGATGCCCTAGCGACACTCGAGGGTTAGTAGGGCTATAGAACTCTGGTCTGAAATACCCCAAGGGTGATGATGAGAACACTCGTGGACACTGAGGACAAAGAGTGCTCAACAATGCCTCGAGAATAGCAAGAGGGCATTCAATATTAGCGGATGGGCGCTCGAGAGTAGCGGAGGGGCGTTCGAGGGTTGAAGCAAGGTCTGTAGAAGTAGATCTGCTTCAGGTGAGGGCTACGATGATGGATGCGACGATGGATGTAAGGGTGAGGACAAGTGAAAGCAAAGGCGAGGATGTGAGGGACTTAAGAAAACTTAGGATTTCTAGGTGCTTCAAAAACTTAGGGGTTGAGCCATCAAAATGACTCCTATTTATAATCTTCCCTAGGGCACGTTAGGGTTTCAATGACATAATTTGTGCGGTCAAGATTAAAACGTGATGGAGGGTGGAGATTAAATCTGGGTAGGTGGCATGGATTAAGGTGGATGAATGGCTAGGATTAGACCAAGATGGATGGTTGAGATTAATTTACACATATATACACATTTATTAAATATATATAAAAATATAATATAAAATATTAATATTTAAATATATATTAAACAAATATATATATATATATATATATAAATGTAAATAATGGGTAAAAATGGTGGGAAGACCTGGATGAACGACAAGTGGCTAGATTTTGGTGTCTACAATACCCAATGAGTGAGTGCAACTGGGGTGATGTACCCAATGAGTGAGTGCAACTAGGGTGATGTGGTTTGATGAGTGAGTGCAACTGGGGTGATGTACCCAATGAGTGAGTGCAACTAGGGTGATGTGGTTTGATGAGTGAGTGCAAGTGGAGTGAAATGTGGAAGATGTCCTATGTGAAGGGACAAGGGTGACATGAGTGTGTGAGATGTGGCATGGTGATGGGTAGTGGTGACTAGGACACATGTCCCATGGGGAGACATGATATCCTAGGTGGATTTTCTAGATTTAATAAAAATCTAGAAAATATACTTATGTGCAAGATTTCATATGCCTAAGTTTGGACTTAGGCACATATATTTTACTATGCAAATTTGTGTGGTGGGATGCAAATGGTATTTTGTGAATGCCTAGGTTTTGGTGTCTACAGATGCCCTATCATGACCCTCCCAAATGGACTTTTGAAACATAGAAAAACAATGTATTAACAAATGTGACTAATATTTTATTTTGAGCAATAAGTAATAAATGATGTTATTACTAATAAATTGCCAATGTGCAGGATCAGGCGCGCTCGTGAGTGGAGGAAATTGAGTCATCCACCGGAGGTGAGAGTACTTGAGGAAGGTAAAATGATGATAAAGCAACTCGAAGGTAACACAGATAGATACATTAATATAGGCATGCATTCAATTAAGGGATAATCATCAATGTCTAATCACCTTGAGCCCTAGACTGATGGCCTAGTAGCTATCGTAAGTTCTAGAGGCAGAGACTATTGATTAGATTTATGGAAAGACTCCCTCTTTTTTGATGCACTTGCATGATTGTATTTTATTTCAGAATTATTAAACTTGATAACCAGTGATCATGGGGTATATGGTTTACCTTCACAAACTTCATATGTGTGTTGTTTAAATAAATATTTTATTTATTTAAAAAGAGCAAAATATGTTTAAATAAATAGTTTATTTATTTAAAAGGGGCAAAATATGTTAAATGAATAGTTTATTTATTTAAAAGGGTAAAATATATTGTTTATACTAAATAGTTGATTTATTTTAGAAAGATAAAAGATAATACTTAATTAAAAGGTTGACTATTTAAAATAAAACAAAAAGAAAACCCTAAAAAAAAGGTGTTTGCCTCAACGTATCTAGGAAGCTTCCGCCCACCCATCGGTTGACCCCCCTGAGACATTATGGCGACAAGATGGCATTCGACTGAATAGACCAAAGCTCCCTTTGGAGATTCATATGGCTAGATGCACGAAGCTCCTCTAACATGAGAGGAAAAATCTTTATGATGATCACCTTGGGAAGAGAAATAAGGGAGGTGTTCACCCTACCTCCTATCAGAGGTGGTCGGGGAGTAATGGCAGGTAGGCAGGATCATGGATCGAGGAGAAAAAGAAAATACAAAAGGAAAAGCTCAAAGAGGCAGAGAGGAAAAATAGGTAATGTAGGATGGATGGGAAAGGAGTGAAGGAAGAGAAGCAAGCAACAAGTATTCGCCGAGCAATGTAGGTGATCCAATTACCATGGGTGAACTAGGTTGGTCCTTGTTCGAAGCTGGTTGTTATGTTATTCTTTGTGTTAAAGAGAGTGAAAGCTATATGTTAGAGAGCGATGAAGCTTTGTCTTGAAGAGCATTTATAGCTCTGTGTAAAAGAGCATGAAAGATCTATTTTAAAGAGCGTTGAAAGCTATGTTAAAGAGCATTGAAGCTCTATGTAAAGAGCATTTAAGCTCTATGTTAAAGAGCGTGAAAGCTTTGTGTTAGAGAGTGATGAAGCTCTATGTTAAAGAGCATTGATAACTCTATGTAAAAGAGCATGAAAGCTCTGTGTTAAAGAGCATTGAAAGCTCTGTGTTAAAGATCATTGAAGCTCTATTTAAAGAGCATTTAAGCTCTATGTTAAAGAGTGTGAAAGCTTTGTGTTAAAGAGCATTGAAGCTCTGTGTTAAAGAGCATTGAAGCTATGTAAATAGCATTGAAGCTTTGTGTTAAAGAGTGTGAAAGCTCTATGTTAGAGAGTGATGAAGCTTTGTGTTAAAGAGCATTTATAGCTCTGTGTAAAAGAGCATGAAAGATCTGTGTTAAAGAGAGTTGAAGCTCTGTGTTAAAGAGCATTGAAGCTCTATGCTAAAGAGCATGAAAGCTCTGTGTTAGAGAGCGATGAAGCTCTATGTTAGAGAGCGATGAAGCTCTGTGTTAAAGAGAGTGAAAGCTCTATGTTAAAGAGTTTTGAAGCTCTATGTTGAAGAGCATTAAAGCTTTGTGTTAGAGAGAGATGCAGGATCTATGTTAGAGGGGGATGAAGCTCTATGTTAAAGAGCATTGATAGCTCTGTATAAAAGAGCGTAGAAGCTCTGTGTTAAAGAGTGTGAAAGCTCTGTGTTAAAAAGCATGAAGCTCTAAGTAAAGAGCGTTGAATATTTGTGTTAAAGATCACGAAAGCTATGTGTTAAAGAGCATGAAATCTCTATGTTAGAGAGCGTTGAAGCTCTGTGTTAAAAAGTGTTGATAGCTTTGTATTAAAGAGCGTGGAAGATCTGTGCTAAAAAGCATTGTAGCTCTGTGTCAAAGTGAGCATCATAGCTTCATATTAGAGCATCGTAACCCTATGTTAGAGGATGCATAACATCATAGATGGTTGTTTTTTGCACTAGCCAAGAATCTGGATGCTTTGCCATCCTATAGATCATTGCAATTGGTAGAAGCTTAGCTACTATTCATTATCTTATTTATCAATTTTAAAATAAAATGAAAGTTTATTTTGTAATGTAGGGGTATGGGACATTATGTTATGAAATAAAATGGAAATGATGATTATTTTGTAATGTAGAGGTATGAGACATTATGTTATGAAATAAAATGGAAATGAATGATTATTTTGTAATGTAGGGGTATATGAGACATTATGTTATGAAATAAAATGGAAATGAATGATTATTTTGTAATGTAGGGGTATGAGACCTTATGTTATGAAATAAAATAGAAATGAATGATTGTTTTGTAATGTAGGGGTATGGGACCTTATGTAAAGAAATAAAATGGAAATGAATGATTATTTTGTAATGTAGGGGTATGAGACCTTATGTTATGAAATAAAATGGAAATAGATGGTTATTTTATAATTTAAGAGTATGGGACCTTATGTTATGAAATAAATGAAATGAATGGTTAATTTTTAATTTAAGGGTATGGGACCATATGTTATGAAATAAATGAAATGAATGGTTATTTTGTAATTTAAGGGTATGAGACCTTATGTTATGAAATAAATGAAATTAATGGTTATTTTATAATCTAAGGGTATGGTACCTTATGTTATGAAATAAATGATTAATTAGCAAGTATGGGTATGAGACTTTAATTATTGAGGAGGGTAGTTCATTTACTACAAATAGAGCATGTGATATAATGCATGGTTGATTGACTCTCTCAAGTTGGGTGAGAGAGGAAGTGGAAAGGATAGTTTCTATGATAAAGGACTATGCATTGGTAAGTTGAATTTCTTAGGTTATTTGTATAGTTGCAATGTGGAAATGAATTAAGTGCATATAGAAGCATGTCTATTCAGATCCATGAGTGTATTTATTCCCTACTATCCTCACTTGATCAATGGAAGAGCAGGAAGGTCAAAGTCAGGAGATAGACCAATCCACAAGTTTGATGTCTACCTTACTTCTTGATTATTTTTCCAATAGATTATTGTGGGGAGATTTCCCCAATAAAATGGATGTAAAGTAGTGTTGGAAGGTATGGGGTGTACCATACTAGTTCATGTACTTGAATTAATTTTGTAACTGCCACATCTAGTACTTATTTATTTAGTCTTCTACATTTAAAACTTTTAATGTATGCATAATTGGTTATTGTTTCTCTATACCTTGACTATGCTTCTTTGTGATAATTCATTTTGTTAGATTTAGTATCTACATATTTTATGCTTTTGTGATGATTAAAAAAGAAATAATTTTTAGTAAGTTCTAGGTGAACTTAGAGGTACCCTAAGGGCTTGAGACTCCCTTAGGGAGGTTGAAAAATAGGTTTGGAATATTAAATTAGATCTAAGATAGCTTGTCAGTGGACAAGATCGATAGCTTAGCTCGTAGTACACGTAGCATGCCCACACATAATGGCTTGTATGGATATGGAGATGCGTGTACACCTTCTAACGATTGAAGGTGGTAAGTCTAGCTCATCAAGATTGATGAGAGAGATAGAATTACATGCATAACACAAGATAGGCTTACACAGATGGGACTTGCATGAAGGAAATATTGTGTGGTATAGTTCTTAAGAAACATAGGCTATGTCAAGCAGTAAGTTGATCTAAGGTTGGTTGGGAATTTATGAATCCTCCTCCTTGGTAAAAAACAAAACATATATAATAATATATGTAATTTTTTTTTGTGTGTGTGTGTTTTCTTGTTTCATGTTTTTTGGGGTGTTACATGCCCCTTTTTGTACTATGTTGTGTGAAAACATGATGCGGTGAAAAACAAATGACACCTATCTTTATTGGATGGATGGACTCAAATATTCTTGACGTGCAAGAATAAATGAATTTTGAAAATTTTAATTTTAGCTTACCCCCTCAATTTGCGAATGGGTGAAGAATGAACCCACATGCTAATTGACTAAATGTGGATGATGAAAAGAGATGAATTGATGGATGTAAATGTTGAAAATCAAGATCAAGTTGGATGCCCCAAGTTTGGGGTGGACTTGTGTTGTCACAAATTTACCTTTTGGTATTATTGACATGCAAGATTATGAAGTAAAGGAACCAATCACCCTAGGGGCTTGTCCTAGTGACTGTAGCAAATTCCTTAATGCAAAATGAAGTATAAATTTTTCGTGTTTTGTAACCCCTCGGAATAGGCGTCAATGACAACCTTGGGCAAATTTGCTTGAATTTAGCCACACTCAAAAAGGTAGGGACCAAGATGATTTAATTTCAAACATGATGATGTTGGATTATTGCGAATAAGTGTCCTTATGGTGAGCTACCCATCCTATCGGATTGCATGGATTTCTAGTCGCTACAACCGCCAGGTATGTAGGGTGATTCACTAGATACAAGGTTCACTTAATGATGATGTTGATGATGTGTGATGTTTGTGATAATGCATGTGATGATGAATATGAAATTATGAATTTGGTTATTTTTGAGAGGGTGTTTATTTTTTTGAAGCCATTTGCATTTGAAGGGAAGTTGTGTAAGATGATCACAAATAAAACTCAATGTGGGTTGCCCCAATCATGGAAAATATGCTCATTGTTGAATCATTACTTCTGACAAATTGATGAACTTAATTTTGGAAAACCTTCCATCAGTTGGTAGACAAGCTTGAGTCTACGCTTTAGGCTTTAGGCATACCAAGTATTTTTTTGATTGAGATTTTGCTTGTGATATGCCTAAGAAAAAAGGGTGTATGATATCTTTGGTAATGATTTCTTGAATGAACATAATTTGCATGATTGAGTGTTTTGAGTATTGACTTTATTTGAGATTAGAATTTGTAGATTTTGTCTACCCGTTCAAGTGATTAGTCGACGAAGAAGAGATCAAATGATGAAAGTGACAAATCATATGACAAAGATGAAAATTATTAGAATGAAATGTAGGTTTTTATTTTTGTTACAACTATGATTTTGACCATTATTAATAATTGTACACCTCTATCCCTTGGAGCAGTCCAGTCATAAGGCTTTCTTAGGGAATTGAGATGATAACAATTCATTTTTTGCTTGAGGTGAATCATTGTTCAAGGACCTTATGGTAACCTACCCATCCGACCATATTGCATGGATAATTAGTCGCTACAACCACCAGGTGTATAGGATAAGTTATTGTATACGAGGATCACTTAAGGCTAAGTGGAAGAAGGAAATGTACACATGCATCCCTTGGAGCAATCTAGCTGCATGGCCTTATTAGGGAGTTGAGATGAGAGCATTTCTATTCTTTCAGGAGCCTGTTGAATTTATTTTTGACCAAAGGAATTGAGGTACCTTTGGAGCTTTTTGCTTTTTTTATTGTTTTTATGGTTTTTATGTTTGCTGATATTTTTTTGACCAAAGGAATTTGGGTACCTTGGAAGTATTTTTGATTGTTTTGACCAAAGGGGTAAGTTCTTTTGGGGATTTTTGAATTGTGTAAATAATTATTATCCTTATGGTAATCTAATCCTCCTATCGGATTTCATGGATTACCAGTCGTTGCAACCGCTAGGGAACTAGAGTAAATCACTATATACAAGGATAAATTAAAGCTAAGTGAAAGTGTTGTAATCACAATGACACTGAGAGGGGGGGTGAATCAGTGTGTTCTTTAAAATTTCTAAAACATATGATTTTAAAACCAACAACAGTTTAAAGCAGATAAAAGAGATACTAAATGCATCAAGAAAGCATCACACATAACACAACATTTTAACGAGGTTCACCAATGTGGCTACTCCTCAAAAGACCGCTTGGACTACCATCCAAATCCAGTTAATGCAAAGCTACAAATTTACATAATCCTTTACCAGCACCAATTGGAAGGAGCACCAACCCCTTAAATTTATCTACTTCAACAGAATGGAGCACCAACTCCTATTTTACCAGCACCTACTGGAAAGAGGCACCAACCCCTTAATCCAAGCAACAACTTGGAAGACAATAATAAAAATTACAGAATAAAACTTTCACCTCAATTTTCACGGTCTGCTATTTTTCTGCATTCTGCTGCTTTCGCGCAAAATGAGTCGCACTATTCCACCTCTTCTCCGTACTTCTTTGCACTCTCTCGTTGCATTCAGATGATCAATCACTTCTGTAAACTGTGCACTGTCACTTCAGACTTAGAACACAACTTATGCACATCGCGCTCTTATCTTCGCACAAGTCACTCTACTCACTCTTCGCACATTATCTCATCGCAACACACACTTTACTGCAACTCCAAAGAACTATCACTTCGCTCTCATTCTGAATCGAAACGACTTGCTCTCTGCTCAACACGAACTTCACTTTCACAAACACTATGCTCGCATTTGCACTTTATCTTTTTCACCCCATTTTTCAAACTCGAAGAAGCCCTCCTTTTATAGAAGAAATTTTAGGAACAAACCCTAGAAGAACGTCGGCTGAGAAACCCTAAGAATGTCGGCTGCAAAACCCTAGAAATTGTCGGCTGCCAAACCCTAAAATCCGTCGGCCCAGATTTAACTTTGTCGGCCTCAAAACCTTCTACCACCTTCATCACCTTCCTGTAGCTTATTGCCTCGAAATAGCAACACGTCGGCCCTTTTAATTTAATTTAATATTTTAATTTAAATTTTAAATAAAATAAAATTTAAACTAAATATTTAAAATTAAATATCTTCATCACCGGGGCATCTTTTTCAACGAAACGAAGAGCCAACTTGGGTTTTAAGAAAAACCCATTTCAAATATGTTATCCATGGTTTTAAATAATTTTTTTTATTTTGACTGCCTTGGTTTTCACAAAGAACCTTTAAAATTTAAACTAAATATTTAAAATTAAATATCTTCATCACCGGGGCATCCTTTTCAATGAAACAAAGAGCCAACTTGGGTTTTAAGAAAAACCCATTTCAAATCTGTTATCCATGATTTTAAATAAAACTTTTTATTTTGAGTACCTTGGTTTTCACAAAAAACCTTTTCGCTTCTTGACATCTCAGGTTCTAAAGACTTCTTCTTCTCATTCTGAATTATGTTTTCTGTTTCTGTGCATATATCATTTAAGGACTCATGATCTGACTAACTTTTGAACTTTATCCTCTCGCATCCGAGTGACTTCGAACCGCTCGTCAATTGCATCATTAGAACTAACTGACTGTATTAAAAACAATGACAATCCTCCTGCAACACCTTGCTCAACACTGAACTCCTATCCATTGTACTTTGGCTGCACCTTACTGTTCAATAAACTCTTGTCCATTGCATCAATAAATCTATCTGACTGTGTTGACAACAATATGGACAACAATGACAATCCTCTTGCAACACCTTGCTCAACACTGAACTCCTATCCATTGTACTTTGGCTGCACCTTGCTGTTCAATAAACTCTTGTCCATTGCATCAATAAATCTTTTTGACTGTGTTGACAACAATGACAATACTGTTTGCTGCACTTTGCTCAACAGAAAGAAGGAAATGGACATATCTATCCCATGGAGCAGTCCAACCACATGGATTTCTTAGGGAGTTGAGATTATAATACTTTGATTATTTTGAAAGCCTTGTTGAGATTGAATTTGACCAAAGGAATTGGGGTACCTTTGGAGCTTTTTGGATTAATTTGACCAAAGGTGTAGGTGCCTTTGGAGCCTTTTGAAATAAAATTTGACCAAAGGGGTTAGGTTCCTTTGGAGATTTTTGAATTGAAATTTGACCAAAGGGTTTATGTTCCTTTAGAGCATTTTGAATTGAATGTGACCAAAGGAGTTTGGTTCCTTTGGAGCGTTTTGAACTGAATTTTGACCAAAGGAGTTTGGTTCCTTTGGAGACTTTTGAATTGATGTAATGACGAGTGTTCTTATGGTAATCTATTCATCCTACCGAATTGCATGGATAACCAGTCGCTGCAACCGCTATGGGACTAGAGTAAATTGCTAGATACAAGGATCACCTAAGGCTAAGTGTAAGAAGGAAATTCACATCTCTATACCATGGAGCAGTCTAGCCACATGACTTTCTTAGGGAGTTGACTTATAGCACTTCAATTCTTTCAAAATCCTTGTTGAGGTTAATATTTGACCAAAGGAATTAGGGTACATTTGGAGCCTTTTGAAATGAAATTTGACCAAAGGGGTTAGGTTCCTTTGGATATTTTTGAATTGAAATTTGACCAAAGGGTTTATGTTCCTTTGGAGCCTTTTGAATTGAATGTGACCAAAGGAGTTTGGTTCCTTTGGAGCGTTTTGAACTAAATTTTGACCAAAGGAGCTTGGTTCCTTTGGAGCCTTTTGAATTGATGTAATGGTGAGTTTCCTTATGGTAATCTACTCATCCTATCAGATTGCATGGATAACCAATCGTTGCAACTACTAGGGGACTAGAGTAAATCACTAGATATGAGGTTCACTCAAGGATATTTTAACCAAAGGGGTTTGGTACTTTTGGAGCCTTTGAAATGATTTGACCAAAGGGGTGCCTACCTTGGAGCATTTTGAAATGAATTGACCAAAGGGATGTCCCCTTTGGAGCATTTTTAATTGAATTGACCAACGGGGTGTTCTTACCTTGGAGCACTTTGGAATGAAATTTGACCAAAGGTGTTAGTTTCCTTTGGAGCCTTTTGGATTGAATGTGACCAAAAGAGTTTGGTTCCTTGGAGCCTTTTGAATTGATGTAATGATGAGTGTTCTTATGGTAATATAATCATCCTACCAGATTGCATGGATAACTAGTCACTGCAACCGCTAGGGGACTAGAGTATATCACTAGATACAAGGTTCACTCGAGGACCTTTTGACCAAAGGGGTTTGGTGCCTTTGGAGCCTTTTGAATTGAATGTGACCAAAGGAGTTTGATTCATTTGGAGCTTTTTGAATTGGATTGACCAAAGGGGTTAGGTTCCTTTTGAGCCTTTTGAATTGAATGTGACTAAAGGGGCTTGATCTCTTTGGAGCCTTTTGAATTGAATGTGACCAAAGGGGTTGATTCATTTGGAGACTTTTGAATTGAATGTGATCAAAGGATTTTGGTTCCTTTGGAGCCTTTTGAACTAATGTAATGATGAATGTCCTTATGGTAATATACTCATACTACCGGATTTTATGGATAACCAATCACTACAACCGTCAGGTATCTAGAGTAGATCACTAGATACGAGGTTTGATTGAGAATCTTAGCTAGTGAATCAAATTGATGAATGTAGAAAACTAAATGGGATTGGATATGTTGTATTTGTGAATATGAGGCAAAGGATGCAACCTTTTGAACCTAGAAGATGATTTAAAAAGTGAATGTTTAATGTGATTGTTTGGGTAGGTGTGAGATCTTGAACCCCCCTAAGTTGCTTGATTGATTTTTTTGATGTGATTGATGGGGAAGGTGTGAGACCTTGAATCCTGTAGTTGGTGTTGATGATGTGATTGTTTGTGATTGCTAAAATTTTACCAAAGGGGTTAGATTCCTTTGGAGCCTTTTGAATTGACTGTGATCAAAGGAGTTAGGTTCCTTTGGAGCCTTTTGCTTAATTTGACCAAATATGTAGGTGCTTTTGGAGCCTTTTGAATTGAACTGACCAAAGGGGTTAGGTTCCTTTGGAGCCTTTTTCTTAATTTGACCAAAGGTGTAGGTGCCTTTGGAGCCTTTTAAATTGAAATTACCAAAGGGGTTAGGTTCCTTTGGAGCATTTTGCTTAATTTGACCAAAGGTGTAGGTGCCTTTTGAGCCTTTTTCTTAATTTGACCAAAGGTGTAGGTGCCTTTGGAGCCTTTTGAACTAACTTGACCAAAGAGGTGTGTTTCCTTTGGAGCATTTTGAAATGAAACTTGACCAAAGGGGTTAGGTTCCTTTGGAGCCTTTTGAATTGAATGTGATTGAAAATTTTTATTTTTTTATTTTTATTTTTAACTTACTCCTCCAAGTGACAAATGGGTGAAGTATGAAAATAGATGAGACCCTTGAGTTAATTGACCTCATTGCATGAGTGATAATCCAACAAGTTTCCTTAATATACTCATCCTATCAGATTGCATGGATAACCAGTCACTGCAACCGCTAGGTGACTAGAGTATATCACTAGATACGAGGTTCTCTTGAGGATGTTTTGACCAAAGGGGTTTGGTTCCTTTGGAGCCTTTGAAATGATTTGACCAAAGGGGTGTGTCTCCTTTGGAGCATTTGAAATGAAATTTGACCAAAGGCGTTAGGTTCCTTTGGAGCCTTTTGGATTGAATGTGACCAAAGGAGTTTTGGTTCCTTTGGAGCCTTTTGAATTGAAAATGACCAAAGGAGTTTTGTTCCTTTGGAGCCTTTTGGATTGAGAGTGACCAAAGGAGTTTGGTTCCTTTGGAGCCTTTTGTTTTTTGTTTTTTTGCTTTTTGGTTTTCATGTGATGAAATGAATGTATTACGAATGAATGCAATTGGTGGTGATGTATTGCAAAGAATGAATGGTGTTGCCTTATTAATTGTCATTCAAAGAAGTTACGGACCATTATTTTAGAAGAATTTTCCTTTATTTCTTAATCAGGGATACCATTGTGATAGTATTGGTATGAGCACATGGATGAAATGGATCATGATATATATGACTTTGCAATGGTGGTATGGAATGGAAGCTTGCTTATGATTTCGTCGTCCTTAGGGATAAAGGATCTAGAGTTGTTTTGCAAAGACTTAAACATCCTAGTGATCTCAAACAAACTCATTTACGATATCACTAACTTCATGATGTTAAAGTTGTCCTAGTGTTTTCAAATTTCTCAAGGACCAACTACATTTGCAATGATTGTTCATTTGCCATTATGAGTTAGGTCAAACCAAACAATTATGACTAATGCCAATAAGCTAGCTCATCCTAGAGAATCCATAAGTCTGTACAAAATAAGATCGATAATATGATAAACATGGCACCAAGTGTAAGGATACACCATTTCTAGGTGGGTTTCATTCAACCTATTGTTGTAATGAGGATCACCCCATGGTTTTTGAGACACTAAGAGTTCCAGGGATTCAAGTTCCTTTCCCTTCTTTTATTGCATTGGATTTTGGGATTTTTATTTTTGCATTTGCTCATTTTTGTATTGGAGTAAAATGAATTTTTATTGCTTTTGGGATACTTTCTCGTTTTGAGGAAGAGCAAGGGATTTGTATTACTTTTGGGATGCTTTTTTGGGATACTTGCTCATTTTGAGGAAGAGCAAGGTATTTTCTTTCTTTTTTTTTGCTTTTTGGGATACTTTCTTGTTTTGAGGAAGAGCAAGGGATTTTTTTTTGGTATGAATATGGAGCTTGTCCTTTTGTCAACTTTGTAGCATTATAGACCATGCGCATAATTGGATGAACAGAGGAAAATTTTCACTTTATGGCAATAGCAACTCATGACTTCATCGTTCCTATGCTTCACAATGCTTTTAATGTGTTTTGATGTGCGTGGTCCATGGTGAAACTTGATTGACCACGAACCACTTATTGCATCTGAAGATTGTTTGATTTTCAATGCAAGTTGCTTAAAACACTAGGGGTGGCTGAGTGATTGAAAACATCAAGACTTTGTTTTGAAAATAATTTGTTATTGTGTTTGTTGGATTGGTGACTAATATTTGACCTGAGATACCCCTGATTAATGTGACAAGACATTATGGGCTAGCAATTATTCATGACTTTAATGAATATAAATGGTACGACTGTGCAAATGTCATGAAATTGGAAAGTGTGAATGCAATGAAAGTGGAATTGTGAATGTGATGTGTTAAAAATGCAATGTGCATGAAAATAGTTTTTGTGTTTTATTAATTTTTTTTAGGTGTTTTTGAACTGAAATGTGACCAAAGGGGTTTGGTTCCTTTGGAGCCTTTTGAATTGAATGTGACCAAAGGAGTTTTTGGTTCCTTTGGAGCCTTTTGAATTGATTGTGACCAAAGGAGTTTTGGTTCCTTTGGAACCTTTTGAATTGAATGTGACCAAAGGAGTTTTGGTTCCTTTGGAGCCTTTTGAATTGAATGTGACCAAAGGATTTTTGGTTCCTTTGGAGCCTTTTGAAGTGAATGTGACCAAAGGAGTTTTGGTTCCTTTGGAGCCTTTTGAATTGAATGTGACCAAAGGAGTTTTGGTTCCTTTGGAGCTCTTTTTTTTTTGGGAGGGGGGAAGGTGTGATACCTTAATCATCCCCAAATTGTTTTGTGCCTGGTGAGCATGGGGAAGGTGCGATACCTTGAGTATCCCCACAATGTTTTGTGCCTGGTGAGCATGGGGAAGGTGCGATACCTTGAGTATCCCCATAATGTTTTGTGCCTGGTGAGCATGGGGAAGGTGTGATGCCTTGAGTATCCCCATAATGTTTTATGCCTAGTGATCATGGGGAAGGTGTGATACCCCCACAATGGTTCTGTTGACTACCAGGGTTTTTATTAGATGCAATTATTGGACTTTCAATAGAAAATACCCCCTTGTCGATAAGATCTTGGACTATATTTTTAAAGGCTTTACAATAATTGATATCATGGCCCACTTGATAATAGAAACAATAATGGTATTTCCTATATGACTTTGATTTATGTGTTTTAGTGTCTACAGGACGTATGTTAGGGAAAATGATTATTTTTGCATCCTGTAACTTTTGAAAGATGGTAAACATGGGCTCAGCTAGAGGGGTCCAGGTGTGAGGTTGATGATTCACATGAGATGGGTGATGTTGATGAGGTTTTGGGGGTTTATGAGATGGGTTATGTTGATGAGTTTGATGAGATTGCTAAGGTGGAAAATGTTGATGAGGTTGATGATGACTCAATTGTAGATCAATGCTTGTGAGGTGGTTCAAAAATTTGTTGTAGAATGAGCAAAGTGTGTTGGTGAAGAGGTGGTTGTTGATGAGGAGATGGTGGAATGATGGTGTGTTGTGTTGATGGAGCACCATACATGTGATTGGGTGGATGCGTGGGTATGGTTATGATGGGTGGATGCAATTATGGAAATTCTAAGCCAACTATATTTAGGTGTAGCCGAATAGTATCTGTGTCTACATATATGACACGATCATCCATTGGCATAGGTGGCTCACTCCTAGGGGTCTCAGGGATGGCAGAATGAGTAGCTCTCCATATAATCTCTATGTACAATATAGGGGGACCACTAGAGGATCCAAAATTTGGGTTTAGGGACATAGTAGAGGTTACACTAATTTGACCTACCATTGAAGTGTTAGGGGCCTAACAGGACTGAGATGGATCCATGGAAGAAGACAACTGACTCTGAACTAGTGCTAATCTTCTATCTTGACCACAGGTCGTTACCATACATTAAGGTGTGAGGATGTATGAAGTACAAATGTAGGTGTGTGGAAGTATTATGTAAACACAAAGAAAACAACATTCAAAGCAAGTAAACACACAAGTTTTTGCTCCTAATTTTTCCCAAAGTTTTGATTTTTTTTTTAATAAGTTTTAATTTTTTTTTGAAGTTTTTGGTAAAAATAAAAAGTGATGTGCAAAATATTTTGCCCTAAAATGAATCTACATATTTCACCTATATGCTCTCACACGCTAGCCTGGTGATGAAGTTCGAGTTGTGAAACCCACTAGGACTTGGATATGAAACCCAAATCTAATGAGGGAGCCTAGGTCCTACCAATCCTCACCCAGTCCACCATGGGAAGTGATACACCCTTCAAAAAAGAATGTGTGCTATTTTCCATAGCTAATACGGTTCTTGGAACTGGCCTTGGCCAAGTAACAGGGTAAATAATGTCAAGGGTTAGTGATGAAGTCCAACCTTGTCCAAAATTCATGTGAGTGTGTGATGGCTTTTCTCATTATTGTGTAATGCAAGCTAGCATGTGATTCTGTTTATTGCCTAAAATGCAATAAACAAAAACATACAACAAAAAATGCCCTGCTAACTAAACTAAGATACAAATGATTCTTTTGATTTTGCCTTTCTTTTTTTATTTTTAAATATGCCTAGTCTAAGGCTTAAATGCAAGCAATGTCAAGAAAGGACAAAATCTTATTGAACCTACTAAAATCTTGAAATAGTAGAAAAGGAAGAGAGTGCTGGATGTACACACCTATGATACTTTTTCGACTCCTTCCTAACTATGTAACCATCAAATTTATGATTATGCCACAACCTAACCATTGATTGCACGGTTCTACAACTTTGTATCTATGCGCTCTACGATTTCTTACGTGTAGGTCTGTAAACATTGACTGTGCGGTTTTGTAGCTCTATAATCATGTGCTCCATTGTTTCTCAAATGTAGGTTTATAATCACCTACTGCATAGTTTTCTGGATTTATAACCGTGCACTCCATGGTTTCTCGAGTGCAGAGTCAGTTGTCAACTGACTCTGAACTAGTGCTAATCTTCTGGATTTATAACCGTGCACTCCATGGCTTGCATATCCTGTGATGGGTCACTCAAGATTTAGTGGCTGCTCAAATACCTATTTCCTACACACATGGAAGTCAAACAAGGGTCAGTAGCACTTGTATACATTATTAAAATCTAATACAAGTAAAACCCTTGAATGTATGCTTGTAGAAAACATAGAAATCAAGATCTAAATGCCTTGCTAAAAAATTAAAATATTACCAATATATAGTGATCCAAATGGCCTAAACATTAGTGGAGAGATTCTAGTGGATGCCAAGAACTTACTCTCAAAATTTTAGCTCAATTTGAGTTTGGATGAGTGAGATATGGTCAAAATCAGTTTGGTTGTTTTTGCATAGCCGCGAGATACATGGTTTCGACTGTGTAACTGTGGACATGGTAGTTAGGAAACTATGGATTGGGTGGTTATGACTGTGTAACCATAGATCATGCAGTTGAGGCTGAGTGTAGAACTCTCCAAAAAGTCACTTTGGGGTATTAAATCTCAGATCTCCTCGTGATGCATGCGAGCTCTTAGCGTGGTTCTGACAACATAACAATGTGTTTTCTTGACCTCCTTTGTTTGATGGGGTGATGTTTCTTTTATAAGAAATTTTAGGTATTTTGAGGGAAGGATGGTAAGCCAAGGTTGCCATGTGTTAGGGAGAGTTAGAGTGAGTCACTTAAATTACCCCACTTAATTGGGGTGATGTGGCTAATGGGTGAGTGCAAGTGGAGTACAATGTGGAGGATGAGTGAGTGCAAATGGGATGATGTGGCTTGATGAGTGAGTGCAATGTGGATTTATGAGTGAGTGCAACTGGGGTTATGTGCCCAATGAGTGAGTGCAACTAGGGTGATGTGCCCAATGAGTGAGTGCAACTGGGGTGATGTGGTTTGATGAGTGAGTGTAAGTGGAGTGAAATGTGGAAGATGTCCTACATGAAGGGACAAGGGTGACATGAGTGTGTGAGATATGTCATGGTGATGGGTAGTGGTGACTAGGACACATGTCCCATGAGGAGAAAAGATATCCTAGGTGAATTTTATATATTTAATAAAAAACTAGAAAATATAATTATGTGCAGGATTTCATATGCCTAAGTTTGGACTTAGGCATATATATTTTACCATGTAAATTTATGTGGTGGGATTCCGATGGTGTTTTGTGAATACCTAGGTTTTGGTGTCTACAGAATGAGTTCCCTTAGACCTATCCAATATTACATCATACAATATCAGCCTTGTCCATGAATTGGATTATAATTTCAACACCTCCCATAATTTGAACTAAGGGGACAAGTGTTAGCTTTTCATGCTAGATAATTAATGAGAAATCAACCACAAGATATAAAATAAGCATGCAATATTAAATATATGATAATGGCATTACACTACACATGTAAAACTCATAAGAAAATTCTAAAACTACTCCTAAAATTATCATTAATGAAGATTCAAAAAAATAATACAATGATAAAATGGAGGTATAAAACTCTCCATATTCCTTATATGCTCTACATTGTATCTAGCATATGCTATCTACCATATCACTTATGTTATCTACCTTCTCTCCTTATTTATCAAAGGCCTATATATAACAATATGTGACTCTCTACCTATGAATCTTCATATTCCTATTCTATGGACTCATGTACACATGGACAACATGCACATTTACATCATCAAGTACTTTGTACAATCTAAAAATACTTGTGCATCTATTACATTGCATAAAGTAAATACTCAAATCCTAATATAATACATACTCCTAATATAAATATGTACCCAAGGTGGTACATTAGCATGTACTAAATAATGTAATATATTCCAACACCCCTTGTATTACATTATTTGGTTATTGAAGATTTTAGTCTTCAATATGGTCTTCATCATAGTTTTGGAACTTGAGCTCTTATTTTTTGCTTTCTTTATTTTGCTTCATGTTTGTATCCTGATCAAGTAAATAATTAGTATCCTCATAAAATACTATTTTTTGCTGAAACAAATTTAATTTCACGTTCATCTGTAGGTTCTTCCAGTTCCTGAATTTCCTGAATCTATTGAACTAAGTATCCTTTTTGTTTTCCTTCTCTATATTGTATTTGCGGATGATTGTATTGATTTTGAGAAGTATATGGACACTGAAATTGTTGGTTATGCAAATTATATTGATTTTGATATTGTCTTGGTTGGAATGCCCTATTTGATTGGCTTCCAAAATTTGTTTTATTCCCTTGATATTGATTTCTTGGATTGAATATACAATAATTGGTACTATGTCCTTTCTTTCTTCATACTTGACAATATCTATTATTCCATATTGATCTACCCTTTGAGAATGAAGCAAATTTTTCTTGTGGATTATCTTTTGTGACTAAGGCATTGTTAGTCATTTCATATTTTATTGAATTTTCTACCTCATATTATTGTAGTATATTGACTAACTCATCAAATGATGTATCCTTAATTAGAATTTGTAAATATGTGACTAAATTCTTGTAGCTTTCTAGATGTGCTCTTAGGATTAATTGGATAAGAAAATTGTCTTATACCTTTTCTCCTAAGATTAACAATTTTCCTTTTATATCTACTACTTTTCTTAGAATAGTTATATACTCTCGCCACTATTAACTTTTAGAGAATACAATTGAGTTTGAAGATTCAAGATAGTGGTTATATTTCTTATTTCAAATATCTTGGTTAAAGTTTTCCCAGATTATGTAGTTGTTTTTGAGCTAATGTATGGTTGTATTTCATCTGTAATGGCAAATTTTATTATCAAAAGTATTTTTGCTTCATCTTCTTCATACTTTTGAATCTCTCTAGCATATGTAGTAGGTTTAGTTTTCGCTCCTTTAACAATATCCTGAATCTTTTCAACTATGAATATTGACCTCACTTTATTTTTCCATGAAGTGTAATTAGGTCCTTTAAGAAGTTGTGATTATGAAAAAATAAATTTATTTGTTTCCATGATGATAATTGTAGACTACCTTATATCTCCCTAGTTTTGAGTGAGTGATCAAATTTGATAAGATCTTTTCAACTCTCAAATTTTGTAGGATCAATTCTCTAGATAGAAGTCATTTTTGCTCCATAGTATTTTAAATGTAAAATAGCTTTGGTAAAATACTTAGCTTTCTAAGTTTTCCTTTGAGTTGAATTCCTTTTATCTCCCTAATGTTCAACTTCAAGACAAGCACTTTATTTCTCCCTATTTATGAATAGAGGGTTAAATATAATTTTGATGCAATTTCAATTGATAAAATTTTCTATCTTCAAGAACTTTAAGTTGGATTTTTTATTTCCCTTCAATTTGAATAAGAGACTAATTCCAATGTAGTTTTCTAAATTTCTAACAACTCTATGTTGTGCTTCTTATATATTTTAATTTTCAATAATTTAGTTTATAAATTTCAAGAATTTATGTTGGTGATGAATTCCTTATAACTCCCTAATTAGAAATTTAGAAAAACAAATATATTTAAAAATTCAATATCTCAATTTTGATGTAGAAAACCTTATTCCTCCAAATTAAATTATTTGCAAATATTTCTATGCTTGAATTTCAAATAGAGCAATTTCGAAAGGCTTTCATGTTAAATCCTCCTTACTTCAAAAGTCTTTCCAATAATTCAATAAATCATCTAAGGTTGTAATTTATCAATTCACTTCCTTATATCTCCATTCATTTAATTAAACTTAAGCATAATAGATTAACCAAGCTTAACCTTGGTATTGATATACCTTATACCTTCTTGATCTTTATAAAATGCAAATTGATTTAAATATTTTGTACATTTATGTAAATGGAGCGCTATGTATTTGGTCTTCTTCTCCTTTGACTGCAACTTGCATGCTATTTTAGGTATTGTCTACCTTTTAGTCTTCAATTCTTGACAATGTCTTTTCACTACATTTAATGTTCTTACTTTTGTATGATGCTTTCTTCTGGATTTTGACTCTTCCCTTCGTGCTTGCTCTACATTCTTTGATCATTGAATGTGCTTAATATGTGCACTGAAGATCATTTTGTCTCCTCCAACCTATCAATATTCCTCTTCTCTTTTACCACATGGTACTAAATGTCTTCTTTAGGTATTTCTTATTGCTACATTACTCTGCCTAGTTATGACAATATGGATATTACCTTTGACAAGTGTCTTCCTTCCTCAAGGGGTGCTCATAGTTGGTCTAAAGCATTTTATTTCCCTCAATGGTTGTTGGTGCTCCTTTTCCTCTATGCCAAGTGGCATCCAAGTTCTTTCACATTCTCAATCGAAGTGATAAATGGTAGCTACGCTCCTCTTAATGCTTTCTTGTAATTATGTAACATCTTAGCTTTATTTGGTGCTCAAACTTACTTGCCCTTCCTTATCACTGATAATATCTTTCACTACTTGATAGTTGTAACTTCCAACTCTTCTTTCCTCCAACCTTTTTGTAACTCTCCAATGCTTGTTGGTGCTTCTTTGTTCTAACACTTGGTGGTGGCTCTTCTTTGTCAATGGTTGCTCCTCTTCTATGATGGTGGCGCTCCAATAACTCTTCCTTGATGGCTTTTACATCCCTTTGCTTGATAGCTTTTTTAATGTTGTTTGCCCAGATATCCAAGCTTCTTAATGTTGAGTGGTAATTTTTCCAATTACAAAACCACACTCACACTTAGGATTTCGATCACAAAATCCTCTCTTGCAAAGAAGTAAAAAACAAAAACAACTTCTCCAAGGTTCCACTATATACACATTGCAAATGTGTATTTGTAATCTTGTAAATATGTGTTAAATAAGTGCTAGGAATACATTAGTGATTTGGAAGTAACTGTTAACAAGGGGTCTGTGTTGGTTTATTTTATTATGCTATGCTAGTGATTGTTCACAAAACTTAGAATAAAAGTGAAATGTAATTGGCCCTCATATGACCATGATGTAAAGCCTTTATTCATTTTATCTTGAAATATTTTAAGTAGATGTTATGTTCCTTTGATTAAGCAGATTTCAAACAAATTCTATCATGCATTATTAAACCCTGCTTTGAACATGAAGAAGAAGACTAAAATCTATCCTTAGGTGTGAACCTTAAATGGTAATTGGATTCATTCAATGTCACTTCTATCGTGAAGATAGAGATAGCCTTTGATATAATAAATAAATTACCCCTCTTTACTGAAATTAATTTTCATAAAGAGACGATAATTTATTGCTTTAAAATAATGGCCTTTTAAAATGACATATAAATCACTCTCCTTTAATGAAATTGGAATTTTCATAAAGAAAATTTAATTTATTGCTTCCAAATAAAAATACAAAACTTAAAAATTGATTTACCTTCAAAATATGAAATAATGTAAAATTCCAAAATTATAAAAATGCCTGTAAAAAAACTTTCAATAACTTTTATAATTATGAAATGGCTTTAGAATGAGAACGAAATTGTTTCTGATGAAATATTAAAGCTCATTCTTCACACCCGTGCAATTAATTTTGGAGTTTTATTTTTTATTTATTTATTTTTTAATCGCCGAAGTTTAAAAAAAAAAAATTGCAAAAATAAGGGTTAGACAAACAAAAATAAAATCTGGAAATGAACCAGAATGCTGAAAATGTTAGAACACACAACAACCAGTATAATGCCACCCTATTCCTGCAAAACCGAAGATGTGAGAAATTCCTACATGCAACCTAGTTTATCTGAACCTGCATTTGCACAACCCACAATAATCTAGGTGCAAGCTTCTAAGGAAAATAAATAAATTTTATGCTTTAAACATACCATGATGCAACCATTAAAAATGTATTCAACATCATCTACAAATACAAAACATGAAAGGGGAAAAATAAGCAGTTAAAACAAGCATGCAGAAATAAACTCCTCCTATATTGCTAATAAAATGCAAGTTTCTGGCACATTTGTATTAAAACTAATGTCTCTGTTTTACAAAGAATTTTCAGCAGCATGTGGCCTCCAAGAAGGTCCAACCCTAAAAATAGGGTTTGCCTCTCCTTTTAAAATTTTCCATGCCTCCTCATTTTTCGTTTCACTTTATCTTCTATTTTCTCCTAGGTAACTGTCACGTTTTCATTTTTTTATTAATGTACTTATGTCCATTTCCAAATAGAACTTTGCTTCATTAACATTGCTACCGTTACATAATCCTGCATCTTTGACTTGTAACAACAATCTATGTATGACAATACTTTGATTCTTGAAATACTCCCTCCACATAAGACAATGTCCTCTTATTGTGCACTTGCCTCGTCACTACATGAGAACTTCATTACAAAGAACTTAATCACCAATATTAATGTTTATGAAGTTCATGGCTTTGATACACTTTGGAGGGTGGGATTCCTTTGCACATACTATAGCAATAATACCTTCTAGGCGGACCATCTCTTTCAGAGAATATTCAAATTCCACTAAACTATCCCCACATTCCTATACATGTTGACCAAATTACAGTGCTATTTTATTTAGGTGATGTCATGATATTCATGGTGAAATTTAGAGCTGCTCCACTGTGCTACGTGCATGCAAACTTCCTGATGCCTCCTCTGTGGGATCGAACATGAGTCACCCATGTTGCATCACTAAACTTGAACAAAAATTTCTCTGTCGTCCATGCACCGATTCACCAATTTTCCAACACCTGCATTTGATTGGTCATCCTTCGAACCGTATGTGACACCGTTGTTCGCGTGTCAGCTTTGTCGATGTCCACGTCGATGCTATTATTTTCTCTACACGGGACCACGTCCACGGCTATTCGTTCCACCGGGTCCAAGTTGTCACCACGCGTGGATGAGTCGTTGGTCCAGTCAATAATCAACGTGCGTGTCACTCTGCCACTACCAAACTCCCCATCCTCATTCGTCTTACATGACGCTCTCCGGTTGACGTCTGCTGCTCGGGTCATGTCCAAATTGAACCTGAACTGAACAACAAACAACTTTAATATTATTTATATTATGGATTTAAAAATCTTAAGACTAAAACACACCACCTTAGTATTTCATCAAATTAAATGAAACGAAGACATGACAATCTTTATTTTATTATTATTATTATTATTATTTTTTAAAATTTGTTTTTAATTATTTAGTTAAATATAATATATATTAGATTATATATATATATTTTTATATATATTATTTTTTTTTTTATTTGTGGAAAACATCCCAAAAGGGATGCCACTTTCGAGTAAGACCCAAGGAGGCAAGGGTATCCATTCCGCCAAAAACGCCCAAGACTCGGACCTGGCCTACCACCTTTTGACATACTCAAGGAGCAAACAAACACACAAAACCAATTTAAAAATAAGTAAATAAATAAATAAATAACAACAAAAATAATAAAATAAAATAAAAAACATGCTCCTTGAGTGTGTCAAAAACAAAAGCACAACCAAACACACACAAAAAGATAAAAGAAACCACAACACGAACCACATAGAAAAACACAAGAACCACATAACAAAACACAAACATGACAAAAACAACAGAACACTACAAAGACATAACCCAAAAAAAACATGAAAAATAAACACAACCAAAACCTAAAATATTAAAAAAATAAAATAAAAATAAAAATAAAAAACAACCAACAACAGACAATAAACAAAAACAAAAAACATAGAAAACACTCACACATAAAAACACGAATTAACATAAACAAAGAGAAACACAAGAACAAGAACGACAAAAACACAAGAACAATAACAAAAAACATAAAAAAAATAAAAAACACAAAACAACAAAAACACAAGAACAACAAAAAACAACACAAAGAACACAAAAACAAAACAAAACAAAAGAACACACACCTTAAAAAACTAAACAAAAAAAAAAAAAAATTGAACATAACAATGACCTATCTAGACCAGAAGACTATTAAGGCAAGAATCAACAGAGGAAACAAAAGAAAGAATAGTTTGAGCTAGGGAACTAAAATAACCTGAATGAACCAAAGAGAAGCAAAAATAAAGCAAGAAGAAACTAGGTACCTTCAGAACTAGAGCCATCCAAAGAAATGATAGAAAGAAGAGCTTCCCTAATTTGCGAAGCCCACCATCTAGGAGGGTGGCCATAACAAGTAAGATCACCTTTGTCCAAAGCCCAATTAGCTAAAGCATCAGCACTCTTGTTTTGATCTCTGACCACATGATTGTAATCAACTTTCAAAAATCCCATCTGGATTAATTGAATCTTCTCAATAATTCTTTTTATTCTCCAATCAACCTTATGATTCTTAGGAGTCTTCAAAATATTAATCATAAGTTGAGAGTCAGACTCAACTAACACCTTTTCCCATCCAACCTTAGTAGCCTCCTGAAGGCCTCTGAGGATACCATACCCCTCAACAAGGTTATTGGAAAGAATACCCAAATTCTCAAGCAAAAGTAAAAACCAGGGAGCCATCTAAAAGTCTACCAATTCCTCCCACCTTGGCTTTTCCAGGGTTCCCTCTAGAGGCTCCATCGGTATTGACTTTTCCAAAATCCTTAGGAGGAGGTTGCCAATTTCTTGTCCTATCCATCTTACTAATACTCACATTCCCTTTAAGTTGGTTGCCCTTAGAAGATTTAATCTTCAATATTTGCATCACTTGATCCCATCTTTGGTGGGAGTTTTGGGGGTGATTAAGGAGTTGATGGATTGATTCAACTAAGTTGGCTATGGTCTTTTGCCAAATATAGTGAATATCCTTCCTATCTTGATTAAAAATTTTGGCTATTCCTTTCATTCCAAATATTCCAAAGAAGAATGGTAGAACCCATCCAAACTAATTGCCTAATAAAATGATCAACACCCTCTTGATTAGGCCAATCCCTCCAAAGTTGTTCAAAAGTAAAAAAATTGGACCATTGTAAGCCAAGTAAAGTGGCCATTCTCCTCCATAGCTCGGAGGCTAAAGTACACTCAATAAAAATATGGTTGAGAGTTTCTACATTCTCTTCACACATTTCACATCTAAAAGGGCCATGAAAACCACGCTTCATAAGTTGCTCACCAGTAAGCACCCTACGATGCAATAAAAGCCAATTAAAGAACCTCACCTTAGGCCAGAGCTTTTGAGCCCACAATTGAGAAAATATGTCAGAAGAATGGTTGGGATTATTATGGCATAAGGTCAAATAACCTTGAGCAACTGAATACTCACCCTTAGTAGTGTTGTTCCATCCAAAACAATCTTTTTCATGGGACCAAGAGAGAGATCTCATATGAAGGATGCCTTGGATATCTTGTCTTTGCCTTTCTGGGATTTGAATAGGCCAGTCCTCAATAGGGATCCAATATCTACCAACCTTTGAATTACCAGTATGGTATCGATAGTAATTAGCCACCTTTATCCGGTTAGCTCGGTGAAGCTCCTCCATCCAAGGCCTCCAATCGGAAACTGAGTTATCAAAGGCTTGTGACCATCCCAAGAATCTGTCCAAAAATTTGCTTGTTGACCATTATGAATGATCCAAAATAAATTTTTCTTTATCAAATCCTCACCAGTCTTAAGAACTCACTAAAATGGGAGAACCTTTGGTAGGAAGTTGATAGCGAACAAGGTCTTCGGGACTTTTGTTCTCGGCATATTTAGCACGAAGATTATTGGCCCAAAGAGCATTGGGGTTATGCAACATCCTCCAATATAATTTAGCAGCTAAAGCTTTGTTGTTATTAATAGAAGACCGGAATCCTAACCCCCCTTCATTCTTAGGAAGACATAAAGTGTCCCATTTCACCAAGGCCCATTTTCTTTTCTCCTTAGTACCACTCCAAAGGAAACGATGACTGATTTGATCCAGTTCTCGAAGAACAACCTTTGGGATATTCAACATGGAAGATACATAAATAGGAATAGCTTGAAGGACTGATTTTACCAAGGTGATTCTACCCCCGAAGAAAGCCACCTGTTGGTCCACTTTCCAATTTTCTTCTTGACTTTGTCCAACAACCAATTCCAATATTTATTTTTTTGCCTTTGAATATTTATGGGAATACCTAAATAAGTGATTGGAAGGGAGGTCTTCTTATATCTTAATTTATCCAAGACCATGGATTCCTGTCTAGCAGAGCAGTTGAAAGAAAATAACTTTAGATTTGTCTTCATTGATCAATTGCCTAATAGCCTTAGAAAAACAACTAATGATTTTCTTAATATTAGAAGCTTCCTTAACTGTAGCTTTACCTAAAAGAGTAGAGTCATCCACAAATTGAAGATGAGAGATAGGTCTAGCTCCATGAGCAATGGTAACTCCCTCAAGGGTTTTGTTTTCCCTCTTTTTGGTTATAGTCCTACCCAAGCATTCAACAAGAATGATGAATAAATAAGGGGATAGCGGGTCACCTTGCCTAATACCTCTGGAAGTTGGGAACGAGCGAGAAGGCCTACCATTGATAAGAACTAAGTAGGAAACTGAAGAGATACATCCCATAATCCAATCCATCCAATCCTTAGAGAAACCAAATTGCCTCAAAACTTTGATAAGGAAGTGCCAATCCACTCTGTCATAAGCTTTGGATAAGTCTAACCGAATGAACATGGAAGGAGATTTTTGCATATCCATGGAATGGATGGCTTCCTGAGCAAGAACTATCTCATCTACTATTTGACGCCCTTCCACATAACCCCCTTGCTCTGGGGAAATAATCTTATGCAAAAGAGGCTTCAACCTTTCTACCATGATTTTAGTAATGATTTTGAGAAGAACATTACATAAAGCAATAGGTCTAAAAGCTGAGATATGATCAACCTCTTGAGCTTTTGGAACAAGAGTAATATAAGTTTTATTGATAACCTTCAAAATTTCTTTGGCTTTCCTGGCTTCTTCCACCACCTCTAATAAATCAACATGAAGGATATCCCAGAACTCTTGGTAGAACTCAATGGGAAAACCATTCGAATATGGGTTTTCCCTTTTTGCATTTTAAAAACTACCTATTGAGGCTCATTGATAGTAACAGGAGCGAGTCAAAATAGAGTTCTCCTCGAAGTGATAAGAGAAGGGATTGCTTGAAGAACATTTTGTTGAGAAGCTGAGTCAAGAGGAGTAGCAACAAAAATATTGGAAAAGTAATCAACAACAATAGAGTTCATGCCATCCCAAGTATAAACAACATCTCCAGAATCTGATTTTGGGGAAGAAATAAAGTTGTGAGATCTTCGAGCTAGAAGAGATTTGTGGAAGAAATTTGTGTTTCGATCTCCTTCTTTGAGCCATTGAATTCTAGATTTTTGCTTCCATAAGATTTCTTCTCTTTTTTCCCATTCCTCTAACTGAGTTGTGAGTTTAATTTCATCTGCACTTCTCTTCTCTGTGAGGCCATCTAAATGGATTTTCTTATTCAAATTTTCAAGATGAGCAATAACTTCATGTTTTTTTTATGAACATCCCCAAACTCTTTCCAGTTCCAAGTCTTGATTTTGGATTTAATGTATTGCAGTCTTTTGGCAAAACAGAACATCTTAGTCCCATGCCTAGGTTTACCTTCCTTCCACCATTGTTGCACATGAGGTCTAAAGGAAATGTCTCTAAGCCACATTAATTGAAAACGAAAAGGAGAGAAACTCACATTGGTTTTCCACATTTCCACCATGACTGGCCAATGATCCGAACCAGCATTGTTAAGAGTCTTCACTTTAGGAATGTGACCATGGATTAAGAAATTTTCAGAGAGCAAAAACCTATCCAATCTCTCCATTATACAAGCTAAGCCTTGCCTTCTATTAGACCAAGTCATAAGGCCATTATCTGGTTGGATGTCCACAAGATGGAGGTTTGCAATATATTCGCTCATGAGGTCAGTGCTTTTGTCCAAATTTCTATTTCCCCCCATTTTCTCATCTAGAGAGAGGATGGTATTGAAATCTCCTCCGATCAAGATCCAAGCTTCAGGAAAATGAGAGATAATATGAGTTATATCCTTCCACTATCTTCTTTTTTCCTCCAAAGCAGTCGGAGCATAAACAGTAATGCAGAGCATAATTTGGTTGGAATGTCTACTTTGAATAGCTATAGCCAACAAACCCCAATTGCCAACCATATGGTGAATAACTACCTCTTTTGGGTCCCAAAGACAAGCAATGCCACCAGAAGTCCCCTGGGAACTGAGGGAAACCACTTTTCTAGTTGGCCAAATTTTACTGGCAATTGAGTCCATATCCTCCATTGACATCTTTGTTTCTTGAAGGAAAACAAGATGTGGATGATTTATCTGAATCATTCTTCTAATTTCATTTTGTTTTGAAAGACTCCCTTTGAGTCCTCTAATATTCCAAGTGATGATCTTCATTAATACCAGGGCTAAAAAAGTTGGGAAGGGCATTAATCTTACCTTCCTCTACAAGCTTTTCACCTTCTTTTACCATATGATATTGATTGGTCTTGCGACTTGCTTTTTGATTAGAATCCATCTTCAGTTTTTTTTCCCTGTTTCTTGACTTATTCCAATAGAATCTGAGATGGCTTCTAACCTTGAAGAATGCTCGTACACAGCCAAAATTTTACTAGAGGGTTCAACGGAGTCTATATTGGGACCTGTATTATTTGAAGTTTTGACATTTAAAAGATTGTTTTTCTTGTGTAAATTTTCTCCCTTTTTTCTGTTGAAAACCTTTGATTTGTTGGTTTGTCTCCGAGTTCTTCCCTTCATATTTAAATTGTGTTTCTAAGATTTTTGTTTCCATTATTTCCTCTTCCTCACTTGGGACATCATTTGTGGAAAGGATTTCAAACATATTAGCGAGATGACTTTGATTGATCCTTCATAACTGGTTTTTTCTGAGTGTTCTTCTTCTTAGGCATTTGGAAACTTGTTGAGTTTATATCTTCTTTCTTTTGATCAGGAATTTTATTTGGGCAAGCACTGGCCAAATGACCATATTCATGGCAAATTCTACAACGAAAAGGAATGTTCTCATAGTCCACTACTTGCTCCCAAGTGTCTTCCCCAAATTGTAATGTGATCTTTTTAGGTAGGGGTTTGTCAAAATCCATTAAAACACAAATTCGAGCATAAATAATATGTTCAAAATTTTGAGTACAATCAGCAGTCATCATAAAAGTTCCTAAAGAGTTTCCAATTGAAGAAAAAATAGTAGGATTCCAAAATTCAATAGGGAGGCCAAAGAGTCTAACCCACACGGGAGCTATAGAAGGCATCTCTTCTTCGGCTTTAAATTTAGTATGCCAGGGCTTCATGAAAAGCCCTGCCCTTCCAAAAACCAAGGACCCCCTTGAAAATTTTTCTCTCTATCTTCATTATTAGCAAATAAAACAAGAAAATAACCATTTGGATAAATAGAGATTTGTAACTCACCTTTAGTTTTCCAGATTTTTGCAGCCCGAATTTGAAAGTAGATAGGCTCGGACGAAAACCCACGAACCGACAAATTAGTCCTCTTTTTTCCAAATCTTCAATGCCAATCTGAATGTTACCCATATCAAGCTTAACAATAGGAGTTCCATCAACTGCTTTAAGACATCCCGACTCCATTTTCCTGGGATCAATATTAGGCATTCTTAGAGGTTTATGGGAAGCCCTAAGATTGATATTAGCATTGGGCTGAGGCTGTCCACCATGGAGGGCATCCCTAAAATTCATTTTTGGGGCTGAGTCTTCAAAATTCTTACCCTTGACAGGGGTTTTCATAGTAGAATTATTTTGTGGGTGCACCTTAGCACCAGATTCACTTGAGATATGAGCCATTTTTTGATCAACTGCTTGAAACTTGTTTTGTGATCTCTTTAATCCTTGCCCTAGACGTCGTGGAAAGGTATGGTTTTCACTTTTCTTTTGTGCAGCAAATTGGAAGTCGTTGTCACTCAAGTTCACAGTATGATCTATTGAAAGACAAATTTCTAAACCATATTGGATCCCCTGCAACATTTCCTGCTAAAATATTGAGCATAAACCACAAAAATATTGGTCGCTAGGGCCCGAAGGCCCTAAAAACCAACCTCTGGAGCTGCTTGCACTCAACCTAGATGAAACCCTCGCATAGCCGCTTGCCAAAAATCTTGTTCACACATAGGGCTGCGCTAGGATCTGTGTTGCTCCAAATGATATGAAAATTGGTGGAGACGTTCTAGGGTTTTTCAGGCATCTACCCTCAAAATTTTAGCTCAATCCGAGTCCGGATGAGTGAGATATGGCCGAAACAAGTTCGATAGTTTGGGCAGTCCTGCGAAAAACGTCCCTCCTCTAAAGCGAATTTTTCATATGAATCTCTATATATTATGTTTTATTTTCTTTTATTTTTAATAATTACTTTAGCCCTTTATGCATTAATAAAGATTTTATTTAGCTTCAACTTTTGAATTAATTTAATTCAAAATTCTTAAATCAATCAAGACATTAAATAAATGAATAGGCCAAAATTTTATTAGAACCAACAGACACTAGATCTTTGAAAGAAACCAAAAAGAGATTCCAACCAACAAAGCACCTACTGCAACCTCGTGGGTAGGAACTCATGACAATCACCACCCAAAATGAATCAAAGGTACCCAAAAACAAAAATTAAAGGTGGATCCCCAATTTTGGGGCATGTTGTGCGATAGTCACAACACTTAACTTGGGTAAATAATTTTTTTTTTAATATATTTATTTCCTAAGAAACTTGCACCTTAATCCTTGCTTTGGATCTGTCCTCTAACTTCTTTTTGCTATAGATTTTAATCCAATGTGAGCATTACCTTCTTCAAGTTTTGGTGCCTTTACTTGGTGTATTTAGACACCTTGAGCATGTTGTATTTGAGAACTTATTCAACATTTCCTTAGACAATAATATTGCCTCCTTTGTTGGCTTGAAGAATTTTTTTTGCAATTTTTAATAGCTCTAATATGGTGCTCTTATAACTTCAAAGTAAAATAATTTTAGTGCTTAAATAATAAACTTTTGTAGCACCACTATGGCATACCTTTTGGTCTTCTTTTGTAGCTAATATTCTTGGTGATTTGATTCACCTTTTTGCTACCTCAAAATTGTAAAATTACAGCTTTCCTTTCTACTAAATTTTTGTCTCAAACTTATCAATTTTGTAGCTTTCAATGCTGCTTAAAAATATTCTTCTATGCTGTTCAAATATCTTTATAATTTGCAGCAATTATCCTTCTTAAAATGCTGCCAAATTCTTCTTTTATTTTCTATCCAAATCTCTCTCAAATCTGCCCTAAATTTCTCAAAAAATGCAACTCTCTTTTCTCCTTCTAATGCTGCCCTAAACTTGTCAATCTTGCAGCTCAAATTGCTGCCTATTTCTCCTTTAGATTCATTCTTTCAAACTCTAAAATTTGCACTTATTAGTGCTATCCAAATGTTGCCCTCTTGTTATTCAAAACTCTACAATTTTTTTGGCTTCAAATGCAACCAATTCCTTATTTTTTTGTTGTTAAAATCTATCCCAACTTCTCTAAAACTCAGCTCTAATATCTTGTCTTAATGTTGCTCAAATTTGCAGCTCAAACCTCTTCAAATTGCTGCTTCAAAAATCTGATTTCTTCTCCTTATATTGTTGTCCAATATTCTCTCTAAACTTCTCCAAATTGCTACCTTCATTTTTTGTCAAGCCTTCCTTCAATTGGTTGTTCAAGGGCACTTCAAAAACCGCCTAAATCTTCTCCAAATTGCAGCTATATGTCATCTTCAATTTGTTGTCCTATGACTCTTCAAATTCTGCTGTAAAAATCAGCAATCTTCTCCTTTGCAAATCAGCCTTCAAATCCTTTATGGCTATCTTCAAAATTCAAATCTAGTGGCCTCTTCTAGCTTCTTTCTCCTCCAATCTTCTTGTCAAATTCTAACTTCAAATTGGACCTATTTATTGGCCTTCTCCTCAAGAACCTGAATGGCTTGAGATCTTCAATAATCCTTTCTAAAATTTGATAAAACTCTTTCCCAAACCCTTTTTCCCTTTGGTCTTGTTTTTAGATGGTAATAATTGTCCCAAATTCTTATTTTCAAGAGCTTCTCCTTCTTGCAATTTTTAACCTTCTTCAAATCTTCTTTAATGGCCACTTCTTCAATAGGGATTTTCTAATCTTCTTCTTTCTCCTTCCAAATTTGCTTGAGACATCTTCTCTTGGATATTCAAATTTTGCAACTCTTCAATTGGACCTTTTCCTTAGTCCACCTCTATGTTATTTCTCAAATCTTCTATCTCCAAAATATGGAATTTCTTCAATGTATTTTTTTCTTGGATCTCCTCTTTCTCCAATCTTCAATAGGGCTTATCTTGGCCTCTTTTTCTCAATAAAGTTGCTTTATTTTTTCTTCAATATCTAATGGGGTATTTTTATTGGACCTCCTTAATCTTCAATGTCTACACTTTTACTGCAACCAAAAACTAATATTCTGTAATAAAATTTAGATAACAACAAGCAAATGCATCTAAATCTCTAGATCTCTAAAAATCAATAAAATTCACTAATTATCCTTCAATATAGTGGAATGAGATCTATGTTGAGTCTTAGTATTTACGAGTTTTTCTGCAACCCTATGGAAAGACTAGCCAAAAATAACTTTAAATTTTTAAAAAATGAAATCTCCCTATCTCTACTCAATCTCTCTTGTGGCTCTTCCTACCTCCTATCAATCTCCCTTATGCTTTGATATCACTGTTAGCTTTTGATGTTGGAAACTTAATGAGAAATCAACCACAAGATATAATATGAGTATGCTATATTAAATATATGATAATGGCATTATACTAAGCATATAAAAATCATAAGAAACTTTTGAAACTATTCATAAAACTACCATTAATGAAGACTCACAAAAATAGTACAATGATATAAAATGGAGGTCTCAAACTCTCCATATTTCTTATATGCTCTACATTGTATCTAGCATATGCTATCTACCATATAACTTATGCTATCTACCTTCTATACTTCTTATCTATCAAAGTTCTATATATAATTATGTGTGACTCTTTTCATTCCACCTACCTATGACTCTTCGTCTTCCTATTCTATGGACTTGTGTACAAATGGACAACATGCACATTTACATCATCAAGTACTTTGCACATTCTAACAATACTTGTGCATTTATTACATTGCATAAAGTAAATACTCAAACCCTAATCTAATACAAACGTCTAATCTAAAGATGTACCCAAGATGGTACATTTGTTTTTTAACATGTTGGAATTGGTAGCCACCACGAATCCAGGCAGGCTGTCCAGCTTTTATGGCCACCATAGTATTCTGCGATGTCCACCCCATAAGCAACCACACAGATCTTTGTATAGTCCATCACTATAACCACCATGCCACAATCATTTTAAATCTTTTACGCCACTGAAAGCACCAGGAAAGGGACAAGTACCCAAGATGGTACATTAGCATGTACTAAATAATATAATATATTCCAACAACAAGGAAAGAAGACATTAGTTACAATAATATCTCCCCCCAATAATGCTTGTCATAGTGGGTCTCTGTAGTTGAGGTAGATCCTCTAAAATTTCCCTCATCATGTGGAAGATGTCCACCCATATCCAATAACTTAGTTTCAATCCTTTGGAATTTTAGTAAACAATTCTTTGTTGTATGTCCTTCCCTCTTGTAGTATTTGAAAATGGTATTCAATTTCATTGAATACTTAGTCTAGCCCTTGGGCCTTTGTGTATTAGCCTAATTACATTTGAATTCCTTTGCATGAGCATGAATTTATGAATTAACACCACAATTCCTCAATGCCACCTAAAAATGAACTAGGAGAGAGAAAATTTGATCAATATTGAGAGTTTTTTTAGGTTCTAAAAATATAGGAATCATAAGAAATGTGAGGTGTAATATCTGAAAAGGAGAGAGATTAACAAGGATAATCTTCATGCATTCTACATCATCTTTCATTTTACCTCCAAAAGATGCAATATTTGCTCTTAAAGCCTTAAATCTCATAATATAATCCTCAATGTTATAAAACCCATTCAACTTGAGAGAAGGAAGATCTAGTTCCAATCGACTTACTTTAATAGTATAAAATTTTCCAAATAAATCATGTAATTTTGACCACACAATAATAGGTTCACATTCCTCTTTGATGTGGAAAAAAATTTTTGGTTCAATTAGCAAGAAAAATAGGCCAAGAATTTCTTCTTTCCCTTAATGGTGGGTTTCTTCATCAAAGGTTAATGTTTTATCTTCTTAAAATATGCACCATAGGTTCTTACACCATAACAAGATAATTATTTTTTCAATGAGTTTACATAGGTTTTTATAAGGGATTATAGTCCCATCGTACTAAGTGGGGTTTGAACCTTGGACCTCTCAAAGAGAGGCCAAAGCCCTTACCACTACAGTAAGCTTACAACTGTAATAGACCAGCCATTTGAGATGACCAAATACCATAGTTTTATCCATTAAAGTAAGTAACTAGGCCTTGGTGATCCATCTTACACAATTCAATTCCTAACACTATAGTAGGTCCATGAACTGATACCACTAGTGTGTAGAGCTTGAAAAATCGTACAATTTGAAAAAATGACTCAAAATGCTTTTGTATGCAAAAGTTATGGCATTTAGAAGATTTTTCCTAATGGACCCCCAAAAATAATAAAAAAAATTCAAACTTTAGAGAAGTGAAATCCAATTGCCTACTTTCACTTAGAGATCCATTCGCTAGTGTCTTCCACTTACCTTTTGTCACTTTAGGGCTTTTATACCTATGTGAATCCAACATTTGGTTGCTTTTGATTGGCTAAAATGATATATATATATATATATATATATATATATATATATATATATATATATATATATATATATATATATATATATATATATATATATATATATATATATATATAATGTTTGTTTTCAATTATGTTTGGATGCTAGGTCCGAGGTGTAGACCAATTGGTTCATCCAAATCCCATAAGGGGGGCGAAGGTCCAAGGTTCAAATCTCGGGCCTCGTCGGACTGAACGCTTGTCCCTTTCCTGGTGCTTTCAATGGTGTAAAAGGTTTAAAATTATTGTGGCATGGTGGTTATAGGGGCAGACTGCATGAAGATATGTGTGGCGACTTCTAGGGTGGATAACGTAGAATATTGTGGTGGCCATAAAAACTAGATAGCCTGCTCGAATTCGTGGCGGCTACCAATTCTACCATGTAAATACAAAAAAAAAAAATTATGTTTGGATGCCACATTGACCTCCATAGTGGTAGATGTTGGC
This sequence comes from Wollemia nobilis, assembly GCA_028583015.1. NCBI lineage: Eukaryota > Viridiplantae > Streptophyta > Pinopsida > Araucariales > Araucariaceae > Wollemia > Wollemia nobilis. The sequence continues at coordinate 11,643,965 of JAQPPZ010016709.1, read as the reverse complement.
TTTTTAAGCCTTAATACCAAAAAAATATCGCAAGTCCCAATATAAAATAACCATAATATTAAAGGTCAAAATAATAATATAGAGGTCCGAGGTGTAGACCAATTGGTTTGACCAAACCCTATAAGGGGGGCGGAGATCCAAGGTTCAAATCTCAAGCCTCGTTAGACTGAATGCTTGTCCCTTTTCCGGTGCTTTTAACGGTGTAAAAATTTTAAAATGATTGTGGCTTGGTGGTTATAGGGTGGACTACATGAAGATCTGTGTGGCAGCTTCTAGGGTGGACAACACAGAATACTATGGCAACCATTAAAATTGGATAGCCTACTAGGATTCGTTGCGGCTACCGATTCCACCATGTAAATTCAATAATAATAATAATAATAATAATAATAATATAAGAGTAGAATAATATGTGAGAAAATTAATGTGACTCATGGAGTATTATATCCATAAAATAGCCATAGTAATGTGACTCTTCAAGTACTTGACTATTGTTCTCCATATGACAAGTATTATGACCTTTGGCTTATCATATTGCCACTTGCATACTAGTCTCTTCACTTTCTTTTTGCATGCACACTTGAATCTACGACACATCTGCATGACTCTTACACTTCTACATGCACTCCTAATCTAAAACATTTGTGCACATCCTCACATTACATATTTGCATACTTACATACATGAAACTTGTACACATTCTCTCACTCTACACTTTCACTCTAACTTATATGACACTTGTGCATTTCCCACTATTGCACTCTTACATGATACTTGTGCATTTCTTGCACATTGCACTCTTACATGACACTTGTGCATTTCCTACACATTGAAACTTACATGAAAGGGAAATATAAATCATACACCTAAACTATAGACTCAAATATAATCTATTACATATTTACAATTATACCATGAAGGTACCATGGGGGTACATTAGCATGTACCAAATAATGTAATATTCCTCAACAATAGATATTTGAGAAAAATAGGACAAAAGTGTGAAGAAACAAAGAGGAAGAGGTTTGAAATTTCAACCTCTAGGTCGAGGATGACCTATGAATATAGGCTAGACACCCTTCCACGCCTTGATAATGGAAGCCAAAAGGCCTTATATCCCTTTATATTGAAGTCATTTTGAGTGTATGATAGAAACCTTATCCACACCTTTAAAGTCCTTTACCAATGCTTATATGCCACTACACAAATGCTCACAGGTACGATAGAGTGTTGAATGTGTCCTTGAAGGTGATCATTGAGTACTATAAAAAATTCACACCAAGTCAAAACTATAAGAGAGTGGGTGTTGAACCTCCATATTCTTTATGAATCAAATTATGTGATTATATGTTGTCCATATTACTTGTTAGCACAAATGGATTTGGGAGGTAAACCATCAAAAAAAGACTTTTTTTCAAAAATATATTTAACGAAGGTCTACACATCATTCTCAAGATGACAAGTCAGATCTAAAAGTGAATTTAAAAAGAATTCACATGGCAATTTGAGTGTTTATGCCATACATGGATTATAAAACTTTGGAGAATAATTTATCCAAAAATGTAGAAGTAGATTGGAGGCTTTGAATATACTTCCTGCATGACCAAGCAATGCCACTCCATACTTACTCTAATACCATGCCAAAATTCATAATTAATTTTTTAGAAATGAACAAAAGCAATCCATCCACTCATATCTTATAAAAAAGGCATAAAAAATGGTGAAAGAGAGAAAGATAAAGTGAGCACTACAAATAATCATTATATTATATGTAGATAAGAATTACAACACTTTGAGAATCAAAATAAGTGGTTGGGGGTATTTATACCAATACCAAAACCCCTTAACCTTAAGCTGACATAAACAAGAAAGTCTTTAAGGTTAATTACAAGTATATAAGGTGGGTTTAACCATAATAATGTTAACCACAATCCATAGGGATTACATAATATAATTTTATAATAAACTCAATACATTGTACGATGAGTGTCCTTAAGCCTATTCAATATTACATCATACAATGTTTTTCTTAAGCATGAATTATATTATAATTTCAGCAAAAATGACTATAACAATTTTATTCATTATCATGATTAAATTATTTAACCCTAGTACATCCTGAACTTGTGATAGAATCTATTTGGATGATTTTATAGCTACTATGTAAAAATATATAGAAATGTGATTGAATGCTTAACAGAGGTAGAATAAGGCCTATTTGTTGCTAATAAAATTGTTTATTATGTATAGGTGGCCGATTTAAGTTCTAAAAAAACTATTGATTTTGAGCAAAATTGTATTATAATGAGGCCTATTTATTATTGAGAAAATTATTATGTATAGGTGGCCGATTTAAGTTCTAAACAAACTATTGATTTTGAGAAAAATTGTGTTAGGATTTTGCATGACTTGTTGATTTTTTGCTAGTTTTACAAAAAGGGAATGCATATAGGTACTTGATCTGCCTAATTTTCCCTTCACAAATAACTAAACATTATTTTTATTTTTTTGGTAAAAAATAATTTATATTACGAAATTCAAATAGAAGAGATACATCGTTTGTGTTTCCACAGACACAACTTTTGATCTAAGATTTAGCAGAAGATATAATATTACATTCTATATCAACTAATATACTATAGTAACCCATGTATAAAACGAACAACCTAATACGGTGAATTACATCAATAAATACATCTAATACTACTACCATCAAGAGATTAAATAGAAAGATCTTCCTTAGTTCATGTTGCCCACCATCCAGGGGGATAGTCGTAACAACTGAGTTTACCTTTGTCTAGAGCCTAGTTAACCATGACATATGCAACTCTATTTTATTCTCTAGGGATGTGATTGTATTCCATAGATAGAAATCTTGTGTGTACCATATGAATCTTCTCTATGATTCTCCTAAGTCTTTAGTCAAGCTTCCTATTCTCTCTTGGATTCTTCAAATGATTGATCATGACTTATGAGTTGGATTCTATCTGGACCTTCTTCCAACCTACCTTAACTACCTCCTAGAGCCCTCTAAGGATGCCACAACCCTCTACTAGGTTGTTGGAAAGAATGCTAAGATTCTTTGCAAAGGTAAAAATAGGGATCCCATTCGATCATCTTCCTATCCTTATTGCACTAGCTCTTCTTGGATTCCCCCATGATGCTCCATCTATGTTAACTTTTCCCTAATCCTATGGAGTAGGCTTCCACTTTTCCTTTTTTACTACTTTCGAGTGCCTTATGGTTTCCATTTGTTGATTAACAACCTTAGGAATAATTTTTAATGTACTCATAATTTGTTCCAATTGTTGGTGGGGTTCTTGGGGATACTTCAATGTATGTTGGACTATCTTTGCTATATTGGTTGTGGTATTTTGCCAAATATAGTGGATGTCCTTAGAACATTGTTTGAAGATGTGGTTGTTCCTTTCCTTCCATATGTTCTAAAGTAGGAGAATAGTTTTTACCCATACTATCTACCTAACACATTGGTCTACTCCATATTGTGTAGTCCATCCCCTCCACATATGCTCTAGGATGGTAAAGCTATAATAATTAATACCAGGTAAGATAGCCATCATATTCCACAACTTTAAGGCTTTAGGACATTCAATAAATAAGTGGTAGTGTTTTGAGATTTGTAGATATTAAGGATAATTTATTGAGATGAGGGAATGATAGTGAGAGAGGGATTGATAATGGATCATAGAGGGATGCATCTATATCAGCTAAAGTTTACTAATGCCAATATAACTTAGACAACAAGTGATATATCAACCAGATCAAGTCGACACTCTTATGATGGCTCAGTCCTGATGGTTCACTCCAAGATGATTTCTATAATGGTGATAGATGATTGATGACAACATGGTTAGGATAACATGTTAGTAGTTATAGATGATGGCTCCATTGTAACATCACTTGATTGAAAACAACTAACATGATGATATGATGACTCCTTTCATGTCGATAATAGTCATGATGGTAATAAAAATTTTAGTTCCCCTAGATAATCTAGATTGAATTGGTATTGTATCAATATTGACTTATGATGGTGTCAACTATGTTGACATTAATATCAACGTCGACATTGGGAAATTTAGGATGACATTGAATCCTATAATGAATTGGCTTGCTTGGTTTTTATCTAAGAATTATACCTATAATAAGTTGTAACACAAGATAGAATCCTAACATACTACCAACATCCATAGAGACACAATTGGCACAAAAGAGTGATCTTGCATTATCATGGAGATTAGATACAGTTCAATCTCAAAATTGTAGCAATTCCATGCCCAAGATTACCAGTCTAGCATCTCTCTCTTACAATGGCTTTCTCTCCTCCTGCAATCGATACATTTTGAAATCTAGGGGGTTTATTTATACTATGGCCTTGGTAGTTATCACAACCAACAAGGCAAAACTACCAAAACTACTTTTCCTAAAACAACCTTAACCAATGCTAATTAACACAAATGTTAATATTTGTAATGATGGTTGCATTTACATTGCATTTCATTTCATTTCATTTTCAATTACATTTGACAATATGACATTATACTTGACCATATTACATTTCATTTGACTATTTTCCATGCCATTGTTTTTATGTAAAATATGTAGAACTTTTTACAAATAGTTTAATTTTTATTATATCTACATATATCCTCTCCTTTACATTAGTCAATGTCCTCAGTGACTTCCTACATTATTATGTTGGGGTCTTCATATCCTTTGGATCTAACACTTGCAAATTTTCCAATTATTGAACATGGAGCTCGTAGGCTTCTCATTCATCATGAAGCTTCTTGGCATAGTTATAATACTTGAAGAACACAAGCTTATACTGAGAGGGGGGTGAACAATATAAGACCACTTTTTACTTTTTCTTCCAATTCAATATTATGTCGTGTAAAGATAGAAATATCAATAGCAATAATCAAAGCAATGCATAGAAACCATACACAATAGAGACACCACAATTTACCTGGTTCACCCAATGTGGGCTACTCCACGGAGAAAATATTTTACTAAAACTTTCTCAATCAATATCTTTGGGAATCACTCCCAATTACAATATTTATGGATCTCTATCCAAAGGAGATGTTGATCCCCTAATCTCAAGTTCATGGATATATTCCATAGGAGAACTCTTTCCCCTTCTACTCTAGCTATGTGATATTCTAGAAGACTTTGTCTCTCTGCTGTATTGACTAGTGGACCTCTCTCCACTTGAAGACTCCTCACTCAGATCTATCTTCAACTATGCTATTGCTGGATCTCTATCCATTGAGACTATGTCCTCTATTTTTTGTCACCTCCAAAGCTTTGTCAATAGGCTCACAAAGAACCTACTCAATAGGCTCACACAAAACCTACTTAACAAGCTCACACAAAACTTGTCCAAATATGCTCTAGCAAGCTCACCAAGAACTTGCCCAAATATGCTCTAGCAAGCTCACCAAGAACTTGCCAAAATATGCTCTAGCAAGCTCACCAAGAACTTGCCCAAATCTGCTCCAAAAAGCTCACTAAGAACTTGTCCAAACACTGTCCTCAAATATGTCCCAACACTATCCTCAAATCTGTCCCAAAGGCCTTCTCAAAGGCTCAATTAATCATGCTCAAGTAGTACTCAAAATGAACTCAACAATGAATGGCAATATCAACTCAAATTAACTTCATAGAAGCATAAAGAGAATTGTTAGAGACTCAATATGTTCTAATCTCACTCTCAACCCAAATCAATCTCAACTCAAATCATAGAAGCATAAAGAGAATTGTTAGAGACTCAATATATTCTAATCTCACTCTCAACGCAAATCAACCTCAACTCAATCCAAGTCTTATAGAAGAGACTCAATATGTTCTAAACTTAATCTCAACTCAACATAGAATGATGGAATAGTTTGTTTCATAGAACTTGAACAATCACTTCACACATCACTTGACTAGGCTCAATCAAATCAACTCAACCAATCATCACAAGGAACAACTCTTTCTCACACAACCCTAGTCCAAGTATGTATCAACCAACTCAAATGTTTCCAACAATGCTCAACCAAAAATATCACATAACAATGATACTCATGTTATTTTATAACTCAAGTTATTTCACAACCAATGGGCTTCAACAACTATGCTTATCAAACAAGGTTTAGACACAATTCTCAATTTAGAAAACCTTGAAGCATTCAACCAACCACTTTTGAAAAGGAAACCACAAACAATACTTTTCTCTCCAATGATATTTTAGAAATCAACCACCATAAACAATCAATAGAAGAATGTGCCCATACCTTTTATGAATATGAAAAAAACCTCTTTGTAAATATGCCACAATCACAAAATTCTTTTACCAATCTTCACAAGCGTTAGTAGATCACAAAATAATCAACATTACTCCACTTTTCAATAATCATCACCAAGGCCTTTAATTGCACAACTTCCTTATCTATCCTAAAACCACTTGTACCATAAAATAAAATAAATTAAAACATTGCATAACCTTTTCACTCCCAAAACCACTTATACCATAAAATAAAATAAATCACAATATTGCATCCCTTGTCACCTCATGAAAGAATTAATCCTCTTGAAAACGAACAAGTCAAAATTCACTTTTGGAACCCCTTTGCAAAATAAGAAATATATCTTTACAAAATTGTTTATCCTTATAAATAAGTTATTCAAATAGCCCTTGAAATAAGCTTTCCGACGATATATAATATGCCCACTTTCTGAAATAAATTGAAACCTTTACATATATATATGCCAACCTCCATTAATTGCACATAGGTCGGCCCTCCATTAATTTAAACTTAAACTTTAAACTTTAATATATTCATCACCGGAGGTCCTTTTTCAATGAAACAAAATTCCACCTTGGCTTTTAAGAAAAGCCCTTTCCACATAAGCCCACCATAGTTTTAAATAAAACCTTTTATTTTGCCTGCCTTGGTTTTCATAAAAACCTTGTATATATCCATGCTCTCCAAAATATCATAGATGATTATATATGAAGTGCTTTTGCCACCAAAACCAAATATGATCCATGTGACATCAATGATCCATGTGAAATCAATGATAACATAAAATGCCTCAAATTAACTCAAATTTCCAACAATCTCCCCCTTTGTCATTGATGGCAACATCTTTAATGTAAACACCACAGTCACTGCAAAAACCACCTATGAGAATCAAAGTTGCTCCCCCTGACTCAATAATCTCTATGGAGGTTGCTCCCCTAGCTCAAATATCTCTTTGGATGCTGCTCCCCCTAACTCAAATCTCTCCCCATTACTCAAATATCTCCCCCTTTGACATCAATGGTAAAAGGGACACCTATGGGGCTAAAATATATGACTCTTAAGCTTAGCCCCCCTCACCCCCTTCTATTTTGAGGTGATTAATTTTGGGGTGAGAGTAATTTTACTCCCATATCATTTTGTTTCTTTCCTCTATCAACTTCATTCCATGTTTTTCTGATATCCTTCTCTTGATAAATTACTTGATCTTCTTATCTAGAACCTGTTTGACCTTCTTGCCTTGAACCTGTTTGGAATTGAGTCCTACACCATTTTGCAATATGCCCAAATTTATTGCAATTAAAACATTTGATATTGTAGCCTATGAATGGTGCCCATGTCCTAAATTCTTTCTTGAAGTAATTTCCATATTCATTCCTTTCCTGAACCCTGTATTGTGAAGCTCTATTTTCATGACCATTATGACCATGACTTATAAAATGTGTAGCTCTAAAACTAAAACCATGTTGCTTATTTCCTTTGCACTGAAAAGCTCTATGACCAATCATGTTGCATGGGAAGCAATTTCCCTAAAAACCATACCTTATTCCCTAAAATTTTATTCTAGAAAAATCAAACTTCTTTGATCCATAGATCCTGTAATGTATAGCCCTGTGTCCAAATCCATTACAAGAAAAACAATGTCCTTGAAAAGCCTTTTGTTCATGCCTTGGTTCCTCATACCTTTATTGACCATTATCCTTATGATCATCTTCAACTTGTACATTTCATTCTTGAACCTTCTTTGTAGCATCTAAAGCCTCTTCCTTAGTTTCTTCCTTGCCTTTTTCTTCAAGAATTTCTTTTCCCTTTGACATTGATTCACCTATCTCAAAACAAGAACCAAACTGAATATTTGGAGCCATAGTAACTTTGGAACTTTCCTCACAAATCTTAGGTTCTTCTTTGCTTTCATCTTTTAGAACTTCCTTTCCTTTTGATCGTGATTCCCCAAACCTGAAATATGAGACCTTTGGTGCTTTGAAACCTTTCCAAAACTTGTGCAACTTATCCTTGGAGTCCTTCACTTCCAACCTTAAGGAAACAACTTCATGTTCTAATCTTTCACATTCTTGCTTCCTTACCTTTAATTGTTCAAGCATATCTTCTTCAATTTTCTTTGCCTCTTCAATCGTAATTTTTAGATCAATGAGATCTTGTAGGAGCTTTGCCTTCATCTTCTCATCCTCTTGTGCTTGAGCCTTTAGTCTTGAGTTTTCTCATTTTATTTCTTCAAAAGCTTGTTATGACACTTTCTTTTCTTCATGATCATAATTGTACTTGTTTTCCTCTTCATGATAAATTCTTACTTGAGATTCTTGCTTTTGATCTTTAGTAGGAGCTTCTTCTTTTTCACTGACTGAAAGAATTTCATTATTGCTGCTAGAAGCACTGATTGCTTCTTCCATATACAATTTCTTCTTGTCATGCCTACCTTTTTCATACATGTTTTCCTTTTCTTTTTTATGATTGCATTCATCTTCACTATTTTGATTGTGTCTGTCTTCCTTGAGTTCCATTTCATCTTCACTATCACTAAAGCCATTGCAGTAACTTGAGACATGATCGAGTTGACCATAAGCATAATATATTTTTTTTGAAACCTTGAATGCTGCATTTTGAGCAACAATATCTTTGAAAATCCAGTCAAGTTCCATTTCCTCTCTATTGCTGCTATACCCATTTTGTGGACAATAAAATGCCCTGTGACCAAGCTTACCACACTCAAGACATCTTACTAATTTTTCTTCTAGTTGATCTTGAAAGTTAGGCACTTATAGCATTATATGTTCAAATAAGCCATCATATTCTTCTTAAATATATTTTTTATCTTAAAATATATCTTTCATTTTCCCTGAAAGGTCAATTGATTTCTTTGTTGCTTTCTCTTCTATGATCATCTATTGATCCAACGATAGATGTGGCTAGTTGCTTTCTCTTGTAGCTAGTATCGATTCTCCAAGAAGCATTTTTGTTATGATGTTTCTTCTTGTTTGGCTAGACTTCCATTGTGCTCATCACTTTGTCCTTCCTCCATCGTAATAGGGTTCAGTTAAGTTCCTACTAGCTGACCTACATTATTTTTTTAATCGGTGTTGGTTCTTACATCATCTTCTCCTATTCTCCCCTTCTCCCTGATTCGTTCTACTATTTGTCCCATATCTTACACCTCTATTATAGTGAGCATTTCCTTGAATGAACGGGCTCGTAATGTCTGAGTTATTAATGTTTTATCATAAAAAAACTCTAGGGGCATGATAGGTGATGCTAAGGATTCACAAAACTATGCTTCAACAAAAAAATTTGAGGTTCCATTACGAACATCCCTACTTGTTCCCTCTTATGGCACTATGGTAAGAGGTTCCAAAATCGTGAAGCCCTCTTATTGTATCCTAATAACCTATTGTAGTGGTACAACATGTGCTTGCTCCAATATCTACTCAATACCATGCACCACAACCTAAATTTTTGAAATATTTTTTTCTATAACCTTTGAATGAAATTTTATGACTATGATGGTGATGGTACTCGTGATATGAACTTCCTCCTCTTTAATATCGGTGGTGCAACTTCCTCCGCTTCTAATTCCTCGACTGGTCCATATTCAAGTGAGGTTTTGTTGAACCATTGTTTCACTCTTTGCTTTTTATTCAAATTATTCTTCTTTAGGTATAGTTTGGCATCCATCCACCTTAGAATTATTGGTGCTAACTCCAATAAATATTTAGAAGGGTTCAATCCAGGGATATCCTTTCTTGACCTATATACAACATTCCAAAATAATCCAATTGCATGAATACCATTAAGAAATTCTTGGTGGTACACATCAAAATTATCTAGATACGTATCACCAAATAGGTTTCCCAATCATAAGCTATACCCCTCTCAATACCTTACAAGTAGGGTATTAGCCAGATAGGTAATTTTAAGGTTTGTTGCTCCCTAGAAAATATTGCCATCAGTACATTCATGATATATTGGATTCCTTTATCCTTCAGTTGATTTGGTTTCACCCCATGAATTTCATGTGACATCAAAGTATCAATATCTTCCTTCAAATCCATGACACTCTAAATCAATTGTTGACTTTTATTAGAGTTTTGACCCTTTCGTTGACTATTGGATGCCCACCCTTAGGTACCCCACATGTTATTTTGAAAATTTTGATTGAAAAACCACATATATATTGCTTTCTCCCACCTACATTGCATTGGCATGCTTGGCAAGGTCATATTTTAACAACATTTGCAGCAAATACTCCTTGTAAAATTATTTGTTGAAGTTATGGACTTGCAGTATAAAATGAATACCTGCATCTTTGATATTTTACCTAAGAATATTTTTTCGTGGTGTCTACTCCCACCACTGCCTTCAACCAGTAGCATGAATCTAAGTGATGTCTTTAAGAGGTATTTTCTCTCACTCAAGTTGTCAAATCTCCCTCTCCTTTGGATTGTGAACAACAATTTGAGAGCACATCTATTTACCTTGAGTTTGTCCCTGCTCAAGATTTTATTTCTCTCCGTGTATCTCTCCACTAGTTTGAGAATTCTCCTGGTGATGTTGAAGTTGTTTTCAAGACACAAACTCCTATGGTATTTCCTGTCATGGTGTTTCATGTGTTGTCTCTCCCAAATTGTTTTGGATTGGTCAATTTGGTTTGAATTGGACAACTTCTACTCGTTTTCCACCAACCTTCTTCTAACAGTGAAAACAATTTTGGTTTACTACTTCTTCGGATGTGTGACAATACTGCTAATGATGACAGGCTCTTCTTGTCAACTCGTCTAATGATAAATATTTCTAAGACAACATGCTTAACGATAGACTTTATCTATCAACTTGTCTAATGGTAGACTATTATTAGTCAACTTATCTGACAATAAATATTCCCTATTCAACATGCCTAATGATAAACTCTCCCTGTCAACTTTTTTGATGGTAAACTATCCTCAACCGACCTTTCTGATGGTAGACTTTCCCAACCAACGTGCCTATTGATACACTCTCCCTGTCGACTTGTTTGATAATAATTTGCTGCTATCAACTTGTCTAACGATAAATTTGTTGTAGTTGACTTGGAACAACAATCTCCTAGCTAATCCGAAGGTCTACTGATGACAATGGTAATGATGATGGCTATCGATTCCTCATAGTCATGATTTGTTTCTAGTTTATCTTTAGTTGCACTCAAATCGTATACTTTTGTCCTCTTATGACCACACACTTTATTTTTACTTGGTTGCAATCATCCACAAATACATCTGACTGCGAATGTGTTAGAAAAATTACCCTTTGAATGCATGTATAACTATTGTAAATTATCATGAAGCCTTAATGTCTATCAGTTCTCTATGGCTTATGGTGTTCTTCTAATATGAATTTTTTTTATGCACATGTTGCTTTTTTCTAACGAATCTTCTCGCTCTTGCTCCTACTATGTGAATGATTTAGCTTCATCTGCTTGCAATGAGCATTCTTATTATTAGTAATATCAATTTATAAGCCTTGCTTTTTATCATTTCTACCCATGCAAACCATTCAGTAACTACCATTATATGTTTAAATTGTAGCATATTTGCCACCTCGTCACCTTGCATGTAATTGTCATCATTTTTCTTTTTCATATTTTTCTAATTTTATCTTTTCTAATTTTTGTTTTTTTTCTATTTTTCTAATGTACATCATGGATCCTTGACATGTGTTATTGACGTCATGTGAATCACATGGCTATGCCTATGTGAAATTCTAACATTTATTTTGATGCATCCTCTTGTTTATGACTATCTATTTCCTCACTTGTTGAATCATTGTCCCCATAGATCGATTCTATCTACTCTATTTCAATGATTCCATAAAATTTGGATTTTTTTAAGATGCTATTTCCATTTCTAATTATATCCAGTTCTTCTCACAATACGCTAATATATCCTCTCTTCCTCTTGATGTTGACCTCTTTCCATATGTAGATAATTAAATGACCGATGATCTGCTCCATTATCACTCTCATGACGGATGCCTTGTATGTTATCATTATGTTGGTCATATACCCTACCATCATCCTGATGATTAATGGTCCTACCTTCATCATGATGACCAAATATTATGTCATCTTCATGATGGTTTCTTTCCCTACCATTGTTATGATGATTTCTTGTTATGTCATAATTCTAATGACAAACTATAATCCTATTTGTAGGTTGTTGGCTTCTTTTTTGGTTGTCATCATGCCTCCTTATTTATTCTTCCCATTGGTGTATCAGGCTTAGAACTAGAGTTCTTGGTGGTACTTGACCTCAATTTCAAAATCTTTGTCTCCCCCAAAATATTATAAAACATCCTCCCCTCATTTTTGATTGAATCTTCCTTATGTTGGACTATCAAACTCCCAATTGTCTAGGATTCCTTCGATTATTTAGTTATTCAAGATAATATATTTGATTTCCATGGGCTTGGCAAGGTGGTACTAATGAGGTATCCTCATGAACTCATGGTTGTTGGTTGTTTTGTACTACTTTTGCAAATAGTCCTTGTAGTCTATTTTGCTGATTAGTCAACCAATGGGTAGCAAGAAGGGAATTTCCCCCTTGAGTTATCAGGAAGAAGATCAAATGGACTCCCCTTGATCAAGTATACTCTAGTTATCTAGAAGTCCTATTGAAATCCTTGTATTAATCAAGTTACCTCTATTTATTTCTTAATCGATTAGTTTTTCTCTCATAGGTTGCTCTTCATGATTTTGATTTCATGGTGATAACTGCCTTAGAATTATCAATATTTGATCTATCCACAACAATTTTATATACCATCTTGCATATTTAAAATATCTTTATGGTTTATAGTGTACTAGTGCACCTTTGTACTAGTCTAAAAAGTCAGAATCAGTGCTAGAATCATTCCCTTCACCTGTTGTATACCTAGACCACCTAGATGTTTCCTACACTCTTCTTTGCAACCTCCTTACTTCTCTTCTCTAACTTCTCGATTGTCTTGTAACAAATTGGTACTCTTGTACATTCGATATCCCTTTTGATTCTCTTATTATTTCATTATCGCCACTTGAATTATCTTCCATTCTTTCTTCCTCCCTCTCCTAGGGCATTAGTGGTTCATTATTTCAATTACTTAAACAATTTTGAGGAATCCTACCCCTAATTTTTGACTTTGTGCTTCATCCCTTTGCCTTCTTATTGCATGATTAGAACTTGGTTATGGAGTACTGGGATCCCTAGGAATGTTTTCATCATTGCTTGAGTTCTTAATCCATCCTCCATTCCTCGGTTGTTCTGGTAGTTTCCTAACATCTCTCCATAAAATGATAGCAATTTGTTCCTTGCTCACCTGATGTTCAATAGAATCAGTAAGACCTTGTTATGGTCTATCCTTCCTTCTTCGTAATTCAATCATCTCATCTTGCTCTAGTGGCATCATGTTCCTCTGTCTTCTAGACCTTCTCGTCAATGGGGAATTTTTACAATTGAATTCTTAGAATTTCTAAAGATGAGCTACTAGAGTCTAAAGAGAAGAGTATACTATTTGATGGTACTTCTTCATTGCCATTGATGCTTCTCCTTAACTATTATCTTTGTATTTCCAATTCTTGGTCAAATTCATCCAATTTTGCTCTTCATAATTCTTCTGTTTCATTTATCCATTGCATTTTTTCATCTAACTCATGAACCACTTGTTCTATTAGTAGCATATTATTCATTATTAATGTCTCGTATTCTTCCTATAACCGACGTGTCTCCCTAATCATTTGTTTCAAAATTATTGATTATTCGTTTGGAGTCCCATCCCTCATATCTCTTGCACTAGATTTTCCTTCATGTAATGCAACATCTATGAGGGTTCAAAGTCTATCATTGCCTTCATTATTCAAAAATCTCACATGAACTTCTAATATTTTGCATTCCCTAGGTCAAGGTTCCAACTCCATTTGTTTGATTATAGGTTCTCCTTCTGTTTTGAGTATCCACTCCAGGTTTATTTGTTCCTTCTCTCTAGTGCTATGATCATCTATTCTACTAGACTCTCCTCGTTTGTAAAATCACATTTCTAGTTGTGGTACTTTTGTCATCCTTCCAAAAATTTCTCCGTACGATGATTCTAAGTTGATCACATTCACTTGTGCCTTTACTTTATACACCTTTAACTTATAACTATTCACCATTTTGGGTCAGATTGTACCATCCAATTTATTCAATCGAACAACCCCATTGTATAGTACTACCTCTACTTGGAAGGGTCCAAGCCATAATATCTTCAATTTTCTTGGCTTGATTTCTCTTTTCCTGTTAAATTTTAGCACCAGATCTCCAGTCTTCAAGTCCATATTCCATAAATATTTATTGTGCCAAAAATTTTGTCATCCTTGGAAAATATTTGTTGCCCATTGTGCCATCACCCTCTTCACCCCTAGTTTCATGAGTGTCATGAGACTTTATTCTATGTTCTCATAATCACTCAAATGATTCTCCACTGCTACCCATAGACTAGGCACAAGGAATTCAATTGGTATGAGTGCCTCATATCCATGCATTAACTGGAAGGGTGTATGGTTTATTTTTGGCTTGAAAGTTATCATGTATGCCCACAAGACCATTAGCAATTGTTCCTTCCTATCAGTGCCTTCCATGTTGCATATATTATACATTATAAAAATCAGGACCTTGTTGGTTGTATTTGCCTATCCATTTACCTTGGGATAGTATGAACTAGACAACGAATGGAAGATCTTGAATTTCATAGTCAAGTTCTAAATAATTTCATTCATGAAATGACCTCCCCTATCACTCGTCAATTGTAGGAGAATTTCAAAACTCATGATAACTTATTTTTATAAGAAGTAAGGAATAATTCTTGCACAATTATCTGGTAGATCCCTTGCTTCTACCCATTTTGCTAGGTATTCCATATCCACTACAATGTATCGATATTTTCATTTTTAGCTTGTTTGAAGTGGTCCCATGAAATACAATCTCCACATTTCAAAAATTTATTCAGGTTGAGAAGGGTGCAATGGTATGAAATCCCTCTTTAATGGCTTCTCCATTATTTGACATGCATCACATGCCTTCATATATTCTTTGGCATTGTGATAGAGAGTAGACCACCATAGTACTACTAACAACAACTTCCTTGTTGTTGCATATAGGCCCATGTGACCTCCAACAAATCCCTCATGTGCCTCCTTCAATGTTTGTTGTACTTCATCCTCCATTACACACCTTCTCAAGATGTGGTCTTCTTCCATCTTGTATAATAAGCCTAGAATCAATGAAAATGATGTAGATTTTGTAATAATATTTCTTTGTTCTATTGTCGTCATCTCCTTTGATGACTTTCTTATAGATAAATTTTACTCGATGTTCTTATACCATGTTGGTACCACACCTATCATAAATAATTGTGCATCAATAAATTCATCTTGTACAACTTCTTGTACAGGTCCTTTGTAGTAAATCCTTGATAGTTGGTCCATTATTACATGTTTCTTCTCTGGTATAACTATCACTCAAAACATAAATTTCTATAATACGATGAGCCACCTGCTAACTCATCCATATATCATCGGTTTTTTAATTAAGTATAGCAATGCTTGATGATCTACGTAGAAGGCAAATGGGTTGGCTAGCAAATAGTGTCTGAAATTTTTTACTGCATAAACCATTCCTAGTGCTTCTCATTCTATAGGGCTATAATTCTTCTCTGCCCTAGACAATAATCAAATTGTAAAATAAATGGGTTGATCCATCCCAAACTATTCTTATTGGGCTAACGAACATCCAATCATAAAATTTGAACCATCATCATGAACATAGAACTCTTTCTCCCAATTTGGATATACCAAAATGGGTGTTTCCACCAAGTGTGCTTTGAGTCCTTCAAAAGTCTCTTGGTGTTCCTTCGTCCACTTAAAAGGAAAACTCTTATGCATGAGAGCATCTAGAGAGTAGGCAATTTGTGCATAGTTTTTGATAAATCTTATTAGTAGCCTATTGTTATTAATAAGGTTTGTATAGAGCTCATATCATGAGGTTCCACCATCAACAATATGACCTATATCTTGTCTAGATATAGCTTCAAGCCTTCTTGACACACAATATGTACTAGTAATTTTCCATAAGGCATCAAAAATACACACTTTCCTAGGTTTAGTGCTATTTGAGATCTACTACACAAACTCATACATTCATCCAATGCCTTTAAATCTCTATTGTTTTGTCATACAAGGACCAATCATCCAAAAAAACTTTAATGTTTCCTATGGATATTTTATCAAAAGTATATAATATGATCCTTTGGAAGATATTCAATGCTTTACATAATCCGAATGGCATTTGGTTGTATGAGTATATGTTATTTTCCACTATGAATGTGGTCTTCAACTTGTCCTCATCCACAATATATATATGATTATAGCTCAAAAATCCATCCAAAAACAAATAGATTTCATGCTCGACTACTTCTAGTATAGAGTCTATAAATGGAATCAAGAAGGGATATTTTATCGTTATGGTATTCAAACTCTAAAATTCCACACAAATATGGATCTTGTTTGCTTCTTTCTTCAAGGTAATAATTTTAGGTGATACCCACTCATTTATTGTAACTTTGAAGATGATGCATGTGTCCAACATTTTATCTATCTTGACATTCATGAGAGCTACATCCTTTGGATTCATCCTATATGGACATCTCCTTTCTGGATGTGCACCCTTGATAAAAGGAATCTTGTGTATTCATAGTTCTATTGGTATTCCCTTCAAATCCTTGTAGGTCCATGCAAACACATATTTGTACTACATAACAATTTTGAAATTTGTTGCTTTTAGTATAGGATCTCAATAATATCTATGTTTGAGCATCTTTTCTTCACTTTTATTACCAAGGTTTACCTACACCATCATTGGTCCTTCGTATTTGAAATTTATTGCTTTTAGTACAGGATATAAATCATCTCTATGTTTGAGCATCTTTTATTCACTTTCCTTACCAAGGTTTACCTACACCATCCTTGGTCCTTCGTATTTGACTGATTCAGGTTCTTCAATCACCTTGAGTACATCAATGGGGTGGGTTGGTTTATCTTCAATTACCGCATCACCCATAGTATACTCTAAAAAATTCTTTAAAAATATCCACTTCTCATTCTCTTGGTCCTTTATTGTTGATCTCTTTTGACTACTCTGACCTTTCTCTAGTTCCTTCTTTTCTTCATCTTGGTTTTTATCCTCAGTGTGGATGCATAAGTATTGTGGTGTGAATACTATATATTATTCCATTTGCCAATGAAGTAATATTTTTTCATAATCCCTTTCATATTTCATGTACTTCAACCACAACACTCCTTCATCAAGCTCGTATTCTATTTCACCATATGATGATGAACTTTCTGATTCATTTGAGGTTAAAATATCTTGGTTTATGGATTAATTCTTGAGGTTAATCATGTACTTATGTTGCACCTTCTTGAATGTAAGGTGTTATTTTTCCTAATTATGGTTTACTTTCACCATCCACATCTGAGAAATGCATCATATACAAGTTTTTGCATTGTTATTACCATGAAATCCAAGGTGAAATCTTGTTTTTCTACCCATACTTTTTAATTTGTCAACACATCTCTTGTATCTATTTTGTATTGATTAGCTCCATACAACCTAAAATTTGGAGATCGTAATGTTGGTTACCCAATGATTTTCCATATCTTTTTAGGTGTGGCATTAATGCTTGATCCCCCATCTATAATTACTTTCATCAACTTATGGTCCAATATCCCCATGTGAACCAAAGTTGGTTTCTTCCTAGACTCAATAATAAATATGGTAGGGTCAATAAATTTTTAATGTTTAACATTGTCTACTTCCCATACTTCTTCCCTTATTCATATTCATCATCTTGCCTACTATGGTATATAATTTGGGTACTGCACTAAGCAGATTGGATACTTTTACTTCCTTGGCCATGCTTAGTACTTGTGCTACCAAGTGTTCCATTGATGATTGTTTGCTTGTTATTACCTCAGGTTTTTTCAAAACTTTTTCTTGAAGTAATTTTTCTTGCTTGCCCTTCTCAAGCTCCTCCTTGACCATATTGTGAGATTTCTACCATTACTCCTTTTCTTTGGTAGGGTTTGAGTAGTTCTCCAATTTTTGAGTGTGAGATCTTGAAACTGCTAGGACTTGCTTTTCTTTTTCTTAGTTGACACTTCATAAATATAAATTAGATTGACATTTTGTGTTCCACTGGGACTTGCTTTATTCGAGCAATTTTCTTTCTTGTGGTTACCCGTTCCACACCATCGACACATGTTAGTAAAATTATTTTTATTTGGGTCCCCTCCAGTTTGTGTTTTGGAATAGCTTTTCATAAAATATCTCCATTCTTAGCACTTTTGATATTGTATGATAGGTCTTCCATATGAATCATACTAAATTCAACTTTTTCCTCCCTACCTTCCTCCTTGGTGATTATTCCTATATATGCCACTCATTGCACCTTGTCCATTTTTGAAGTATTCGCCTACTCTTTCTACTACACCATCATGATTTGGTGCCTTGCTCCCTTCAAGTTGAATGGATAATCTAAGACTAGGTGTCCTGCTATATCACATATATTAGAATACATGTTCTTTGGACAATTGAAATTTCTATGTCCTAATTTACAATCCAAACACTAAATGTTATTTCTATATTTTATTACTCCTCCTTTTACTTCTTTCATTATTTTATCAAACTCTTTTCTAAAAGAGTAGATAGAGCTTTAAACTTTGCCATCAATATCATTGTCTGATTCTTTATTCCTCGAATGCCCCACAATTCTAGTTGTTTAATTTACTTCACTCTCAATATTTTTGCTTTTCCTAGGGCTTCAACATATATGGAATAAGGCACAATATTCATCTTCTTATATTTGGGTAGAAGTTCGTCTATGAATCATTAATTTACTAGTCCATCAGCTAGTGGTATCTGCATTTTATTGACTAATTGTTTCAATCTTCAATTGTAATTTTTGACATGCTCTTCCAACTTTTATTTTGTAGCATAAATATTTATAATGATTTTAGTATCATCATGTAGTGGTGGGAAATCATTTATAAATTTTTCTTGAATATTTTCCCATTGTTCAAAAGGTTGTGTACTTTCTTTCTTCAAGTACTAGTCAATTTCCATTCCCTGCAATATAGTAGGAAATAAATGTAACCATTCAATCGGTTGTGTTACTCCATTTGCTTTCCATATTGTAGTATGAGTACCAATGTGTCATGTTGGATCTTCTTTCCCTTCTCTAGTAAAGGGTGGGTATTTTTGTTTGCCTGCTCTATTTGCAACATGCATCATTGGGTCTATCTCAACCTCTTTGTCACTTGATGATGGTTATTATGGGATTATATCCTATGCTCTTCCAATTATGGGTGTTTCCACTTCTTGTTCTAGTGCTTCTCATCCATATAGTGTTTTTCTAAACTCTCGTCGATCACTACTTCATGATCTCCTTATTGAGTAAATGATATGTGGTTCTGGTATTCCTCCCCAAGTGTCCACGCATGGTTGCTCAACTACCAAACTCCTATATTTTACACCTATTGGCAAACTCCTCTCCACTATATCAGGTGTTACCATCTGCTCTTTTCTTGCTATGTAAATTTCTCATGCTATACTAATGTCTTCTTCAACTATTGGGTTTTGCACCTCATTCTCCTTTACCAGCAATAATGTCTACCACATTTCTCTCTCAGCTCTTAGGATTTTATCATCCAAGGGGTTCCACACCCTCTTCATTTTTGGTTTTGTAAATTTATCTCTACTTTGTGTTCCTTGGTTCACTATTCTTGCACTTCTCTTTACATGTTTCGCAATTTGTGTATGATTACTTCATCATCATCCTTGCAACCTTGAATCTATAATTCACCTCATTTTTTATCACACTCTTATTCTTATCAACCTAAACTTGATCTAGCCAATGGTACTAAATGTAGACAATGGTGAGGATTTCCAAAAATAAGAGAATGATAATTAGTGATAGGACTGATAATGACTCATGGAGGAATGCATCTGTATAGGCTAAAGTTTATTAACAACAATACAAATTAGATAGCAAGTGATATATCAATCAACTCAAGTCAACACTTCTATGATGTATCAATCATTACTACTCATTCCAAGAAGGCTATTTATAACATCCCTCCCAAATCACCTAATAGTCCCCTTACTTTATTTGCAAAAATGTGGTACTGTTGATGGATCGGTGAATGCAGGAATAGGTTAAATATATTGAAGGACTGATCAAATAGATCAGGCACCTCCTCTTGATGGTAAATGAAGGGCAAAGGTAAAATTTAAGGTGGGAAAATATGATGAGCGATAGAGTATTTTCAGTTATAGGACTAAAAGACCCTATTAGCAATACACCTGTCCAGCGATCCATATAGGTGCATTCATGTAGTTGCATATAGGATGTTATGTTTTGCTTTGAAATATGTAGAAATGGTTTTCTAAATATTTATTCCTTTGATAATAATATTAAAATAACCATATAATAAATAAAAAATATAAATAATAATAATAAATGAAAATAAATAAATATATATAAAGGATATACATATGAAAAATAATTTTAAAAGATTTTTTTAAATAACAATCTGCTCATGCATTTGGTGGACCACTTGGCAAGAATGGAGCATGGACATTCATATGTTCCTTCCAAGTGTTAAACATATTTTACCTTATTCATCTATAAAATCAACTGAGAGATCTAAAAAAAGGATCATCTTCTTTTCTTTGGGATGTTCGAAAAAGGTTGTTGGGAAATATTTTGCAGAGAAAGGAGTTATGAATAATATATCTCAGGTCAGGTTCTAGTATAAATATTTTTTTGAAATGTTGTAGGATATATGGAAGTTGAAATACTTTTTAAATATTATGCGAGATATTTTGTTTTGAAAGCGAGTTAAGTGTCTCCATAATTTGAGTTAAATTTCTATGAAATTTCTGTAAAAGAAATGATAATTTACCTTTGAAAGAATGAAAATAAAATTGATTCGAATGTATTTGAAACTTGCATAAATTGAATTACATTGGCGGCAGAGGAAGTATGCTACTCACTGTGATACATTTTGGATTAAACTCTCATAAAAATTGTAGCTCTGAGTAGAAGATTAGAAAGGGCCACTCAGTATTTGCAATGCCCTTTATATTATTCTTCCATGATTTAAAATAATTGTGTTGTATACCTTTGTTTTATAAGAGTCATGTACCCTGTAGAATTGCTTACTTATTTGGCCTTTGAATGGATTTCGAATTTATGTTTTTGGACTATGCTAAGAAGCTTGTTTAATATAGTATGTATTTTGTTTTGTTGCCATATGCCCTCTATGTTGTGTAAGAAGTTGTGTACTGACATCTTAGTGTAAATGTTGCTTCTCTTTTGGTAAACAAACTGTTTGGAATAATTAGATGAGAGAATATCATTGTATTTGGTAGAATTGAAGTGTCAAAGTTCCATTGTTGTGTAAATTAATTAACTTTGGTTATGATGATGACATATTTTATATATGAGGCCTTGTTGTGGGAATTTCCAAATGGATGTACACAATAATTTATGAAGATATTGATAAGTAGAATGATGAAAATTGTCATGTATGAAAAATGTGTAAATGAATTGTAACCTAGCTGAACTATATAGGTTTAATAAAAAATTTAGGTAAATTATACTCTCTCTCTGATGTTTCATATAGACCATGGAGAGTAATGTTATGCTTTTCCTTTTAGAAAAAATTAACCTGCTTTGAATTGACAAATGAAAATTGAACTAATATTATTCCTCCAAAGGATAGGATCTCACCACAAATATGGTTGAGTTGAGTTAGTCCAACTGGTGTGGAATGTAACCCTAGTAGGAAGGAAAAGGTCGTACTTAGACTAGTAATGATAAATTGGTTTACCACCAATTGAGATGAGTAAACCAATATAAAAAAAAGTAATATTAAACTTGAAATAACTTGAAGAATGAAGTATTCTTTCTTGGCAAAATATTTAAGGAAATAACACTTGGACCATATAACCTTTATTTTCAAAATCGTTTACTATTAATATGTCGTATAGGGCCACAGTTTCATCCCTGAAACCACCTTGTTAAATGTAGTAAAATTGAGAATTGCTTGGATCTTATGAGTTGTCTGATATCAATGTCAGTCCAAGAATGCATAGTGTATCTTTCTTATTTTACTAATATTAACCACTACTTAAATTAGGGCTAGAAGGATGAATAGAGAAAACCCTTATGTTTGTTGGGAAGTATTGTCAACTATAGATTAGATCAACATTTGTTCCATGTGTTCAAATAAAAGTAAGATAATATTCTATAAGGTGTAAGACCCTAGGACCCTTTGATAATTGAATTGCTTAATATATACATGGTTTACCTTATTTGGAATAAGGTTAAGTGAAAATCAATACCCATTTAAAGGTTATATTATGTGGAATTAAGTTTAAAGTTCAATATCACATTATGTAATTTATAATAATAGTTTCAAGTAAGGTTATTATGAAGGATATTTGAAATATCATGGTATTGTATCAAAACAAAGTATGTTTTGCAAATGCAAACGAGACAATATTCATATCAAAAGAAATTATAGTTTATTTCTTTTTCTTCGTAGATAGTCTAATGGCTTAGTAAGAATACATTAAACTATTATTAAATTTAGGTCTTACAACAATTTTAAAATAGTTAAATATTCTTAGAGTATTAGTCAAACCAATAACTATGTCTTTAATTAAGTGAACAAAGTAGTATTCCTATAGGGCTCAACTTACTTTTTGAGGTTTTAAATTAAATCAAGTTTCTCTATACTTAAAAATATCATACTTAGATTAAAATAAGGATGTTTATGAAGCGTATATGGTTTAATATTTGTCCTCTTATCATATTAGCGGAGTAATAAAGAACACTAAGTTATGAATAGCTTGTATTTAATATTTAAATTTCATTAAGATTCGATTGTACAACCTTATTTTATAACCAAAGGGAGAATGGAAGAAAAATAAATCATAACTCTATTTATGTCTTAAAACCATAGATACCAAAGAAGTATTATTTTTCCAAACATCAGGTAGAGTGACTATAAAACAAGCTTGAATAGATGGACTCACTTGCACCTGACTCTGATATTGTGAAATAGTTGAATGTTGTGAATTGACTTCAATCATTTTCCAGTAACTCTATTAGGGACGAGAAGGTCTTGTTATTGTGAACAAGTAACGAGGGATGGAATGGGACACTCTCTCTAGATTGAAATGCAAGTGGTGCATGAGGGTGTCTCATGATCCAAACTCAGGTGGAAAATCATTAGTAGATTTTTGGCAATTTCAAGAGTAGTTGAACCCCAAAGCTAAAAGTTCTAGTGGGTGTTGGAATGGGACAACACTTCATCACTTGGAGTGAGGAATTAGTTACTTGGTCCTGAACTAGAGAAATGGTGGGCCTTAAATGGATCCAAGGAATGTGGATATTTAGTTAAGCACTAGGTCTACAAACACTAAACCATAGCATGTGACAAGTACATACAATGAGATAGAAAAATCCAAAAACATAACATGCTATAGGTGGGGAACTATGCATCCACTCTTTTAGGTATTATGGGGCTTGAAAGGATAATCCCATATCGAGAACATAGAACTCTAGTAAAGGAAATGAATGTGTTCCCATAATGGCACAATTTGCAAGATCTAGCTAATCTTGATCATTTAAGGAGACTGACTACATCAACCAAATTACCTTGAAATGAATATCTAATGCATGTGTACCAATTAAATTATTGGGTGTTAACTAGATTTACTTGAAATTTTTATTTGTGGTTTTTGGACAACTAGGTGAGTAGACCTGGGGTGTTACAGTTGGTATCAAAGCCTAGGTTGTGAAACTTTGGGCACCTATAACTTAGCTTTTGTTGCATCTAGGTGATGGCAAGCTCTTCCAAAAATTCTACAATGGCTCAGCAAGAGGCAGTTGTTGAAGGTCCAAAAAAAGAACTTAGAAGACTCGTAAGGGAGTTTGAAAGGGAGGCTAGGATAGAAGCACCCTGAAGAATTAATTGAAAGGATAAGGAACCCATGACTGATAAAAACCTTCCAAGAGAGGACAATTTGGCTAAGATGGTCCAATTTTTGTAAGAACAACTGAGTCAGTACTGTGATCACATGGAACTCCAAAGGAAGTAGGTACAAGAATAATTGAACTAGTAGAGAGAGCACATGGAGATGCAAAGGATTCAGTTGACTTATCAGATGGAGTAACAGAGAGCACAGATGGCTAAAAAAAAAGAACTTAGCCAACAATAGAAGTTTATTAAAAATTTATCCAAAATAAAAAATCAAAAAGAAACCTAGAAGGAATCCCGAAGGATCATCTCGAAGGTGAGTAGATAGTGAGTTAAGGAAATAATTGAGGAAAATTGACATCAAATAATTTGATGGAAAAGGTGATGGTGAAGCAACAAAAAATTGGTTAAATGAAGTTGAAGGATATTATGCTATTAATAGCACTCTCTCCTTTGAATCCAAGACAACATGGGTAGTAGCTCACTTAACAGGGTCAGCCATGGACTGGTGGATGACCTATAAAAAGAATAAATATGTGGAGGCAATAGATGTTGCTTGGGACACATTCTTGAAAGAGTTTAGAGACCAATTTATGACTCGGTAATTCTATGTTGAAAAGTTTAGAGAATTCACCAATTTGAGTTAGGAAAATATGACAGTCATTGAATATTATCAAATATTTGTTCAACTGTTAAAGTATATACCTAATTATGATCAAAATGAGGAAATGAAGGTGCAAAAATTTTTTATGGGCCTGCATCCAAGAATTGGATCTCTTTTTGGCTTAGTAAAACCAAAAGATTTATCTGAAGCATATGACACAACTCACTTCGAAGAACTAATCTAGAAGAACAAAAAGGTATATTATCAAAAAATATAAAAGGACAAGGATGAACCAACAAATATATGATACTTTGGACCTGCAAAAGGGGATAGGGATTAGAGTAAGAAAATAGAAATAAAAGCAGGTACCAGAAAAAATGATCATCCAGATAGGAGAAACTATAGAGATGACTATAATGCACAAAGAAAGGAAACTACACCTCAAGTTAGGAATGAGGAAGATAGAAGGGATAAAGCTCCTCTAAAATGTTATGTTTGTACTAGAGCTCACTATGCTAATCAGTGTCCACATAGGGTAGACAAATAAAAATTCATTGAGGAAACCACTTACAATATCTATGCAACAAAAAATACTGGACCTGCAGTGCATTGAAGTCTGTCCAAGTTTGAAACCTTGGCTTCTAAACGAAACCATTAAGAAAGAAAAATATAAAGCAAAGCAAGAATACCACATGAGAAGATATGGCTACTATAGAAAAATAGTTCCCTTGTTTGAAAACTATTACACGGATAAACATTAGGAGACAGTTTTGTATATGCATTTTTGGGATCCATATGCATGTTTGATATTACTTATGACTATATATCATGAAAATAAGTTTCAAGGTTTTATATGTACATGTTTTTGGTTTGATGATGCATACTAAGGTTTTACTCATGTATGAAAATATAAATGTTTTGATTTAATATTGTTTAAGTATTTCAATGATATTATTATATTATATAATTTCTAACTCAAACATAGGGACTATGTTAAATTCTATAGGGGGAGAATGTAACATCCCTTCCAAATCACCTAATAGTCTACTTACTTTATTTGCAAGAATGTGGTACTGTTGATGGATCGATGGATGCAGGAACAAGTTAATTCTATTGAAGGATTGATTGAGCAAATCGAGCACCTCCTCCTAATGGCAAATGAAGGGCAGAGGTAAAAGGTAAGGTGGGGAAATATGATGAGTGGCAGGGTATTTGTAGTTATAGGGTGAAAATACCCTATTAGAAATACACCTGTCCAACGGTCCATATAGGTGCATTCATGTAGATGCATATAGGATGTGTTTTGCTTTGAAATATGCAGAAATAGTTTTTTGAACATTTGTTCCTTTTATAATAAAATTAAAATAACCAAATAATATAATAATAATATTAAATTAAAATTATATATATATATATATATATAAAGGATATACATATGAAAATAATTTTAAAAAAATGATTTAAAATAACAATCGGCTCATGCATTTGGTGGACCACTTGGCAAGAATGGAACGTGGACATTCGTATGTTCCTTCCAAGTGCTAACCACATTTTACCTTCTTCATCTATAAAATCAACCGAGAGATCTAAAAAAATGATCATCTTATTTTCTTTGGGATGTTCTAAAAAGTTTTTTGGGAAATATTTTGCAGAGAAAGGAGCTACGAATAATATATCTCAGGTCAGGTTCTAGTATAAATATTTTTCTAAAATGTTGTAGGATATATGGAAATTGAAATGCTTTTTAAATATAATGCGAGTTATTTTGTTTTGAAAGCGATTTAAGTGTCTTTATAATTTGAGTTAAATTTCCATGAAATTTTTATAAAAGAAAGGATAATTTACCTTCGAAAGAATGAAAATAAAATTGATTCGAATGTATTTGAAACTTGCATAAATTGCATGCATAATAGATTAGTATGCATTCACGTAATAGTCGACCACTCTGATTCCTCATAAGAAAGTAGTTGGGCTAACTTTGTCTGCTGCCAATGTAAAGCTTGCTACCCATTGTGATTGTGAAGGAAGGAATTATTTACTATGATACGTGTCGGATTAAGCTCTCATAAAAATCATAGCTTTGAGTAGAATATTAGAGAGGGCCACTCAGTGTTTGCAATGCCCTTTGGATTATGCTTCCATGATTTGAAATAATTGTGTTGTATACCTTTGTTTTATAAGAGTCATGGACCCTGTAGAATTGCCTACTTATTTGGCCTTCAAATGGATTTTAGATCCACATTTTTGGACTACGCTAAGAAGCTTGTTTAATATAGTATGTATTTTTTCATTGCCATATGTCCTCTGTGTTGTGTAAGAAGTTGCATACTGATAGCTTAGTGTAAATGTTGTTCCTCTTTTTTAAAATAAACTATTTGGAATAATTAGATGAGAGAATATTGTTGTATTTGGTTGAATAGAAGTGTCAAAGTTCCATTGCTGTGTAAATTAATTAACTTTGGTTATGACGATGATGTATTTTATATGAGGCCTTGTTGTGTGAATTTCCAAATGGATGTACAAAATAATTTATGAAGACATTGATAAGTAGTGATGAAAATTGTCATGTTTAAAAAATGTGTAAATGAACTATAACCTAGCTGAACAGTATGGGTTTAATAAACTTTATTTTATGTAAATTATACTCTCTATTTGTGATGTTTCATATAGACAATGGAGAGTAATGTTATGCTTTTCCTTTTGCCAAAATTTAACCTGCTTTGAAATGATGGACAAAAATTGAACTAATATCATTCCTCCAAAGGATAGGATCTCACCATAGAGATGGTTGAGTTAAGTTAGTCCCTCTGGTGTGGAATGTAACCATTGTAGGAAGGAAAACATCGTACTTAGGCTAGTAATGATAACTTGGTTCATCGCCAATTGAGATGAGTAAATCCATTTCAGTAAAAGTAATATCAATCTGCTCTGTGAAGTTGATGCCCTACACGAAATGACTTCAAGAATGAAGTATTCTTTCTTGGTGAAAGATTCAAGGAAATAATGCTTGGACCATATAACCTTGGTTTTCTAAAATGTTTGCCATTAATATACCATAGATGGCCACATTTTTACCCCTGAAACCACCTTGTTAGACACAGTAAATCCAATAATTGCTTACCTCTTGTGAGATGTCTGATATCAATACCAGTCCAAGAACACATAGTGTATATTTCTTGTTTTACTAATATTAACCACTACTTAAAGTAGGGCTAGAAGGATGAATAGAGAAAACCCTTATGTCTTCTGGGAAGTGTCATCAACTATAGATTAGATAAACATTTTCTCCATGTGTTCAAATGAAATTAAGATAATATTTTATAAGGTGTAAGACCCTAGGACCCTTTGATAATTGAAGCACTTGATATATACATGGTTTACCTTATTTGGAATAACATTAAATGAGAATTGATACCCATTTAAAAGTTATATTATGTGGAATTAAGTCTAAAGTTCAATATCACATTATGTACTTTATAATAATAGTTTCAAGCAAGGTTAGTATGAAGGATATTTGAAATATCATGGTATTGTATCAAAACAAAGTATGTTTTGAAAATGCAAATGAGACAATCTTCATATAAAGAGAAATTATAGTTTATTACTTTTTCTTCGTAGATAGTCTAATGTCTTAGGAAGAAAACATAAACTATTATTATATTTAGGGCTTACAACAATTTTAAAATAGTTAAATATTCTTAGAGTATTAGTCAAACCAATAAATATCTTTAATTAAGTGAACCAAGTAGTATTCTTATAGGGCTCAACTTACTTTTTGAGGTTTAAAATTAAATCAAGTTTCTCTATAATTAAAAATATCATACCTAGATCAAAATAAGGATGTTTATGAAGCGTATATGGTTTAATATTTGTCCTCTTGTCATATTAGTAGAGTAATGAATAGCTTGTATTTAATATTTAAATTTCATTAAGATTCGATTGTACAACCTTATTTTATAACCAAAGGGAGAATGGAAGAAAAATAAACCATAACTCTATTTATGCCTTAAAACCATAGATTCCAAAGAAGTATTCTTTTTCCAAACATCAGGTAGGGTGAACTATAAAAAAAGCTTGAATAGATGGTCTCACACACATCCAACTCTAGCATTGCAAAATAGTCGAATGTTGTGAATCAACTTCAGTCGCTTTTCAATAACCTTGCCAGGGACGAGAAGGTCTTGTTACTGTGAACAAGTAACAAGGGATGGAATGGGACACTCTATGTATATTGAAATATGAGTGGTATGTGAGGGTGTCTCATGATCCAAACTCGGGTGGGGAATCATTAGCAGATTTTTAGCAAGTTCAAGAGTAGTTGAAACCCGAAGCTAAAATGTCCAGTGGGTGTTGGAATGGGACAAAACTTCATCACTTAGAGTGAATACTGAGTTACCTAGTCCCAAACCATAGAAATGGTGGGTCTTAATTAGATCCAAGGAAGGTGGGAATTTAGTTAAGCACTAGGCATTCAAACGTTAAACCATAACATGTGACAAGTACAGACAATGAGATAGAAAAATCCAAAAACATAACATGCTATGGGCAGGGAACTATGCATCCACTCTTTAAAATATTATGGGCCCTAAAAGGACAACCCCATATCGATAACATAGAACTCTAGTAAAGAAGATGAACGTATTCTCATAATGGCACAATTTGCATTATTTGTTCAATATCGATCGTTTAAGGAGATTGACTGCAGTAGTAAAATTACCTTGAAACGAATAACTAATGCCTTTGTACCAATTAAATTGTTGGTTGTTAAGTAGATTTGCTTAAAATTTTTATTTGTGGTTTTTGGAAAAATAGGTGAGTAGACTTGGTGTGTTACACTATTATTATGATGGAAAATGACTAATGATGGTATGGTTAGAATGACATGTCAACTATAGATGATGGCTCCACTATGAAAATACTTGACTGACGACTACTTCCATGTCAACAACAACCATAATGGTAATGAGAATGTCAAATCCCCTAAATGATCGATATTGTGTCAAAACTATATCAATACTAACTTATTATGGCATAAGCTATATCAAAACTAATATTGGCATTGACTGGGCAATTTAGGATGAAATTGACTTCTGTAATGAATTGGCTCACCTGGTTTTTATCTAAGAAACAATACCTACAATAAGTTGTAACACAGGATAGAATCCTAACATAGTACCAACATCCATAGACACAATTTACACAAAAGAGTGATCTTGCATTATCATGGAGATTAGATATAAATTAGTCTCATAACTACAATAATTCCATGCCCAACATTACTAGTCTAACATCTCTCTCTTGTCATGGATTGCTCTCCTCCTGCAATCGACACACCTTGAAATGTAGGAGGTCTATTTATACTATGGCCTTGGTAGTTATCACAACCAACAAGGCAAAACTACCAAAACTACTTTTCCTAAAATAACCTTAACCAATGCTAATTAACACAAACATTAATTATTTGCAATGACGACTACATTTACATTGTGTTTTATTTTATTCTATTTCCAGTTACATTTGACAATATGACATTATACTTGAACATATTACATTTCATTTGACTATATCCAATACCATTTTTATTTTATGTACAATATATAGACCTTTTTACAAACAACTTACTTTTTATTAGAATTGTTATCTACAAGGTTCTCCCAACACATCTCACACCTAAAAAACCATGGTAGCCTCTTTTTATAAGTGGTTCCCATGTTAGTACCCTTTTATGTAGAATAAGCCAAATGAAGAATCTCACCTTAGGCCATAGCTTATATGCCCATATTTTTTTGAATAAGTCTCATAGCATATTAGAAGTACTATAGCATAGAACTGCATATCCACTTGCTACTATACACTCCCCTTGACTCGTATTGCCTCATCCAAAGGAATCCTTCACTTGAGACCAAGAAAGTGATCTCATTTGTAGATTTTGTTGAACATCGATCTTCTACCTCTCTGGGATTTGAATTGGCCATTCGACTGTGGGAACTCAATTTCTCCCAATTTCATAATTTCCAGTATGGTACCTATAGTATTTTGCTACTTTTATCCAATTTGCTTTGTGTAGCTATTCCATGAAAGGTCTCCACTCTATAAATTGAGCCACTATAGGTCGGTGCCTATCCTAAGAGTCTATCCAAAATTTTGCATGTTGACCATTGTGAATTATCCAAAAGATCTCCTTCAATAGCTCCTCTCTAGTTCTTAAAACTGTTAATATGGGAGATCCTTTGCTAGGTAGTTACTGTTGAATAATGGTTTCCAAAATTTTACTTTTTTGCATATTTAGATCTCAAACTTTGGGCCCATAGTGCATTCATATTATTCAACATCCTCTAATACAAATTAGCTAGTAGTGCATTGTTCTTGACTGTTGATCTAAATCCTAGTTCCCCTTTATGTTTGTGAAGGTATAAAGTTTCCCAATGCACCAATGCTCATTTTATTTCCTCCTTAGTGCCCCTATAGAGACATTGATGATTTATTTGGTCCAACTCTCTTAGCATTACTTTTGGAGTGTCCAAAATTATGGAGACATAAATAGGTATAGATTTAAAGACTAATTTAACCAAGGTTATTATTCCCTCTAATGATAACCATCTATTAGTTCATTTTTCTATTTTCCTTTTTACTCTATCCACTAGCTAGGACCAATCCTCATTTTGTCTCCCTATTTTAAGAGGAACTCCTAAGTAGGTGATGGAAAGAGAGGTATTTTGGCATCTTAGTTAGTCAAGAATCATGATCTCTTGTTTGGGTGAGTAGTGGAAGAAAATGACTTTGGAATTTTCCCCATTTATTTGTTGCCCTGTGGCTCTTGAAAAACAACTTATAATATGTTTTATTATTGATGCTTCCTTCACTTTTTATTTCTCTAACAGAGTAAAGTCATCAACAAACTAGATATAAGTGATTGGTATAGCTCCATTTGTAATAGTTATTCCTATTAATGTTTGGTTTTCCCTAGATTTGGCCATTGTCCTTCCTAGGAATTCAACCAAAATGATGAATAAATGTGGTTAAAATGGA
Source organism: Wollemia nobilis (assembly GCA_028583015.1). NCBI lineage: Eukaryota > Viridiplantae > Streptophyta > Pinopsida > Araucariales > Araucariaceae > Wollemia > Wollemia nobilis. Next base: position 11,611,915 of record JAQPPZ010016709.1, on the reverse strand, counting down.
TCTTCCTACCTAATACCTCTAGATGTAGTGAACAATTATGAAGGACAGTCATTGATCAAAATTGAATAGGACACTAGTGAAATACATCCCTTGATCTAATTTGCCTATTCCTATGAGAAGCCAAATTGACCCATTACTTTTAGGAGGAAAGCCTAGTCCACCCTTTCATATGCTTTGGATAAGTATAATATGATGAACATGAATGGGTATTTATGTGCTTCCATGGAGTGAATAGCCTCTTGAACCAAAAATATCTTGTCCACTACCTGTATGCCTTCCACAAAACCACCTTGTTATAGTGAGATAATCTTATGCAAAAGTGGTTTGAGCCTCTCCACCATTACCTTGGTGATTATTTTGAGCAAAAAATTACATAAAGCTATTGGTCTAAACTCAATAATATGCTTAACATCTTGTGCCTTTGGGATCAATGCTATATATGATTTTTTGATTTCCTTTAGCACATCATTAGATTGTATAGCTTCCTCAACCATATATAGAAGGTACTCATGTAGGATATCTCAAAAATATTGGTAGAATTCAATGGGGAATCCATCTATACTAGGAGTCTTACCTTTTTGTATTTTTAAAACCATATTTTGTAACTTTGTAGTAGTTACTGGTGCAAGTCAAAACTAAATTATCCTCCTCTGTTATTAGTGTAGGTATCTCTTGTAACACTTCTTGTTAGGATTCCATATCCAAAGGTTCTGTTATGAATAGACTCAAAAAATATTTTACTGTAATAAATCTTAGACCTTCCCATGTGTGGATAGTATCTCTTGCTTTTTTTTTTCAGGGAGGGTATAAAGTTGTGCGATCTATGGGCTAAAAGATATTTGTGGTAGAATCCTATGTTTTGATCCCTCTCCTAGAGCCTTTGGATTCTAGATTTTTGTTTCCATAATAACTCTTACATTTTTTCCCATTCCTCTTGTTGGGATGTAAGTTTGATCTCTACCATAATTAGACCCTTCGTGAGACCATCCATGTGGATATTTTCATTCAAATATTCATGTTGGACTAGAACTTTCAATTTTTTTTCTTGACATCTCCAAACTCTTCGTAGTTCCCAATCCTTATCTTTGATCTCATATAATAAAGCCTTCTCACAAAGTAGTACATCTTGGTCCCATGCTGAGGTTTGCCTTCCTTACACCATTTTTGTACTCTAGAACTAAAAGAGATGTCTCTAAACCACATTAGTTGGAATTTTAATGGTAAGTGTATGGCCTTGGATTTCCATAGTTCTATCATGATTGGCCAATGATTTGAGATTGCATTGTTTAAGATCTCCACCTTAGGAATGCACCCATGAATTAAAAAAATGATAATATAAATCTTTCTAATATTTTTAGAATGTAGGTAGAGCCTTACCTCCTATTAGACCAGGTCATCAAACCATTACCTATCCTGACATGCACAAGATGGAGGTTTTTGATGTATTAATTTATGAGGTTTGCAATCTCATCTAAGCTACCATTTCTCACAAATTCACTTCTAAGTATATGATTTTATTTAAATATACTTCTATCAGGGACCATGCTTACGGAGATTGGATAATAATATAATTTATGTTCTTCCATTGTCTATGTTTCTCCTCCAAGCTAGTAGGTGCATAAACATTCATGTATAGCATAACTTGTTTTGATTGCCTACAAAGAGTTGCTACCACCAAGATATCCTAGCTACCCACAACTTGGTGGATAAATACATCTTTAGAGTCCCAAAGTCATGCAATAGCTCTGGAAAAATAAAATAAATAATGGATGGTTATGCATAGCTTTGAAAAAATTAAAATATTTGAATTGAAAAATATATACATCTAATGATCAAAAACATATATAAGATATTTTGTTGGTTTTATTTAAATTTGTAAAAGATTTTAAAATTTATTTTTTCCATCCTTCACTTCTTTATTTTATTTTTTTGGTACATAGGGGAATTAGTAATATCCCTTCATTTTTAATTATCGATCACAGGGTCAAATTTATGGGGAAGCTACCACCGATCATAGGTTAAATCATAAGAGCTGCCACTATAACCCCTACATCACCTTGATAAACATGACATAGAGTGAGGGAGACCCCTAATATCTTGTGGTTGGTACCATCATCATCAAGATGGCATGCACTCAAGCAAAGTTAGATGAGACTACTACCTTTGCCTCAACAAGGCTTACCTCTAAGGTTTGAACCTAGGTCTCTTCTAAATTTTTTTAGGTGAAATAGAAAACCCAAGAACCTGCTTTGTGGCCAATCATAGCTATCCCATATGGGTATACCACATGGTATGAGTCATAAGGGATTGTTATTTGAGTATCCACAGGGTGGGGTGTAGGGATAATGAAGCTTGTTTTGGCCTCTACCAACACACATGATATTCACCAACTGTACCACATATTCGCAAGGTAAAGGTAGGGGGAATGGAGCCTGGGTTGGCCTCTACCAACACCCAAGATATTTACCAAATATGCTAAACAATCATATAAAATGTAGGTGAAATGAAAACCCCAAGAACCTAGCTCTGTTTCTAGTATTAGTTATCCCATCTAGGTATACCACGTGGCATTAGTCATAAGGGATTGTTATTTAAGTATCCAAAGGGTGGGGCGTAGGTAAATGGAACTCATATCAACCTCTACCAGCACATAGGACATTCACCATTTGTGCCACGTATCTAGAGGGTGGAGATAGGGGGAATGGAATCTAGGTTAGCCTCTACCAACACCCAAGATATTCACCAACTATGCTACACAATCAAATTTTAATTTTTTTAGGTGAAATAGAAACCCCAAGAACATAGCTTTGTGACCAGCCTTTTCATTACCTCTAAACTACTTTCCTTTCCTTTAAATAATCTTCTATTCCTTTCTAGACATACAGTCCAAAGTATTGTATCTTTTTATATATCCCATTTTTTCTATAAACCCTCACTTGTATAAGTGTTCTGCCATTGCTTTAATCATTCTTCAATTTTGCTATTCATAACCATGAATTTACCAAAAATACTAAGAATCCACTACCATAATTTCTAGACTACTGAGAAATTTCCCAAGAGATGGTATATATTCTCCTCCTTATTACAAATAATGCATTGAGAGGGTCTATGAAAACTCATTTTTATAAGGTTATCCTAGGGTAAAATTATTCTATGACCTCCTATCCAAACAAACATTTTGAATTTAGGAATACTTGGGCTATCCTAAATATCTCTCCATATTCTAGTGATATTAATATTTTGTTGGTGCTTTACATTATATCCACTTCTTGTTGTGTATTCTCTTGACTATTCAACTCCCAAATCAATTTATCCTTGGCTCCCCTCAAAATAGTCACAGTTGTTATATTTTTACTTAATTTCCTCCTAGCATCAATGTCTTGTATACTTGTAAAAATATCTTCTTTTAGTTTGTATCTTCCTTCCTGATCCTTGTACAAAATGTTTGAAATCCTATCACCATATTTGTCTTGAAGCAATCTCATCCAAGGTTTTGAAATTGGATCTAAATTGAGTTGTTTTTTATCACACCAAGTATCTATCCAAATAGAATTTTTTTCTCCAGTTCCCACCATCCATCTTAAACCTTTAATCATTAGATCAATAATTTTTTATAAACCATTCCAAATATCATAATCATTTGGTAAAGAGAATGTAGTAAATATTAAACTTGGGTCATTGGGTCAACATACTTAGAAGAATTCTTGCCCATTGTCTTTGGCTCTCTTTGTACAATCTCCAAATTACTTTCCCCCTGAGAGCTATATTTGCATTTGTAAGAAATATTAAACCAAGACCTCCCCTAGTTTTATCATCACACACTTTGGTCCATTTCACCAAAGGAAATTTCCTTTTATCATGTAAACCTAATCATAAAGATGATCACATAATATAAATTAAACTTTTTTCAACTACTTTTGGCATAGTATACAATGACATATAATATGTTGGAATGGCATGTAAGACTGAATTAATTAACTAAAATTTGTTAGCCTTTGATGCTATATATTTAAGGAAATGTAACCACAAGGTATAAATGAGCATGCAATATTAAATATATAATTGGCAATATAATAAGCATGTAAAACTCATAAGAAACTTCTATATTAACTCATAAAACTATCATTAATGAAAGTTCATGAAAATGGGATCTTCATACAAAATATGGAGATCTCAAATGCTCCATTCTTCATTCATGCTCTACATTATATCTAACTTGAGCACTACTCTACTCTAATGTGCTCTTGCAATCTCACTATGTTCTCTTCTCTTTTCTCACTATATTCCTATTCTATAGACTCATGTACACATAGACAACATGCACATTTATATCATTGCACATTCTAATAATACTTGTGCATTTATTACATTGCAAAAAGTAAATACTCAAACCCTAATCTAAGACAAAATCCTAATCTAAAGATGTACCCATGGTGGTACATTGGCGTGTACCAAAAAAATTAATATATTCCAACACCTCCCTGTATTACATTATTTGGTTATTGAAGACTTTAATATTCAATATGGATCTTCATATTTCAAATGTTCTTCAACTTGATCTGATTATTTTTCTTATATTGGTTCAATATTCATTTATTCTTGTAGCTCATATTGTCTTTTCTTGTCTTCTTCATTCCACTGCTTTTCTGTATTTCAAAGTGGTTTATGTGATATTCATTTTTGAATTTATTTTATGAACAAGAGATCTCATTATCTTGCAAGTCCTAAGTGGATAAAAATTGATCCATTTTCTTTCCTTTTGTTCTTTGGATGACCTTTCTTCTTGTTCCTTAGAAACTTCAAATTTGAACTCATTAGTAGTAGATGCTTCAAAAATAAGTTTTTTTTTTGTTGGATAATAAGGGGTTGTAATTGGGTCCTCCACCCTTGAAAAATTACAAATATCTTATTTAGAGCTTGAAATTTTATAAATAAATACACTTCTCATCTCAATTGAGATGTTATAGCTAGAAACCTACATCATTTTACATAAAATATCTGAATTCCTAATTTTCATTTTCTGGATCTTTTCAATTTTCTATATGAATATAATTATTCCAGAATTTAGCATCTTTCTTGAAATTTTCCTATAATAGCCTTAAAAATACCAAAACTTCACCTCTACTATCTAGTAGTAGAATAATATTTCCAAAATATCGCACTATCTCCAAGTTTGGATTGTGTTGGCAGTTTTGCCACATTGAAATTTTTGTAAAAACTTCCAAGTATAAAATATAAGATGTGCATTTTCGTTGTTCTTTTCAACGTTTTGGTATTTTCGCTGACTTGTTTTGGCATGTTCACTGGTATAAATATTTCTTTCAAAGCCTCTTTCCATGCTTTCACCGATAAAGACATTTTCGTTGGCAAGAGTCAAACTTCAGATGACTTCGCTAAAAAAGGTGTCTTCGCTAGTGAAAATAAAAGAGATGTATTCGCCAGTGAAAATAAGGAAGGATGTTTTCGCCAGCAAAAATAGAATTAAAACGTTTTCACCAAAAAAAAAAAGGGGGGTTTTGCCAGAATTCATGCATTTTTTATGGTCAAAGTCAAATTCACCCTTCTTTACAGCGACATTCCATTTTCTTGAGTGAAAACCATGGTCGAGCGTCCATTTTCACCCAGGTTCCAATGAAAACATCTTTCAGGTAGTTTCGCTCCTATTTGAAGAGAAATCCCATTTTTGCCCCATGCACAATGAAATTCCATTTTCGCCCCAAGTTGGAGCGAAATTCATTTTTGCCTCTTTTTACAATGAAATTCTATTTTTGCCCAATTCCTCAATGAAAGAATTTTTTGGGCGAAATGCCTTGGCAAAAACATTTTAGGTGCAAGATTGAGCGAAAGTCCATTTCAATATTTCTTCCGTGCTTTCAGTGCAGATCATTTTTGGAAAATATCAAGGATTGGTGAATTCAATTCATGGGGTAAAGAAAGTAACATCTCCCAAATTATTGCTGAAGAGTGGCCAAAATTAAATGTTGCACCTTTGACACTGGTGTGATCCTATTGATTTCAAGGCACCATTCACTATGATAAATGCTCATTTTTGATGCATCAACTTTCAGATGAATTTCCATCATCCCTTCTTGCTGATTTCCAAGGTGCTCTCCATTGAAGAAGGATCGTTGCTCCCCAAGATGTTCGTTGATTTGTTCATTGTTGTTCCTAAAAAGAATATTGTTGTTGATCAATATTTGACTTGTCAACATTTTATTTAATGCTTATTAAATTTTGGAGGTGAAATCCTCTATAAAAACTAAGAAACTTGATGTAAGAAAGAGGAGGAACATTTTTCTAAAAAACTCTTTGAGTTTTAACTTCTGCATCAATTGAAAGACGTTTTTCTCTGGTTCCTGGATCAGTCATGTATGTGATTATTTTCTGCCTATTATTTCTGCTATATTCATTACCTTTTTTAGATAAGTTAAAATTCTGCATTTGAATTTAATTTTTGATGAAGGAATGAATGTTGAAATATTAACTAGAAATCATATTTGCGATCTGTGATTGGTTCCTATATTCTTCTTTCTGATGAATGTTGGTTAGAACTTGATTTGATGATTTAGTTGTTAGTTCATTCCCCACTCTATTTTTCAGGCTTACAACCATATTTCCCATCTCTTTCTATTAATTTCTCTCCCTAAGATTTACACCAATTTTTATATTAGTAAGGGAACCAACCCTCTCTGGAGATTGGCCCAAAGGACATCTCTTTCCTTCGGCCTTTCAATGTTGGTTGGGTCTAGGGTGCATATTTTTATACTTAGGCAGATTCATGACCAATAATTTTTGGCATGCTCGGTGGGACCTCAAAAGTTCCACCTTAAGTAGTATTAAGATTTGATGTTCATATTTTACTATTTGATTAGAACATCTGGCGACTCAGTTTTACCTAGAAGCCTCTGAATGTGAAGTTGGTGAAAGCTTTACTTCATGATCACAAGATCGAAGGCCAAAAATTTAGAAAATCTTATTGAGTTCTTTGAGCTTGACACCCAAGTTTTAGGAGAGCATCCTAGATTAGTCACTCTAACTATCCCATCAATTGTAACATCTTCATAGGTAGTTGGTGTGTTTTCTGTTCCTTCAAGTCCTTCTAGTACTACCACTAGCTTTCCTCCTCCTTAAGCAAACACTCTAGTCCAAATGGCCCAAAATCCACCACCACCAAGATAGTTTCCAGCCTGGAACCATTTTGGAGCTTTGAATCTATAAGCTCATAACCCGATCCCACTAGTAACATTGAAGGCTTTGCCTACTTATGATGGTATGAGAAAAATAGCTTATGAGCATGTTCAAGATGTGGCTTCTTTGGCGACTATTCATAGCATCATAGATGAAGATGTCATGGTCAGATTGCTCGTGCTCTCTCTTAGAGGGAAGTTGCTTTACTGGTACTGATCCTTACCACCTGCCACTATCACCACATGGGACTAGTTGGCTGAGTTAATGATAAAAGGCTTCAATGAACAAGCGGATCCTTTTTCTTTGTTGCATCAATTTACTAACATTCAGAGGTATCCATAGGAGGAAATCATTGACTTCAATGTTAGGTTCACTCAAACTTGGTAGAGAGTCCCTGATGGTCTTCGATCGACTCTCAAACAAGCCATATTTTATTATCTTCGAGCCTTCAATTCTGACATTAGCATGGCCATCCATCAGTCCAATATTGATACATTCCTGACCTTGTACTCTACTACGCAAAAGGTTAAGGCTAATCTAATTGCTATTGGTAAGCTCCCATCAAATATGATGATGCCTATCTTTCTTGATCTCCCACAACATTTATATTCCAATGCATCTTCTCAGTCTTTACCAATGTCCCCCATGTATCTGGTCCCTTCATGGAATCCAAGTTCATCTCAAACCCCGATAGTTTCTATCCCATAATTACCTACTCCTTCCATTCCATAGCTGCCCACTCTAGTTCCATTCCTAGCACTATCATCTCTGCCAGTACCACTTCCATTACCAGCTCCTCCAGCACCCTCAAATCTTGATCCTCAAGAGAAGTTGTTGCAAGAGATGCAATCAATGAACTCAATAATGAGAGCGATGAGCAATGAGATCACAATTATTAAGAAAAGGTAAGTTGAGAGAGATTTCTAACCTAGGAGATTTCAACCTCCACCAATCACTAGAGAGCAAGCAACTTCGACCAACAAGATGCTTGAAAGGAATCCAACAATGTTGACAAATGAAGAAGTTGGTCCATCAGATAAAATATACTGGTGTTCTACCTACAATGATCCACATGGTGAAGAAACTTGCATGGTTCATCTGAACTATGTGCAGACATTGGTAGATAGCTCTTCCGATGGTCAGATCAACATGATTAGAGAAGTTGATCATAATTTTATGGTCCCTTTCATAGAACAAGTTTCAGTTCTCACGAGAGCTAGAAAAAATTTGGTTATAGTAGATCCAATTGAGATGGAGCCATTGAAGGTGCCTACTGAGCTAAAGGTGCAGAATGAAAAGAAACAAGCATAGGTGAAAGGTCTTGGCTCAACATCTAAGTTAGAAGAACCTATTCTTTTAAAATATCTCTTGCCCACACAAGCGAAAGAAATAATCTCTCAAGCGAAGGCATCAACTTCACAAGCGCAAGCTGAGATGAAGGAATAGGTAAAAGAATACCTTAAATACCCATATTTGACCAAGCGTCAGAGGGTGGAAGCCATACAACAATATCAAAGCAAGTATGAGGTTGCTGATGAAAGAAGAGAGTCCAGTTCATCTACATACAACATTGTTGAAGAACTAAAGAAGATCCCTACCAAGGTTAGTCTCTATGATGCATTGCAATTGCTTGGACAAGTTGATTTGTTGCAAGAATATTTGAAGTTTATTAAATATAAAAAGAAGAATCCCACTCAGATTGTGTTAGCTCAGATACTTACAACTTTGACTACTAGAAAGAATAGACCACCACCATTTTATTTGTCTCTCAGGATGGAGGGTTGGATTGTGCATAATTGCATGATTGACTCTGGTGTTGCGATAACTATCATGCCAAAGGTAGTTTGTGATGTTATGGGCATGGAGTATACCAGGAGTAGCCTAGGAGTTTTGTAGTTGGATGGTACTCCTATAAGAATAGTAGGTGTCATCAAAGATATCCCCATTGTCTTACATAAGATACCTCAAATCACTATGATCCAAGAGGTGGTTGTAGTTGACCTAGAGCCATATTTTAGTATGTGCCTCTCAAGAGAGTTTACTGCCAAATTGGGAGGTTATCTTTCTCTGGATTACTCTCACCTGGAAGTTCCTTTCAAAGGAAAAAGAATCTGAATCTACAATGAGAAGCCTTCCACATTTCATGTAGAGAGGATCGAAGAAGAAGAAAAGTCCATGGATTCTATCAATATGGTGACTGAAGAACTAGAAGAATTGGATTTAATGGAAGAAGCTCTGGATGAGCTTCATATAGAAGATGAATTTTCAATGAGTGATTTTAATGCGATGATGGAAACTGAGATTGGTTGTTACTCCATTACTAAGCCTAAAAAGGCTGAAGTGAAGGTGTCTGATGATCAAGATCCTGTTCCAGATCAGTTGTGGAAGCTCTACTTTGATGGTGCAAGATGCAAAAATGGTATCGGAGTAGGAATTGTCCTCATCTCCCCTTCTGGCATACAGAAGATATATTCATACCGGTTGACCTAGAGTTGTACCAATAATGTTATTGAGTATGAAGCATTGTGCTTAGGCTTGAAGAAAGCAGAGAAGCTTGGGATCAAACAACTCCAGATTTTTGGATATTCAGAGCTGATTGTCAATCAAGTGACTAACAAGTGTGTCTCCAAGCAACACTATTTGAAGGTATATCACAACAAATTTTAGGATTTGTTTGAAGCTTACATGACGTTAAATATCCAAGCGATTTCATGAGAATAAAATAAACATGCTGATATTTTGGCATCCCTTGGCACCAACTTTTCTCCAGTTGAGCACATGGTGAAGAAACCAAAGACCATGAGGTTGGTTTATAGGCCTTCAGTTCTTGATAAGAATATCTACTGGCAAGTGTTTGAAAGTGATGAGCAGATCATGAACTTCCTGATAAAAGAAGCTAGTAGTGTGGAAGGAAGAACACTCGATGAAGAAGAAGTTGAGGGACTGATCCAGTTAAGAAATAATCATATCCCAAAAGGATTGATTATGCTCAAAAGTCTCTTTGATCAGAATGATAGAGCTAAAAAACATAAGATCAAAGTAGATGAGAAGGAGTACACCAAGCTACAGTTGGAACCTAAAAAGTCAATCAAGGTTGGAACTGATTGCACTCTAGAAGAACTTGAGCAGATCAAGGAGCTATACCATGAATTTCTAGACATTGTCACCTGGAGTTATCAGGACCTCAAAGGTTACAACAAGGATGTGATCCAACATACTATTGAACTACAAGGAGTGAAACCCTTCAGGTAGAAACAAAGACCAGTCAATCCCAAAATTGAAGTTCTGATGAAAGCTGAACTATTGAAAATGTTGGAAGCTAAAATTATTTACCCAATCAAGCATTCTACCTGGGTAGCTAATTTTGTCCCTATGAGGAAAAATAATGGAGATATTCACCTGTGTGTTGATTTCCAAAATTTAAATCAGGCTTCTCTGAAGGATCATTATCCTTTACCACAGATTGATCAGATTCTTCACATAGTTGTAGGAGCTCAAATATTTTCTCTGTTAGATGGATTCTCTGGCTACAATCAGATATGGGTCAAGGATGAAGACCAATACAAAATGACATTCACCACAAAATGGGGTACATTTTCTTATCAATGAATACCTTTTGGTCTCTCGAATGCTGGAGCAACCTTTCAAAGAGTGATGGATGTGGCTTTTGGTGAGTTATTAAATCGAGTCATTGTTATTTATTTGGATGATATGATTATCTTCTCTCATAATAGGGAGGAGCATAACTTGCATTTAAGACAAGTGTTTGAAAAATATCGAGAGTTTGGAATATCCATCAACCCAAAGAAGTCTATCTTTGCGGTGAAGGAGGGAAAGCTCCTGGGCCATGTAATCTCAGAAAAGGGTTTAGTTATTGATCCAGCTAGAGTTGAGGCTCTTTTGAAGCTTCCATTGCCAACTAATAAGAAAGGTTTGCAGTCATTTTTTGGTCAGATTAATTTCATTCGAAATTTTATTGTAGATTTTGCCCAAGTTGTGAAACCAATGATTGAACTCTTGAAGAAAGATGTTGAGTTCAAATGGATTGAGCAAAGGAAGCAAGCATTCTAGGAAATCAAGGAAAGAATTGCTCAAGCTCCTATTTTGGTAAACCTTGATTATTCAAAGGATTTTATCCTTTATGTTATTGGTGAACAAGAGAGTTATACAATTGTGCTCACACAGAAGGGAGAAGATGGAAATGAGTGGCCTATCACATTTTTAAGCCAAGTCATCCAACCACATGAGGAAAAGTATAATTTCATAGAGAAGCAAGTGTATGTAGTGATGAAGTCCTTGAAGAAGTTTCGGCATTTTGTTTCCTAGAGTAAAATAATAGTTTATGTTGTTCATCTAGATGTTCAAAGTTTCATTATCTAGGGTGAGCTTGGAGACAAGAGAGTTGGTTGGGTTTCTAAAATCTAAGAATATGATATTGAAATCTGACCAACCAAGCTGGTTCGTGGTCGAGCATTATGTCAAGAGCTTGCAAAGAGCGCTGCTTCCGAATCCATGGTTTTCTAGTATGAAGATTCAATAAGTGAAAGTAATCTTGCTAATCATTCCTCAGTTGACCATGATTGGATAGAGGACCTTGTCGAATACTTCAATTCAGGAAGGTGTCCTTCACATCTCAATGCTTCACAAAGAAGAAGATTTAGACTACAGGCCCTCAGGTATGTTATGTTACCAAATGGATTGTTTCATAAGAACATTGATGGAGTGCTTCTCAGGTGTGTCAGAGAATCAAAAAAGCAAAAAATCCTGGAAGAATTTCATTCTGGATTGTCAGGAGGCCACTATGCAGGAAGACCCATGGCATTAAAAATTATCAAAGCAGGTTATTTCTGGCCCACCCTCTTTTTAGATGCATTTAAGGTCAGTCAAAGTTGTGACAAATGCCAAAGGTATGTCGGTAGGAGCAGAAATGCACCTTTACCTCTTCACCCGATCCAAGTAGAAGCACCATTTCAACAATGGGGTTTAGATTTTATTGGGGTCATTGATCCTAATTCATCTATTAGAACATAAATACATTCTGATTGTGACTGATTATTTCACCCGATGGGCTGAAGTAGTCCCAACTAAGAAGGTAGACCAGGAGGTAGTCATCACTTTCCTTGAAGGATTGATCACTCACTTTGGCATACCAGATGCGATTGTAATAGATAATGGAACTCCATTCATCGGTGCCAAAATCAGTGAGTTTATGGGTAAGTATGGTATTTATTTGAAAACTTCATCAAATTACTATCCATAAGGAAATGGTTTGGCCGAATCTACGAACAAGAATCTGCTTAGGATTTTGAAGAGGACTCTTGGTGACAACAAGTGAAGTTGGCATTTTCTCTTGAACCAAGCTTTATGGGTTGATCGCATCTCAATTAAAAATTCTATCAAGATGTCCCCCTATTCTTTGGTGTATGGTAAGGAAGTAGTCTTGCCCATTCACATTGAATTGTCAACTCTTCAATATTTGCAATTGCTTGATGATGAAGATGATGAATTTGATCCCATGAGTGCAAGATTGGCTCAGCTATTACAGTTGGAAGAAGAAAGGGAGAAAGCATATAATGCTTTCATGGAGCATGCTCAGATGACAAAAAATTGGTTTAGCAAGAAGACTTCAGAGAAGGCATTTAAGGTTGGTGATCTTGTGTTAAAATGGAATGAGAACAAGGCGAAGCCAGGCAAACATCACAAGTTTGAGGTAATTTGGGAGGGCCCATTTCAGATTTCCAGTGTGAATCAATTTAATTCATATTATTTGTAGGATATGGATGGTCGTGTGTTGCCAATTCTAGTGAATGGTCTTCATTTGAAGGCCTACTATCAGTAAAAATTTGGGATCAACATTTGTAAATATGTATATATTTTGCTATTTGATTTTTATGTAAATAATTTAAAAAAATCTTGAGCGAAAGTGTTTTAGAGAGGTATTTTTGGGAAAATTATTTTTCCTCTTTATTAAAAGAAATTTTCTCACCTCTTTTTAGAAAAAATATAAAGTTATTTTGTTATTAAAATTTTGCTTTTTAATGGAATTTTTATTTTTCATGATTTTTTGCATTTGTTTTGCAAGGTGGAAAAGCTATTTTCGAAGTGAAAGTGGGTGAAATTGCTTTTCGCCTTACTTTTTAGCGAACTCCTACATGCTGCTTTTTTCAAGTGAAAGCATAAGAGTTTGTTTTTAATATATTTTAAAGGGAAAAATATTTTACATGCCTTTTGCAGTGACTTTTTAAAGAAAGCAAAAAACAAGTTCAAAAAGGATTTTATTTTATATGTTAAGTTTTAAAAGAGTTCCGAAAAGCACTCTAGTTATGTAGTTCAAGGTAAAAAGTAGTGAATCACATTTCCCAGGTCAATGTTGACAACTAGATTGCCCTCAAAATTAAAAGTGTTGGGATGATTTCAAGAAGATTTAGTGCAAGCTTATGAACTATTAAAATTATGAAAAAGCATGTCGAGCAAGGGAACCAAGGAGCACGTTACCCAAATTTAGTGTGTGCATCACATGCATTAAATCAGGTTGTTGAGGTCGAGCGTTATAAAAGGGTGAACTTGTGAAGCTTGTAAATAAAGAAAATTAGAGTATTCTCTCAAGGGTGTTGTAGAATTATTGTTGAATTGTGCTTAATTGTAGAACTATTAGAATATTGCAGAGGAGTTGCTCAAGGGCGAAAATGGGTAAGAAAGCTATAGAATCAAAGAAGACAAAAAAAAAACCAAGAAAGCAAGGAGGAATGAAGATGAGGAGTTAGAACCATATTATGATGCATTGGAAAAAATTGGTGATTGCACCATTTTGAACAAGGGCATGGAAGAATTGCATCGAGATGTGGAGTTTGTAGTGAAGCAAGGATTAACACCTGAGAGTTCATGAACTATAGCGTATCATGCACATATTTTTTGGTTCTTGTGTACTCTAGTTCATGCCTACCCAGAACTTATTTTGGCAATTTCAAAATTTTATCATCCTACTACGAGAGCTATTCAAAATGCATATGGAGAGAAGTTGTTTAACATTTCAACCAATGTAGTCAGAGAAGCATTCGCTTGTGGGGTTAGACCTCCTTCGGACGTAATGTTCAGAAAGCTCAATATTAGAGAGCAAGAGGAGAGATACCAGTCAACTATGTCATTGCACTAGTTTATGGAGAGTCAATTGATAAAGACTCCATAGTTTGGATAGTTGTTAGCTTTGCCAAAGCCTCTAATAGATTTTAAAAGCCTATATTTGTATTCGATGTTAGCATGGATCGTTGGGCTGCCCTCAGATTCCATGGTGCATAAATGGTAAGCATCACTTGCGTAGTGTATTTCGTAGGTGGAGTTTTACGCCCCGATGACTATGAAGGTGAGCACTAATCTAGTTTTCTTTGACTGGGTGGATTACATGGCTCGAAGAATGCACACACAGTTGGAGAAGGTGCAAAGTGGAGAAGAGATGGTGTTCAGACACTATTCATTCTTGGTGTGGTATTTCTTTTTTCACATGCACCAATATTTTTCATTTATAGTCGTGAAGCAGATCGATGAAGCAGATAAAAAATTACCTATTTATTTATGGACTCAAAGGTTGATGAGAAGGGAGTCCTATTACAATTTCAACCACATATTCTTGGGCCCTACCCTCGAGCTTATTTTTGGTGCATGTGAGAGAGTGTCGAGGGTGATGAAGGAGGAGATCATCACGAATGAGAAAGGTGATATCTTCCTGTTGATGCAAGGCATCGTGGTATAAATTTTTGGCTTTATCGGCAAGTCATTCCTCCTTCCATACTTCACTTTGGAATGCATTTTCACGTTGGAGGTTGCCTAGCAGAGTGACTTCACCAATGACACATATGGGTCAGGTAGGGGAAAGTGGGCTACGTGTGACATGCCATTTCAATTCGATGACATTGAAGTAAACCAAGTGGGGCAGAATGAGCTAATTGTTGAAACCCTTTATGACCTTGGTTTGGTCGAATTGCCCTAATGGTGGAAATATGACCCTTTGGGTCATTTCATGAAGTTTATTAAAGCGAAGAGTTTTCATTGCTGCCCTAAGGAAGATATTATGCAGCAAAGGAACAATCTAGAAGGGCATGATCTTGAGTGGCACATTGAGAAGATGATATCACTCCCTCCATGGCATGACTTCTATGATATGGAAGTCGAATATAATCCCAGAGTCCACAAGCACCAGATTCCTCCTCCGAACCTATTTAGTAAAATGAAGAATCAGTTGCCCGATTGGTCTGAGGAGAAAATCACCAACTGGTGGATTATGAGGGCCCATCGAGGAAATATCGGGTCAGCCTATGGCTTGGTGATGGATGAAGCATTTTTGCTAATTTATGATGAGCATTGTGACAAGTACCAATCGATTACTTTCACTAAGATTGTGCCTCAAAGCTTTCAAAGATCTAATAGTGAAGAGATTATGGCTGGAGAAGAGCGATCGATAGCTGAAGAAGCACCACTTGTAGAAGAAGAAAAATAGTCATCACTAAAAGAGCAACTTTAGTATAAGAAAAGGAGTGTGGGTGAGACACTTCCTTTCCCAAAGGTCTCTAAGAAGCTAAGAACTGGTGCAGTCTCTTCATCTAGCATAAACCCTCCTCCTATAGTTTTGGCCACACAGGTTGATGTTTCAAAGATTGTTCCTTTGGTCTAGGAAGAGCAACTTGGCCAGAAGGTTGAGGTCATTAATATTGAGGAGGAGGTAGAGGAAGATCAGGCTAAGAAAGAATCAGTATCGCAACCACCTTCATCATCGGCTCAAATGGTGTCGGAGCTTACAGGTACATTTTCTCTATCTTCTTCCCTTGATCATGAGCATTTGGTGACCATCGAGTCTCATTCAATAGTTTTCGCTTCCATTTCACCCCCATCTAGTATACCTTCCACTTTAGTTTCACTCCCTATTTCTCAGTCACCGATCACCAATGCTCCTTCTTCTATTCCCTTTCCTTCTATTTCCCTTTCTTTTAGTTCTTTTGCATCCGCACCCAACCCATTTTTACATCCATTTTCACTCCCTTCATCTTCCATTCTAGTTAGTTTTCCCATGGCTATAAGTACACCAACCCCTTCTCGAGTAAGTGTAACTATAGCCGAATCCTATGTTTCCATTCCATCAACCACTCCCATTTCTTTCCCTTTGTGAGCCAAACCCTCAATAGGCTCTTTTTCCTTTTCCCCATTTCTTGAGTTGTAGGCACTGCTAGAGTTAGATATGGAAGTTGTGTTGGAGCACCCTATTGCAGAAAATATCAGTCGAGCCCACCAAATTTCATCATGATGGCTAAAAAATTGTAAGTGAAAGGAGGCTCAAGCTCTAGCGAAAACATTGAAGAAGGTCTCTTTTGACCCTGAAGCTATGGAGTCCCACATGGTGAAAATGATTCCCCAGGTCCAAAATCCCCAAGGAGAGATGGCTCCAAGTGACTATGCTTATGAAGTCATTACAGAGGACCTTACACAGATTGATGTTATAGAAAATATGGGGAACATTCAGGTGGAGATGAGCTCAATCTATTTGCATGATGAGCATTTCAAGAAGAACTTTTTTGAAGGTGAAGCGAAGATCATCGAGTTGGAAGGTGCTCTGGCCGAACATAAGGCCCAATTGGAAATAATGAAATCAGAGGTAGAGCATTGGTAGCAGAAGGTATATGGCTTGGAGAAAGAAATTGTAAGATATAGGCAAGCGATGAGGAACACCAGAAATCCTAGGAAGGAGCAGAACAACAAGTGCAAGCATTGTCTACCCAACTCGAGACTTTATAGAATCAGCTGGCTGAAAAGGTAGTACAATCAGTGGGTTTCTCCAAGGAGAAAATCAAGGAGGCTCACCATATTTTGATTGAAGACTATGCAAAATGGGTAGCGAAAGCACTCTTGGTTCTGTTGTATCTTCAAGAGGCTCGAATAGTAATTATATTTGGTGAGGAATCATTACAATATGTCGAGGAGCAGCTAGAACCAAAATTGGAGATGGCACTGAAGATTCAATCATTAGCTCATTCTGACCTCCGATGTAAACCCATGAGTGGGATGGACCGAGCTTGGTCTAAAGCTCGGATAACATTGCACAGTTATTTTTCTAGATTGGATCTGGCTAGAGAAGGTCATAAGCTACTTGATATGTATGAGAAGGAGCATTGTATTTCACTCATTTATTTTGAGGTTGTAGCTGATGCCGGATTCTCGAGTTTCACTGATGATCATGGGGATATTTTACCAAAGCGAGAGTTGGAGGTAGCCTGGAGAGATTTCATAGAGGATACCTCAGAGATTGATAGTTGGACAGAACCAATTATAGAAGAGCAGGTGTTGTCATTCATGAAGAAGCTCACCCGCATTGAGTCATCCTTGCTAGAGCTGAGCCAGAGAGCCAATCACATCAGCTTGGACTAGATCCAGACATTGTACTTCATTATTGATTCACTCCATTATCCTTCGATGCTTGATTTAGATTCTTGGGCTGAGGTGATTGTAGTATATGAGACCACCAGTGCACATCTCAAGGAGCAGGAGGAATGGGCACAAGTGGAAAGAGAACAAGAGGAAGCTACTGAATGAAATGAACCATTTGATGCAGCAAGTGAAAGTGAGAGTTGAGCCCAATGGATAAAGGCCTGGGGTCGATTGCATCTAGACAAGTTGAATACCCCGAGAGCCACCAAAAGTGTTGGTAGTTTTGCCACACTAGAATTTTTTGTAAAAACTTCCAAGTATAAAATATAAGATGTGCATTTTCTGGTCTCTTTAATATTTTGGTATTTTCGTTGATTTGTTTTGGCATTTTTCGCTGGTATAAAACTTTCTTTCAAACTTTTCATGTTTACCAGATAAAGAGATTTTTTGCAAGAGTCAAATTATTTTTTTTTAAGAGATGTATTTGTAGGAAAATAAGGAAGTATTTTTCTAAAATAAATTTTTGAAATAAGGGGGGTTTTAGAATTCATGCATTTTTGTCAAAGTCAAATTCCCTTCTTTTAGAATTCCATTTTCTTAGTGAAAACATGGTCGGATTTTCACAAAAACATCTTTTGAGATTTCACCTTTGAGTGAAATTCCATTTTCCCTTTATGAAATTCCATTTTCATCCAGGCACTAGCAAAATCATCTTTTCGGTATTTTTGTCCCATGCACAACGAAATCATTTTTACCTCTTTTATAGTGAAATTCTATTTTCGCCCAATTCCTCAATGAAAGAATTTTTTGGGAAAAATGCCTTGGCAAAAATATTTTGGGTGCAAGATTGAGTGAAAGTCCATTTCGAAAATCATTTCTTCCATGCTTTCAGTGCAGATCATTTTTGGAAAAGATCGAGGATTGGTGAATTCAATTCGTGGGGCAAAGAAAGTAACATCTCTCGAATTATTGTTGAAGAGTGGCCAAAATTAAATGTTGCACCTTTGATGCTGGTGTGATCCTGTTGATTTCAAGGCGCCATTCACTATGGTAGATGCTCATTTTTGATGCACCGACTTTGGGATGAATTTCCATCATCCCTTCTTGCTAATTTCCAAGGCGCTCTCTACTGAAGAAGGATCACTGCTCCCCAAGATGTTCATTGATTTGTTCATTGTTGTTCTCGAAAAGAATGTTGTTGTTGATCAATATTTGACTGGTCGACATTTTATTTACTGCTTATTAAATTTTGGAGGTGAAATCCTCTATAAAAACTAAGAAACTTGATGTAAGAAGAGGAGGAACATTTTGCTAAAAAACTCTTTGAGTTTTAACTTCTGCATCAATTGAAAGACTTTTGTCTCTGGTTCCTGGATCAGTCGTGTATGTGATTGTTTTCTGCCTATTATTTCTGCTATATTCATTGCCTTTGTTAGATAAGTTAAAATTCTGCATTTGAATTTAATTTTTGATGAAGAAATGAATGTTGAAATGTTAATTGGAAGTCATATTTACAATCTGTGATTGGTTCCTATGTTATTCTTTCTATTGAATGTTGGTTAGAACTTGATTTGGTTATTTAGCTGTTAGTTCATCCCCACTCTGTCTTTCTGGCTTACAACCATATTTCCCATCTCTTTCTATTAATTTCTCTCCCTAAGATTTATACCAATTTTTAGATTAGTAAGGGAACCAACCCTCTCTGGAGATTGGCCCAAAGGACATCTCTTTCCTTCGGCCTTTCAATGTTGGTCCGGGTCTAGGGCGCATATTTTTATACTTAGGCAGATTCATGACCAACAGATTGCTAGTTTCCTTCCTCACTGAAGTCCTAGTCCTTCATTGCTCTTCCCATCATTTGAACTCTAGCTGACAAATATTTGTAATTTCATTTTTTACAACTTGAAAATCATCATTTCCCTTGTTATAAATGGTTGAATTCATAGGGTTTAATATCCCTCAATATTGCTTAGATTATTGCATATGACCATTCATTTTAAAGTTATTTAGATTCTGCACAACTTGGTCCAAGAATCAGTTGAATCGGATAATATTTTGCAAAGATATTACTCCTAAAATATGAGATGTTTTTTAGAAAAAAACCCTAATTCTTTGCACATTTTTCTGTTGTAAATAGGGGGTAAAAACCACCCCAATACCTATGGGTTCTAAACCCATAGGCACACCAAAGATAAAACATGGGGTTTTAGTTGATCCAACCTTCCATCCAACAACTTGACTTGTTGTTGCACTACACCCAACAACCCAGTCTGCTATTGTGGTTCCCTCAGTTGATCCAGTCTCAAACAAGCCTTCCCCCCAACAAAGGCCAACCTTCCATGCTCCTTCAGTCTAAGTAGCCTTCCACACTCCTTCAACCTTCCCATACTTCCACTCATCATCCCAACCTTCTGTTGTAGCTCCTTCAACCAGTCCAATCTTCCACGCTCCTTGAGCCTTATTGGCCTTCTACATTCCTTAAGCCATCCCATATTTCCACCCAATATCTTAGCCTTCTATTGTAGTTCCTTCAACCAGCCCAACCTTCCACACTCCTTCAGCTAACCCAACCTTCCATGCTCCTTCAACCTTGACACTCTAAATACCAGCTTATCATTTAGCCTCCCATGCTTCTTCAACCTCCAGCTTTCCACACTCCTTTAGCCTTCAGATTTGTTGATCATTAAAGCACAAGATCATTTTCCAGGACCCTTAGGGGACAACCTCACTCGGTTCCCCCTTAGAATAATATATATGGTTCACAAATAATAACTTAAAAAAGGTAATATAATTTGAATATCAATATCTCATCAAATCTTCTATAGTACTTATATTTATAGTAATAGAAAAAGGATTAGTGAGATTTTCCTCCACAGTATTTACATGGATGGAAAGTCCAACGATTTTCTTTCTCATGACTAGTCTTGTTGCAATAAGTACATTGTGAAGATATTTCTACTCCTTTGTTACTTGTCTTTGGAAATTCAAGTTCATCTATTTCCTTGATAAAATGGTAAAACCATTTGTGTACAACTAAAGCTATTTTACCTTTACTTCTTTCATAGATTTGTAGGATGTCTTTCTAATCAATATTCTTTTCTACCTTTTGAGTATGGTTTTTGATTTTATTCTCAATATCTCCATTAATATAGTTGTCATCAATTCCTTTCATCATGTCATTGGAAGATATCTCTATAGAATCTACTTTTTTCAAACTATTAGTTTGTGAGTTATTAGAAATATTTATAATCCATATTGGTTATTTTTTCTAATTGTATTTCTAGAATCAAGTATGTCTCTGAACCATTTTGATTCCTTGAATCTTGTATACTTAATAAGATTTTCCATAGTTCTTTTTAAAGTAATATTTCTTGTTACTCTTTGATTTAAAAAGAATAATTTTGGTAGAATTTTAAAATCTCTAAACCTTTGAGGTTGACTTCCTTATGACTCCCTAGTTTTAAGTATGTGATCAAATTTGATAATATCTTTTCAATTCTCAAGTTTTGTAGAATACCTTGTATCTCCCAAATATTTTGAATATAGTATGGTCTTGATAAAATGTTTAGCTTTCTAGGTTACCTTTGAGTTGAATCCCTTTTATCTCCCTAATGTTCAACTTCTATTCTTCACCCTATTTCTCCATATTTATGAATCGAAAGCTAAAGATATTTCTATGCACTTTCAATTTTTATGAGGTTCTTTTTTTTTCAAGACCTTTAAGTTGGATTCCTTATGTCTCGTTAATTTGAGCAAGAGACTGATATCAAAAGTAAATTTTCCAACTCTCTAGCAATTCTATGTTTTGCTTCTAGTATATTTCAATTTTCAATAGTGTAGTTTCTAAATTTCAATAATTTAAATTTGGTGTTGAACTCCTTATAACTCCCTAGTTGGAAATTTAGAAAATGTATTTGCAAATATAATATCTATATTTCAATGTAGAAATCCTTATGCCTCCAAGTTAGACTATTTGCAAAAATATTTCTATGCAATTTGGATGAGGTAATTTTAGAAACCTTTCTAAATACTTCTAAGGTTGCAAATCTATACCTTATTTCTCCTTTTAATAAAAAAACCTTGAGTATAGTAAATTAATTAACTTAACTTCAATATTATGCCTTGTAGGGGGTTTCCTCCTAAGGGGCGTGGAAAATGGTTTGGTGCTTTCACGATCAAAAAATATGAAGGCTAAAGGAGTGTAGAAGGTTGGAGTCTGAAGGAGCATAGAAGGCTAGAGGCTAAAGGAGCATGGAATATTGGAGGATGAAGGAGCGTGGAAGGCTAAATGTTGAAGGAGCATGGAATGCTAGAGGTTGAAGGAGCGTGGAAGGCTGGATGATGATTTGATCTTTGGAGTGTCAAGGCTAAAGAAGTATGGAAGGCTAGGTTGGTTGAAGGAGAATGGAAGGCTGGGCTGCCTGAAGGAGCTATAGTGAAAGACTAGGATTTTGATTGGAAGGTTGGGATGGCTAAAGGAATGTGGAAGGTTGATAAGGTTGAAGGAGCATGAAAGGTTGGTCTGACTAAAGGAGCTACAATGGAAGGTTGGGATGCTGAGTGGAAGGTTGAGAAGGCTGAAGGAGCGTGGAAGGCTACTTACAATGAGAAAAACAAAATTGCAAAGTGTGAAGGATTAGGATTTTTTCTTGAAAAACATCTCATATTTTAGGAGCCATATCTTCATAAAACCTTATCTGATTTAGCTGATTCATATGCAAAAATCCGAGTAATATTGAGGGATATACAACCCTATGAAGTCAACCATTTAGAACAAAGGTAGTGATTATTTTTCAAGTCACAAAAAATAAAATTGCAAAGTGTGAAGGATTAGGGTTTTTTCTTGAAAACCATCTAATATTTTATGTGCCATATGTTTGTGAAGAGTTATCTGATTCAGCTGATTCTTGGACCAACTTGTGCAAAATTTGATTAGCTTTAAAATGAGTGGTCATATACAAAAATTTGAGCAATATTGAGATTGATACGACCCTATGAATTCAACCATTCAGAAAAAAGGCAGTGACAATTTTTCAAGTAGTGAAAAATGAAATTGCAAATATTTACCAATTAGGGTTCGAAAGATGGGAAGAGCAATGAAGGGCTATGAATTAAGCAAGAAAGGAAACTAGCAATTCATATTGGTAAAGTGGACTATGATAGTTCGATGTTTTGGAAATATTACACTACTAAGATGCAAGACATAGATAGTAGAGGTGGACTTTTGGCATTGTGAATGCTGCTATAGAAAAATGTTAAAAAAGATGCTAAATTTTGGAGTAATTGTATTCATATAGAAATTTTGAAAATATCCAAAAAACGAAAATCAAGAATTCAGAAATTTTATGTAAAATGATGTAGGTTTCTAGCTATATCATCTCAATTGAGATGAGAAGTGTATATATTTGTAAACTCTCAAACTCTAAAGAAGAGAGATGTAATTTGTCAAGGGTAGGGGACCTAATTACCACCCCTTATTATCTAGAAAAAAAATATTATGCCTTGTATATTTTGCAAAGGTTTAAATTAGACTATATACTGCTCACCTCCTTTAATATAGCATTTCAAAGATTTATCTTACTTTATACTACAACTTGCATTCTTCTTCCACTGTGATTCATTTAATGCACTTTGACACTCGAAATCCAAATATTTGAATCTCTAAAATTGAATCTTTCTCTTTTCTTCAATGTAGTACATATACACTAATCTTTAGTGCTTTAATCTCTCCTCTTCATTGCGCTCTTTGTGTCAGTTCATTGTGTTCACTCTGACCTATCCCTTTATTGCATGTAGAAGGTGTTACTTTACATAAAGATTGGCACTTTTCTTCTATTAAGATACTTGAAATTCGATTTGAATGCTTCTTCTGTGGCACCTAAATACTCCTTGGTTGTTGGTGCTTTGTATCCTAGGTGACACTTGTCTTTTACACTTGCAGCACTTGTCGATAAATGTTACAACTTGCTATCTCCTTGGTAACATTCGAGTTATTATTGCACTTGACTTATTTGTTCCCTCTGCAATGATTGTTTCACTTCCTTGGTTCTTAGACTCTCCTCATAGTGGTTGTCACTCTGTATCTAACATGCCAAATGGTGAATAGTAACTTTATCTTTTCACCTTACATGCCATATGTTGTTTGATTCTTCAATGCCTTTCCTTCCAATGTAAATCTCATTAATGAGCAATCTTCAACCACTTTTATCACTCTTTATTTTGTATACATTATGTTGGCTATAACTCAAGTGTCTTACCTTATTTTTGTGTTATATAGCAAGAATTATATAAAATTATGAGTGGCTCTTCACTGTCCTCCTTTCAAAAACCTTGTATTGAGTTTGTGCAACCCAAATAATGTTCACTTAACCTCACCAAATATTATTTAGTGGTGTATCTTTTTCTCAACTATGTGCTTTGTTGAATGATGGTGGTGATCTAGGTAACCTTCTATGAATATGGTGGTGGCTCCTCTATGTTGGCTTGGTGGTTCTTCCACTTGTTTGGTTGTTGCTCAATGTAGGACCTATTTATTTCCTCTTATTGGTGGTGCTCTTATCTCTTTGCTTTAAATTTAGCTTGCTTGGCACTTTTCTACGTAAATAGCACTACTTATAAGTACTTAACTTCAATAGAACTTTGTGCTCCTTTGTTGTAATGTATTTCCAACTATTGTTTGTAGCCCTAGATAGACAATAGCTATTTGTACCACCATAAAGGGTCACACCCGATGGCGAATCCTATTGTGATAAATGGTAAAGATATAACATGCATACAAGTAAACAAAATTGACAACAAATAAAACAAGAAAGGAAACACTTTATTCCATTATATTTGAAGTCAAAACCCAATTACAAGTATGTCCCTCTTAGGGATATTAATTTTGATACAATATTACAATAGGAGTGCTCAATTGTTTTCCCTCTTAAGGGTAGATGTGATTTCCAAATTCCTCTCAGAATGGCACGAATTACTCTAGTGCGGAGGTGCCCTCTTATTCACAATGGGGAAGGAACTTGATGGTTTGCTCTCCTTTGAAACCGTTCCCTGCGATCAAGAAACAACAGGGAACGGTCAAGAAACAACAAGAATATCAAAAAGATAGGCAACCTCTCATGATGAGGCCCTTTTAGGTAAATTGCATAATGACACCATTAACATGTATAATCAAGAAAATATAAAGAATTCTTCTAAGCTATGCAAAGTGAATCAAGATTCATGTAATAGCATAAAGGAAAATAACAACTACACTATGCATGGATCAGATATGAAAAGTGAGGCATAAACATGCATAAAGAAAGAATTTAAGTCCTAATTGAAGCATAAGCATAAAATGTAAATTTAGCTTAGTTCTACGATCAGAAGTCTTCTAAAATGCTATTAAAATATGAAAAAAATTAATCTAACCTAATTAGTAGGACAAAAATGAAATTAGGAAGGCGGTTATACCTCTGCTACAAACCGCAGCTCTGGTATGCAGTCTACACTATAAACCACGGCTGAAAACCACTATTAGCACTCTGATAGTCTTACCCTCAATTCCAAGGGCAGTGGGCTTAACTTCCTTGTCCAATTAATGTTCAAGGGTCACCTTTGATGTCCTTTCAATGAATTTGGCGGTCAAATCACTGTAATGGGCCTTCGTTCACATAGATTTGCATTTCTTGGCTCTCCTAGACTCCTAGGGCATCCATAATACAATTCATCATGAATCTTGGCAAGTAGATAGGGGATAAGTGCAATAGCTCTCTCTTAGTATACTCGGTTGAGTGTATAATTTGACAGGGCTCCACTACTCAAATATCCAATGATCTCTCTTCTAGTTTACCCTAATTCTAAGGGGTACTTATAGGACTACCCAAGGGTGAGGGGTGGCTTCTTGGAGAAGCCAAGATCAAGAAGGTGTGGTTAGGATAGTTGGAATGGAATATTTAGCCCTCTAACCACCTTCTTCTAGATCCAATGGTCATTTCAACTGATTTGGATCGAATTGAAGGCCAACTAAACTTCAATTAAGACCACAGGTCACAGCTACGGTCTAGACTATAAACCATAGGTCTTAGTCATGGTTCAGCTGTAAACCATAGGTCTGGACCTTGGTTCATACTGATTAGGCCAAGGAGCCCAAATTAAGTGGTTAGAACCACTGCTCTATCTTGTATTTTGTCCAAGATCTTCCATATGGTCTTGTAGCATGTCCATATGAGTAGTCACCCTCGACATGATGCGTTTGAGGTGTCTACAGATGCCCCTTTTGAGATGCATTGTGAGATTGAACAATGCTGAGCAAAAATATACCTCCTAAAATGATGCAGAAGGTTCTATGATGATCATTAGTCTGATCAACATTAGATGCCCCAGATCCTATAAAAGGATGCGCATCCTAGAATCATTGCTTTCAACTGGGTGAAAGACTTAAATTTACTTCCAACTAGATGGAAGGCTTACATTTGCTTCCAACTAGATGGAAGGCTTACATCTGGTTCTTTGGCATTTCTGGGTATAATCAGATAGAATCAATAGACGAAGTGAGAAAGGCTTAACTCACCATTTTTGTTGTTTGCCCCAACAAAGGGTAAGCTTATGATAATTGTTGGCAATGATTTATAAGACGAACACAATTTTGACAAGATCAAGGGATCTATGATCTTAGGGATCTTCTACTGATTTTAATTATGATTTGATATTATGACTACCCCATCAAGCAACGAGTCGATGAGGGTAATGAAAATGAAATGAAGTGATGAGGTCACTTGGCCACTATGAATGATCTAAAAAAAAATTAGATTTGAGCATTTTAATGCCTTGGCTAGGCCTAGTTCAACTATGATTGCAACTGTTAATAGTAATTATCTATTTCTATCCCATGGAGTGGTCTAGCCATGAAGGCTTTATTAGGGAATCAAAATGAAAGTAATGCCAATTAGGCATGTGTTGAATCATATTATCGATGATCTACTAAAATTATCATAGAAGAATTGCAATAAATATCTCATTCCCATGGAGAAGTCTAGCCGTCTAGACCTTAGGGATTGAAATGAAGCATAGAAACTCCACGATGATTAATTTACCCCAAATGTCCTTATGGTATTTTACTCATCTTGTCGTATTTCATGGATTGCAATTCATTGCAACTACCAAGTGTATAGGGTAAAAAACTAGGTACAAGGCAAATGTGGATTTTGAGTTATTTGATTTTTTGTTATTTTTACATTTTTGAGATGCATGTGGATGCACTACTTATATTGATTTGATGCTATATGATGTGATGTATGGATTACATGCACTAAATAGCTATTTTATTTTATAATGATGATATGCAACGATCTAGATGCTTAGATGTGCTATTTATGATGGATGCATATGGATGTGTGTTTACTTTTAACACATATTTGATTTTGCTTTATTGTATGCATTAATTTATGACTATGTTACGATATGATTTTTTTTTTTGAAAAAATGAAAACTTGTATTAAAACAAAAACCAGATACAAGCGGGAGAGAACACATCCCGAGCCAGAGCCAAGAGCAACACAACAAGGTCAGCGCACAAAGGCAACACTAGCAGCCACAAGGCACAGAGAACGGACGGCGCGAAAAGGCGACATGTCGCGAAAACGCGACATGTCACGAAATCGCGACAGGCAAACCCGTCACGGCCACTTCGGCGCCAACAGTCGTGATAACGCGACATGTCGCGAAATCGTGACATGTCGCGAAATCGCGACAGGAAGGGCCCTCGACAGCCAACCGCAGAAAGCGTCGCGAAAACGCGACGAAAAAACTAAACAACAGTCATGCCGCAAAAGGGTCGCGATATCGCGACAAAAAACCAACCAGTCGCAAAAGAGCCAAACATGCCGCGAAATCGCGACAAAAAAGCCAAGCTGCATCCAATTAGTCAACCTGTTGCGAAAACGCGACACAATACCACCTTTGAACAACATCTTCAAGAGAGGCACAATATCGCTAGCAAAGCCCAGCAAAAGCCACGACAGCGCTACATGGCGCGATATCGCGCAAGAAATTCGCCAAAGGCCAGGAAGGCACAACCTGTCGCGAAATCGCGACAAAAACCAACTCGTTGCCGCGACAGCGCTACAGGTCGCGATATCGCGACAATTTTCCACCCGGCCGCCTAAGTGCCAAACGTGTCGCGAAATCGCGACAGGAAAACCATGCAGCTTCCAAATCTCAAACTTGTCACGAAAACGCGACGAAATATTTACTTTGCTTTTCAACTTCATGAAGGGAACGAGAGCGCGGCAAGAACGCCAATCGGACCAAGAAAGCGGGACCTGTCGCGATATCGCGACATGTCGCGGTATCGCGTGTCACGAAATCGCGACATGTCGCGATATCGCGACATGTCGCGAAATCGCGACACGCGATATCGCGACATGTCGCGATGTCGCGACAGAAACCCACCAGAGGCCGCGGAGGCTCAACCTGTCGCGATATCGCGACAAAGAACCAGCCGTAGGCCGCGACAAACACTACATGTCGCGATATCGCGACAAAAAGGACCCTTAGCAAAAAAAAACTTTGCACATTATTTCAAAAATTGTTCAAGGCCTTGTCTGATCTCTGCATCCTCCACAGACATATTGCTATGCAGATGCATCCCAACCTCTCTCTCAGCACCCATCTTAGCAAGGAAATCAGCCGCTTTATTGAGAGATCTACTAGCATAAACAGGTATCACATCCTCAACTTCCTTCCAAAGCTCTAAAATTTGGGAAACCAAAATCCGCAGCCTCCAAGCTTTTAAGGCAAAGTTCCTCATGCAATCAAGAGCACCAACCAGGATTTGGGAATCAGACTCAATGATTATCTTTCTGTGACCTTGTTTGACGGCCCAGATGGAGGCAGATTTAATAGCAAAGGCCTCAGCTTCATTGTTTGTGGCATATCCCAGACCTTGCAATTCCCAATAGAGCACAGTCCCAAGATGATCACGGCAGATAACTCCACTACCAAGCATTACCCGGATTACCTTTTGCAGCTCCATCAGTATTGATTTTGACCCAGCCTTCTGGGGGAGGTTTCCAACAACTTCTTACCTGTCTCTCAAGATCAGCAACTCTCCCTTTCAAAGGCTTAGAAGCTGGCTGATTTTCCTCCTCAGAATAGATGGCAACGGTTTCCACAACTTTGCTCCAGATGACCTGCCATATCCCATCCACCGAAGAGAAGGTTTCACGAAAAATACGAGCATTTCTTTCCAACCACACCTGCCACCAAATAAAAAGGAAACCGAGCTCCCAGCCAGTACGAAGAGCTTTAGATATAAATCTACCTCTCTTCCAGCTTTCCCATAAATTGGTCCGGGACAAGTCTCCAAGCGCCTGAAGTTTAAAGTGGGAGAACCAACGATGCCAAATCTGTCGTGTGAAAGGACAATCAAACAGAAGATGATCCGCAGTTTCCTCATTCCTATAACACAAAACACACTGGGAAGGGCCAATGATGCCTCTAATTCTGAGGTTGTCAAAGGTCAAGATACCATTATGCATCAGCTGCCAAGCAAAGAAGTTCACTTTCGGCCAGCCCTTGGGATGCCATATCTTCCTCCATTCATGAACTGGAAAAGAGTGTGGGGGGGGCTCAGGAAGGATCGAAGCATAGCCCTCCTTCACAGAATAAACCCCAAGGTTCCCAAAGCCCTATGCAAGCTCATCCTCCTCATCTCTCCCAGTAAGAAACCTTTCTGCCAAAAGTTTTTCCAGAGTTGGAGCCTGCTCCGGAGGGATTGGAATAGGCCATTCACCCAGTCGCTTAAACTTTTGAACCTTATACTCCCCCAATTGGCTGGTATTGAAGTAGCTCTCAATATTAATCCAACCCTTATCTTCAAGAGCTGATTTTAACGGATGCAAATCAGGAAACACAACAAGGATAGGAGGATGCTGATCCCAAGAATCAGTCCAAAACCGGGCCTTCTCCCCTCTCCCAACTTTCCAGAACAATTGATCTTTGATAATGCGAGATCCAAGCTTGAGCGCCTGCCACACAAGAGATCCATTACCCTCCAAAGGATAGCGGCCCAAGTCGTTGGGATGAACAAGACCCAAGTATTTACTAGAAAGGATTCTGTTGCAGAGGGACGAAGGCTGGGAAATCCACCTCCAATACAATTTCCCA
Organism: Wollemia nobilis; assembly: GCA_028583015.1. Classification (NCBI taxonomy): domain Eukaryota; kingdom Viridiplantae; phylum Streptophyta; class Pinopsida; order Araucariales; family Araucariaceae; genus Wollemia; species Wollemia nobilis. The sequence goes on along the minus strand of JAQPPZ010016709.1, from coordinate 11,582,173 downwards.
GCCAGGGCCCGATTGTTAAACTTGGAGCTTCTTAAGCCCAGCCCACCTTTTTCCTTGGGCTGGGTGACCTTATCCCAACCAACCAAGGCCCATTTCCTCTCTCCATTGGCACCTTCCCAAAGAAAACTTCTAGCCGCTTTGTCCAGCTCTTTCCAAATTGAAGGAGGGGCGGCTGAATAGAGAATTTGTAAATAGGCATGGCCTGAATAATAGACTTCAAGAAAGTTAGTCGGCCCCCATAGCTTAACCATCTATGAGACCAGTGATTCATTCTCTCTTTGATGCCATCCAAAAGGTCCTTCCAGAAATCAGCTTTCAGTTTTTTGAAATGCAGAGGAACCCCCAGATAAACAACAGGAAGGGAGGTCCTAGTGAAACCCAGGATCTCCATAACTCTCTCTTGTGACCTTTGATCAAGGTTAAAGAAGACCACTTTTGATTTTGTTTCATTGATGACTTGATTAGAAGCCCGGAGGTAGACGTTAAGAGAATCTTTGATTCCTCTTGCTTCCCTGAGGCTGGCAACTCCCACCAAACCCGTATCATCCACAAACTGTAAATGAGTCAAAACTTCAGCCCCGATTTTAATTCCTGTAATCTGTCCTTGACGTCTTCTTCTCAGGAGGAGTCTGCCTAAACCTTCAGCCAAGATGAGAAAGAGATATGGAGAGCAGGGATCTCCTTGACGGAGACCCCGAGAGGCTCCAAAAGGTGGCGAGGGAAGCCCCTTAATTAAAACAGAGTAGGAAGGCGTAGAGATACAACTCATGACCCAGGCAATCCAGTCCTGAGAAAAACCAAAGGCTGCCAACATCTTGACCAAGAAGCCCCACTCTACTCTGTCATAAGCCTTAGACATATCCAGTTTGATGAACATTCCCTTGTTACCTGAATTATGCATAGAATGGATAGCCTCCTGAGCCAAGATCACTCCATCCAAGATCTGTCTTCCTTCAACAAAACCCCCTTGCTCAGGGGAGATTATATTCTGAAGAAGGGGTTTTAGTCTTTCAGCCATAATTTTAGTGATAATTTTGTAAATCACATTACATAATGCAATAGGTCTGAAATCGGAAATGTGAGCCCCCCCTCTCCTTTAGGAATTAAGGTGATAAAGGTGTGATTTAGAGCCTTGAGCATTCTTTTGTTAGTTCGGGATTCCTCAATGACAGCCAACACATCCTCCTCCAAGATATCCCAGAAGGCCCGAAAGAACTCAATAGGGAAACCGTCCGGACCAGTGCGATTTTCCCCGTGCACATCCCAAAGACCACCTTCTTGAGTTCATCACGATCAATGGGCTTAAGAAGGGCCTGATTCTCTTCATGAGAAATAATAGAGGGAATGCCCTCAATGACTTCATTTTGGGCTTCCACATCATGCTGCATACTTTCCTTGAAGAGGTTTGAGAAGTACTCCATAGAGAGGGAGTGCATATCATGGAGAGTGTCAAAAGAGTTTCCAATCTCATCTTGAAGGAATTCCATGTTATTCAATTGCCTTCTAGCACAGGCAGAGCGATGGAAAAATTTAGTATTTCTGTCTCCTTCTAATAGCCAAGTATTTCTTGCTCTCTCGTCTCCAGAGATCTCTTCTTGATTATCAATGTCCTCAACCGCTTTGCGTAAAGCGTCATCCTCGAATTTAAGATGCTCGTAAATAATTCCTTCTCTCGAATTGTTTTTGCACCTCATTCCATCTCGTCCAACAAGGGAGCCCGTTGGAGCCGGAAATCAGATTTGTTAGTTTGCTTCCACCGTTTTAGTTTACTCTTAACAAAAAGAAGTCGTTTATGAAATTTGAACATAGTCGTTCCAAAAGGGAGACGACCTTCTTCCCACCACTGTGGAATTTTCCTTCGTAGGTCCTCTTTTTGCAACCAAAAATTTTCAAATTTAAAAGGTTTGTAATACTTCCCTGACATAGTCCCTCCCTCCAGAAAAATGGGAGAGTGATCTGAGACTGGGCCCTCCAAAATCTGGAATTTGATATTCCATCTAACATAAGCTTCCTCCGAGACCAAAACCTGTCAAGCTTAACCCTCCTATTGTATGGCTCTCTTCTCTTATTAGTCCAGGTAAAGTTTGTACCAGGGCCTTTGATATCAACAAGGTTAAAGGCCTGGACTTGGGCAATAAACAGTCGGTCCCCTGTATCCAGAACAGGGATGCCACCTTCCTGATCTCTAGCAGATAATTTAGCATTGAAGTCCCCAACAATAATCCAATCAAAATCTTCCCAGGAGGACCTCATGTTTTGAACAGACTTTCCATTGAAACCGCTGACCATCGGTGTTCTGAGCCCCATAGAAATTTGTAATTAAGACTTGTTCAGCTGTAACAATATTCTTAAAAAGAGATGTTAGGACCCCTCTCCAGGCTATATGTTCTATTGCTATCCACGCCAAAGGATTCCAAAGAGTAGCAATCCCTCCCGAGGCACCTAGAGCAGCCACTGCCATATGGCCAGCACCCCTCCAGATTCGGCTGATAGTTTTACTCATAAGGTCTAATGACATTTTTGTCTCCCGAATGAGCAGAAAGTCTGTTTTACTTCTCTCTAAAAGTCTTTGAACAGCAGATTGATGGGTTCTACTGTTTAAACCCCTCACATTCCAAGATTGAATAATCATTGGAAACCTTAGGAGCAATACGAATCAATTGTTCTCGCCAATCCTCCATTGATTAGCTTATCTCCTTGCACCGCAATTAGATCCTTATTGGATTTCCTGCCCACCCCTTGAGAATTACTATTTTTCGACCTCTTCTCCACCTGGGAAATTCCAAGAGCTGGTCTTTCTCTGAGCTTTTCTGCAATTCCCATGGTAACATCTTTAATAACTGGCTGAACTGGGGAGTGGATTACCATAGTCCCTGGGTTTTCTTGCTGCAAAGTCTCAGAGGAGTCAATCACCTGTTCAAGGACAGGGGTTGATGAGGGAGGAGCATGAGTAAGGATGATATTATCCTCAAGGTTCCCATCTGCTCCTTCCATAGTTTGGTCTTCTTGATCCACAAGAGATTTGAAGATTTCATACCGGTTGGTTGGCTTGGGAAGAGCTTGCTCCTTGCCATTTCTCTTTTTGTTTCTTCTTCTCTTCTCGCTGTTCAAAGCCATCTTTCGGCCCTCGTAACCCGGGGGAATGACAGTGGTTCCTTGACCGAAGTGGACTTACCTTCTCGGGAGCGATTTGACATTCCCAGTGGAGCATCCGCTTTGGTGCTCAAGATATTTGGACAGAACCTTGCCAAATGGCCATGCAAATGACAGACTCTACATCGGAAAGGTAGGGCTTCATAGTCTAACTGTTGTATCCAGGAATGTCCCGCTAACTCCGGCCCATCTCACCGGTAGCGGTTGACTAATATCCAGCTTCTACACAAATTCTCGCATAAACAAGCAAGATTTCCTTCAATGGTATCCTTGGAAACTCCCAAAAATCTACCTAGAGAGTTGCCTATCAATTCAAGAATCTGCTCACCCCAAAACTCCATCGGGAGAGCATACAGCCGGATCCAAACCGGGACAGCCGTGGGCTCAATGCGAGGGTCGAAACCCGCTCTCCACGGCTGGACAAATAACCCCGCCGGGCCATGGCTCCTCTTCTCTCGATTCAAATGCTCTGCTTTCTATCCATTAGGGAAGAAAAACTAATAATAAAATACCCATTGCTTATGGGCCATAAGGAGTACTCACCGATAGGCTCCCAGTTTTGTCTCACCCAGGAATGCAAAAAGTGCAGGGTGGGTCGAATGCCCATGAACTTGCAGATCAGATCATGAGTAGCCCGATAGTTTATCGTGTCTTCAACCAGCTCTGGTTCGATGACTATTTTTGGTCTTGACGCAGATTGCGGGAGACATCCATTGATTCTATGCCCAGGAGAACCCTTGCCCGCATTCTTGGATAGCAGATGGAAAGCACTCCGCTGAGCATCAACAGAGGAAGACGCAGGATTTTCTCGTAATATCTCCGCATAAGAGGTCTTCTTCCCCTCGAGAGAACCTGGAAGAGACCCCATTGGGCCCTCCCGGGGCACCGAAAGATCCTAGAACAAAAACCAGCAGCAAACCCCCAAAGACTCTGGAAGAGGTTTCCGATCTGAAACCCTAGAGGCTCGGCCGTCGGCAGTTCAGAAGGTTTCCCGCCAAATCGCCAGAGCTCAAAAATCGCGTCCCCACATTGCAAGAAATTCGACTATGTTACAATATGTTGATGCAATGTATGTAATGCATTATTTACATGATGGTAATCTAATATAAATGAACCTATATGCTTTAATCACTTAAAACATAAGGAATGAATGTGATATGTGTTTAACAATATAATGGATGACACCACAGAATGTGTTAAAATCATGAATGTAATTGAAATTTCCTCATTACAAGAATTTAATCAATTAATCACCCATATATGAAATGCAATGATATGAAGTTGTATGGTGCGAATGATATAATATGTCATTATATATTCCTTTTTGCACTTGACAGATGTGTGTGATATAGTCAGTGGTCGTCTAAATATTGTTTCTGATATCCATCCGATATCTATCCTATATCGTTAAACTTTATGCTCAATGTAATGATGTATCATGAATTCGATACTTTTCAGCTTGATGATTTATATGGTTGCGATATTTGACATTTTGTTGTTATGGAAGAAATTTTTGAGGTTTTCCATGAGACTCAAACATCCTAATAGACTTATCAAAAGTTGCATACTAACCACACTAGGCTTTTGAGGTAAAAGGCTTTTGCTAGGATAGAACCTAACTATTCATTATCCCTGTGTGTGCAAATGATTATTTTAAAATAAGACAGGAGCATTCCCCGATGTTAGGTGAGATTATTTCAGCCCATTTCTAAGATAAGGGTTCCACAAATGTCTTATCCAATCTCAAGTTTATATTTTAGTTGGACTAAGCCACTAGGCAATGCAGGACACCTGAAGCTAGCTCTTCCACATTCAAACATTGGTCTTGTTCATAAGTGAGATACTAATGCATTAGACATATCATCATGCGTAAGGTATAGTAGTGCTGAAAATTCCAGGGATTCAAGCTCATTCCTTTCTATCCTTCAATTTTTGGGATACTTGCTCATATATAGTGAATCAAGGGAGTCGACTCCATATTATTTTTGAACTATATTTAGATCTTCATTTGATCTCTCTTCAAACTAGATTTTGGATCTTCATTTGATCTCCGCTCGAACTTTTGATTTATGATCTTCATTTGATCTTCACTTTTGAACTTTACTTTGAACTTTGATTTAAGCCTATTTTCTAATCTTTACTTGATCTTCACTTTTCGGTATTTACATTTTATGATATTCTTTAGAAACTTTCCTTTGGGGGATTTACTTGGAAAAAAATTTCTGGTATATCGATTGACAATATCGATCTTATGATATCAATATGGGATATCACTCTAGGGAGTCGATCTATGATATCGATCTAGGGTATCAATCATGAGGATTGATGTGGGATATCTCTTTGGGATATGCTCATTTTATCGTAAGAAAGGGATTCTGAATAGGGAACTAACCTGTCATTTTTCCAACTACCAATATTTCCCATATCGTCCGCACAGAGGAATAAGCAAGAATAACTCTTTTCACTTCAGGATACCTGGTCCTGCTTCATGGCTTTCATCTTACCATAGTCCTTGTTAGGATTGTTTAATTTGTTGATTAGTGATAGGTTTTTGATATGTGAAGGGCTATATTAATTGAACCTTAGCTACAAAAGCAAAGCAAGCTTTCTACCAACTCTTGATAAGACCACTAGGTATGACTGAGTGACCGAAAAACCCTAGTATATCTCCATAGCAACATTATAGGTTGTGTTGAAAAACACAATTACTCACATAAATGATGGATCATGATAAATGCAGAGATGCATGATTTAAACATAAACGTGGCATCGTTTGTAAGACTGACAAACACAATGCCTTCTATTACGGAATGCAACGGATGACGAATGCCTATATGCAATGCAATAATGCAACGAATGCATGTGTAAATGCAAAATTTAAATGCAAATGCAAATGTTTTTGGATTTTATGCTTTACCATTTTTTTTGGATTTTATGCTTTACCATTTTTTTTTGGATTTTATTGATTTTATTATTTTTATGGGTTTTGAGCCTCATAATTGACCAAACGACGAGTACATGCCTCTGGAGCCTTTAGATTGACCAAGCAACTTTTGGGAATCCTTGGAGCTTTTTAGGATGACTAAGTGGTTTTAAACAAACCCTCAGAGCTTTTGGGTTGACCAATCAATTTTACAAAAACTCTTGGTACCTTTTGATTGACCAAGCTACTCATAGACGAGCTTGAAGCCTTTTAAGATGATCGAGCGATTATAAGCAAATCCTCAGAGCCTTTGATTGACATGACCAAGTGGTTTCAAGAACCCTTGGATCCTTTTGGGATGACCAAGCGATTTTAAGCAAACCGTCGAAGATTTTGGGTTGACCAAGCAGTTTTATAGAAACTCTTGGTGCCTTTTGATTGACCAAGCTACTCATAGATGAGCTTGGAGCCTTTTAGGATGACCGAACGATTTATAAGCAAACCCTTGAAGCATTTGATTGACACAACCAAGAGGTTTTCAAGAACCCTTGCAGCCTTTTAGGGAGGGTATGCTACCCTAGATACCCCCAGTGTGTGTGCCACTCGATGAAAGTGAGGGAGGTGTTCTACCTCTAAGATCCTCACTTTACTTCATTGAATTTGGCATGGATGGTGGGGAAGGTATGCTACCTTGAAGACCCCCAACATGCATGCTATCCACTAAAATGTAATCAACTTGCTTAGGAAGAGTGACAAAAATCAACTCTCCCAATTGAGGTGCGGACCTTAGCGGATTACATGTATCTAGGTGCGAGTGAACGAGAGAACCATCCTCACAGATAACGTCTCGTTCTACCAGGTTTTGCACTATCTTATTAAATGCATAGCAACCGCAAATTTCATGCCCCTGCATACGGTGATAAATACAAAAGAGGCTTTCATCCATGGACCCATATTTGGAATTTCTTCGTTTGACCTTAGGAAATACCAATGCATTTGCCTCGTACAAATTTTGGAATAAAGTTGCAGTAGTCATCTGAAATGCAAATACTCGTGGAAGAGTCTTTTTAGGCCTATGAGGCGATGGGTGTCTTTGAGGTGATGATTGGGATGAGGAAAACTCTATTTTAGTAGGTTGGGGCACTGTAAGTGAACCATCTACGTGATAAATCCCACTATCTATGAGGTTTTGTACCTTATGCTTGAATCCATAGCAATCGTGAATGTTGTGACCCTCCATTCGATGATAGAGACAATAATGATCCTCTTTATAACCCTCAGGTTTGACTCGATTTGGATCTACAGGTTTAATGTCAGGTAAGGTGATGACCTTATATTCTTGTAGCTTTTGAAGAATGTCAGACATAGACTCATTTAAAGGAGTCCAAATTCATTGTGACTGTCTTGGGTGCCTAATCCGCATTGGTTTGTCATGAGGACCCAATGGTTGAGTTAGCCAAATTGGCTCTTGCTTTTGCTGAAGCTTTTCTTGTGGTTGCATAGAAAGTGGTTCAACCTTAGATGTGGGTTGCTTTTGTAATTCTAGGTTTTCAAGCCGGTTCACGATACTGTGCAACGTCTTATCTTGCTCATCCATTCGATGCTCCATTATATCTATATGGCTTAGAACGGATTGCAATACTAACAAAGAATTCATGCATATTTTCAATGATTGGTTCGAAATACCCTTGTCTATTGAAGGAAATGAAAAAGTGGATGCTAAAGATCCACCAGATAAGTGCACATCACCAATTTCCTTCCTTTGAGCTGATGTGGCTACTTCTTAATGATTCACTTTGTTAGTGTCATCCACATGCTCAGGTTCATGACTTAGTTCATATTTTTGTTTCATTTTGTACTGTTGAACTATGTAAGCCTGAGTACCCCCAGTTTGATGTGGGGAAGGCCCTCATTATTTCTCTTGAAGAGGCACCATGAGCAATGAGTTGGGAGTGACTAATTTCAAAGGTTTTGGCCCTTTCAATGTGGAAGCGACATATGATTGCCCCATCTCTTGTTCTATCTACTTTAGAATCCCTTGATCCTCTGGCTTAATGTCAACCATTCCCATGAACTCTTGAGAAGGTGCTTTAGCTTTTAGACCAGTTGTAAGTAAATCATCAAATAGTCGAGATGATTCTATATTAGTCATGCTAACTGATGTTTTCTTCTCCTCATAAAGTAATATGATACCATGATTTTTGGTGATGGGAGAGGGTAGTGATTTCTTGATGCAAGCCCTAGTAGAATGTTTGATGATTTTATTCGAATGAATATCTTGAGGCTCGCATGCCACTAGAGTCTCTTGTGGCTCATCGACTTTCTTACAATATTTGAATGGCTCAGGATCATGGGGGACCACATACACTTGTCCTTGGTGTATGAATTTTAGATTTTGGTGCACTATGGAAGGCACACATTCCATATCTCTCATCCATGGTCTCCCTAGTAATATGTTATATTACCTCTCACCCCCCAGGATATGGCACAACATAGGAATTATCTTTATCCCAACCTGTATAGGTAAGATTGTTGTGCCGATTTTTGGGGATGTGGCATCATTGAAGGCTCTCAATGTGAATGTTGAGTCCTTAATGTGCGAAGATGGTAGATTTAAATGCTTCAAAGCTATAGCTATGATGATGTTGATAGATGACCCAGTATCAATCAAGACTCTCTTGTACAAAATTTGATTGATGCTCGCTATGATGTGTAGCGAAGGATCGGGTTCATCCTTAGGGATTAGCTTAATCTCCTGCCTGTGAAAGGTAATCATAGGGTCCTTTTGTAAGTGAATTGGATTCATTTTTGATATGGACCATGATAGGTTATCAGCTTTTGTTGAATTTTTTGGTATGTTGGGTTGATCAAGGCATTTCTTACTTTGTGCTACAATATTGATCATACCGATAAAACCCTCATCAGGTGGGGCCATGTGCATCTCATTAACGTGCTCAACTTGATTGTTATCATCCTCATGGTTGTGTTGAGGGTTTCTGGATATGTCGATGTCTTGATTATCGATAGTCGAGGGGCTATCTATTTGTAATTTGTTCTTATCCAACATATTTTGCACTACATTCTTGAATGCAACACAATCCTGGATATCATGGCCATTTTTTCGATGATAAACACAATAGAGATCTTCTCTATACCCCCTAGGTTTGCGGTGATTAGGATCCAAGGCATGATTTTTAGGAAATATTAGGGCCTTAGCCTCGCAAAGGCATTTGAAAATTGATGCCAAAGATTCAGGCAATGGCGTATAGTTACGAGGTGGACGTTTTTGTTTATCCTTGCCTTGATTCCTATCATGCTGATTGTGATGCACAGGAGAAGGTTGAGCCTGATAGTTCTCTTGTTGTTGGCTCTGTGCTTCTTTTGGAATGTTTAACATGATCTAGTTGACATGCACAGGCTTAGCCTAATGTGGTTGATATTGCGTGCTCTTGTTCCATTCTTTCTCGCTATGAAGCTCTAGGTCTCCTTCTTCCAGCTTGATATCTTCAATGACCTTGGCTTGTGCTAAAGCCTCTTCGAATGTTGTATATTGTTGCAACTGGAGCAACAATGATATGTGCTTGGCACAAATTTTTGTAAACATTCGAGTAAGTTCAGTAGTGGGAATAGAGAATGGTAATTCTGCCATTAATTTTCACCATCTATCCCCATAATCCATGATTGGCTCATCATCATTTTGACATAGATTGGCCAAGTTAGATAGATTAGCTTTATTTTTGGTTCCAAATGAGAAGCGCTCAAGGAAAGCATCCACCAACTATTCGAATTTGGTGATGTTGTGCCTAGGTAATTGATTAAACCATTTAGAAGCTGCCCCTGAGAGGGTCATAACGAAAGTTCTTAACATCAAGGCATCATCATGCTGTATCTGGAAGCATTTCATCACCTTTAAACTTATCCCATTTAGGTATTTCAAAATATTTAGGATAAGCAGGGCTTGGCACTGATGGACACAATGGTTGATTGTGTATCTTGCTTAGAGTGGGCTTTTGACTAGCCACATCTTGTTTCTCGAGAGATTTTATTTTCTTGGCAAGCACCTTGTAGGCTTGAGAAGAGATGATCTCTTCCTCCCAAAGGGATCTTCGGGTGCAAGTGGAGGTAAGTTCCTTTGAGCATGAGGTGGTCAATTGTATTCATCAGCCACATCTACAAAATATGGTTCAGGATATTGTTGATCCTGGTCATTTGACTCTGATTTTTCATACTGCCTGTGCTCATGCCTGTTTGGCACTAAACGCTCTCGTGGCTGAGAAGCATGTTGAGAAGTATGGTGAACATAATAATATACTCTCCTATTATGTAGTTCAAGGTACGAAGTAGCATGTCTCTCATTGTGTTGCTTCTTGTACTCACTACGAGGAGGTAATTCAGATCGAGCCAATCTATTTGATCGCTCTTCTTGCTCCTTTAAATCAAGGAGGCATTGCTCTTCTAAGTGGTATTCATATAACCATTGTAGGTGCAACCATTGTTGTTTTGCACTTTCTCATTCTAGCTTTTCTAAACACTCACGCTCAATGCACAAACCCTTCAATTGGTCTTGAAGCATTTGTTCTCTCTGGATTGCATCTGACCTATGTGATTGATTTAATCGATTTGTTGTGCTAGGTCTAGGACTCTGCAACTCCTTGTGAGGGTTCTTGTTTGCTTTGAATTGTGCAACAAGGTTGGCAACTCTCTTTCCTCGATGATTCAAGCTCACATTTATATTATTCTCTTCCCTAGGGGTGCAATCCTCATGCAAGGATGTTGTAGGGGTATCACGTGTTCGCTGGGAACACTCACTACGGGTGCGAATAGGATGCAATTGAGTTATAGTTCCTTCATCCATGATGTACTCCTCAATGGATCTAGCAGATCCATGAGAGGAACGATCACAATGTATGCTTCTATGCTCCAATTTCCTATGTTGAGATCTTCCAGCACCTTGGTCTAAGAAGTCAAAGTGATGAGACTTCCAAGGTTGTGCAAGAGGAGTACCTTCCTCACCAACACTATGATAAGACAAATGACATCCTCCATGATCGAAAGGATTTGGCATTATAATAGGCATGCGAATGGTTGTCTTACCTCTATCTCACCCTTCATTGGACTGATTTGAACTCTCAATGTAATGATATGTGGTAGGTCTGGAGGTATTCTCGTTTAGGTCACGAGAAGATCTGTTGTTAATTCTCTTGAGCGGGGTTCCTTGATGAGATCCGCTATGAGTGGTGTTGTCTCCTCTGAGACTACCTAAAGTGCATTCAAGTATGTTTTGGGCAGGTGTGCTGCCTCTAGGGTGATCCAGACCCTGTGGTGCATTGGGTGCAACCTCAGTCTTAGATCGAGGATGACCCCGTGCATTGACCATGACCTTATGAATTTTGACTTCTAAAAAAGGTTGTGAGTGTTATATATCAAAATGATCAGTGCGACGAGCTGATCACAATGAGCTATAACTCAAAAATATGATTTTTGGGTCAAATTTTAGTATTTTTGGAATATTTTGCCAATCGGGGCTCGTGGTGAAATGACCACTTTTAGGAATTTTTGGGAAATTTTGAACCATGAAGATTTAGGACCCAAAATTTCTGTGAGAGGTGCACAATGGTAAAACTAAGACAAAAAAACAAATTTGGTAAGTTTTGGAGTTGTCTAGACCATTTTATGACCGTTTTAGTGCAGTTTTTCTCAGTTTTCGGCCTCGAAAATAGAGTAATCATAAAACCAAAATAAAATCTTCGTTATAGCTCCGATTTACACGATTCTCAAACCGTTGGATGCAGAACAAAAAATTATTATTATTAGGGTTAGGTTTTGGTCCCCAGATCAAGGATCTTATGTTGATTTCCCTAACAATAATGAAACACACAAAGTAGACAATATGATTATCTCTTTTAAGGATTAAATGTGTGTCCTAAAACTGGTTTAGTGCATTTGATTTGTTGTGAATATACTCTTAAATCTCATCATGTTTTTCAAAATTTGATGTTATACTCAATTTGTTCAAAGGTTTTCACCTATATACTCGCACAAGCCGAATATGGTAGTGAAGTCCATACTCAACGAGGTAGCATAGGTACTACCAACCCTCACCCAACACACCGTGCGCAACGATACACTCTTCCAAATATGAGTGCATGCTATTTTGCATGGATAGGATAGTTCTTGGGTCGGCCTTGGCCATGAGCGGGTCCCGATAATACAATTTCAAATGAGCCAACCAAGTGGTAATGACATCCACTATTGGTCTCAATAAAATGGGTTGGATGTGAGAGCCCAACGCCACTGATATTTAAATGAAACGTGGTGTGTGTGGTTCCTTTTAATTTGCATAAAATAAAAATGCATAATACAACACAATGATTGTTTCCTACATGTAATGTAAAATAAACATTTTATATTCAAAGATGCATGCTATACTCTACATGATTTTTTGACAATGCAAACTAGTATGCAAATGGCCACTACTTGGGCCTCAAACATGCAAACCTACACACAAGTTCTAATATAGCGTGTTGTATTCTAGGGCGGATTGCAATCAGAGATCCGATGTTCCTAGCAGTGCCTATCAAAAATTTAGAAAAAGAAACCTAAGGACCTAATCCATTTTTAGTTCATTTTAGCCTTAGTAAATTTATGTTTCAATTTTTGTTCTCTAGAAAACACAGACAGAAACAAAAAACACAAAGGGTGAAAATGGGGCCTACCTCAGGTCCTCATCCGATATGCACTCTATTTTTTGTTGTCTGCTCTATCAGATGTAAACCGTAGGTCTGGTCTATGGTCTACACTATAAACCACGTGTTGAACCTGCGGTTCAATTATTGGACCACAGTTGATAGCTGCGGTCTGTACCTGCAAGTGCAAAATAAGTAAAACACAGTCAGGTCCTATAAATGTGGGGTGCCACCGTGATTGCCTCTGTAACCACCAGAAAGGGTCACACCCGATGGCATATCCTATTGCGATAAATGGTAAAGATATAACATGCATACAAGTAAATGAAATTGACAACAAATAATACAAGAAAGGAGACACTTTATTCCATTATATTTGAAGTCAAAACCCAATTACAAGTATGTCCCTCTTAGGGATATTCATTTTGATACAATATTACAATAGGAGTGCTCAACTTTTTTCCCTCTTAAGGGTAGGTGTGATTTCCAAATACCTCCTAGAATGGCACGAACTGCTCTAGGGTGGAGGTGCCTTTTGGTCATCAAATATGCCTACGAAAGGAGTTTGGGTGAGTGAATGCGCCCTAGACCTGGACCAACATTGAAATTCCGAAGGGAAGAGATGCCCTCCATGCCAATATTCAGAGAAAGTTCGACTCCTATACTAATCTACTTGGGTGTTTGAAGATAAGAGTGTAGGAAAGAAACAAAAGGGGTTATGGGAAGAGAGATTGATGAGTTAAGGTGGGGAAGAATAGGAAGCATGATCACTAACCGGTAACTCGAATGGAAGCAAATAATACCAAGAATAAATGAAGGAAATGTAACATCAATCTTCCTATGTATCCTCCAGGTGAGTTTTAGGGTACAGTCCTCGATCACACATCGGACACAAGGTTCAGCTTTCTCAGTATGCGAACGAAGAGAGACAAAAGAATCAAGCATAGAAGGCAACATAAAATAAAACCGGTATTAAGCTTTTCCACTCCTATGTATCCTTCAGAATGAGTTTTAGGGTACAGTCCCTGATCGCACTCTAGATGCAAGGTTCAGCTTTCTTAGTATGCGAACGAAGGCAGACAAAAGAATCAAGCAAAGAAGGTAGCATAAAAGAGAGAAATTGAGCCCAAAGATCTTTAGTATTAATCGCAGGACATCAAGTTACAGTAGCTTTCTAGTAGAAAGTTCCCCCCCCTTTTTCTATTATAATGTCTAGGTTTTTATAGAGGACTCGAGCCTCTGAATTATAATTACATAGCAAAGAAGAGTACGCCCTCGAGCCCTAAGAATTTGGCTCCCCGAGGATCTCATGATCGAGTTCTCAAATCTATTACCAAAATTGGCAATTGTGACTAGGTCAACCATGGAAAGGTGCATTGATGAGCTGTCTGGACGTCCTTGATCTCTAGGTGCGATGCTCGAGTGGCCTCCATGTTCGTCAGGCTCTCCATCATGGCATGATACTTCATTTATGATTTCCAAAAATGAGCAGCGGGCTTGCTGGGCACTAAAAATTGCATTTATGAGGCCCTTGATCCCCTCGGGAAAATACCCGGCTTGGGACGCATGCCCGTGAAGCGCTTCGCTAATTCTTCGTTCACAACTTCGCTTTGCAATGGCTTTGGGCTGAAGCAAAAACTCCTCCTTGGAATATACTTCACAAAACTAAGCTTTGCAAAACTGCTTCGGGGTTGATTTGTGCCGAAGCATATCTGCTTCGCAAAATGGGCTTCTTCGTCCTTGCCGCTTCGTTGACTAAATTACTTCGCTGACGCATTTGGGAAATGCTTCGCCGTGATCCTCTTCTAAAAATGTGGTTCAGGAAGATTTCGTCCAAAGCAATTTTTCTTCAAAAGACATTGCATCCTTTTACTTCGGGCAGAAGTACTTCACATAAAATTAGCTGAAGCAGATGCATCGCAATGAGTTTTTGGCAAAGTAAAAACGGTTTTCTGATGGATGGTCCTGAAGTGAGTACTTCAGCAATTTTTTGGTGAAGTACTTTCGATGCTCCTTGAGTTATGCTTTGCAAAAAACCCTTACCGAAGCAATGCTGGGAATGCTTCAGGTGCGAAGTAGGTTTCTTGCCTTTGCTTTGTTTTCCTCTTCGGCACATCGCTTTGCAGAAATCTTACCCGAAGTAGATTTCGAAAATGCTTCGAGCCCCAAGTAGATTTCTTGCCTTTGCTTTTTGGTGAATTTGTTCTTTTGAACACTGCTTTTGTACCCTTCTTCGGCAATACTACTTCGCAAAAAACTCCACCCAAAGTAGTGTTGAAAGTGCTTCGGGTGCAAAGCTCTCTTTCCCTTTGAACACTGCTTCGCTCAATTTTTGCCCAAAGTAGCCACTAGAAACGCTTCGGGAACGAAGTAGTTTCATTCTCTTTTCCTTTTGTTTTACTTCGGAAAAACTTTTGCCTGAAGTAGTTCCGAAAATGCTTCGGGTGTGAAGCTATTTTTATTTTCCTTCGGCAAAGCTCTTTTCTCTAGCTTGTTTGGCAGTGAAGTTCTTTCTTTTCTACTTTATATACAAAAGGGGTGGTATTGGAAGCCAAAATTGCTACAACTTTTCAAAATAAAAAAATGACAAAGCAAAACTTTACACAACACTATACAAAATTTGTTTTCTTTTTCTACCCCTTAATAAATGTGATTATATTGTTAACATTCTTGGTGGCTCATGGGGCAACGAGCTCATCTCGGTGGGGGGACCCTTTAATTTTGATCCATTGGGCCAGAGTCTTTTCTCGATCCTTCTTCTCCTTCTTCCTCTGGGAGCGCTTTCGTAGCTGGTTCCTGTTCTCCTTCTCCTTCTTCCTCCTCTTCTTCACCCTCTTCTTCTAGTGCAGCCTCTTCAGGAGCAGCTTCTTGTGGCGATGACAGGGCCAGATGCTCATAGGTTTTTCTCATGGTTCGATGAACCTGGGACTAGGCACTCTTTGAGAAAGGTTCTAAATCTTATATTGCCTTAATCAACGTGTGGAACCGATCGATTTGCACGATATATACATGTTGGGCTCTAGTATATAGATCATTTAGGTAGGCCGTAATCTTGTAATACCTCAAGAGGTAATCTATGATTTGCATTTCTATTATTGGCTCTGCCCATCCGTCTATCTTCGAGACATCACCTTCAAATTGAAGCCATGTTGGTTTAATATCTTCTTTAGTTAGGAGGTTCCCGTTGTCATCTGTGAAGCTTGGGAAGCCCATGGAAGAAAGGTCTTGAAAGTAGCCCATTGATGTGTGCTACTCGTCCTTGAACCTGCCTAAGAGGTCCTTCGCCTTCTATGTTTTTTGCACCTTAGAGAAGAAAGCATGAACTGTGGCTCGGGTTGTAGACCAATCCCTAGCTATCCGACTCATTGCAGGGACCTACAAATCTTGATGTTTAGCATTCTGGACATCGAAAGCTAGTTTGAGGTGGCTTCTAGCTTTCTGGGTTATCTGATCGATGATTGGTCCTCCCTCGACAACGGCACTTCAGGCTTCTATAATATAAGCCAAAATTGACAAGGCACTAGAAGCCCGAGATCTAAAGTTTCTAAGCAGGTGCGAGCGGATCTCTTTGATTCTATTTCTATCAAAAAATTCCAAGTTTGCATTTTCAAACAATTGCTGATGTGTCTGTAAGATTTTTCTTTCAAGCTCCTTGGCCTTCAGCTAGTTTTCTGCCTACTTTTGCACTTGTTGCTCGGTTGAACACTGCAGTTGTAGGATTTACTGTTTGAGGGTGTGCGTTTCCTTTTTTAATGACTTGCACTATTTTTGTGAATCCTCCAGCTCGGAGAAGATTCTAGCCAATTCTTCCTCCAACTTGATGTTGGCATTTTCTGCTTCGAACCGGCGTTGATTGGCGATATTTGCATGCACTCGAAAGGACTCGACCCCGACATGCATGGACGTAGACTCATTATCTATATTCAGATGCTCTAGGTCCTTGGTCTTCTCCTGGTACTCATAGTCAGCTGGAGTCATTTTGTCCAGAGGTTTCTGAACTTTAGGGACCTTCTTCACCTTATGTAGCTTTTCGCCTTTCAAGTCAAAAATAGCACATTTTTCAACTTGGGCCAAAGATCGCCCTCTTTTCTTCTTCGCCTCCTTCAACATTTTCTCTGTGTTCTACCGAGCTAAGAGTAGCTTCTCGGCTAAGGGGTGCTCTTTTATTAGAGACAAATTTGTCTCAGAAAAGGCTGGATCTCCAGCCAAAGGTGTGAACAAATACAAAGAATTAATGGGGAATGCCCCACCAGAAGGTTCGATGATAGGTGTAGTGGAGGCTTCGGATAGTGGGATTAAACTATGAGCGATGGGAGAGTGAGCTAAGGGGCTTGGCATCGGGACACTGTCTTTGCCTTGGTCTAGGATTGATGGAATAGTGGAATGGGTGGGCGAAGTGATTTCAACCGGCTTGGCCTGGTCAGAAGACTTGAGTGGAGTGGGACTAGGCAGAGAAACAAGCAATGCTTAGGGGGAAAGGGGTTGATGACGACCCTCAACCAGGACCATGGTGGATGTGTTAGATATCGAGGCGAAAGGGAGAGAGTGTGTACCTACGTGCCCTCTTGGCAAATTGGTCGTGGTAACTTCTTGTGTGATCAGCTCTTGGCCCTTTTGGGCTTTGGCATCTCTGACTTCCATGACTTCCATGACTTCCACCTCGGGGTCCCCTTATTGTTGGAGGAGTTCCTCCACATTGATGACATCTATGTCTAAGACCGTTTCAACGCTTGGAGGCAACACACCTTCAACATCTGCTTCGACTGGATCTGATGGATGCTGCTCAGCATGGGTGCTTGGGGGTCTTATGCGAGGTCTCTTCGAGTGACTTGGGGGCATTTGGGTTTGCTCCTGCCTCTTCCTTTTCCTCCTTTCCAATGGTTGTTCTACCTCTTTGGCACTGGTGTCATGACCTTCATATGGACCTTGTGGCAGTGCCTCTAGAGTAGCTTCGGCTTCTTCCTCTTTCGAAGTATCTTCGGCTCCTTTTGGAATTTCACCCAATCTCGAGGGGGCTAGAGGAAAAAAATTAGTGAAGGATATAGACTTCTAGGTTTCGACATTGGCATCATAGAGAAATTCAAAGTCTTTATCCGTTGCCAAGAGTCTATAGGAATTCATCTTCTGGTGATGGACCCTCATTATCCACCATTCTCCTAACTTTTCCTCACTCCAATATTTCAATTCCTCTTTTAAATCATCCTTTGCTTTCCTCCAGAATGTGGAGCTTGGAGTTGGGAGGGGGTACTGGTCAGGGTCAAACTCGACCTCCATGGGATAGAATTCGTGCCAGGGCGGCAATGTCCTCATTCTTTCCAAATGCCACTCCAGATCCTTCCCATTCGGGTTGTTCCTCTGTTCCACAATTTTTGGGTGAGGGCAGATGTGAAAATTTTTGAATTTTAGGTGATCCCTCATTATTCCCAGGGGATCATATAGCCATTACTGAGGGATCTAGAGCAGACCAAAATTGGTGAGTTTCTCCTCCAGGAAAATGTTCTACTTCAAGGCAGATACTTCAATTACTCCCATCTTGAAGGGGAAATCCCAAGTATGTGCCCATTTTTGACCATGGCCATACACAATGTTGGTCGCATCACTCTGTCAAGCAACCTCCAATGCAAATTGATACTCAGAAGGGAACACAGGAATCAGGAAGGGCTTTCTTGTAAAACCAAACATACGAATGACCAATCCTTGGGTCAATTGAAACACATCTCCCTTCTTTTCTTGCACTATATTATCTCTCAGACTGAGGGGGACCCGAGGGCAAGAACCATTTAACAAATGCATGGTGGGCCCCAAGAATTGTTGGTTAAAAGAATAATAGGACTCTGTCCTCAACAAGAGGGAAGTCCACTGGTATACAGAAAAAGGATTCCCATATTTACCACACGAAGAGATGGCGATATGATGGAATTGCTTATGAATCTGGTAGAAAAAAAACCAGACTAAGATGGAGCAAGGTGCGAAGTACTAACCCATCGCTGAATTATTCATACTGGTAAGTCATGTATGCAGGGTCTGGGCCACCCATTTTTCCCAATCAAATAAAACTGGGTTGGTGCTCAGTCTTGCGGTGTCAGGGCATAGAATTCACCTTTTGAAATACATTCGGCCAAAGATACCTGCCAAGGCTGAACCAAAGTATCTGTTGATAGGCCTGCCACCCATGCAATGATGGAGAAAATATCAGTGTTCTTGAAAGTTGCCAAAGGTAGAGGAATTTGGGGTAGCTTGCTTGAAGGGAGCCCACTTTTGAGGTTCTCGCGTAAAAACTTCAATATGAAGTTATTGGATGTAAATCTCTCCATCTGTTCGCTTAAAATAACATTACGAATTGCATAACCCTTGGGTGGCCCTTGCTGCAGTGCAAATGTTGCCTGCACATCTTCCTTCAGAATGGAAAACAATTTATCGCCCGAAGAGTCTAATACCTGCCTGGATGCAGGCTGGTAATTTTGCGCGATAGCATAAATTAACTCTGGGCAGTGGTGAGTAGGCGGGGTTAAATACTAGTAAATTTGGGAATAATAGGCAGTAGCCCTTTTATTTTCTGGGGAGTCTGCTCACCATAAATTCAATAGTGCGTTAGAGCTCAAATACATCCTTAGAGAGCTCTGTGTCTTTAATGTTTTCCCACCCATCAATTGGTAGATTCACAAGCTGCTCTTCTTTAGAATCATCCCCTTGATCCATCGGCCGCTTCTCAAGATGAGTGGCAGAGTCGACCTTCTTTGGAGTGTGCCTTTTCTCTTCTTTGCCCTTCTTTGTTTTTTCAGGGCCTGCAACTTCGGGCTCCTTCCCTTTTTCTTTGGAATTCTTCTTCCCCATGTTGTGAGTGATGGCAACAGAGTTCTTGATATAGGGGCTTTAATGTGAATGGCTAGATGCAAAGGACGGGAGGGTTATGTTGGTCCGGCTTTCATGCACACCCCGGGAAAAAGGATGAAGGCAAGGAAAGCTCCGGAGACACCCACGGGACTGATCCCACTCATCTTTAGGATCTAGCTGGTTATCCAAGGTGCGAGTTACGTAGTTGGGTCGAATGGCAATTCACTCTTTTCCACTTCGGAATAGATTTCAATATGGACCGCTCTGTTACCTTACAGGGGGTTCCCGAACTTGTTCGAGAGTTGCAAAAGTTGTTGACAATCGGATTTGACTTGAATTCTTTGATCTAGCTCTCATGGGTCAAAGATTTAAATAAAAGGCAAATAAAGAAAATAAAAATGGATCATTAACGGTAAGCAAAGAGAGGGTAGGGTAAGGCAGAAAAGAGAAGTTTATCAGACTTTAAACCGTAAAACTCTAAACTATCAATCTTATCTATGCTATCAGCTTCACAACAGAACAAATCCCAGAAGAAAGTGTCCAATCACCTAAGATCACTTTCAACTAAGAGCACAAGGCAGAGTGAAACGGATCTAGCAGTAAAATTATAAATCCAAGGGGCAACTGGTTAAAATCGGTATCTTTCACCGGCAGCCTAGCTCGCACAAAGGAAGACAGAGCAATTAGAACAAACTTACACCTCAAATCTGTAATTTCCCTAGCGCATAATAGAACAACCGAAGCCTAACAAAGATATTTAATCTTGACAATGGCAGATTTACAAGATATATCTAACAAACTTTAAATGGAACGGATAACAAAAGAAAATACACTTATCACACTCGCAAAAGATTAGGCTCCCCGGCCATGCTATCACGTAAAAGCTAAAGCACATCAACTCCAAGTCCGTAAACAAAGGATTTCACAAAATTTGCAAGAAATTGCTTATAAGCCTTTATTTCTAAGTCTCCGCCTCTCGCGATTACATTTAGAATTTGTATTTATAGACTCGTGACTGCACTCCCGATCTTTTCCAAAATATCTTGCTCAAACCCTAAATCTTATCGCACTTAAACCCTAGGACCCGGGTTTTACAATAAAAATCCATTTAAAAATCAAAGTCCGGATAGAACTTAACCCTTCGGCAAATCATGCAATACACCGCCATAAATGGAGAAGATAAAATAAAATGCAACTTGCATTCATTCGCATCTGAAAATAAATGCTTTCATTAATTCTGCCGGTGAGCCGGATGAGTCACCACTTCTCCATCAATTCGATCTCCGCAAATCCATCCCGAGTTGAAATGGTCTTCATGCTATCAAGTCTGCAATAAATTTGTCGTTGAATGCTCTCACCGGCAGCCTTCTCTCCTAGCATGGCGGTCCTTGACTAAATCCGCACTTTATCTTCGCCTTTATGGTCTTTCCCGGTTGTCCCGTAAGTGCCAGGTGGAATCCCGCATGAAAGACAAAAAGATGCATTAGATTAGCATTTTAATTAAATCGAAGCTTAAAACATTAAAAACAGATTAAATCCGCAAAATAAGCTTGCATGTCGGCTTCGCGTTTGTCCCATTCACGCTTTGACACGTGTCGCTACCCCAGGAAGCCTTCCGTTTCCCGCCGGAATGCACTTTCATGTCAACTATGACTTTCTCTCTCCTGCCGCGATTCTCGCGACATGTCGCGATTTCGCGACATGTCGCGAAATCGCGACTCCCGCTGCAGCATCGGCAACTTCCTCCCTCGTCGGCCGCGAAAACGCGACATGTCGCGATTTCGCGACATGTCGCGAAATCGCGACCCTTCCTGGCCTCCGTACGCTTCTTGATTTTCAGCCGCGATTCTAGAACACGTCGCGATATCGCGACAGGTCCCTTACCTGCATGCGCTGACCGCGCTGGACCGCGATTTTGGAACATGTTTCTGACTTAACCGATTTTTCATCCCGCAGCCCATTTTCTCTCTCCTTCCGCGAAAATGCGACATGTCGCGATTTCGCGACATGTCGCAAAATCGCGCCCTCCGTACAGCTTGCTTCTCTCTCCCAAAAACTGTCGCGATTTCGCGACATGTCGCGAAATCGCGACCTTTCTGGCACTTAGCCGCATTTTGACTTACCCGTCGCGATATCGCGACATTTCCGAAATGGAAGTGTCGCGATATCGCGACACTACCAAAAATGGAAAGTTTGATTTTTCGATGAATTTATGCAACTCGTTTTCTGGATTTTCTCGGTAACGGTGCAAGATTTTGCTTGTGCATGAATGATTCTAGCATGTAAAAAGTGAATTCTTGGATAACACAAACTAGAATGCAAGAAAAAGCAAGACTTTAAAAAGGAGGCAAGCAAAATATGGATTTAAAACTCGAAAAGATCAAGAGGGTCCCCGCCGCAAAAAATGGAAGTTCATAATTTTCTAAGGATGGAATCTCATTTTTCAATGGGGGTGTGTTGCTTATCAACAAATGGCGATATCTCATGGGTAAAATAGTAGCACTATTTTAGAACCCAAGACTCCGGTTTCAAAACAAAAAGACCATGCATCATGCCTTGCCACAAGCATTCTTCACAATAAATTGACTCGCTAACTCGCCAATCGTTAAAATTTCCCAAGGACATACTAGGCTGGATTACTTCAAGGAAGATTTCTGATGTGCAATTACAAAGGTATAGAACTTTCTTCAAGGATGACTGAATTGAATGATAAACTTGGATTAATCAACTTTTCTAGATTGTAAAAGGGGAAACCGAGTAGAGCTCTGTTTACTAGTTTAGCTTTTTACAGCCTAGACAGAGTTACCCTTTAGATTTACACGACCCAATTTACAACTGTAGGGCAGAATCTAATATTGGCTGCCTCTTTTGATCATATAACTCTTTTTTTTCTTTTTTTCTTTTTTTTCTTCTCTCTCTTTTTTATCTCTCTTCTTTTTGAAATATATCACTATCTTGAAGACCTTAGAGAAATTACAATTTTCTTTTAATATTTGATCAACTGGAACTGCTTCAGCCTAGGCATTGATAGCCTCTGTGGACACCCAAATAATTGCATGAACCATAGTCCCCTCTTATAACCAGCCTTTTCTTGGATTCCCCGGAGTTCCTCCAACAAAACAAAGATAACAGCTTTTCTATCATTAAAACAACTCGTGGCAAGTAAGACACAAGATCCAATCATCTCTCTACCTTCATCCCGGATAACAAAATAGTTCCACAGCTTTAGTGCAAGCAGACTATCTCAATTAGAATAATGAGCAGTAATGGGGAGGCACTCGGATTGAGGATTTATCAGTTAGGAATAAAACAATTTTCAGCAGGCCGACTTTTCATTGATTGCTCAGCAAAGGTAAAGGATAGAATTTTAGAAGCCAAAGGACTTTGTACAAAGCTTCCAAGGACAGCACATAGCTTTAAAGCAAAACAGAATAAAACCGCATAGATCGCAAATAAAATAAACTAAACACCGAAAATCGCACACTGTATGTACAAAGGAATAAAACAAACCGCAAGGCTATTTACAAAGGATGCAAAGCACAAGACAGCAAAAAAATTAAGCTAAAACAAATAAACTAAGAAGAGAATAAATTAAAAAAAAAGAAGCAACAAAATAAAACTAAAACAAAAGACCGTACAGACAACAAAGAAAAGGAAAAGCAGGGAAGAAAATAAAAATCGCACAGCAATAAAAGAAATAAACTAAAAGAACTCGAAGCAAATAAAAATCGCAGAATCGAAATAAAATTAAATCGCAATCGCAATCGTACAGCACAGCAAAGAAAAAGAAATGCAATAAAGAAAAGACTGTACAGACTAAAATAAAAGCAAGCTAAAATAAAAAGACAAAGAAAGGAAATAAAAAGCACTGACAAAAGAAATAAACTGCACAAGCTAAAACTGAAAAACAACTAAAGAAAACTGAAAAACTGCAACTGTACAGACATTTAAAAATAAAACTGCACTGACAAAGAAATAAACTGAAAAACAAATAAATTAAAATCGCAGAGCATTAAAATTAAACTCGAAACATATTAAAACCGCACGTACATTGAAATAAAAACCGCACCGACAAAGAAATAAAACTCGAAAAACTTCAAAGCTTATTTACAATGCATACATATGTTACAACTTCCCTTCATACTCAAAAAATGCAAGCAGCTTGGGAAAGCAGAGAAATGGTGCTTTAAAAAATTTTTGACCATGCAAGTAATTTAAAAAAAATTACCTTTCGAGTCCCGTTGACGAAATGCACTCCGCATCGTGCTTCAAAAATTTGCTATCCTGGGAAAGACTTGGGTTTATCGTCTTCCCCGTCCCATTTGAAAAACAAATCCGCAACTCCTTCAAATTAAACAAATCATATAATAACAAATCATATGATAACATGTTTATGCTTCTAATTAAAGGGTTTGCAGTAGTTCTTTCAAAAGGACTCGAATGTAAAAACCCCCAGGATCAAATACTTTAAAACCTTGACAGACCCGCACCACCACATTTTCAAAATGATGTGACAACCGAAAGAAATCATGTTTTATCTCGTATGCCCCGGTTCTTAACAACTTGAACATTTTGTGGTTGCCGCACCGCTTCAATATCCAGGACTTCAATTTTTATCCCTCTAGCATAATGCTTACAATTTTCCTTTTCACCCGAGCCTTGCTTAGACTTAACCTCATCAATGTGCAATGTCCAAACATCATTGTTGTTATTGATTAGGGCTATAATTGTTCTCACCTTTTCACTTGCCAAATCATAAACTCCAATATCTCGCATCAACACGCTTTATAGCCTCCTCTTTGATATTATGTTCGAAGTTGCAGTGCTTATGTTGAGACAGCTCATCAATTCCAAGTTGGTTGACCACATTCATATTTACCATCTTTTCCTCCTTTTCTTGAAATTCAACAGGTGGTCCAGAGTAAGCCTCAATCAAGTTAATGTTTTGTCCAACAATCTGAGGCAGTTCATAGAGGGTGATGTCAGCTTTAAGTTCCCTCATATCCTCAATGATGCTATCCTCCTCAGTTACTTTCGCATAGTGAGATTGAATCTCACTTTCATCATCCTCCGATGAGGAAGGATCATTGTTAAGTTCTGGACTCTCACATTTCAAGTCATAACCGTCCATTTTGAACTCGTTGAAAATCTTGCATTTCATCCACGTAAGTCTCAGTATAAGACTTTCTCGTCTCTTCGGGAAAAGTGACAGAATCGAAACCCCGGTTGTACTATTTTTGGGTGAACTAGAAATATCAATATTTCTTTGATCTCTAGGAAAATTTAACTCACCAGGAAAAACTTCGGATTTGGGTGGTGCCGTATCACAACCGTTCGCTTCAAGCACCCGCACTTTGAATTTGTCGAAACTTTTCTCTCGTATTTTGCACATGCTGAGTGGATGTGACAGTTAACTGAGTCTCCTTGGGTAGAGCATGACATGTTGGCATTAACTCATGATGTGGAATGGGGTCTTGGAACAGTGCATGTTCTGTGTAACATAGGATATCAAAGGACCGCTCAAAATTTGAGGTCCTATCTGTCTTTCAAGAATTAAGGCTTCTTTATAAGCCCCCGCCGTGGTTGTAATATTAATGTCTCTCTTGAGGAAAATAGAGGTCACCGAATCCAATGCATTCTTGTAGATTTCTAAGGCCAGATTTGCATTTGGGATGTAATGGCCACTCATTCTACCGTAAGCTCTTTGGAACCTCATATTGAAAGACCCGACAGCTTCTCCCGACTCTCTCTTGATGCTGGAAAATTGCCGATATAAAATGTCGGGATCTATCACTTCACCGAACCGTGATATAAAAGCTTTCTCAGATCATCCCAACTAGTAATGGAATTGCCGGTGAGGTTTAAAAACCAATCATAAGCTCCCTCCCGGAGAGTGAACGGGAACAATCTGCAGCAACATCTTCATGTCATATATTTAATAATCTTAAAGCATTTTTAAAAGCTAGCAGATGTTCTTCTCAGCTTCTTGTCCCATCATGTTTGTACCTAGGGAGATACCTTTCTCGGACTTCGGGCAGGTCATGGGCTATACCCGGAATGTTCAAAGCGGTGGAGCCCAACCAATTTGCCATTAATACTTGGTCGACAAGTGATGTTCTCGATTTGTAATTGGATAACCGCAAGTGATGATAGAACTGCTCTTAACAAACCACCGAACTTAAGGCCTTCTCTCGGCAATTTCAAAAACCGCACCGACAACTTTCAAAATCGCACCGACAATTTAAAATCGCACCGACAATTTAAAATCGTATCGATAATTTAAAACCGTATCGACAATTTATTAAATTCGTACCGACAATTTATAAAACTGTCCGAGTTCACCGTGGGTCCTTCAAATGTTGCCGTTATGCCCTTACAATACTTGAATCGAGTTCACCCTCCTTCTAGCGCCAATTAGGTGTTGGCCGAGGAGGAGGGGAAAATTGGCTACCGACTTTGGATAAAATACAGCTTAAGCCCACATACAAATGGATTTCTCAACTCAAGTGCACTAAGAACAGATGTTTGGCCCTCCTTCTAGCGCCAATTAGGTGTTGGTCCGGCTTTCATGCACACCCCGGGAAAAAGGATGAAGGCAAGGAAAGCTCCGGAGACACCCACGGGACCGATCCCACTCATCTTTAGGATCTAGCAGGTTATCCAAGGTGCGAGTTACGTAGTTGGGTCGAATGGCAATTCACTCTTTTCCACTTCGGAATAGATTTCAATATGGATCGCCTCGTTACCTTACAGGGGGTTCCCGAACTTGTTCAAGAGTTGCAAAAGTTGTTGACAATCGGATTTGACTTGAATTCTTGATCTAGCTCTCATGGGTCAACAGATTTAAATAAAAGGCAAATAAAGAAAATAAAAATGGATCATTCACGTAAAGCAAAGAGAGGGTAGGGTAAGGCGTAAAAGAGAAGTTTATCAAACATCAATCGTAAACCTCTAAACTATCAATCTTATCTATGCTATCACCTTCACAACGTAACAAATCCCGTAAGAAAGTGTCCACTCACCTAAGATCACTTTCAACTAAGAGCACAAGGCAGAGTGAAACGGATCTAGCAGTAAAATCATAAATCCAAGGGGCAACTGGTTAAAATCGGTATCTTTCACCTGCAGCCTAGCTCGCACAAAGGAAGACAGAGCAATTAGAACAAACTTACACCCCAAATCGTAATTTCCCCTAGCGCATAATAGAACAACCGAAGCCTAACAAAGATATTTAATCTTGACAATGGCAGATTTACAAGATATATCTAACAAACTTTAAATGGAACGGATAACAAAAGAAAATACACTTATCACACTCGCAAAAGATTAGGCTCCCCGGCCATGCTATCACGTAAAAGCTAAAGCACATCAACTCCAAGTCCGTAAACAAAGGATTTCACAAAATTTGCAAGAAATTGCTTATAAGCCTTTATTTCTAAGTCTCCGCCTCCTCGCGATTACATTTAGAATTTGTATTTATAGACTCAGTGACAGCACTCTGATCTTTTCCAAAATATCTTGCTCAAACCCTAAATCTTATCGCACTTAAACCCTAGGACCCGGGTTTTACAATAAAAATCCATTTAAAAATCAAAGTCCGGATAGAACTTAACCCTTCGGCAAATCTGTGCAGTCAGCTGCCATAAATGGAGAAGATAAAATAAAATGCAACTTGCATTCATTCGCAGCTGCAAATAAATGCTTTCATTAATTCTGCCGGTGAGCCGGATGAGTCACCACTTCTCCATCAATTCGATCTCCGCAAATCCATCCCGAAGTTGAAATGGTCTTCATGCTATCAAGTCTGCAATAAATTTGTTGTTGAATGCTCTCACCGGCAGCCTTCTCTCCTAGCATGGCGGTCCTTGACTAAATCCGCACTTTATCTTCGCCTTTATGGTCTTTCCCGGTTGTCCCGTAAGTGCTGTGGAATCCTCGCATGAAAGACAAAAAGATGCATTAGATTAGCATTTTAATTAAATCGAAGCTTAAAACATTAAAAACAGATTAAATCCGCAAAATAAGCTTGCATGTCGGCTTCTCGTTTGTCCCATTCACGCTTTGACACGTGTCGCTACCCCATGAAGCCTTCTGTTTCCCGCCGGAATGCACTTTCTGGTCAACTATGACTTTCTCTCTCCTCCGCGATTCTCGCGACATGTCGCGATTTCGCGACATGTCGCGAAATCGCGACCCCGCCGCAGCATCGGCAACTTCCTCCCTCGTCGGCCGCGAAACGCGACATGTCGCGATTTCGCGACATGTCGCGAAATCGCGACCCTTCCCGGCCTCCGTACGCTTCTTGATTTTCAGCCGCGATTCTAGAACACGTCGCGATATCGCGACAGCTCCCTTACCCGCATGCGCTGACCGCGCTGGACCGCGATTTTGGAACATGTTTCTGACTTAGCCGATTTTTCATCCTCGCAGCCCATTTTCTCTCTCCTCGCCGCGAAAATGCGACATGTCGCGATTTCGCGACATGTCGCAAAATCGCGCCCTCCGTACAGCCTTGCTTCTCTCTCCCAAAATCGTCGCGATTTCGCGACATGTCGCGAAATCGCGACCTTCTCGGCACTTAGCCGCATTTTGACTTACCCGTCGCGATATCGCGACATTTCCGAAATGGAAGTGTCGCGATATCGCGACACTACCAAAAATGGAAAGTTTGATTTTTCAATGAATTTATGCAACTCGTTTTCCGGATTTTCTCGGTAATGGTGCAAGATTTTGCTTGTGCATGAATGATTCTAGCATGTAAAAAGTGAATTCTTGGATAACACAACTAGAATGCAAGAAAAAGCACAACTTTAAAAAGGAGGCAAGCAAAATATGGATTTAAAACCCGAAAAGATCAAGAGGGTCCCTGCTGCAAAAAATGAAAGTTCATAATTTTCTAAGGATGGAATCTCATTTTTCAGTGGGGGTGTGTTGCTTATCAACAGGTTACAGAGTATCTGAGGGTTCTTAGTCTAGCTCTAACTGATGGACAAATAACTTCCCTCTTGCGAGGAATTCGCTTTTATAGCCTAAAAAGGCAACCACCTGAATTTATGGCACCTACCAAAATTAAAATTGCACCTTAGTCATAAGAGATTACCGTATTCTTAAACCGTTTCTGTTGCGACATGGTACACAGGGTTGCATGCTTCGATGATTACACTTTGTACTAGAGATGCCATTCGCTGCCACCTCGTACCTTGGTGCAAACTTTTTCCTTTCCATTTTTATGACTCGATCATCTTGGGAAGTGCTCCACCACCCTTTTGCCTTAAATTCATCCGCCTTGTACTCCTTTCAAGGTCGTTGTTGGCACATTCTTCGAGGCACATTTCAAATTCTCCACCACACGCGTGTTCGATTCGATGAAGTTGAACTTTAAAAATGCTTCGCGATGAACCTTTGTTTCGGACTACTTGTCGATTCTTCAGGCCCAAAGTACTTCTTCTTTGCAGTGTTTCTGTTCTACCTTACGAAGGTCACCGAAGCTTCCTCTTTTGAAAACTACTTTGCAAAATTTTTGCCCGAAGCAGCTATTGAAAATGCTTCGAGTGCGAAGCTCTTTTCATGCCTTTGCTCAAATTTTGGTTTGGCATGCTTCGTGGTGAACCTCCTTGCAACTGATCCTTCATGTAAAAGGTCTTTGAAGGAGACTATGAAGTGTAGTACTTGAATTTTGTGATATTAGATCAGGATGTACATGCAATTTATATACAAAAGTTCATACACAGTCACTTCGGAAGAAAACTGCGTGAAGTAGTTGTTTCGCCAGAATTTCTTCGAGGTAGTTCTACTTCGGCACTTTGTCCTTCGAAGTAGCTGCTTCGTATGCTTTTCCACTGAAGCTCCTCCCAAATTTTTTATTTGTCGAAGCATTTATTTTGATGCGAAGTGCATTTTCATTTCATCATTTTTTTTTTAAATAGAGAAATTGTTTAACCTTAGCGATGAAAAGTCTTCAGATGAAGACCATTGACGGAGATCGGCAAGACTTGGCCATCGACATCTTTGAGGATGAATGAATTGGCTGAGTTCACCTTCATAATTTCAAATGACCCATCCCAAAATGCGTCCATCTTGTCGTGATTCCCAGGCTTGGCCTTCCAGGAGTCCCACTTCCATACCAGATCTCCCACTTTGAATGTGCGATCAGATGACTTCTTCTTGAACAATTCTTGGGTGATTTGAGTATGCTTAGCAAAGTTCTGGTAGGCTTCTTCATGATTTTCCTCTAGTTACAACAACCGAGCTAATCTGTTTTCCATCGAACTAACTCCATCTTCTACTTCTAACAGCTGCAATGCAGGGATCTCTACATGAATGGGTAAGATGGCCTCCTTGCCATAAACCAGGGCGTAAGGTGAAGTCTTGATTGACTTCTTGACAAAAATTTGATCGGCCCATAAATCCTGATCTAGAAGGAGATGCCAAGTCCTTTTGTTTGTTTCTATGAGCTTTCTTAGCATCTTCAACAGAGTCTTATTAGTGGATTCTGCCAAGTCGTTGCCTTGTGGATAATAATTGGAGGATACTTTGTGATATATCCCATATCTATAGAGGAATTCACTGATTTTGGTGCCTGTGAAGCCAGGGCCATTGTCTGTGATGATAGATTCAAGAATTCCAAACCTGGTGATCAATCCTTCTAGAAATGCAATTACAGTTTCTTGATCTGCATGCTTTGTAGGAATTGCTTCGGCCCACCTGGTGAAGTAGTCCATTGCAGTCAGGATGAACTTATGTCCCGCAGAGGAGTTCAGTGATATGGCCCCTATGAAATCTAGCCCCCATTTTTGAAAGGGTGTCTCTACTTGTATTAGATGAAGGGGCATTGCAACATTTTTGTTTCGACCGATGAACCTCTGACACTGCTCGCATTTACAGCAAACTGCAAAGGCATTGGCAAAGAGTGTGGGCCAATAATAACCCACCCTAATGATCTTTAACGCCATTGTTCTTCCTGCAAAGTGACCTCTCGATAGTCTAGAATGGAATTCTCCTAGGACCCTCCTTTTATCATCGTCTTTGATGCACTTGAGAAAGACACCATCAATGTTCCTAAAAAATAGGCCTTTGGGGCGTAGAGTGTATCTGGAGGACCACATCCTAAAATGTCTTCGCTGTGATGCATTTATATGTGAAGGAAACTTGCCGATGTTGAAATAGCATATTATCTCACTGACCCAATCCTTCTCATCTTCTTTGTGGTTAGCGAAGCATTCTTCGACTGGTAAGTCATCTCTTCGATATTCTGTCACTTCAGCTGTTGTGCTCTTTGCCAATTCTTGACACAATGCACGGCCATGAACCAATTTTGTGGGCTTGATCTCAATGTCAAACTCCTATATCTTGTTCACCCAACCAGCTCTTTTGCTTCCCAATTCTCCTTAGATAATGAAATTATGCACATCGGGGTGAATGACAAAAACTGTGACTCGACTTTGAGAGATGAACTGCTTGAACTTCCTTAGTGATTTCATTACTGCATGCACCTGACGTTCTATGAAATTATATCTTTCTTCGTGGGGATTGATCACCTGACTCATAAATGTGATGGGACGCTCTTCGCCATCTTCCCCCTTTTGTGGTAGGACGGCAGCATAGCTCTCGGGCTCTCCTATGGCATACATGATAAAATCTCGACTATAGTCAAGGTTGATTAGGACCGACGCCTGAGCGATTTGAGCCTTAATCTCTTTGAATGCTTCCTTTCTCTCTTTTGTCCAGCTGAATTTGATGCCCTTCTTCAAGAGTTGGGACATTGGCTTGATGACTTGGGCGAAGTCAGGGACAAACTTCCTCACGAAGTTAATCTGGTCGAAGAAGGATTGGAGTCCTTTCTTGTCTGCTGGGAGTGGGAGCTTCATTAGGGCCTCAACTCTGTTAGGATCTACAGTGAGCCCCTTTTCTAATATTGCGTGTCCCAGCAACTTTCCTTCATTGACTGTGAATATGGACTTCTTTGGATTAATTGAGATGCCAAAATCTTGGCACTTTTCAAAAATTTGTTGTATATGTGTGGAGTGGTCTTACCTTCTTTGGGAGAAAATGTTCATGTCATCCAGATATATGATGATAACCTTATTTAGAAGCTTGCCAAAAGCAAGATCCATCTCTCTCTGGAAAGTAGCACCAGCATTCGAAAGGCCAAATGGCATTCACTGGTAAGTGAATGTCCCCCACTTGGTGGTGAATGTCGTCTTGTGCTGGTCTTCATCCTTGACCCAAATTTGATTGTATCCAGAAAAACCATCGAGCAGAGAGAAGCATTGAGCTCCAGCCACTGAGTGCAAAATTTGATCGATTTGTGGGAGAGGATAGTGGTCCTTGAGGGACGCTTAATTTAGATTGTGAAAGTCCATGCATAACCTAATATCTCTGTTCTTTTTTCTGATTGGGACCAGGTTCGCTACCCATGAAGAGTGCTTGATGGGATATATGATATTTGCCTCAAGCATCTTCAAGAGTTCGACCTTCATTAGGACCTCGATCTTGGGATAAACCGGTCTTTGCTTTTGTCGAAAGGGTTTGACCCCTTCCTGCAATTCGATTGTGTGTTGAACCAGCTGTCGATTGTATCCCCGAAGATATTGATAAGACCAAGCAATTATATCAGAAAAATTTTTGCACAGATTCTGTATCTATTCTATCTCCTTTGGAGTGCAGTCAGTCCTAACCTTTATTGCTTTTCCAGTTTCAAGCTCTAAGTCCTGATACTGCTTTTCATTGACTTTTATCATGTGAGAGAGGGCTCGGTCGTTCTGATCAAAGAGGCTTTCAAGAGTGACCAATCCTTTGGGAACACAGTTGTTCTTTAGTTGAACCAGCCCTTCATACTCTTCTTCATCAGAGCTTCTGTCCTCAACTGTGGCGGCTTCTTGGATCATGAAATTTACAATCTGCTCATCATTGTCAAAGACTTGCCAATGCAGATCTTTGTCTGGGATAGAATGTCTGTAGATCATCCTCATAGCTTTGGGCTTATAAACCATGTCTTCTGTTGGAGAGTACTTGGCCGCAATGGATGCCAGAACATCGACATGTCGAATATTTTCTCATGGGATTGACCACAGATTGAGAGAATCAAACTAGTCAGCAGGTCCCATACCCTGTTACAGTATGACTTTAGATAATGTTTCTTCGAGGTACACCTATTTGTGACCTGATTGCATACCAGTTTAGAATCTTTGAATATTTGGAGGTGCTTTATGCCTAACTTGTCAGCTTCCTTGAGTTCTAGGCATTATGCTTTGTATTCTACTGCATTGTTAGTGTAGCTCCATGTCAACCGGTAGCAATATTCCTTTTGCTCTTCGAAGGGTGAAATTAGAAGAATCCCTGCCCCAACACGATTTTTACATTGGGCATCGTCGAAGAACAACTTCCATAGTTCTTCCTGGGCACTTGTTCTATTCCCTGGTCGGGAGTGATTTTTAGGCTTGGCAATCACATAACATCCTATTTCGGTTTCCACCATGGCATTGAAGTCTGCCAATGAAAACTCATCCTCACAGCTTAATTGTGCAAGAGACTCCTCGACCAGGTCTACCTGCTCTATTTCCTCCACCATTGCGCTCACTGGTTCGCTGCTTTCTTCCTCGGACATCTTCTACACAAGAAAGGAAGAAGGCTTTTCATTGTAGATCTTCACCTTCTTTCCTTGGAATGGAATCTCCAGATGGGAGTAATCCATGGATAGATATCTAACCAGCTTTTCCGTGAATTCCCTTGACAAGCACATACTAAAATATGGCTCCAAGTCGACTACCACTACCTCTTGTATGACTATGATTTGAGGCATTTTATGTAGTCAGATAGGAATGTCCTTGATTACCCCTACAGTCTTCACTGGAGTACCATCCAACTGGAGTACACCTTGGCTGCTTCGTGTATACTCCATCCCTATTTCTTCGTAGACTGATATTGGCATTACTGTTGTAGCGGCCCCATAGTCGATCATGCAATTATGTACCACATACCCTTCTATTTGTAGGGATAGGTAGAACGGAGGTGGTCTGTTCTTCCCCATGATGGATGTGGATAGGGTCTGTACAAGAGCAGGCGGTGCCACATTTTTCACTTTAATTGTCTTCAATGATTCCTACAGCAGGTCTACTTGTCCAGGAAGTTGCAGTGCATCATACAGGCTGATCTTGGCTAGAATCTTCTTCAATTCCTCTACAATGTTGTATGCCAGGGATTTGAGCATTTCAGGCTCCTTTCTAGGCTCATACCTTGTGCGATACTGCTCTGTAGCTTCCACTCTTTGTCACTTAGTCAGTTAAGGAAACTTGAGCTTTTCCTTAGCCTGTTCCTTGGTTTCTACCTAAGGTAGTTCGGCAAAGGCCTTTCAAGACTTTTATTTGATTAGTGTAGACAGAGGAGCTTCGCTCAGTGCCGAAGTAGACGATTGTCCTTCCCCGAGTAGAACTTGCTCTTTTGAAGGAGTTAGCTAAGTAACATATGCTTATATTATCCTTTTTCCTCCTTGGATGAGTACTGCGACTGGCTCCTCCTCGCCAATTGTTAGGTTGTGACTCGTCTGCCTAATGATGTTGACTTGATCGTTATGACTACTGTTTTCTAGCGTTTGTACATAGTGTTGGTGTAGGGTGCAGGTATTCTCTTCATGTGGATCATTGCATGTAGAGCACCAATATACATAATCGAAAGTGCTTAGAGCTTCATCAATTGCAACATTTCTCGTCGAAGCCTTCCCTTGTTGGATTGCTTGGTCCTTGGTAAGCACAGGTGTAGGATAAGATCTTCTCGATAGGAATTCCTGCTGCGCTTGCTTTTTCTTCACAATGGTCATGTCATTGGACAACATATGAACTGTAGAGTTCAGAGACTGCATCTCTTGCAAGATTTTAGTTTGTATATCATCGAATTTCAGGACGAATGAAAATGAAGCCATCATCGGTATTGGAGGAAGGGCAAGGTGTTGAGGTGGTGTTGGCAGCATAGGAAATGCCGAAGAGACAATGGGCTGTGGAGTTGAAAATGTAGGGAAATGAATTTATGGGGCGGTGATTTGAGACACGACAGGATTCGGATTCCAAGATGAAATCGGGAGTGCAGGGGTTGTGGAGATTTGTGAAGTGACTGCGCTTGCATACTGGAATTTTAAGAATTCAGGAAGTATGGGCATCGACATCCTTTGGGGAAGCTTGCCCATAGCTATTAAATCCATTTCTGCTCTCTTTGCTAACTCATACAACTCGAGGAAAGTATTAACATTAGAATATCTTACCATGAGACTGATATCAGGATTAAAATCTCGAAGGAAATAGAGTGTTACAGCTTCGTCGGTTGGTCGAAGGCCAACTAGCACTCTCTGCCAGGTTCGAGCGAACCTAACATTGAAATCTATGATTTCTTCTTGCGGATGTCTCTTGATCGAAGTGAAATGATGTAGAAGAGAAGTAGGATCAGAAGACTCATTGAATTTTTCCATTATTTGCCTAGCTAACTGGTCCCATACCGTAATGCTACTGGGTGGTAGAGATCTGTACTAGTAGAGGAGTTTTCCTTTAAGGGAAAGAACTAGAAGTTTTACCATAATTTGTTCTTTTGTAATGTCATGGATCGCCACCAGATATATTATGTCCTAGATATGCTCTAAAGCAGTCTTCCCAATTCCATCGAATGTTGGGATCTTCTTTATGGCAGTAGGTGGCACTTGCCCTTGTCCTGCTAAATTTAGTGGTGACAAGGAATCCCATGTTGGACACAACCTGGGCGGTTGTGGCTGCTGCATTTGTTGTTGTTGTTGTTGTTGTGCCATACTTGCTCTTGGATTTTGAGAAATAGGAATTCCTGAAGATCCCCCTTGACTGTTAATAGGACAATTAATAGGAATGGAGGGATTAGGATGCTTCAGAGAGTTGGGAGGATTAGGAGGAAAACTAGATGTTGTACTATCAGAATTTGAGCTTTGTCTACCCACAGAGGATGTTCCTTGTAACAGTGACTCGGGGGTGATCAACCTTGATTGTTCCCCGAAGGCATCAATATCTAGCTCAAAGAACTCGGTTTCCTCTCCTCTATTCTTAACTCTCCATCTTGTTTGCATGAAGGCATAGATGTTTGGTACTAGTATTTACAACTTAAATATTCTTGGGTAAACAGAGTTGCCAGATGCTAAGATTCTTTCAGTAATGAGGGCATCAGTCCTCACTACCACTAGTCAGGTGAGACTGACCGGGTCACACCAGGAACTGGTTTAAAACTATTGGCCCCGGTGAAGATGGGTTTTGCATTAAAATATGGGACCTTGACTGGTTATGGATCTTTCTAAGACAAATACAGTCGGTCCCATCAGGCGTGCTAGAAATTGTTGGTCATCAAATCTGCCTAGGAAAGGAGTTTGGGTGAGTGAATGCACCCTAGACCTGGACCAACGTTGAAATGTCAAAGAGAAGAGATGCCCTTCGTGCCAATCTCCAGAGAAAGGTCGACTCCTATACTAATCTACTTGGGTGTTTGAAGATAAGAGTGCAGGAAAGAAACAAAAGGGGTTATGGGAAGAGAGATCGGTGATTTAAGGTGGGGAAGAATAGGAAGCACGATCACTAACCGGTAACTCGAATGGAAGCAAAGAATACCAAGAATAAATGAAGGAAACGTAACATCAATCTTCCTATGTATCCTCCAGGTGAGTTTTAGGGTATAGTCCCCGATCGCACACCGGACGCAAGGTTTAGCTTTCTCAGTATGCAAACGAAGAGAGAGAAAATAATCAAGCTTAGAAGGCAGCATAAAAGAAAATCGGTATTAAGCTTTTCCACTCCTATGTATCCTTTAGAACGAGTTTCAGGGTACAGTCCCCGATCGCACGCCAAATGCAAGGTTCAACTTTCTCAGTATGCAAACGAAGATAGACAAAAGAATCAAGCAAAGAAGGCAGCATAAAAGAGAGAAATTGAGCCCAAATATCTTTAGTATTAATCGCAGGACATCAAGTTACAGTAGCTTTCTAGCAAAAATTTCCCCCCCTTTTCTTATTACAATGCCTGGGTTTTTATAGAGGACCCGAGCCTCTGAATTATAATTACATAGCAAAGAAGAGTACACCCTCGAGCCCTGAGAATTCGGCTCCTCGAGGCTCTCGTGATCGAGTTCTCAAATCTGTTACCAAAATTGGCAACTACAATCGGGTCAACCATGGAAAGGTGCATTGATGAGCTATCTAGACATCCTTGATCTCTAGGTGCGGTGCTCAAGTGGCCGCCATGTTCGCCGGACTCTCCATCATGGCGTGATACTTCATTTTTTATTGCCAAAAATGAGCAACGGGCTTTCTGGGCACTAAAAATTGCATTTATGAGGCCCTTGATCACCTCGAGAAAATACTTGGCTTGGGACACGTGCTCGTGAAGCGCTTCGCTAATTCTTCTTTCACAACTTCGCTTCGTAATGGCTCCGGGCCAAAGCAAAAAATCCTCGGAATATACTTCACAAAACTGAGCTTTGCAAAATTGCTTCGGGGTTGATTTGTGCCAAAGCATATCTGCTTCGCAAAATGGGCTTCTTTGTCCTTGCCGCTTCGTTGACTAAATTACTTCGCTGACGCCTTCAGGAAATGCTTCGTCACGATCCTCTTCTAAAAATGTGGTTCGGGAAGATTTCGGTCGAAGTAATTATTCTTCAAAAGACATTGCATCCTTTTACTTCGGGCAAAAGTACTTCGCATAAAATTAGCCGAAGCAGATGCTTCGCAATGAGTTTTTGGCAAAGTAAAAATGGTTCACTGATGGATGGGCCTGAAGTGAGTACTTTGGCAATTTTCTAGCGAATTACTTTCAATGCTCCTTGAGTTCTGCTTCACAAAAAACCCTTCTCGAAGTAATGTTGGGAATGCTTCAGGTGCGAAGTAGTTTTCTTGCCTTTGCTTTGTTTTCCTCTTTGGCACACCGCTTCGCAGAAATCTTACCCGAAGTAGCTTTCAAAAATGCTTCGAGCCCCAAGTAGATTTCTTGCCTTTGCTTTTTGGTGAAGTTGTTCTTTTGAACGCTGCTTTTGTACTCTTCTTCGGCAATACTACTTCGCAAAAAACTCCACCCGAAGTAGTGTTGAAAGTGCTTCAGGTGCGAAGCTCTCTTTCCCTTTGAATGCCGCTTCACTCAATTTTTACCCGAAGTAGCCGCTAGAAATGCTTCAGGCATGAAGTAGTTTCATTCTCTTTTCCTTCTGTTTTACTTCGGCAAAACTTTTGCCCGAAGTAGTTCCAGAAATGCTTCGAGTGTGAAGCTATTTTTATT
Organism: Wollemia nobilis; assembly: GCA_028583015.1. Classification (NCBI taxonomy): domain Eukaryota; kingdom Viridiplantae; phylum Streptophyta; class Pinopsida; order Araucariales; family Araucariaceae; genus Wollemia; species Wollemia nobilis. Next base: position 11,544,314 of record JAQPPZ010016709.1, on the reverse strand, counting down.
TTCCTTTGACGAAGCTCTTTTCTCTAGCTTGTTTGGTAGCGAAGTTCTTTCTTTTCTACTTTATATACAAAGGGGTGGTATTGGAAGCCAAAATTGCTACAACTTTTCAAAATAAAAAAATGACAAAGCAAAACTTTACACAACACTATACAAAATTTGTTTTCTTTTTCTACCCCTTAAGAAATGTGACCAGATTGTCAACAGTGCCCTCTTCTTCGCAATAGGGAAGGAACTTGATGGTTTGCTCTCCTTTGAAATTGTTCCCTGCAATCAAGAAACAACAAGAATGTCAAAAATATAGGTAGCCTCTCATGATGAGGCCCTTTTAGGTAAATTGCATAATGATACCATTAACATGTATAATCAAGAAAACATAAAGAATGCTTCTAAGCTATGCAAAGTGAATCAAAATTCATGTAATAGCATAAAGGAAAGTAACACCTACACTATGCATGGATCAGATATGAAAAGTGAGGCATAAACATGCATAAAGAAAACATTTAAGTCCTAATTGAAGCATAAGCATAAAATGTAAATCTAGCCTAGTTCTACGGTCAAAAGTCTTCTAAAATGCTATTAAACTATGAAAACAATTAATCTAACCTAATTAGTAGGACATAAATGAAATTAGGAAGGCAGTTATACCTCTACGAAAAACCACAACTCTGGTGCATGATCTGCACTGTAAATCGCGGTTGACAACTGCAATTAGCACTTTGATAGGCTTGCCCTCAATTCCAAGGGCAGTGGGCTTATTCAATTGTTGCCTTCGATGTCCTTTCAACATATTTTATGGTCAAATCACTATAATGGGCCTTCGTTTGCCTAAATTTGCGTTTCTTTGCTCTCCTATACTTCTAGGGCATCCATAATGCAATTCATCATTAATCTTGGCAAGTAGATAGGGGATAAGCGGAACAGCTCTCTCTTAGTATACTCGGTTGAATGTACAATTTGACAGGGCTCCGCTGCTCAAATCTCCAATATCAAGAAGGGGTGGTTAGGATAGTTGGAATGGAAGCTTCTGCCCTCTAACCACCTTCTTCTAGATCCAATGGCCATTTCAATAGATTTGGCTCAAATTGAAGGCCAACTGAACTTCAGTTAAGACCGTAGGTCACAGATGTGGTCTATACTGCAAACCATAGGTCTCAGCCATGGTTCAGCTGTAAACCATAGGTCTGGGTTGCGGTTCAGACTGATTAGGCCAAGGAGCCCAAATTGAGTGGTTAGAACCACTACTCTATCTTGGAGTCTGCCCAAGATCTTCCATATGGTTTTGTAGCATGTCCATATGAGTAGTCGTCCTCGATATGACGTGTTTTAGGTGTCTACACTATTGCTTACCCCTTGTACTTTCAAATCTTCTTAAGCTATTACACTAGATTTCTTGAAATAATGGCTTTCTTATCCAATATGGTGGTGCCTCTTCTCTTTGCCAAGACTTGGTAATGATGTTCTTTCTTCCATGATAGCTTCTCCTTGTTGGCTACTCTTCCATAATTACTCCTCATCTCTATGCTTTGTGGTTTATTCTTTGATGACTCCAAGCTTCTAATTTGTATCAAAACTTATGTCTTTTAATTAGAATAATACTTCTATTTCTAGCTGCAACTTATTTACTTTCCAAGAGATAGTAAGGATTTAATTTATTTCCATATATTATTTCTAACTTCTTCTTTCTTTGTTGTAGGTTTTAATCCCTTGGGAATGCTATCTTCTTCAACCTTGAGGATATAAACTTGAAACCTTTTCTTTTGCTACTTTAAAACCTTAAACGTGGTGCTTTTAAAGACTTAATAATAAGCTGATGTGAATGTTCAAATAATGAACTTCTATAGCACCAATATAGCATACCTTTTGGTCTCCTTTGGTAGCTATATTTCTTGGTTATTTGGTTCACCTATTTGCTACCCCGAATTTGTAAAAAGTGTTGCTCCAATTCTTATTACTTTTCTAACCTAACTTGTTAATCTTGTAGCTCTTCTTGTTGTCCAAATCAGCTTATAAACTCCTCCAATTCACAGATTCTAATGAATCTTCAATTTGCTTCCCAATCTTGATTTATGAAAACTTTAACTGTCTAGATTCTTCTCCTTTAGATTGTTGTCCAAAACTCTTTTATTTTGTAGCTTCGAATGCAACTATAATATCTTTTCTTATTGCTACTTCAAGAATTGATTTCATTACCTTTATCTTACTATCTAAAAAGCAACAATCAATTCCTTCAACTCAATGCCTTCATTTTATACCAACTCTTCCTTTAATTTGTTATTATGATACTCTTCAACTTCTATTGTGAAAATCAATGATCTTATCCTTTACAAATCAGCCTTCAAGCCTTCAATGGCAATCTTCAAATTTCTTAATTTGGTGGCCTCTTTTGCCTTCTTTCTCCTACTTAGCTCTTATCAAATTCTAATTTCAAACTTGGCCTATTTAGTTGGTCTCTTTCTCAATAATTTGAATGTCTCGAGATCTTCATGAATCCTTTCTAAAATATGACAAACTTGCCAAATCCTTCTTTCTTTTGGGCTTGTTGTTGGATGACGACAATTATCCCAATTTCTTCTTTTTAGGATCTACTCCTTCTTGCAATATTCTACCTTGATCTATCTTAAAATCTTCTCCAATGGCCACTTATTCAATTTCTTCAATAGGACTTCCCTAGCCTTCTTCTTTCTCATTTCAAATTCTTGAAATCTCTTCTCTTGGGTCTTTAAATTTTACAACTCTTCAATAAGAATTTTCTTAGTCCGCTTCTATATTCAATCTTGTACCTTCCAAATATAAAATTTCTTCAATGGGACCTTTTTTGGGTATCCTCCTCCTTGATTTGTAGTCTTCAATCTTCTATAGGGACCTCCTTCTTGGGTCTCTTCAATATTCTACCTTCAATCTCCAATGGGGCCTTCTTTCGTGGAACTCCTTGATTTGTAGTCTTAAATATTATATAGGTACCTTCTTCTTGGGTCTCCTCAATCTCCAATATCAAATATTCTATGGGGACCTCCTTCTTGAGTCTCATTAATCTTCGATGTCTATTTTTCTACAACAAATAACTAATCCTTGCATGAGGAAAACACATATACTTTCAGCAATCAAAGATAAAATTCTTCTCTATCTATTGTATGAAGCTTCTCAACTTTCGAGAACTATTTTTTTACAGCAAAAAACTTAGATAGTATTAAGAAAATCCATGCAAATATCTAGATCTCTATAAATCAATAAAAATCACTAGTTATCCTTCAATCTAGTGGAAAAGAGATCTATGTTGAGTCCTAATCTTCACGATTTTTTTTACAACCCTATGAAAATACTATCCAAATAGCAATTCTAAAATTTTTAGAAATGACATCTCCCATATCCTCTCAATATTCTTGTGGATCTCTCTATTTCCTATCAATCTACCTTATGCTTTGATACCACTATTAGCTTTTGATGCTATATATTTAAGGAAATGCATGTAAAACTCATAAGAAATTTTAATAGTAACTCATAAAATTATCATTAATGAAATCTTGCAATATTAAATCTATGATTGGAAATATATTAAGCATGTAAAACTCACAAGAAATTTCTATAATAACTCATAAAAATTGTCATTAATGAAAGCTCATGAAAATGAGATCTTCATACAAAATATGGATATCTCACTATGTTCACTCCTCTTTTCTCTCTACTACAAAGGCCAATATACAATGGATTATGAATCTTGGCATTTCATATTCCTATGACTCAGTATATTCCTATTCTATAGACTCATGTACACATGGAAAACATGCACATTTACATCATTGCACATTCTAATAATACTTGTGCATTTATTACATTGCATAAAGTAAATACTAAAACCCTAATCTACGACAAACTCCTAATATAAAGATGTACCCATGGTGGTACATTGGCATGTAGAAATAATGTAATATATTCCAACACACTTTTCTTGCTAATGATAACCATATACCTTTCCAAGTTGGTAGTTTATTCTAAATTTTACTAATAATTGGATTCCATAATTCTATCCTCATTCTACCCTCAAATAAAGACATAACTAGATAAGTTGCTAGCAAATTTGCCTCCTCCATTTGAAGTAACCTACAAATTCTTGCTTTGATATTAGTTATAGTGTTAAGGAAGTAAATTTTAGATTTTGTCCTATTAACTTTTTGCCCTGATGCTCTTTCCTATTCCTTTAAAAAGTTATTCAAAGCTTTGGCCTTATTTATCCTTGCCCTTCCAAAAAGGGTTGTATCATCTACAAACTATTTGAGGATGATGTTGTCTATGTTATTACTAACCTTAAGTCCACTTATAAGCCCATATTTGTAAGCTTTATTTAAGTTCCTAATCAAAACATCTACCATAATAATTAACAAATAAGGAGATAGAGGATCTCTTTGTCTAAGGCCTATCTTGGCTTTAAAAGATTCTGTTACTAACCCATTTACCAACACTGAATAAAAAACTATAGAGACACAAGCTTCAATCCATCTAACCTATTTCTTTCCAAATACGAACATTTCTAAAACTACAAAAAGAAAATCCCATTAAAACCCTATCATAGGCTTTACTCATATCAAGTTTTAAGATCATTACTTTCTCTTTTATTAAAGTTGTTGAATGTATAACTTCATGAGCTACTATAATCCCATTTAGAGTTTGTCTCCCTTTCATAACGTATTTTCTCTTTTAAAATGATTTTATCTAATAATGACCTTCATAGATTTGCCATCACTTTAGAGATAATATTATATACCATATTACATAGGCTTATGGGTGTAACATAATCAAACAATTAAAACATCCTTATTTTTTGGAATTAGGGCATTTATTTTATAAGGTATGTGTTGTTTTACCCTAGACTGTTCCACTACCACCAATAAAGAATCCTTCACTATATCCCAATTATGTTGGTAAAAAGTTGCAGAGAGTCCATTTAGACCTAGGTATTTATCCTTATTAAACAAGAAAAAAGCTAAATGAAATTCTAGAGTAATAGGCTCTATCAATTTCCTATTGTCTTCATTTGTTATAACTAAAGGTACATCTTGAAGAAGTTTATCATTAAGAACTTTAGTCTCCTCTAATCCTAGAATATTTTGATAAAAATACTTTACCTATTTTCTAATTTCACTCTGATCTTCAATCCAAACCCCTTCTATTCATTTAATTCTACTAATTTTGGATGTTGATCTTTATACTATAGCCATATTATAAAAATGCTTTTTATTTTTATCTCCTTTTAACCAAGTCTATCTTGATTTTAATCTCCAAAAATTCTCTTTCTTACTCAAAATATTATGATATTAACTAATCAACTCCCTTTCCTCTGAGCTTAGATTATTATTATCACCTTTTTAGAATTTTGAAAGTTTATCTTTTAATTCTTTCTTCTTTAAAATATTTCCAAAAGTGTTCTTGTTCTATTCTTTTAATCTAGATGTCTTAGACTTAATTTTTTTTGGAAGAGCATACAACCCACCATTTTTTGAAGAATTCCACGTTTGTGCTATCATATCAAAAAAATTAGGATGGTCTTCCCACATCTACTCATATTTAAAATATGATACTTTTTTTAATTCATGTACCACCATTTTAACTCTTATTGGCCAGTGATTAGAACCAATCCTTTTTAAGATATTAGTTTTAGCACAAGTTCTTTCATCTAGCCAATGATATAAGAGTATGCATCTATCTAAGTTTTTTGTTACTAGGTTTTAACCTCTCTTTTTTTTTGTCCATGTATAGTTGTCTTATTCAAGCTCAACCTCCCATAGAGTATTATTTTGAATAAAAGATGATAAATCTCTCATACTTTGGGTTAATTTCCTAATTCTCCCAAAATTTTCATCCAACTTGGTTATGGCATTAAAATATCCTATGATCATGAATCAAGTTTCTTGGTATTTACTTCTCATAAAGGCTTCAATCCCACTCTAAAATTCTAATCTACTTGACTGAGTTGTAGGTCCATAGACATTGATAAGGATGAAATGAATATCTACAAAGTAGTAAGTGACTAAAGAGGCTATCCAATGCCTAGTTTTATGAATGGTTACAGAAGAGGTTCTAGAAGTATTCGAACAAGTTAGAATTCCCCCTAACACTAATTCAAAATCCATAGCATCCCATTCACATCTTCTCCATATTTATTTCACAATTTTTGAAACTTCTTTTATCATTTTAGTTTCCAGGATACAAATAATATCAAGCTTATTACTTAAACAAAGGTCCTTGATACACCTTTGATTTGAGGGGGTATTAGCACCCCTCATATTCCATGAGATGATAATCATGTCTCATTAGGGACTATTAGCCTTGCCTGCATATTACCAATATCATTTTGTTGTTTGATAAAGAGAAGGTCAACCAACTTAGTTTGTGTTCTTTTCTCTATGTTTGCTCTTGTTCCATAGATCTTACTTGATAATTTGAGGGTTTCCCTTTTTTTGCCTTACCTATAACAGGAGTAGGTCTTATTATTCTATTCATCAATATTCTTTCACAATTTTGTTTTTCATCATATATATTCTCTCCTGGCTCTGATATAGAAGCTTTTGACTTGACTTGATCATTTTCTAATAGTAAATTTATTAACTTCTAAAACTACATTTTATTTACCATTTGTTTCTCCTGAATGGTGCATGGTACTTAAAGAGAGGCTTCCAAATATGATGAGACACATTCATAAGGTTCATCGAGAATGTTCTTTCCTAAATTGAGATCTTACTGAATAGACAATTCCTTGTTAATATGTTCAACCTCTTGTATCGTGTCCTCTAATTTTTGATCTACTTTTTATTCAAATTCTAAAGCCTCAAAAGAGTTGGTATTTCTTCCAATATCTTTCCTTATTGGTCTCCACTATTTCTTTTCTTTTATTTTTCTAGATCTATTTTTTGGAAGTTGAAAACCATCTTCATCCATATTCATTTGTAAGTAGCTCTTGTGATTTTCTACATATAATTCTATTCGGATTTTCTTATGGCATGATTTCTCAATATGTTCCACCTCATGACTATTAGATTTTGATGTAGTATGCAATGGGATATAGAAAACACAAGATGCAGAATAATATGAAAGAAAGTAAATCTGGGAGATGACTGAAATATGCTATACATAGAATTTTTGAAAATGAATACAATGTAGCTATGGAGGAAATGGACACTCCATGAACAAAGTTACTGGACTACATTGTACCCATCACCAATATATGGTGATCTACATAGCACTATGCTACTACCTATGAATATGCTTTGAGCTTATATATTTTTATTATTACAATGAAACTCTTTTTATATAGGAAGATGGGTTCCTTGGCCAACACTCTACCTAGCTGTGCAAGGGACACCTTGCCATATACAACTTACACATTGATACTTGTGCATTTATTACATTGCATGAAGTAACTAGATATCTTCTTCCTAAAGTAATGTAATTTCCTAAGTATGTACCTAGGAAGGTACATTTACATCACCCAAGTAATGTAATATAATCTATTTCTAACACCCCCCTGTATTACATTATTTAGGTATTGAAGACTTCAGTCTTCAATGTGAATCTCCTTCTTGATCTTGAGATTCAGATTATTTTTCTCTATTTTTTATAACATGTTCAATCAAGTAGTTAGTATCTTCATAACTTGTCATTCTTGCTAAAAGAGCTTTGAATTCATAATTGTTTTTAGATTCTTCCAATTCTTTGATTTCTTCTATCCTTTGAGCTAGATGTCCTTTTTTATTTCCTTTTTGATACTCCAATTGGGGATAATTGGTTGGATGCTAAAATTATTGTTGATGAGGAATTTAATATTGTCATGGTTGAAATTGATTCCCATTGTTCATATGATTTTCTTGATTCTGATTTTTGGGATTGAACCTACAATAGCTGGTACTATGGCCTTTTCTCTTGCATATCTGAAAATACTTGTTGTACCATGGTTTTCGTCCTTTTGATGAAGAAGCAATGTTTCCCTATGGATTATCTTTAGATGACAATGCAGTATTAGTCATTTCATGTTTAACTATATTTTCCACCTCATATTCCTATAGAATATTGACTAAGTCATCAAAATAAGTATCTTTACTTAGGATTTGTAAAGATGTTACCAAATGTTTATAGTTTTCTAGAAGTGCTCTCATGGTTACTTGAGTATGAAGTTCATACTTAACTATTTCTCCTAAGGTCAATAATTTCCATTTAATGTCTACTACCTTCCTTATGAATAGTTGTATGCTTTCTCCATTATTCATATTTAATGAGTGAAGTTGAGTTTGAAGATGAAGAATATTTGCTTTATCATTTCCTTCAAATATTTTTTTTCTGGGCTTGCATGTGAAGATGTTTTTGTTGAACTGATATAGGGTTGTATCTAATCAATGATAGAAGAGGTTATTATCATTAAAGTTTTCTCAAACTTTAGGATTTCAATATCATCTGCAATAGGTATCTGTGTATTCCCTTTGACAATATCCCAAAGTTTTCATATACCAAGATTGCTTTTACTTTATTCTTCCATGAGAAATAATTAGGACCCTTGAATAGTTGAGATTTTTCTAGGAAGAATTTGCGTGATGCCATTTAAATTCTCTAATATCAATCCTTAGATTTTGTCGACTTCCTTATGTCTCCCTAGTAATGAGAGTATATACACCTAATGGATGTGAAATTAAATCACATTAACTTAAAAATTCAAAGGCAAACGAGTTACAGTTTTATAGTCCTTATGCATAACAATCATCGCACAAAATAGGAACAAATATCCTATTATTGGCTTAGTCTAACCTATTCCCTTAATATGCTCTCAACAACATACGTCTAAATCAAAACAAATATTTTAAACTTAATGTTGTAACTTATTCTATCTTCTATGGAGGAGTAGTTCTAATTAAACTCCAACATTCTCCCCCTTAAAGTTGAGAGGGCTGACAAGACAGTCTCTCAGCTTTACATATTGAGCTTTAGCAACTCCTTTGGTGAAGATATCTGCTATGTTGTCCAAAGTGTTGCAATGTCGTAGCTCAACCACCTGTTTCTCCACCATGTCTCGAATGAAGTGATACTTCATATCAAAATGCTTTGACCTGCTATGGTGGATAGGATTATGTGCCAATTGGATGGCACTCATATTGTCACAGTACAATCTTGTAGGACCACTTTGTTGCTCTCCAATTTCTTCAAGGACTTTTCTCAACCATAAAGCTTGAGTACTAGCATTTGTGATTGCTATATACTCAGCCTCAGTAGATGACAATGCTACAACAATCTGCTTTTTGGAACTCCATGTAATTAGTCCTGACCCAAGACTAAAACAATTCCCTGAAGTAGATTTTCTATCATCTATATTGCTGCCCCAATCACTATCACTAAAGCCAACTAATTTTACAGAATTACATTTGTGGTAATGGATCCCAAAATCCAATGTACCCTTTACATATCTCAAAATTCTCTTAGTTGCTTGAAAATGAAGTTCAGATGGATCAGCCATATACCTTGAAACAAGAGAAACAACATACTGAATATCCGGCCTTGTGTTGGTGAGGAACATTAGACTCCCAACCATGCTCCTGTAAGTGGTCATGTCAACTTTTGGTGCTCCATCATCTTTGCTCAATTGGATCCCATGACCCGTTGGAGTTGCAATAGGCTTGCATTGCTCCATAGCAAATTTCTTGATCATATCTTGAGCATATTTGTGTTGACATATGAAGATCCCTTTATCTGTTTGATGTACCTCCATGCCTAGGAAGTAATGCATTAAACCTAGATCTTTCATTTCAAATTCTTTCATCATGGAGTGTTTGAACTCCTCATTCATCTTAGCACTACTACCCATGAATATTAGATCATCCACATATAAGCATACAATGAGAATATCTTTACCTTGTTTCATGTAGTAGAGAGTAGGTTCACTTTTGCTCCTAGTGAATCCATACTTTTGAAAGTAGCCATCAATGCATGAGTACCATGCCCTTGGTGCTTGCTTGAGGCCATATAATGCTTTCTTCAGTTTGTAGACAAGGTTCTCCTTACCTTGTTCTTCAAATCCTTGAGGTTGTTGCACAAAAACCTCTTCATTCAAGTACCCATTGAGAAAGGCACTTTTAACATCCATGTGCTGAATTTTCCACCCTTTGTGGGCAGCCAAAGAAAGTATTGATCTGATTGTCTCCTGTCTAGCAACAGGAGCAAAGGTCTCCTCATAGTCAATCCCATACTTCTGAGTGAACCCTTTTGCTACTAGTCTTGCTTTGTGTCTTTCAATGCTTCCATCAACATTGAATTTGGTCTTGTAGACCCATTTGCATCCAACACATTTCTTGCCCTTAGGAAGCTTCACTAGCTCCCAAGTATCATTCTTTTTTATAGAGGTCATTTCCTCTTTCATGGCTTGTTGCCATACATCAAAAGTACATGCTTTTTCATAACTAGATGGCTCTAGCTCTACACTAGTCATTAAAGCATAATTTACTACATCTCCCTTAGGCTCTTGGGAGTCATCATCACCATACATATGCAGATTTTCAAGTCTTTTCAAAACTGCATTCATTTCACTAGCTTGACTTCTAGTGTATCTTTTCTGGAAATTCTTATCCAACATTTGAAAAGATGGATGGTGCTGAAGTGTTCTTTTACCTCTTGATGGAGAATCAATATCCATTGGTGAAGAACTTACTGATATTTGTGGAGAAGGACTTGGAGTAGCATCTATTGTACTTGAAGTAGTACTCATACTTGGGCTTGGAGGACTTCCTTTGCTATTTTTGGGCTGCACTTGTTGCACTTGCTGCACTTGAGAGGAACTTGCATCATGAGATCCATCATCAACAAAAAGTTTTTGATGACCCCATTCTCCCCCTTCATCAAAAATTACATCCCTGGAAAGTACAATTTTATGTGTTTTGGGATTGTAGAGCCTATATGCTTTGGAAGACTCACAATATCCAACAAAAATACATGCTTGACTTTTGGGGTCAAGTTTCTTTCTTTGCTCATCAGGAATATGTGCATATGCAAGACAACCAAAAACCTTAAAGTGTTTTACATTTGGCTTCTTGCCATACCATCCTTCATAAGGAGTAATCCCATCTAAACTAGAAGTAGGACTCCTATTCAAAATGTAAACACTAGTTCTTACAACATCATCCCAATACATGTTACTTAGATGCTTAGTTTGAAGCATTGATCTAGCCATTTCTACTATAGTGCGGTTCTTTCTTTCAGCCACACCATTTTGTTGTGGGGTATAGGCAGTTGTGAATTGCCTTTTGATCCCACAATATTTACAAAATTTTAGAAATGCATTAGATGAATACTCTCCTCCTCTATCAGTCCTTAGACTCTTTACAACAAACTCACTTTGATTCTCTACATTATTTTTGAAATCTATGAAACAATCAAAAGCTTCATCTTTAGTTTTCAAAAAATAAATCCAACACATCCTAGAGAAATCATCAATGAAAGTGAGAAAGTAAGAATTGTTACCAATGCTTTTGGTTTGCATTGGACCACAAATGTCCGAATGCACCAATTGGAGTGGATGGCTAGCTCTCCATGCTTGTCCTCTTGGAAACTTGGATCTTGAGTGCTTTCCCAAAGCACACCCTTCACACACCTCCTTGTGTTCATCAACTTTTGGAAGTCCACTCACCATAGCTTGAGAAGTCAACATCTTCAAGCTTACAAAATTGAGATGACCATATCTCAAGTGCCAAAGCACACTTGGATTAGAAATAGCAACACTAGCAAGTTGAGCACCTCCTTGTTCCCCAAACTTAAGAGGAAACAACCTATTATGTGTCATAGGTACTTGGGTAACAACTCTATTACAATTGTTCTTATCAAAAATTACACATTTGCCTTCATAAAAAACAAGCCTATAATTTTTCTCCATCATTTGTCCAACACTAAGCAAGTTATGTTGGAGTTTGGGGGTGTAATAGATGTCATTTACCTTCTTGGTGCCTTCTTTTGTTGGAACCTCCATGGCTCCAATACCTTCAACTTGTAGAGCTTTGTCATCTCCCAACTTGATCTTTGATTTGTAGGTGGAATCCATTGTAGCAAAGAGCTCCTCTTTGCCACTCATGTGATTGGAACAACCAGTATCCAAAATCCAAGTTTCATTTAGACTTTGATCTGATTTTCCATAAGTAAGAAATAAATTTGAAGTTCCTTCTTCTTCACCATAGTTTCCATATTGACCTCTTCCACCTTGAGAAGTCTTGGACCAACAATATTTAGCAAAGTGACCAAGCTTACCACAATTGTAACAAGATTTCTTTGATTTGTCACCTCCTCTTCCTTGATTGCCACTCCTTCCTTGATTGCCACCTCTTCCTTGATTGCCACCTCTGCTTGATTTCCACCTCTTGATTGCTTCTTCCTCTGCCTCTCCTTTGTCCTCTTCCTTGGCCTCTTCCTTGTCCTCTTCCTTCACCCTCCTTGGATGAGAAAGCTTTGTCATCACCTCCATAGCTTGTGGAAGTAGATCCCTGTAATATTTCTTCATGAGACATTAAGGAACCAATTAGAGCATCAAAAGATAAAGTAGACAAATCTTTAGACTCTTCAATAATGATAGCAATATGGTTCCATTTATGAAGAAGTGTTCTCAACACTTTCTTCACCATGACTTCAGATTTGATGTCTTCTCCAAGGGTTTGCATTTTTTTGACCACTGCCTTCACTCTCACACAATAGTCACCTACAGTTTCATTCTCTTGCATCTTGAGATTTTCAAAATCTCTCTTCAAGGTTTGAAGCCTCACTTGCTTCACCTGATCACTACCTTGATAACTATCCTTCAAGGCTTTCCATGCTTCTTGGGCTGATAAACAAGAAGCAATCCTTGGAAAGATGCTCTTCTCCAAAGCTGCTTGGAGATGGTAGAGGGCAGAAGAATTGCTCTTTTGGGCATCTTTCTTGTTCTTTTTATCTGCTGCACTCAAGGTGGTCCAATATGAAGGTTCTGCATAACCTTCTTCGACTATATCCCATAGTCCTTTGCCAATGAGTAAGGTCCTCATCTTGATGGACCAATACTCATAATCTAGCCCATTAAACTCAGGTATGGGTAGATTATTATTTGTTGCCATTGTTTAAACAATACTTTGGAAATAAACAAGAAATACCCTTCTTTTATTCTTCAATACAAACAATGCAAGATGCTTACAAAAGAAGATTACAGATTTAAATCTTGCTCTACTTCCATAGGTTCACCTATCTCTTCATTGACAAAATTGTCAGCAATAGAATCACTGTCTTCACTAACAATTATGATTTCAGGTGAATGTGGTTCTGGCTCCACTAGCTCAACAGAATCACTATCACTAAGACAAATGATTTCAGGTTCCTGTGGTGCAACCTCAATAGATACTGACTCCTCAAGTCTGCTATCAAAAGAATTGTTGTCTTCAGAATCACCATCGTAACCAGCATCAGGTACTCTCTGGTTTGCTATTACAGAGTTTTGGAGTTGACTAAAGACGGTATTTAGACCATACACTCGCACTCTTTCATCAAATGCTTCAGGGGTCTCTCTGTCTAGAAGAGAATGAAGCGCAAGGTAACATCCATGTGACCTTATCATAATACTTCTACACTCTGTCTTCTCACTAGCAACAAAAATAGTATATCTCTCTGTTTTCACAACATATACCCCTCTCAAAAATTAAATTTAGGCCCCTGAACGGGTGCGGCGGAAGGCTCCCGTCATCCCTTGACTAAAGCTTGTTACAAAGATTGCCTCTTAGGCAATTGTGCAAGTCCTCTTATTGCAAAAATAAAATTCTTATCAAAGGTTTAATTAATAATAAAATTTATTTTAACTAAAAAAACATTAAATTTAAAAATAAAAATAAATGATTTTTTAATTAAATTAATATTAAATTATTAAAAAAAAATTGATAAAATTTTAATAATAGACGCAATTTTTTTTTTACCTTATTTCAGCGCATTACAGCATGTTAAACGAGCGTGCTGGAAGGCTCTCGTCGTCCCTTGACTAAAACTTGTTACAAAGATTGCCTCTTAGGCAATTGTGCAAGTCCTCTTATTACAAAAATAAAATTCTTATCAAAGGTAAAAAAAAAAATTTACCTTATTTCAGCGCGTTACAGCATGTTAAACGGGCGTGCTGGAAGGCTCTCGTCGTCCCTTGACTAAAACTTGTTACAAAGATTGCCTCTTAGGCAATTGTGCAAGTCTTCTTATTGCAAAAATAAAATTCTTATCAAAGGTTTAATTAATAATAAAATTTCTTTTAACTAAAAAACCATTAAATTAAAAAAAATAATAAATGATATTTTAATTAAATTAATATTAAACTATTAAAAAAAATTGATAAAATTTTAATAATAGATGCAAAAAAAATACCTCTCGGTGGGAATAGATCCCTCGACTTCTTTTTCCACTACACCTTAGCGCGTGGGCTGCTTCCAATCCGACTATCCTTGTCGTGACTCTTACCGCTCCAGGCAGTACTTCTGCTCTGCCAAACATAAGAGCTCACGTACGTCGTGGCTCCTCGGCTCACCATTGGCACATCAACACACAACTTACGTCTACAGGTGTTTAATAATATATAGAAATTCTTCTTTGGGAGCGTCAAACAATGTGCAGAATGTCACAAACTCCTCCACTTGGACCAGGAAACACAAAACGTGCATATGCCACATTTTATGTGCAATTCAGACCTTTGCACAAGAAACAAACAATCTGCATTCACGTTAAGAAAAAAACTTTTAGACCTCCTTCAGAGACAACTATCATATGATCCTTTAGACCTTTTGTACGTACAATTGTCTTCTCTCCACATGTGCACATAGGACTCACAACAATCCTTTAGACCTTTTATGTCCAACAGCGCCTTCAATCACGGTCAAGAACAATGCCTTATTCCAGCGCGTTACAGCATATTTTCAAAAATGTTTTCATCATTTGCATCACTCCACAGATAAAGATAAAATATTTGTCCTCTATTGCAAACAACATCAGGCCGATGTGATTTTCTTTGCTTGAATTCAGTCACAACAAATCACCGAGAAAAACAAAGCATGACTTACACGCAAACTCCGAGATCTCTCCTCTCGCAGGTTTCACAGATCGCGTTCCTCAACATATTATTTGACATTGTGCTTTGATTCAACACAGGATTAGGCAACAATATTTACCATTATTTCAAAATAGAAATACTTACTGCATTCCAAATGCAGTACATCCATGATATCCACAAAGAGACCAACATGATCTCTAGGAAATGGTCACAGTGAATTCCAGAAGCTTGGAATTTCAGCAAAATCCACGGCACACACCAATTTCAAAGCACATCAAACATCGTCACCTTCGATCACCTCTGATCAAAATTTTATTATGCTTTTTGTCTACTTGCTTCACATCACTTGCAACAGACGTCAACTACAGGCTTCCTCTCGTTTATCACACAACGAACACGTTGTTGATCTCACAATGAACACACTATCTCATAGTGTTCTTATCAGGCAGCAAGCTGGATAGATCTGCACTTTCAACAAAAGTTAGGATTGAACTCACAACTGAGTGATGGGCAATCCAATGATTTGCAACACTACTCCCTCGCTCTGATACTAGAATGTGAAATTGAATCACATTAACTTAAAAATTCAAAGGCAAATGGGTTACAATTTTATAGTGCTGATGCATAACAATCATCGCACAAAATAGGAACAAATCTCCTATTATTGGCTTAGTCTAACCTATTCCCTTAATATGCTCTCAACAACATACGTCTAAATCAAAACAAATATTTTAAACTTAATTATGTAACCTATTCTATTTTATATGGAGTAGTTATAATTAAACTCCAACAATGGAATTTTAGGTTTTGTAGAAAGCTTATATCTTCCCAATTATATAGAACTTGATAATCTTTGGTAGATGCTATTATTATCAAGTTTTGTAGAATACCTTATGACTCCCTAGTGATTTTGGAATATGATATAGTGCTCTTGTAAAATGTAGTTCAATTTTTGGTTGATTTTGTAAATTTTTGAAAGTATCAAAAATCATCTTTTCTAACACCTTATTACTCCTATTGAACTAAGCATTTTTCCAATTTTGAAGAGGTTTTAATGTTGGATTTCTTTTGTCCCTTTTGAGAAATTTTGAGACAAGAATATTATAAATTTCCAACCTTAGCAAAAACCTTAATAACCCACCCAGGTGTTGTAGGTGAGTTGGAGAGGAGAGGGCAATCCTCCAAAGGAGGTCCCAGGTTCGAATCTCCACCCTACCAAAAAGTTGAATTGGTTATCCAAAATCCAATTGATAATTTTGGTGCGGGTAGGGCCGGGTGCGACTCCCAAGTAACTTTAATGGTGTAGAACCCCCTTTTTGTGGTCTCTCAGACCAAGGCGGCCCTCGCAAGGGGTTTTTTGCTTAAAAAAAAAAAACCTTAATAACCTCTTTTAATATATCTTAGGATTTGATTTTAGTGTTTCTAATTTTCAATACCCTAATTTGGTGTTGTAATCCTTATAGCTCCCAAATATAGAAAATTAGAACACAATAATATTTGCAAATATTGTAAATTTGATTTTTCCAGTAGTAACCCCTTATTTATCCTAGGTTTATTTTGCAAATATTATTTTAATTTTTTATATTTCACCGTTTGATTTTTGCTTTCAATGTTGATATTTTTTCTAGACTTTGACCTTAGTTTACGATCCTTATATCTCCCTAAGAATGAAAGCAATATTAAATAAGGGTTATTTCTTACCTTTCAACATTGTATTACTACAATGTTTGTCACCTTTTTTGGTTGTATATGACAAAAATGTACTATTCTCCTTTGGCACTAAAAACACTGCCTAAGATTTGGAATATCCTTGCCTTCAATGCATGAACATTGGTGCTTCAAACTATGGGGTCTTTAATCTCCCTTTACTAGAGCTTTCAATGCTCCCTTCTCCTTGCTTCCATGTTGCACTTTGGCTTGCCTTGACTGTGATGTGAATGCAGATTCCTTGGACTTGAGCACCTTTTTATGAAGGAGGAATCTTGGACCTTGTTACAAGTGTCACAACCATTTCTTATGAGTTGTTGAGAGAAGTAGAGATGCCTCTTACCACTTGTAAACCTTATGTCAGGTCTAAAAGGAACATTGTGTTCTAATATGAGTGCTCATTATTTTTCATTCTAAGTGTCTCTTTTATTTATAATGTTTCAACCTCCTTTGTGTAACACTTCTTATTCAATCTTGTAATGGATGGGCACTTGTGTGACAGCTATTAGGGTTATCTTTATATAACAAGTATCATCACCTCCTTGTGCATGAGTCTTCTACGTAATGCCCTCTCAACGTACCTTGGCAAAGCTTCTTATTAGAAATTTGCCTTGGCCAAGTCTTTCTTTGTTGTAAACGTTCGATGAGGTGCTTCCAGCTAATGCTTTTGGAGGCTTTTGAGTAGCTTTTGGTGGAGCTTTGATGGTGCGGAGCTCTCATGGAGGAGATTTGGTGGTGCCTTGATGGAGGTCCTTGGATGTACTTGTATTGTTATGCTTTCCCTCTTTTTTTAATCTACTTTGTATGCTCATTTGTAGATGATATCACCTTGGATGTAATGCTCTTTCTTTACTTTCTATTGTGTCTTCTTTTCTTGCAGGTTCAACCATCCAAAATGGAGGAATTGTGAGCCTTTTGAGAGGCTTCCTTTCTATGCTTGGAGTGGATTACTATTTGACTAATATTGACTGTAATAATGTCTTTATGGTACTCTAGATTCTGCCCTAAGACCTGCATATAGAGGATTATAATTATGCGTAATAATGTAATAACTTTTGGCTATAAGAAACCTTCTTGCACTCCATTTTTTGGATCTGATTTTCTGGTTTTTATGGTAAAATTTTAAATGTAATGGAGGATTTGAGATGGTCTTCTTGAATAGACACATTTCTATTTTTCTTGGATAATTTGATAACAATCCCAAGCTTATAATGGTGTAGATAAAAGCTTCTCTTTGATGTAATTTTCTACACTTTTACGTTGCAACTAATCCTGGAATGCTTTGGATTTGACACCAAAGCTTCCTTTGCTGA
The DNA here is from genome assembly GCA_028583015.1 of Wollemia nobilis. Lineage (NCBI taxonomy): Eukaryota > Viridiplantae > Streptophyta > Pinopsida > Araucariales > Araucariaceae > Wollemia > Wollemia nobilis. The sequence goes on along the minus strand of JAQPPZ010016709.1, from coordinate 11,526,236 downwards.
CTTTAGTTAGTTGCTATTTTCTTCTCCAAAACTTGGAGGATTGAGTTGTTTTTGGTGGTTTCCTTTGGCCACAAAAATTTGCATATTTTGATGCACTAATGGTGTCTTTAGAGACTTGATGCTAATATGATTTTGTGCCTTTCTCAAGAACACAAACACTAAGATTTTTGAGAGTAATATAGTAGTACAAATGAACCCACTAATATTTCACTTTTAATGCACTAACAATCACACCTTACCACTCCAATCAATTCTCAAAATAACTTATAAGTGCACTTAATCAATTTAATATAACTAATCAAGAATAATCTAAAATGAATCTTCAAGAGTTATTTTACAATTTCACTACAAACAAAGTTGTAGTATCTAGTCTTCTTTTTCTTTCCAAAGTAGATATTTGGTAGTTGATAGATAGTTATAATTTTGTAATCTAATCAACTCCAAAGCTAATGTGTAAATGAACCTTAAAAGGAATTTTTCCTTTTGTATTTTTGAATATTATAATTCTGTTTTCCTCTTTTGCAAATCTAATCCAAATTAAGGTGCTTTAACAAATCTGATAATTAATCCTATTAATGAATCTACCTGCACCAATAGTTGCTTACCTTTTTAAAATATTTTGTAGCTCTTTTGCAACTTTTGTAGAGGATGTATATCTTGGTGTCTAAGATCACCAAGTTGCTACTTTGAGTAGGATCTTGTTGCTTAGTTTCTTCTTCACAAAAAACTGGTCTCAAACTTTCTTTTACAAGTCTAGGTTTTGATGTTTTGATCCTTTAAGAAATATTATCCTTTTGTTGTATATTTGGAGAAGTCTTTGTCTCTAAAATAGTGTCTTCTTGCTATGAGATGCAATCTTAAAATCTCTTATATTTGGTAGGCTTCTATCTTCAAGTCTTCTTATCGAATTCTGACTTCAAGTAGGATCTTCTCAAGATTCTAAATACCTTGAGGTCTTCTAAGATTTGGCACTCCTTGCCAAATTTTTCTTCTTATTTTGGTCTTATTTTCAGATGATGATAATCATCCCAAATATTTTTCTCAATATTCTAAATGTCTTGAGGTATTCTGACATTTGGCACTCCTTGCCAAATTCTTCTTCTTATTTTGATCTTGTTTTCGAATAGCAATAATTGTCCCAAATATTTCACTATATTCTATAATGAATTTCTCCAGTTAGTTCTTCTTTGATGATTTCTTAAGTAAGGCTATCCAGGTATTTTACTGGATGCTCGTTGAGACCTCCCCAAGGTCTTTGATCTTGCAGCTTCTTCTGGTCTTCCTTGAGATTTTTTCTTCAATATTTTGCTCATGTAAGTGTTGGTGGTGAGATCTTCTTCTGGATATCTAATTATACTACTTCTAAATTCGAGCAAGACTCTCCTAGTCCTTCTTATTCCAAGACTGGAATTTCTTCAATGAGATCTTCTCCTGATATCTTTACCTTCAATTTTGCTTTAGGTATTGGATTGATTCTAAATAAGATACTCTTCCTAACACTCTTGTAGGAATTTTCTCAACCCACTGAATATCCTTTCCCTACAATAAAGTATTAGTACTGAAATATTAATCTTCTTTTGAATCAGATACTCTCTTCTAGAGTCTTCTTCAGGATCAAGGCTTTTGTGGCCTTTTTTTTAGTATCAAGGCTTTAGTGGCCTTTTCTTAAGTATCAAGGCTTTTGTGGTATTTTCTTTTGGGACAAGGCTTCTATGGCCTTTTCTTCAATATCAAGGCTTTTGTGGTCTTTTTTTCTAAATCAAGGCTTATATGGCCTTTTCTTCTAAAACAAGGCTTCTATGGCCTTTTATTTTGGATCAAGGCTTCTATGACCTTTTCTTCTAGATCAAGGCTTTTGTGGCTTTTTCTTCTAGATCAAGGCTTCTATGGCATTTTCTTCTTCTATGAAGTTATCAATCTAGCAATGGAGATCTCCAGTCTTCTAACTTCACCATGACTCTTCTCCAAAATTCTTCTTCTATAGTGTTCTTTCTTGCACAAGGAACTAATCTCTACACTATGAAGGTACGTCGACCTTCACACAACGAAGTTGAAGTCTCATATATTTTTGTTGTAGGAGGTGTTCCAATCATCTGAGAACTAATTTCTTGCAACAAAAGAAACTTTTGTAAATAGTTAACAAATTCTAGATATCTCGAATGATATTCACTAGTTGATTTGTAAATCTAGTGGATTGAATATTGAGTCATAGTCTTCACGATATTTTCCTGCAACTTTGTGGAAATACTCTAGCCAAATGTAATCTCAGTATTTTTGGAATTGATATTTCTTTCAGTCTTCACTTGTGGCTCTCCCTAATTCTACCACCTAGACTATTCTAAGAGTTTTTTATAGTGGTTGGTCTAGCAGGGCATCATGTTGACAAAAAACTTAGGCTCAATGATAATGGTGGTTTTCCTATTGCTCTATTGTGGCTAGATATTTCATGGTTTTTATACCACTATTGGCTTCTTATGTAGTATGTAATGGGATATAGCAATCACAAGATGTAAAATAATATGAAATAAAGTAAATCTGTGAGATGACTAAAATATGCTATAAATAGAAATGATGAAAATGAATACAATGTAGCTATGGAGAAAATGGACACTCTATGAATAAAGCTACTGGACTACATTGTATCCATCACCAATAAATGGTGATCTACACAACACTATGCTACTACCTATGAATATGCCCTGAGCTTCTATATTTTGCTTGTTACAATGAGATCCTTTTTATATAGGAATATAAGTTCCTTGGCCAACACTCTACCTAGTTGTGTAAGGGACACATTGCACATATACAACTTGCACATTGATACTTGTGCATTTATTACATTGCACGAAGTAACTATATAACTTACCCCTAAAGTAATCTAATGTCCTAAGTATGTACCTAGGAAGGTACATTTACATGACCTAAATGATGTAATATAATCTATTTCTAACAATAATATATTGTACATCTAAAATATATGTTTTCACAATCTATGGTTTGGATCCACATCTTATCCCCATACTTAAGAATGATTGATTATGGTAAAGCTTTAATTATATCAATCATGAACAATATCCGAGCATAAATAGCCAAGAATCCATCTTTCATAGTATCTGAAATCTCAATGAATTCTCCTAGAGTGTTGCCTATTGCCTTGAAAGTATATATTTTCTAAAATTCAATGGGTAACCCAAAAATCCTAATCCAGATTGGTACTAGGGACATATTTACATTTTTAGGTGAAAAGCCTTCATACTAGTGGGTAAGGAAGAGTCTTGCTCTTCCCATAAACCAAGGACCCTTTTTAGAAATTTTTCTCTTTCTTTCCCAAAACAAAAAATGGCTAGGAAGAAACCTTTGGGAAGAAAGGATAGATCACTCATGGAGACTTCCATATCCTATCAATCCATTTTCCCAAGGCTAAAGGCCTTGGCCAATACCCATTAAATTTATCAAAAAATACCATATCTTGGAGCAATGAGGACCTCTCTAAGGTGTTCTCACTAACCTCTACCACTAGATATGATTCTAAGGATTTAACTATAAATCGGTCCATGGAAAGGAAACTAGAACTCAAAATATATTGAAATTTATTAGAATTTCCTATAAAAAATATAATATTTGATATTAGCAAGTGTGAGCACAAGCTGAAAGAGAGTGCAGCAACAAGTGCAAGTGTGAGCCAAGAGGGAGTGTAGTAGTGAGTAAAAGTGCGAGATAAGAGGGAGTGCAGTAACGAGTACAAGCATGAGCTGGGAGTAAGTGTAGGGGAGTGTGAGTAGGAAGTAAAAAGCAAAGTATGATCTAGCTGAAGAAGATCCAATGTAAGCTGGGAGGAAGTGTAATCTAAGAGTAAGTGTAATCCAAGATTCAATCATGGAAAAAGAGTAGTAGGTTCATCTAGAGTCCATCAATGCTTCAAAACCTTACCATGAATGCGTGAAACATTGTTTCTAAAAAAATATTAAAGTAAAGAAAGATCAATAAAAATAAGAGATAAGGGCTATTGCAAGTGAAGAGAGAGTGCAATCTAGGAGTGAGTGAGAGGTGGGAGAGAGTGAAAGCTAGGAAAAGTGCAAGCTGATAGGTAAGGTGAGCCAAGAGGGAGTGCAAGCCAAGAGCAAGCTCGATTAGCTACTATATAAGGAAAGTCATATTTGAAAGCCGTAATGGGAAGTCAATATGCCTTATTTGGAAGTATGGAGGCCTAAGTTGGATATTAGCAAAAGAGTGAATACATGACAAGTTCGATCCAAGTAGTAGATGTTACACTATAAGTGAGTATCAAGGATGAGATGATTGAGCATGATATAATGGTTCTTAAAAGTAGAGGGTTAATATGTAAGTTCTATAGATCATGGTCAGGGTTTTTGGAGATTCAAAATTGGATCAAGTGGAAGTAGGGGTTAAATTCAAATTACTCTATGACTTTTCTTACTAAAGGTTTTTTTATCTTTTTTAGTTCAAAAACTAGGGATAAAATAATGGTTGATGGTCCATGGTTTAAGGGAAGAGATGCACTTTATTTGAGATCGTGGAATGAGTTTTTTCTACTAAGACAAAAACTATTAAGAAGCTTCCAGTTTGGGTTAGGATTTTTGGACTTCCATATTAGTTTATAAATAAGTATGTTTTGAAAAATATTGGAAATACCCTAGGGGAATTCATCAAGGACTAACTACTAAGGAGTGAAAGCATGCTATATACTCAAATATGTGTTGTTATGGATATTTTAAAACCTTTTCCATAATTCATTAAGATAAAATCTAAATCAAGAGAATGGGATCAACAAGTAGATTATGAAAATATCATATTTTATTGCCACAATTGTTATGAGATTGGACACATGGCAAGAGTTTGCAAAGTGAAAACTATGAAGAAAGAGAAAAAAAATTCTAGCCATGAGATAAATTTCAAGACAAAGTAAGAAAATATTACAGTAATAGAAGTTATATCATATCAAGGATATTCCACTCTGAAAGAAGAGGTAAATAAAGCCTATCTATATTGTCAGTTGGCAAGTTCAAAAGGAATTAAAGGTCCAAAAGAAGATGTGGAGAGAAATCCTAAAACAAAGACAACAAAAGAGGTCAAGTTTATTCTAGGTAAATCATCTTCATTTTCCTCAAGTAGTATAGAATCCTCTCCAAGTAATAAGAGTGAAAGGGATGAAGATGTTATCCCTTGCACTTCAAGGTTTCAAGAGCAACATAATAAAGAAATAAGGATGGAGGAAACCCATAATAATTTAGGTTTTTTAGAGCAGAATAATAAGGTGATTTCTACAGAAGGCCATCCTTGCACTTTAGGTTTTTTAGGACAACATAAATAATTTTGTGCTTTTGAGCTTATTCCTTGCACTTTAGATCCTTCAAAACAAGGCAATCTTAAAGATGATAAGTCTTACTATGAGCAGTGTGAGAAGATTGAAGAGATTGATGAAGATGAAAGTATTGTTGGGAATGAAAAAATGAGGAAGATCTAAGAGGAAAAAACAAAGAGAACAAGAAACCCAAAGGGATATTGATATGAAAAAACAAAATTAAATATCACAAGTGCCAACAAGAAGTGGGGCTAAACCCACAAATAAAATAAAATAATAACAATGAAAATAATATCTTGGAATATAAGGGGAATGAATATGAACCCTAAAAAAAGGTATTAAGAATTTGTGATGTTGTTATAGACAAGATATTTATATATATATAAGTTGGGAAACAAATATTTTGGCCATTAGCACGTGTTGAATTTCATCTTGGTAGAATTTAAATTTCAGAAGGCATCTGATATAAAAGGAGTTGATTGTAGAAACTTAGTAGTTTGAGGAAGATGGATATTGATAGAAAGGCAAATGAAGAATATCTTTGATCAAAAAGAAAATTTGGATAAGCTTTAATTAACTTGTTATATTTTTTTTGTAATGGGAGTGGCCCCCAATAAAATACACACATAGCTTATTAAAATATATATAATATTTGATAAAAAATTATAAATTTCTAAGATAAAAGAGGGAAAGAAAACTTAGTTGAAAATTTATGTCCAGATACAATGTCTTGCCTCATTGAATTCCTAGCCCTTCATTGCTCTTCCCATCATCCAAACCATAGCTGACAAATATTTACAATTTGTTTTTTGCGACTTGAAAATTCATCATTGCCCTTGTTCCAAATGGTTGACTTCACAAGGTCATATCTCCCTTAATATTTCTCATATTCCTTCATATGACCACTCAGTTTAAAGCTATTCAAATTTTGCATAAGTTGGTCCAAGAATCAAGTGAATCAAATAACCCTTCATGAATATATGGTTTCTAAAAGATGAGACATTTTTTAGAAGAAAATAAATAGCGTAATCCTTTGTGAAGTAATCTAAGAAAAGTGGAAACATAAACACGTGTACTTCTAGTGTCAGAGATTATGGAAATATGATCTCCTATTCTTGGCTAAAATACCCATTTTCACAAGTTAGAAATGGTCTTATTCATGCTAATATGACCAAAAATAAGAGATCTATAGTATATATGTTGCATAACTTTATTATTATTAATAAAAATCATTCACCATATGCAGAAATATCAAATCATTCATTGAAGAAACACACACTAATACTGAGAGGGGGGGTGAACAATATAATATAAAACTTTTCCTTCCAAAACAATAACTGCAATAATATGAATGCAATAATGAATCAATGCACAAAACACCACACACACAAGAGACAAGGATTTTACGTGGAAACACCCTTTCGGGAGAAAATCATGGCAAAATATTATTTTTATTTCTTCAAAATATTTGTAGGCACCAACCCATAGGAGACACCAATCCCCTTATACAAATACGTAGGCACCAACCTACGGGAGACACCAATATCCTTATACAAATATGTAGGCACCAACCTACAAGAGACACCAATCTCCTTATTACAAAATATAAGCACCAACCTATGGGAGACACCAATATCCTTGAGGTACAGTTCTGCTGGTCAAAACCTCTCTCAGATTTGCTCCAAGGCATCAACTTTTGTTCATAATGTCTTCTTGGATATACACTATAATATCTACTCATCATATTATAATCCCTGTTGCACCACTTACCCTAAAACTCATCAGCAAAAATTACCTTTGCTTGTATTAATCTTATATCATCCAACTTATAACGTACGTCTATGTGTACCTTGGGAGACAAGATTTATCAGGTTGACATTGTGTTGGAGACGTCAAGCAGGAAAATTCTAACGTAGGTCATGATTGTATTCCTCTTTTCTATTGTTGTTTCCTTGCACTCCTCAATGAAGTCATTAGCAAATTTCCTCTGAATTTACTCGTAGTTGTATATACCAACACTTCTATTGTAGATAGTATAACATCATCAACATCTACTTCCACCACATTGAATTCCTCTCACTCCACTAGTGGATCTGTATCATCGAGCACGTCAGTAGTAAATGCATCCTTTTCTTTGAAACCTTTCGTCAATCCAAGCAACTTTGAATAATTCTATAGAAGGCTTCCAAAACTTGTTCAACCTTACAAAGTTGTTGATCCAATGTAATACCTCAGAACACTCCTTTGCATGCAAGCTCTAACATTTCGAATGTCTAGGTAAAATGCTTCAATTCTCCTCTTCTCATGCCTAAGTGCTTCGATGCTCCTTCGATGCTAATGCTTTCACTGCCTAATTTTTCCTATATGAAGGTCCCAAACACGTGTCAATGCATCTAACCCACAAGTTGATACTAATTAACCATCACCCTGGAAATCAATCTCATAAACAATTTGGCTCTAACCTTCTTGCAATAGCAACTCAATTCCTGTGTTAACGTCCCACAATATCCATGTCTTGTCAAAGCTTGTAGTACCAAAATATAGGCCAAATGGATGAAATGCAACACGAGAAAGATGGTACAAATGACTTTTGTATGTTTTTAGGAGGACTCCCACTCAATGTAAACCTTTAAAGTTGTAACCTTATTTATATCCAATATACTCCATAATTTGGTGACTCTGCTTCAAGCATCAGCTTCCATAGGACGATCTTCGCAGATAATAAAACGGTCTTCCCGATTGATAGCAATGTCTCCTAAATTTGATCACTACCCGAGACAATCTCTACCATTAATGGAGACTTCCATGAGCCATATGGTATGAAATATTTGCACTATTATCGCATCCATCCCGCACAATCTCTGCTAGAAATCCTTTTTTCTACAATGTCACTTCTGTATCGCAAATCTGTGAGACCTTTAGTGGCGTCGACTTCTAGTTTATCTTCCACAAATTTGGTTCTACTCTTATATCTTGAAGACCTTTGAAAAAATCATTATCAAAAATAATCTTTGGACTTTTATTTATATGCAAATATTTCACCTTTTTCTTTTGGTTCCCAAGAGGTCGGCCCTACTCACTTCACAATAATATTTTTTATTTTAAATTTGAAACATAGCTTTTATTCACACCTTATAATGAATGCATATAATATAATATTTAAATCCTATGTTTAAATATTATGGCGCTAATATATTTAAATATTGACCCTTGAAAATATATGCCTTGAATAATTTGCCCAAGCAAACCAAGTCGGCCTTTGACATCAATGACAACTCAATAGTGAATAATTCTAACAATCTCCCCCTTTGTCATTGATGGCAACCCTGCAAATAAATTGTCCTTTACTGCAACAAGATCACAAGCTGCTCCCCCTTACTGAAATTACAATCTGATCCCCCTTACTAAAATTCTCCCCCTTTGACATCAATGGCAAAGGGTTCTTGGGGCTAAATGATAATGCATTGGACAACTCCCCCTTACTAATTGCTCTAACTGAGACGTTTAATAATGATATGAGAGTAAAACTACTCCCCACTTAGTTGTCTCCTTTTCTTGTTCCATTTTCTTTATCTAAACTTTGGAGGACATCCTTTTGAACAATTTGACCATACTCCTTACTTGATTTCGAAATTTCAAGTAACATCGTTCTACACCATTTAGCTATATGCCAAAAAATTATTACATTTATAACAAATGATATTGTAGTCCATGAGAGGTGCAAATGAATTGAAATTTCTCTTGGTGAAGCCAAAATCATTTTTAGCACGAACCCTACAATTTACAACTTTATGACCAAATTGGTGACATGAAAAGCAATAAACCCAAAAGAAATATTGAAACATGTCTGATTGCCTTGGAGGATATGATCGCATGGTTCTCTCATTGTTGTTTTTGTGATGGAACTTGGTCCATGATGACACTTTGTTTTCTTCCTTATTGATGCTTCCACTTCTCAAGACATCATCATAGATCTTAGGCTCTTCTTTAATTATTTTATTTGATGCCTATGTTCCTTTTGAGCTTGACTTCTACTTTTGTTTCTTTTGACTTTCTTCAAAACCAAGTCTAGTTTTTATAAACGAAGATCTTTGTGCTTTGATAATATCATCCAATATTTTGTGCTTTTTGTGTATCTTATTATTAGATTTTTCCACTTCCTTCCTCAAAGAGATAATATCATGTTCCAGTTTTTCACATTCCAACATTTTTACCTTTAACTAATCAGTCATAACTTCTTCCATTCGCTTTGCCTCTTCAATTTTAACTTTTAAGTCGATGATATCTTGTGAAAACTTTGTCTTTGCCTTCTCATCCTCTTGTACTTGAGTCTTCAATCTTGAGTTCTTATTTCTAAGCCTCTTCACCTTTTCAAGATAAAAAATGAGTTCTTCTTCTATGTCAACTATGGATTCCTCTTCATTTTCTGGATCTTTCTCCTTTTCTTGGTTTTTGATAATAGAAGCATCTTATTTCACCTCCATATCCATAAATATAATTTCTTCTCTTTCACTACTGGAGAGGCTTTCATCACTGTTGTTGGAAGAACTATTTTCTTCTTCAACATAAATACTCTTCTTGTGCCTTTGACAGATCTTCTTCTCGTGCTTGCTTTGATCGTACCTCTTTTTCTTTTCATGATGATATTTTCTTTTCTTCTTTTTCCTGTATTCCTCTTCTTCTTCATTGCTACTAATTTTAGCTTGTGGGCACTTAGTTGCATAGTGACCAATGTTACCACAATTAAAACATTTCAAAGTATACTTACTTTTGTGTTTACTTGATCTCTTCTTATTTCTTCGCATAAAGTTGGCTTCTTCTCCGTTGCTCGATCCTTCATTTGACTCTAGTTCCTTATTCTTTGTCTTCTTTGAAACTTTAAACGTGGTCTCTCATTTGGAAGTTTGATATTTTTTAGTTGTCATCACATAGGCTGTAAGAATTCTGTGTATATCATCCATACTTAAAGATTTAAGATCCTTTATTTCTTCAATCATCGAGACCTTTGCATCAAATGTCATGGAAAGTTATCTTAAGACTTTCTGAACAAAAATAGGGTCATCAATACTTACTCCAAGTTCATGAATGGTGTTGATAATTCCATCAACACGAAGCAGATATTTGGTAAAAATTTCCTCATCCTTTATCTTTAAGTCTTCAAACTCCCTCTTGTGGGTTTGAAGTTTTACCTTTTTAACCTTGTCTTCTCCTTCATATGTTCTTTGTAACTAGTCCCATATTTATTTTGTAGAGGTGCAGTGCATAACTTTTACAAACCCTATTTCACATAAACCACTTAATATTGCATTCATTGCCTTGGCATTATTTTCAAATGGTTTCTTACCATCTCGATATTTGGGAGGAATTGTAGGTGGGGTGAAACCATCCATAATTGATTGCCACATATTATAGCCATGTTCCATAAAATAGGTTTGCATCCTCATGCTCCAAAAAGAATAATTAGTTCCATAAAACAATGGAGCCCTGCTTGATAAAAAACCTTCTTGGTAAGCCATGTGTGTTCTTGTAAGATCTTCCTTCAAGCGGTTAGGCTTTCATGAAGGAACCCACTCTGATACCAATTGAAGAAACACACCCTTATACTGAGAGGGGGGTGAATAGTATAATATAAAACTTTTCATTCCAAAACAATAACTTCAATAATATAAATGCAATAATTAATCAATGCACAAAACACCACACACACAAGAGACAAGTATTTCACATGGAAACACCCTTTTGGGAGAAAAACACGACAAAATATTATTTTTATTTCTTCAAAATATTTGTAGGCACCAACCCACAGGAGACATCGATCCCTTTATACAAATACGTAGGCACTAACCTATGAGAGACACCAATATCCTTATACAAATATGTAGGCACCAACCTACAAGATACACCAATATCCTTATTAAAAAACATAGGCACCAACCTATAGGAGACACAAATATCCTTGATGCACCAACCTCATATCTGATCAAAACTTGTACTGGTACTAACCTACGAGAGACACCAATATCCTTATACAAATATGTAGGTACCAACCTACAAGAGATACCAATATTCTTATTACAAAACATAGGCACCAACCTACGGGAGACACCAATATCCTTGAGGCACCAACCTTAGATTTGATCAAAACTTGTACAAGTCTGCTAATCAAAACCACACTTAGGTTTACTCCAAGGCATCAACTTCTGCTCACAATTTCTTCTTGGATCTGCACTCTAATATCTACTCATCATATTATAATCCCTATTGTACCACTTGACCTAAAACTCATCAGCCAAAATTACCTCCGCTTGTATCAATATTATAGTGTCCAACTTATAACATACATCTATGTGTACCTTGGGATATGGGCTTTATCAGGTTGACGCTGCGCTGGAGACATCGAGTAGGAAAATTTTAACATAGGTTGCAATTGTATTCCTCTTTTCTATTATTTTTTTCTTGCATACCTCAATGAATTCATTAGTAGCTTTCCTCTAAATTTTCCTATAGCTGTGTATACCAACACTTTTGTTGTAGATAGTATGACATCGTCAACAACTACTTCCACTACATTTAATTCCTCTCACTCCGCTAGTGGATCTATATCGTCAAGCATGTTGGTAATAAATGCATCCTTTTCTTCATAATCTTCCACCAGTCCAAGCAACACCAAACAGTTCAATAGAAGGCTTCCAAAAATTCTTTGACCTTACAAAGTTGTTGACCCAATGTAATACCTCAAAACACTCCTTTGCATGCAAGCTCAAACATTTCAAATGTCTAGGTAAATTGCTTCAATTCTCCTTTGCTCAAACCTAAGCGCTTTGATGCTCCTTCGATGTTAATGCCTTCACTGCCTGCTTTCTCATGTATGAACGTCCCAAACACGTGCCAATGCATCTAACCCAGAAGTTGCTACTAATTAACCATCACCTTGGAAAGAAATCCCATAAATACTTTGGATCTGACCTTCTTGCAATAGTAACTCAATTCCTATTTTAACATCCCACAATATCCATGTCTTTTCAAAGCTCATAGTACCAAAATACATGACATATGGATGAAACACAACATGAGCAAGATGGTACAAATGGCCTTTGTATGTTTTCAGAAGAACTCCCACTCAAAGTGACCCTTTAAAGTTGTAACCTTATTTATATTTGGTATGCTCCATAATTTGGTGATTCCACTTCAAGCAATGGCTTCCATAGGATGATCTTTGCAGATAATTAAACAATCTTCCCCATCGATAGCAATGTCACCCAAATTGGATCGCTACTTGTTGGACAAGAATCTGCCTTAGGTATGGAATGTTTCATCCATGCACCCTAGACCCGACCAACATTGAAAGGTCAAAAGGAAGAAATGCCTCCCATGCCAATCTCCAGAGAGGACTGGTTCCCTTATTATTTTAACTTGGGGATTCGAGATTAAGGAATGGGAAAGAAATTTGAAATAACTGAAAGGGATGAAAAATATGGCCTCAAGTCATATGAACAGGGGTGATGAACAAACAACACGATAACTTAATTGTACTCTAAACTAATAGCACTTCACACCAAGAAAGTAATAGAAATTAAAACCTAATGTCTTATATGTGCAATTTCCATAGTTATTCCAGTGTTCACCCTCTATCAAAATCTAAATCCAGACATAGAATTATAGCCCACAGACAAAGCAGAGAATTTGATAGAAATATAATATAGAAAACATACACATAAAGAGAAGTCCAGAATTAGAGCCAAGGTTTCTTTGTATTCATAGTAGAATTCATGTACATCAATTCTCTAGCAAAATGTCCATGATTTTACATTGCAATTTCTAGTTTTTATAGAGGATTCTACCTCTGAGACATAAATGCTCACCCACAAAACATCATGGTGGCAACGAAGATTGGATTTTAGCACTCATCAAAAAGTAATGAGACATGGCCTGAATTTGATGACTCAAAGTAATGAGTTCAAAGATGCTTTCACCCAAGGGAATCCCAAAATTGGGCTGTGCTCTTGATCCAAGGGGAAAATGCATTGGATCCCACTTGAAATCAAAACTGAACCATGCTACACCTTGTGGAAAAGTCAAAGATGCATTTTCCCTTCCCAACTTCGAAATAAAGTTGCGCTCCTAAGTTAAGGCAAAAACACATTGGGTCCCACACCATTTAAAATAGGTCTACATTGAAAGGTCAAAGACGCTTTCATCCCTCCTTGTTTTGAAATGTCTTTATGCTATCTCCTAGGGGTAAAAAAGGATATGTGCCCCACACCACTTCACTATAGATTTGTGTTGATTTATAGGATAAAACAAAGACATTTTTACCCAAGCTAACCCCAAAAAGGCTTTGCGCTCTCCATATAGGGTGAAAACACCTTGGCCCACTTAGCATTTTTTCTTTTGTAATTGAGTTTCACCTAGTCAAGGCCTGAAACAACCTTGCACTCTCATACAGGGGTGAAACAGCCTGGGCTTCACTTACCTTTTCTTCTCCAAAGCTAGGTTTTTTTGCTTTCTGGTCTAAATGGGCATGCGCTTGCCTCTTTATTTAAATCAATTTGTGCCTGGAGACCTGGTGTGAAACTACCCTCGCCCATGAAAGGATAAAAACCATGCATGATGAGCAACAAGAAACATTGCATGCCTCCTTGAGCGTAGCCCATAATTTTGATGATAAAATGTACAAAAGAAACAAGAACAAATTTTGAAGCAAGAGTAAAGTTTCAAGGAAGAAGAGATTACTGCACAACAAAATTTTTACAAGGGAAATCAATGTGGTAGGAATGCCAACATCTCTAGCGGCTCGCAGGGGGGATTGTGCTCACCTCAATGTAAACATCCCAAGCCTTATCTATTTAGCTTAGAGTCATCATCATTGTCCTTTTCTAAATGCTGACTACTGGAAGTAGACTTTTCCTCCAAATTCTCCCTTTTAGCTTCTTCTTCTTCTATTTATTTGCGCTCATGATTACCTTCTTCTCTCTGGTATCCTTCTTTCACTATTTGGTCCCCTTCCTGTGCTTGATCCTCATGCTATCGGGGAGGCTATGATCACGAGAGATGATCAAAAATATGATGATATGTCATTTGGACTAGGGCCTAGGCGCTTTATTTGATTATGCCACGATCTTGGAGCTCCCTGACCAGGTATCCAAAGGTCTCAAACTAGTCTATTTCAACATAGTCGGCTCTCTGGCTAAGTTCTACCAAAAAATATTTTATTTGTGCAAACCTAGTTATTAACTCCATTACCTAGTGTTCTACAATAGGCTCACTCTAGTTGTCAATATCTGAAGTATTAACCTCAAAGGTGTCCCAAACTACCTTTAGCTCTTCCTTTGTCAAAATAGATTCTTCCTCTTTAGTGAAGCCAATGAAACTGAGTTGCACGAGAGCTTCGAAATACATCATAGAAATGCATCTTTCTCACTCAAACACCTCTATTAGCATTTTTGCCTCTCGGGAAGTTTCTATTTTTGTGAAGAAATCTCGTAGTGTCACCTTCATAGTTACCTATGATCAAGCAAGTGGGCACATTGGAGTAAGTTCCAGGTCCATTTATTCTAGGTTTTACACCTTCATATCTAGTTCTAGCCATCGATCAATGTTTTTTTTAGCATCCTCCACAACAGCTGCATCATAAGCAACTGACAACTTGGCCTCCCAAATGAACGTGAGGACCGCTATTGCCTTGCACGTCCTTGTTCGAAAGTTGACCAGGAAATGATGGTGAACCTCCTTAATACGGTCTTTTGAAAATACCTCTGATTGTACTTCTCTCTACGTCAACTAGGCCTGTAGCTCCTAAATATGGGTATTCTAGGCCTACAACGGGCTTTTTGCTTTTGTGCATGCTTGAGGTGATTTTAATTTTCACTTCTATAATTATCCACCTCCTTCTCCAAGCTAGTCATGCGCTACTACAACTATTTGGATTTATCCTGAGCCTCTTCAATTTGTGCCCTCATTTGCACCAAGGTATCCTCTAGGTTTACATTCTTAGCCTCAGCCTCATCGAAGTAATCTTTGTAGTGATCCCCATGGAAATAGATGGAGCCCATTTCAACTTGGATGTTGCCCATATTCTCTGCTGCATCGATCATTCTCATGTCTTCAATTGTATGATGGTAGGCATAATCCACTGGTATCATCTCCTCTAGGGGTTTTTGGATCTTGGTAACCTTCTCCAATTTGTGGAGTTGCATCTTCTCTGGGTCAAATATAGCCATATTTTCCACCTGGGTTGGAGCATGCGCATTTTTTCTTTTTCGAACCTTGAGCCAGCATGACGAACTCGGTTGCACTCGGTGTATGCTCTCTAAATTGGAACCTCCTCTAGAACTTCTAGTTCCATTTCCATCAACTCTTATACTCCAAATAGTGGCATGAAATAGAACAAGGCTCATTGTGGGTTAGCTTCATCAAAAGAATCAAGAACAATCATGGCAACGACTACAACAACTTTGGGAGATGCCAGGGTTTGGACGGCTACAATTGAGGTGCTAGTATCTAGGGGTGGAATATCAATGGATACCACTACTAAAACTAAGGAGGTGCATGAAGGCAAAAATAGACTTAGATCAATGACAGGGATTGGATTAACAAAAACTTGAGGAGGGTTGGGGGTAGACACTGCAGAAAATGCAAACATTCTTGAGAAAGATGCAAAGGAAGTAAACGTCTGAGAAATAGGTAAGAAAATTAAGGGGAGCAATGACTAGGATGCAGGGAAGGGCATGGCATACATGGGGACATCGAATGCAAGCTAGGTGGAAACGAGGGTTTCGATGCTTGAAGGAAAAGTTACGAGAGGTATAAAAGAGAGAGAATGCACCTGAGGGCTCAAGCACTGCCAGAGCCAAAACGGTGAACTATTGCATGATAGGGCTTGCTCCTCCTTCTTCCTTGTCTGATGGTTTAGCTTCCAGGTTAATTAATTCCACCTCTTACTACTCCTACTACGCTGGAATAGAGACTTCATGGGTGACTACTTCCATGACTTATAGTGCTACAGAAGGGTCTAAGCCAAGGAGTCGAGCTACACCATTTTGAGGTCTCTTCACAATATGTGAGAGCAAAAGTTCTGCACCAGCGCTCCTCTTATTTGAAGTGACCTCTTATTTAAGGAGCAGTTTCTTGCCCTTCTCCTTGACAAGTGGGGCTTGCTCAGTGTGTTGTCCCTATCCTTCCATCATGTCTTCCACTCTGCTAGGAATTTGAGTACTTCTAGTCACGATGCCAGTAAACAATATGGGCCAATAAGTGTCACAATTTACATCATAAATCTTGAATAAGGTCTCATCCAATACAAGCAACTGATCGGATGCCTCCTTTTTATTGTGGACCCTCATGATCCACTAGTTTGAAATTTTTTCATCCGACCAGTCAGGGACTTTGCTCTTCATCGCCTTAAACACTTCCTCATCAGAGGCATGCACCATGTTTGACATGGGATTATATTTTTCTTCTATCGTGTAGAAGTCATGCCATAGGGGAAGTGATATCATCCTTTCCACGTGCCATTCTAGATCACACCCTGAGGGGTTGTTGTGTTGTGCTTCAATATCAGGGCATAGATAGCTATGGAAGCTTTTTGCCCTAAAATTCTACCTAAAAATATCCTATGGGTCATACTTCCATCATTGGGGAGATCAATTAGGCCAAAGTCATACAATATTACTACTAGATAGGTGTTTTGCTCGTTGGTTGTCACTTTAACGTCATCAAAGTGGAAAGGAAAAGTTCATGTGTGCGGATTTCTTCTCCCATGACCATAGTGTCATTAGTGAAGTCACTCTACCAAGCAACTTCGAGGTAAAATAGGTACTCTATGGTGTAGTATGGCAACAAGAAGGTTTTTTCGATAAATCCATAAATTCTGACAACAAGGTCCTAGATCAGGTGAAAAATGTCACCCAACTTCTCCTGCACTATGTATTCTCTCATTCACCTCGGCACTCATTAACAAATGCCATAGCTGAGCTCTAGGTCTGGGTTGAATAATACACTATTAAAATTGTAGTAGGACTCACACTTTGATAGACTTTGAGTCCACTGATAAACTAGGAGCGGTTTGCCTTCTTTATTTGTGTAGTTCTTGGCGATGAATGCAAAATTACTTTGCATGTGGTAGAAGAAATACCATGCAAGGAACAAGTAGGCTCAGAATGACATGTCCTTTTTTCTCTAGATGTCACTCAACTAGATGTGCATCTACCATGATACCCATTCTACCCAATCAAAAAATAGGGGCTTGGTCTCCAGCTTCATGGCGATAGGAGAGTAGAACTCACCATGCAAAATGCATTTGATAAGTGAAACCTGCTACTTATACACTTTTGCATCCATGGAGAGCCCCATAAACCATGCCAGTATGGATTATATGTCAATATTTTTGAATATATTGAAGGGTTTGGGTAAGTTTGGAAATATCCCAGGCACCACCTTCTTCAGCAGTTGCGTCTCCATGAACTGGTGCATCTGCATTGTTTTGGCATATCTTTCATTATGTTTGGTGTTGTTAATATTTCTGAATATGAAGCCAACCAGGGGATTTTTTCCATAGGTGAAAGCCTCTCGAATGTCTTGGGTAGACATGGTTTTTTCTCTTTAGCATCTCGGACCGTCCTGGTCTGTGGATCGTAGAATTTAGCAATTACACATATCAGCTCCAGGCAATGATGTGCAGGTGTGCACAGGTACTAGTATAGGTGGGAGTGATAGGTGGTTGTATGCTTGCTTTTGATAAACATATTGGTCATCATGATGTCAATAGTTTGACATAATTTCTCCACACTTGTTTTGGTGAGTACACAATCATGTATTCTGCTCAACTTGTCTTCGGGCGGGGGCGACGATATTTTCTCCTTATTTTTCTTCTTTTGTTTCTTCTCACCTTCCTTGTTTTTTTGGGTCTTCTCCTTCTTCGACTCAATGCTCTTCTTGCCCATTTTGATAAGGTACTTACCCAAGTGCTTTCTCTAAAAAATACAACACCTCATTGTTGCCTAGCACTTTGCGTTTTACCAATAACACTTACTCTCTGAACTCCAACAATAGCAAGCAGCATAAAAACATAGCAATTTCTCTAGGTTCATTTGGGGCGTAGCGATGGCCTTCTTATAGTGCTACAATTTACCCACCATATTAATTATGCTTTGGGGTGGAGTAAATTCCTAGAGGTATTATGGGCCAGGTGGGATATATCTTGCACGTCAACTGATGAAAGAGTGCACCTCCCGATGCTGGCCAACTGCATGGGCCATAATCTTCCTTGAAAGACAAGATGCACCACCTTTTTTAAAGTCATTTCATTCTTCAACAGCTTTCTTAGGAGAGTGTTCTTGGTGGGTTTTATCTTGGAATGCATGTCAATGGCATTGGAGAAAGCAAAACCCTTTTGCCCTAGTAATACTTCATCATTTCCTAAGATCTAAAAATGGGTTTTGCTCAAAAATTTAAGTGAAAGGCCCTTTCACCCATTTAAAGCCATAAAATAGGAGAGCTACCATGATTTAAAGCCTTGTTGATTATACATTTTTTCCAAAAATTATTTTCTTTAACCCCTGCCATGTGGTGCTTGCCCTAGAGATGGATTGAAGGGCCATGATGTTGATTTTTTTCCATAAAGGAGGGTGCAAGCACTTTCTCTCAACTAAGTATTGAAATGGAGTTGCATCGCTAAAATAGGGTGAAATGGCTCTGTGTCCCACCTAGCCTCTTCCTCCTAGACTTGGTTGCACCTCTGTAGAAAATTCAAAGGTACTTTCACCTCATCAAATCCTGAAAAGATATTGCGCTAGGAATTTGGGGTGAAAAACACTAGACCCCACCTGCATCCTTTAAAATAGAAATGGCATTGATTTCTAGAATAAAAACCAAAGTGCTTTCACTCATTTTAACCCCAAAAAGGTATTGTTCTATCTAGCTAGGGGTGAAAAGGATGTTGACTTTGACCTTTTAACTAGTGTAACGTAAGCTTATGGCTTTCACTCCTTGTGGCACCGAAACGTAGTTTCGCTCCTATGAAAGAGCAAAAATTCCTTTCGCCAGATGACATAGTGCTTTTCTTCTGTTGTAAATTGCTTTTCCTAGAAATGCTAAAAAATGGCAAAATGAATTCCTTCAACCAAATTCTGAGCGAAGATACCTTAGCTGGCTTTGGAAACCTGAAAATTGCTATTTTTCTTTTTTCTCTGGTGCACTAAAAATAAGCACCAACTAAACTAAAAAAAAATTATTCAAACTTCTCAGTGCCATTTCTCTACCAGCTAGATCTTTGGCCAAAAAATGCACCATTGATAGTGTGAAATGGAGGGAAGAGACCTACTCTGAGAAAATATATATATACAAGCAAACAAAGAAATAAAAACTATGTACGTAACTGAGAAATTTTTCAACTACCCCTTACTAGTAGTACGCCTTCAGATGAAGACCATTGACCAATATTTGAAGAGTAAACCCATTTAAATATTGAAGAGTAAAAGATTTAACCTTATTGACCCTAGATATTTGAAATGGACCCTCCCAAAATGTGTCAAATTTATCATGATTTTTGGGCTTAGATTTTTTCTCATTCCATTTCAACACTAAGTCGCCAATATGGACGGTCTGGTTGGAGGTCCTCTTGCCGAACCAATTTTTTGTGGTCTCAACATGCTTCATGAAATCCTCGTAGACCTTTTCTCTTTATTATTACAACTACAACAGTTGGGCTATCCTAATACTTATAGGGTCAAACTCTTCATCCTCACCATCTAAAGACCAAAGAGACAACAACACGGGCAACTCAATGTGCATGGGGAGAAATGCTTCTTTCTTGTATACCAGGGAATATGGGGACGTTTTTATTGATTTATTAATTGAAATGTGATCAACCCATAAATCTAAGTCCAAAATAAAATACTATCTTTTCTTATTACCTTCCAATGTTCTCTTTAGGATCCTGAGTAAGTTTTTGTTTGTGGACTCCACCAAACTATTGCCATGCAGGTAATAATTAGATGAAGTTTTTAGGCAAATACCATACTTACTTGTGAATGCACAAATTTTTGCACTGGTGAAATGGGTGCCATTATCAGTCACTATTGCATCTAGTATCCCAAAACGGGTTATCAGTCCTTCCAAAAAGGTGATGACTACATCTTGGTTATCTTGCTTGGTCGGTACTGCTACAACCCATCGGGTAAAATAATCTATAGATGTCAAGATGTACTTATACCTCATGGAGGAATTGGGATATATCACCCCAATTAAATCTAAGCCCCACTAATGAAATGGATTTTCAAATTGAATTAGGTGCAAGGGAAGAGAAGTATTCTTGCTTCCACCAACGTACCTCTGGCATTTATCACACTTCTAGCTAACCTCAAAGGTATCAGCAAAAATAGTATGCTAGTAATAGCCTGCTTTTATTATCTTTAAGGCCATAGGCCTTTTGATGAAATGTCCTAATATTCCAGAATGAAACTCATCTAGGACCCTCTATTTTTTTGTCCCCTTGACACATCTCAGGAGGAATCTATCTATATTTTTATGAAAAAAACCACTTGGTAACAACACATATCTACAAGCTTGGAGCCTAAAAATTCTCCTCTATGAAGCATTGAGATTAGAAGGGTACCTTCTAGTATTGAATTATTACACTAGGTCCTCTATCCAATCCCTATCGAGTTTAGACTAATTCACAAGATCTCTCTCCTATGCTGGATCATCCCACTGAAAATCTATTACCTCGGATGCGGTGCTCCTAGTGAGTTCTTGGTATAAGGCTCGACCACATACTAGTTTAGTGGGCCAGACCTCTATTTAAAACTCTTGGATATTAGAGATCCATCCTACCCTTTCATTACCAAAATCACCTTGGATGATGAAGTTTCTGACGTCAGGGTGCACCACATACACTATCATCTTACTTTGCAAGATGAAATGATGAAACTTCTTTAATGATCGCATCATCGTATGCACTTGTCTCTCAATGAAGTTGTACTTCTCCTCGTGTAGGTGGATGACTTAGCTTAAGAATACTATCAACCGCTTGTCCCCATCCTCATTCTTTTGAGTAAGGACAACTATGTAGCTCTCAGGTTCACCGATGGCATAAAGGATAAAATCCTTGGAGTAATTAAGGTTCACTAGAATGGGGGCTTGAGATATTCGTTCTTTGATCTCTATGTACACCCACTTAATTTTCTTAATCCACTAAAACTCAGCATCCTTATTGAGGAGTTTGGTCATCGACTTTACTACTTGGGCGAAATCAGAGATGAACTTTCTAGAAAAATTAATTTACCTGAAGAAGGATTGGAGGCCCTGCCACTATGTGAAGAATTTGGTCGATTTGGGGCAATGGATAGTGGTCCTTTAGAGATGCTTGATTGAGGTTCCGAAAGTCAACGCATAAGCGGATGTCTCCATTATTTTTTTGAACTGGTACTAGGTTTGCCACCTAAGAAGAGTGCTTGATCGGATAGATAACCTTAACTTCTAGCATCTTTAGGAGCTTAGCCTTCATTAGCACTTCTATATTTGGGTTGATAGGCCTTTGCTTCTACCTAAAATGTTTGACCCCTTCTTGTAGCTTGATCGTGTGCTGGAAGATACTCTTGTCATACCCCTTCAAGTCTTGATAGCTCTAAGCGACTATATCCGAGTATTCTTTGCACAAGGTCCTGATATGTTCAATCTCCAATAGCATGCAATTAGTTCCCACTTTGATTACTTTCCTAGGTTCTAACTCCAGTTCCCTGTAATCTCTCACGTCCACTTTGATCTTGTGCACAAGCTATCTATCATCTTGATCAAATAAAATTTCAAGGGTGATTAAGCCCTTTGATATGTGGTTATTCTTTAGATGAATCAACCCCTCATTCTCTTCTTCATTAAGGGTCATATCCTCAATATTTTTGGCTTTGTTGATCAAAAATTGACGATCTACTCGTCATTTTCAAACACCTGCAAATGAATATTTTTTTCGATACCAAAGGCCTGTAGATCACCCTCACTATCTTTGATTTTTGCATCATGTTGTCGACGTGGGAGTATCTGGATCCAATAGATGCTAAAATTTTAGTGTGCTTATTTTTCTCTTGTGAAATAGACTAGATATTTAGGGTAGAAGGACTCGAGCAGGTCCCATACCTTGTTACGGTATACTTTCAGGTAGTGTTGCTTCACAAAACACTTATTGGTTACTTGTTTTTAGATCAACCTTGAGTCTTCAAAGATCTGCAACTACTTTATTCCAAGTTTTTTTGCCTTTTGTAACCCCAAACACAGGGCTTCATACTCAACAATGTTATTCATACATATCCATGCGAGTCTATAAGAGTAAGTTTTCTAGTTTCCCAAAGGAGAGGCAAGGACAACTCCTACCCCGACACCATTCTTAGATAGGGCATCATCGAAGAAGAGCTTCTATAATTGATCGACTATGGGGTCTTCATCGCTCGGTATCTTAGCCTTTTTGAGCTTGGTGATCGAGTAACACCCTATTTTGGATTTGATCATGGCATTAAAATTATGCATATAAAATTCATATTCTATGCAGAGCTCATCTAAGGCTTCTTCCATCAGCTATACTCCTCCTTCCTCCTCTACTTCCTCAATCATATTGACTGAGTTCAATTTTTTCTTTGCATCTTGGATCCTTTCAATGTGAAAGGTAGAGGGATTTTAATTAAAAAAATTAATCCTCCTTCCTCTGAATGGGATTTCCAGGTGTGAATAATCTAGATACAGATAGCCTCCAAGTTTGGCGATGAATTCCCTTGATAAGCACATACTGAAATAGGGCTCCAAATCCACCACCACAACTTCCTGAATTATGATGATTTGTGGTATTTTGTGCAATATGATCAATATATCCTTGATGACCCCCACTATCTTGACTAGAGTTCTGTCCAGTTGAAGCACTCTAAGACTACTCCTCATGTACTCCATGCCCATAATTTCACAAATAGCCTTAGGTATCACAGCAGTGGCAGCACCAGAATTGATCATACATTTATGCACAACCCACCCCTCCATCCTGAGGGACAAGTAGAATGGCGGTGGCTTTTTTTTTTTGGTGGATGAGGTAGTCAGCATCTACGTCAAGATAGTATGAGTTGGCTTTCCCTTGCCTTTAGCAGACTTCAACAATTCCTGCAATAGTTTAACTTGACCGGGTAGTTGAAGCGCATCGAAGAGGCTTACCTTATTTGGACTCTTCTTTAGCTCTTCGATGATGTTGTAAACTTTTGTACCAGAATCATCTTCTTCCTTCGTAGTCTCGTATCTAGTCTGATAGTTTTGCATCACTTCTACCCTCTGACACTTTTTTAGAAAAGGATATCTAATTTTTTCCCTCACCCGATCCCTTGACTCAGTTTGGGGTTGAGAGGGAAAATCCTGTGGTTGATAAATTATTCATTTTGCTCTCAGATGTAATAAATCCTTCAATAAGATAGAATCCCCTAATTTTGATACTTGAACAAGCTCTTTTTCTAGTGGTAGCACCTTCTCGCTTGGCAGCTTGGAACTTGCAGGAACCTTCAACAGTTCCATTTGAATTGGGTCAACCTCAATGGGATTCTTACCAATTCTTGTCAGAACTAACACCTTCTCAATAGGGAGAATCATAAAGTTGTGATCTATTTCCCTGATCATGTTTATCTATCCACTAAGAGTGCTATCCGCAAGGGTCTATACATAGTTCATATGAACCATGCAAGTCTCTTCACCATGCGGATCATTACAGGTGGAGCACCAATAAGCTCTGTTGGATGGACCAACTTCTTCATTTTCTACCATCGTCACATTTATTTCGGGACCCTGCTGGTGGAAGTACTGGAGACGTCAAACAAGCAAATTTTAACATAGGTCATGATTGTATTCCTCTTTTCTATTGTTGTTTTCTTGCACTCCTCAATGAAGTCATTAGAAACTTTCCTCTAAATTCACCCGTAGCTGTGTATACCAACACTTCTATTGTAGATAGTATGACATCATCAGCATATACTTCCACCCAAGGTTATGCATAAGGGTTTGGACTCAAAATGTACTTGTAAAAAAATGGTGAATCCTAATCAAAATAAATGTAAATCATGGTGAATCCTAAGAAAATCAAATCAATCATCCTTGAAGAACACAAGCTTATACTGAGAGGGGGGTGAATAGTATAAGACCACTTTTTACTTTTCTTTTCAATTCAATATTATGCAGTGTATAGACAACAATATCAATAGCAGTAATCAAGCAATGCACAAAACACCATACACAATAGAGACACCATAGTTTACGTGGTTCACCCAATGTGGGCTACTCCACGGAGAAAATATTTTACTAAAACTTTCTCAATCAATCTCTTTGGGAATCCTTCCCAATTACAATGTTTATGGATCTCTGTCCAAAGGAGATGTTGATCCCCTAATCTCAAGTTCGTGGATCTCTTCCATAGGAGAACTCTTTCCCCTTCTGCTCTGGCTAGTGATCTTCTAGAAGACTTCGTCTCTCTACTGCACTCATTAGTGGATCTCTCCCCACTTGAAGACTCCTCACTCATATCTATCTTCAATTGTGTTGGCTGTTGGATCTCTATCCACTGAGACTCTATCCTCTGTACTCTATCACCTCCAAAGCTCTATCAATAGGCTCACTCAGAACCTGCTCAATAGGCTCACTCAGAACCTGCTCAACAAGCTCACTCAAAACCTGCTCAACAAGCTCACACAGAACTTGTCCAAATATGCTCAACAAGCTCACATAGAACTTGTCCAAATCTGCTCAAGCAAGCTCACACAAGAACTTGTCCAAATATGCTCTAGCAAGCTCACCAAGAACTTGCCCAAATCTGCACTAGCAAGCTCACCAAGAACTTGCCCAATAATTCAATCTCATAGAAGCACACCAAGAGACTTGGAACTCAATATATTCCAAATCAATAATTTAGAAGCATAAAGAGAATTGAGACTCAATATGTTCTACACTCAATCTCAACTCAAATCAATCTTATAGAAGCATAAAGAGAATTGTTAGAGACTCAATATGTTCTATACTCAAATCCCAATCTCAACTCAAATCAATCTTATAGAAGCATAAAGAGAATTGTTAGAGACTCAATATGTTCTATCCTCAAATCTCAATCTCAACTCAAATCCAGAATATAGAATAGTTTGTTTCATGGAACTTGAACAACCACTTCACACAATCACTTGACTAGGCTCAAACAACTCTTCTCAACCAACTACCACAAGGAACAACTCTTTCTTACAAACCCTAGTCCAAGCATGTATCAACCAACTCAAATGTTTCCAACAATGCTCAACCACAAATCTCACATAACAATGATACTCATGTTCTTCTCAAGTTCAATTTATACAGGTTGCAAAAACAATGTGATTCAACAATAATGAGAATAAATTATTCTTCACATAACAATGATACTCATGTTCTTCTCAAACCCTATCTCAGGTTTTTCACACTACTAATGGCTTCAACAACAATGCTTATAAAACAAGGTTTAATAGCAACTCTCAACCCAGAAAACCTTGAGACATTCAACCAACTACTTTCAAAAAGGAAACCACAATTAATCCTTTTCTCTCCAATGATATTTCAGAAATCAACCACCATAAACAATCAATAGGAGAATGTGCCCATACCTTTTATGAAGATGAAGAAGCCTTTTGGTTGTCCACAAAATCTGTCTCACTCAACACACTTTCTTTTTCAACTTTCAACAAGGGTTAGAGATCTTGATTAATAACACAACAATAACATCCAAATAACACCTTATTACTCCTACTCAATAACATACACCATGTCACTTCATAAATGAATTAATCTCTTTTGAAAAAGAACAAAGCAACCTTCACTTTTGAACCTCTTTACAAAATCAGAAATATCTCTTTACACACACCTTATTTCTCCCTCTAAGCAAGTTAATCAAATAGCCCTCGGAATAAGCTTTCCAATGATATATAATATGATATACTTCTAAAAAATAAATCACCAAAAATCTCTCTTTTTCTAAACATGCATCATAACCCTTATTCCTCCTAGGGCAACTTTAGAAAAATAAAATATATTTAAAAATTATTAACTTGCCTCTATCCCTAACGGGATTCGATCTCGTGACCTTCCTTGCTCAGTGCCTTAACCATAACCAACCTACCATTGGGCCACACACCCTCACGTGCTCAAAAGGAGCACACAACAAAACCTTATGCCATGAATATCTGCGCCCTTCGAAAACAAAACGCGCTTCACGCGTTTCAACACAACAAAACACCTCCGACAAGAATCGAACGCAGGACCTCCTACTTCACACACAACACATGAACCACTAGGCCAAGGAGGCCTATACATTTGGATTTACTCCACAATAGTCTCTTCAACGAACGCAAAAATCGTAAGCCTTTTAAAACCCTTTTCACACACACTTCGACACACGATGCACAGACTCTTTTACCATTCGAATCCAAATATCAAATCGAGCGCTTAGAGAAATAAATCAAAACTTTGGGCATATATATATATATATATATATATATATATATATATATATATATAAATATATATTTATATGCCTTTTCCTTTCTTTGACGTCGGCGCTATAAATTAAATTTTAAATAATTTAAAATTTAAACTTAAATATTTAAAATTAAATATCTCCATCACCGGGGCACCTTTTTCGATGAAACGAAAAGCCAACCTGGGTTTTAAGAAAAACCCATTTCAAATCTGCCATCCATGGTTTTAAATAAAACCTTTTATTTTTCCTGCCTTGGTTTTCACAAAAACCCTGTATATATCCATGCTCTCCAAAATATCATAAATGCTCATTTATGAAATGCTTTGGCCACCAAAACTCAATGTGATCCATGTGACATCAATGATCCATGTGACATCAATGACAACATAAAATCACTCAAATTTCCAACAATCTCCCCCTTTGTCATTGATGGCAACACCTCTATTGTAAATCACCACAATCACTGCAAAAACCATCTCTCGAGAATCAAAGTTGCTCCCCCTGACTCAATACTCTCTATGGAGGCTGCTCCCCCTAACTCAATGCTCTCTGGCTGCCCCCCCCAAAGCTCATCCCCCCTTACTCAAATCTCTCCCCCTTTGACATCAATGGCAAAAGGGACACCTATGGGGCTAAAAGATATGACTCTTAAGCTTAGCCCCCTCACCACCTTCTCTCTTGAGGTGATTAATTTTGGGGTGGGAGTACTTTTACTCCCAATTGTTCTCTCAAATGCTCAAACATTTCTCTTGGTAATGGTTTTGTAAATATGTCTGCAATCTGATATTTTGTAGGAACATATTCCAATTTTACTTGTTGCTCTGTAACCTGCTCTCTTAAAAAATGATACTTGATTGGAATGTGCTTTGTTCTGGCATGCATTATTGGATTCTTCGAGATACTTATAGCACTAGTATTATCACATAGAATAGGAATGGGATGATCATGTTCTATACTAAAATATTTAAGAGTCTGTTTCATCCATAATACCTGTGAACAACATGTTGCCGCTGCAATATATTCTGCCTCTATTGTGGAAAGTGACATTGATGGTTGTTTCTTGCTTAGCCAAGAAACTAGGCAATCACCAAGAAAGAATGCTCCTCCACTTGTGCTTTTTCTATCATCAATATTTCCTGCCCAATCTGCATCTGTGTAAGCTGTGAGAGTGAACTTGCTACTTCTAGGATACCATAGACCATACTCCATTGTTCCTTTGAGATATCTGAGTATTCTTTTCACTGCTGTCACATGTGATTCTTTTGGAGCTGCTTGAAATATTCCCACTAAACCAACTACCTGTATTATATCTGGTCTTGTGGCTGTAACATATAACAGGCTACCAATCATAGATCTGTATAGAGTTTGATTTGCATCAGGAGATTCATCATCTTTGCTTAATTTGCACCCTGTAACCATTGGAGTGCTAACTGGCTTACTATCTTCCATTTTGAATTTCTTCAACATCTCTTTTATATACTTTGTTTGTGAAAGAAATATCCCTTTTTCTAATTGTGAAATCTGTAGTCCAAGGAAAAAGGTTAATTCACCAAGCATAGACATTTCAAATTCATTAGTCATGTTTCTTGCAAATTCTTGGCACATTCTGTCATTGCTACCCCCAAAAATAATATCATCCACATAAACTTCCACAATCATCAAATCATTTCCCTTATTTTTAATATACATATTGCTATCAATTGTTCCCTTTCTGAAACCTTGCTCTCGAAGATATTTATCCAGTCTTGAATACCATGCTCTAGGAGCTTGCTTTAAGCCATAAAGAGCCTTTTTCAATCTGCATACATAATCTGGCTTATCTGCTTGATTAAACCCATCTGGTTGTTCTATGTAAACTTCTTCTTCTAAGTGACCATTCAGAAATGTTGATTTGACATCCATCTGATATACTTTGAAATTCTTGTAGCTTGAAAGTGCCAGAAACATCTGTATAGCTTCCAATATTGCAACTGGTGCAAAGGTCTCATCAAAATCAATTCCTTCTACTTGTGCATACCCTTTACACACCAATCTTGCCTTGTTTCTGATGACTTGACCATCTTCATTCAGTTTGTTCCTGTAGACCCATTTAGTACCAATTACATTTTTTCCTTTTGGTCTTGGAACTAATTCCCAAGTCTTACTTTTTTCAATCTGATCTAGTTCTTCCTTCATTGCTTTAATCCAACATTCATCACTTTCTGCCTCTCTAAAATCCTTTGGTTCTATCTTCGATAGTAGTGAAACATTTGCTTGTTCTGTTGAGCCTATGATTCCTCTTCTTGTCCGTCTTACATCAGGGCTACCAATGATCAAGTCCTCTGGATGATTTTTTTGAATATATCTTGATGAAGTTTTGGAAGGTATATTCTGCACATCTTCTTCATCTAAATCTTCACCCATTTCTTCCTGACAACTTTCTTCTTCTTCAAGAATATCTTCCTGAGGTGGCTCATTTATTCCTGTTCTTTCATCAACTCTGACATTTATACTTTCCACCATGGTATGTGTTCTTTTATTGTAGCATCTGTAGGCCTTACTCTTTGTAGAGTATCCAAGAAAAATACCTTCATCGCATCTAGGATCAAACTTGCCCAAGTCCTTATCCTCTCTTTTGATATAACACTTACTTCCAAAAATTTTGAAGTAGTTTACTGTGGGAGGTCTTCCTTTCCAAAACTCATATGGAGTCTTATGTTGCTTTGTTCTAACTTGAGCTCTATTCATAACATAGACTATTGTACTGATTTCTTCCTTCCAAAACCCATCTGAGATTCTTGATTCATTTAGCATTGCTCTGGCCATATTCTCAAGAGTTCTATTCTTTCTTTCTACTACTCCATTTTGTTGAGGAGTCCTGGCTATTGAGTATTCTTTTTTGATTCCATGTTCTGCACAAAACTCAATGAATTCTGTAGAGATGAATTCCCCTCCTCTATCTGATCGCAAACACTTGATCTTCTTTCCTGTTTCATTTTCTACCATTTCTTTGAATACTTTGAAATGCTCAAATGCCTCTGATTTTTCTTTCAGAAAAACAACCCAAGTCATTCTAGAATAATCATCTATGAACAACATGAAGTAGCTTTCACCCTGCAGGATTTTGGTTCTCATAGGACCACATAAATCAGTATGAATCAATTCTAAAACCTTGGAAGAGGAATATTCTTTTGCCTTGAAACTTGATCTTGTCTGCTTTCCATACTGACATTGTGCACAAATTGTATTTGAAGGTCTTTTTATCTTTGGTAGATCTCTAACAATTTGTTTGTTGCTTATCCTTACTATGTTGTCGAAGTTCAAATGACACAACCTTTTATGCCATAACCAACTTTCTTCTTCTTGAGATAGAAGACATTTTTCCCTTTTTATTTCGTTGAACATGTAGAGATTGTTATTGGTTCTTCCTGCATTTGCAACAAGCTTCCCTGTTTTTGTTTCCCTGATTTTGCATCCTGTAGAGGAAAAAGTAATTGTGTACCCTCGATCACAAAGCTGACTTACACTCAGTAGATTGTGTTTTAGACCCTCAACATAGAGTACACCCTGTGTAGTAGTTTTTCCATCATCCAAACTTAAAGTTCCTCTCCCTTTGATTTTAGCTGAAGCATTATCACCAAATCTCACAGATCCGTTGTTGTTCCTTTTTAGAGAAATGAACTTTTCTTTATACCCAGTCATATGACTAGAGCACCCACTATCAATATACCATCTGTCCATCCTATAACCTAGTAGAATCTGCCTTCAAGCTTGTTAGTCTTTCTGAAGGAACCTGCTCTGATACCAATTGAAGAACACAAGCTTATACTGAGAGGGGGGTGAACAGTATAAGACCACTTTTTACTTTTCTTTTCAATTCAATATTATGCAGTGTATAGACAGTAGTATCAATAGCAGTAATCAAGCAATGCACAAAACACCATACACAATAGAGACACCACAGTTTACGTGGTTCACCCAATGTGGGCTACTCCACGGAGAAAATATTTTACTAAAAATTTCTCAATCAATATCTTTGGGAATCCTTCCCAATTACAATGTTTATGGATCTCTGTCCAAAGGAGATGTTGATCCCCTAATCTCAAGTTTATGGATCTCTTCCATAGGAGAACTCTTTCCCCTTCTACTCTAGCTAGTGATCTTCTAGAAGACTCTGTCTCTCTGCTGCACTAACTGGTGGATCTCTCTCCACTTGAAGACTCCTCACTCAGATCTATCTTCAATTATGCTGGCTATTGGATCTCTATCCAATGAGACTCTATCCTCTATACTCTATCACCTCCAAAGCTCTATCAATAGGCTCACTCAAAACCTGCTCAATAGGCTCACTCAGAACCTGCTCAACAAGCTCACACAAAACTTGTCCAAATCTGCTCAACAAGCTCACATAGAACTTGTCCAAATCTGCTCAACAAGCTCACACAGAACTTGTCCAAATCTGCTCAACAAGCTCACCAAGAACTTGCCCAAATCTGCTCTAGCAAGCTCACCAAGAACTTGCTCAATAATTCAATCTCATAGAAGCATAAAGAGAATTGTTAGACTCAATATGTTCTATACTCAAATCCAATCTCAACTCAAATCAATATTATAGAAGCATAAAGAGAATTGTTAGAGACTCAATATGTTCTATCCTCAAATCTCAATCTCAACTCAAATCAATCTTATAGAAGCATAAAGAGAATTGTTAGAGACTCAATATGTTCTATCCTCAAATCTCAATCTCAACTCAAATCAATCTTATAGAAGCATAAAGAGAATTGTTAGAGACTCAATATGTTCTATCCTCAAATCTCAATCTCAACTCAAATCCAGAATATAGAATAGTTTGTTTCATGGAACTTGAACAACCACTTCACACAATCACTTGACTAGGCTCAAACAACTCTTCTCAACCAACTACCACAAGGAACAACTCTTTCTTAAAAACCCTAGTCCAAGCATGTATCAACCAACTCAAATGTTTCCAACAATGCTCAACCACAAATCTCACATAACAATGATACTCATGTTCTTTTCAAGTTCAAGTTCTTTGCATAACCAATGGGTTTCAACAACAATGCTAATAAAACATTCTTACATATAACAATGATACTCATGTTCTTCTCAAACCCTATCTCAGGTTTTTCACACTACTAATGGCTTCAACAACAATGCTTATAAAACAAGGTTTAATAGCAACTCTCAACCCAGAAAACCTTGAAACATTCAACCAACTACTTTCGAAAAGGAAACCACAATTAATCCTTTTCTCTCCAATGATATTTCAGAAATCAACCACCATAAACAATCAATAGGAGAATGTGCCCATACCTTTTATGAAGATGAAGAAGCCTTTTGGTTGTCCACAAAATCTGTCTCACTCAACACACTTTCTTTTTCAACTTTCAACAAGGGTTAGAGATCTTGATTAATAACACAACAATAACATCCAAATAACACCTTATTACTCCTACTCAATAACATACACCATGTCACTTCATAAATGAATTAATCTCTTTTGAAAAAGAACAAAGCAACCTTCACTTTTGAACCTCTTTACAAAATCAGAAATATCTCTTTACACACACCTTATTTCTCCCTCTAAGAAAGTTAATCAAATAGCCCTCGGAATAAGCTTTCCAACGATATATAATATGATATACTTCTAAAAATTAAATCACCAAAAATCTCTCTTTTTCTAAACATGCATCATAACCCTTATTCCTCCTAGGGCAACTTTAGAAAAATAAAATATATCTAAAAATTATTAACTTGCCTCTGTCCCTAACGGGATTCGATCTCGTGACCTTCCTTGCTCAGTGCCTTAACCACAACCAACCTACCGTTGGGCCACACACCCTCACGTGCTCAAAAGGAGCACACAACAAAACCTTATGCCACGAATATCTGTGCCCTTCGAAAACAAAACGCGCTTCACGCATTTCAACACAACAAAACACCTCCGACAAGAATCGAACATAGGACCTCCTACTTCACACACAATGCACATGAACCACTAGGCCAAGGAGGCCTATACGTTTGGCTTTACTCCACAATAGTCTCTTCAATGAACACAAAAATCGTAAGCCTTTTAAAACCCTTTTCACACACACTTCGACACACGATGTGCAAGCTCTTTTACCATTCGAATCCAAATATCAAATCGAGCGCTTAGAGAAATAAATCAAAACTTTGGGCATATATATATATATATATATATATATATATATATGTCCTCCTCCTTTCCTTTGACGTCGACGCTATAATTTAAATATTAGTTTTATGCCTTTTCCTTTCTTTGACGTCGGCGCTATAAATTAAATTTTAATTTTAATTTTAAATAATTTAAAATTTAAACTTAAATATTTAAAATTAAATATCTCCATCACCGGGGCACCTTTTTCGACGAAACGAAAAGCCAACCTGGGTTTTAAGAAAAACCCATTTCAAATCTGCCATCCATGGTTTTAAATAAAACCTTTTATTTTGCCTGCCTTGGTTTTCACAAAAACCCTGTATATATCCATGCTCTCCAAAATATCATAAATGCTCATTTATGAAATGCTTTGGCCACCAAAACTCAATGTGATCCATGTGACATCAATGACAACATAAAATCACTCAAATTTCCAACAATTCTCACACCAAAATTTGAGGTATTTGAAGCCCTAAAAAGTTAGGTAATATTTGGGGTGAATTTTGACCTGTTAAATCACCATATAACTTCATAAAAACACCACCATTAGATCAGTCTTGAAAAGATATTTCCAACAAGTACAAATATGCCTATGTTTGGATATATATTGTGGCAAATTGACCCTAAGAACAAATTGTTCCTAAAAATTTTAGGCGAATGGATCGACGTTGAAGGTCCTCATATTCACCAATTTCCAATTTTTGAAATCCTAATATTCATCCAATTTGTGAATATTCGCCACTGTGCATAACTCTACTTCCACCACATTGAATTCCTCTCACTCTGCTAGTGGATTTGTATCATCGAGCACGTCAGCAGTAAATGCATCCTTTTCTTCCAAACCTTCTGTTAATCCAAGCAACTCTGAACAGTTCAATAGAAGGCTTCCAAAACTTGTTCAGACTTACAAATTTGTTAATCAAATGTAATACCTCAAAACACTCCTTTGCATGCAAGCTCAAACATTTTGAATGTCTAGGTAAAATGCTTCAATTCTCCTTTACTCATGCCTAAGCGCTTTGATGTTCCTTTGATGCTAATGCCTTCATTGCTTACTTTTTCTATACGAAGGTCCCAAACACGTTCCAATGCATCTAACCCACAAGTTGCTACTAATGAACCATCACCCTAGAAAGCAATCCCATAAAAACTTTGGCTATGACCTTCTTGCAATAGCAACTCAATTCCTGTGTTAACATCCCACAATCTCCATGTCTTGTCAAAGCTTGTAGTACCAAAATATAGGCCAGAAGGATGAAATGCAACTTGAGCAAGATGGTACAAATAGCCTTTGTATTTTTTTAGGAGGACTCCCACTTACTATGACCCTTTAAATTTGTAACCTTATTTATATCTGGTATGCTCCATAATTTGGTGACTCCGCTTCAAGCATCGGCTTTCGCAGGATGATCTTTGCAGATAATAAAATGGTCTTCCCCATCGATAGCAATATCTCCTAAATTTGATAGCTACCCGAGAGTATCTACCATCAATGGAGACTTCCATGAGCCATATGGCATGAAATATTTGTGCTATTACCACCTTCATCCCGCACAAGCTCCGATAGAAATCCCACTTTCGTCCCGCGAATCTGTGAGACCTTTAGTGGCGTCAACTTCTACTTTATCTTCCACAACTTCGATGCTACTCTTATATCTCTAAGACCTTCAAAAAATCATTATCAAAAATAATCTTTAGCCTTTTATTTATATGCAAATATTTCACCTTTTACTTTTGGCGCCCAAGAGGTCAGCCCTACTCACTTCACAAAAATATTTTTTATTTTAAATTTGAAACATAACTTTTATTTACACCTTATAATGAATGCATATAATATAATATTTAAATCTTATGTTTAAATATTATGACGCTAATATATTTAAATCTTATATTTAAATATTCACCCTTGAAAATATATCTGCCTTGAATAGTTCATCCAAGCAAACCAAGTCGGTCTTTGACAACAATGACAACTCAATAGTGAATAATTCTAACCCCCCCCTTTGTCATTGATGGCAACCCTACAAAGAAATTGCCCTTTACTGCAGCAATATTACAAGCTGCTTCCCTTGAAAAGCTACTCCCCCTTACTGAAATTACAATATGATCCCCCTTACTGAAATTATCCCCCTTTGACATCAATGGCAAAGGCTTCTCGAGACTAAATGATAAGGCACTGGACAACTCCTCCTTACTAATTGTTCTAACTAAGACGTTCAATAATGATATGAGAGTAAAACTACTCCTAACTCAGATGTCTCCTTTTCTTGTTCTATTTTTTTTCAAACTTTAGAGGACATATCTTTTTGAATAGTTTGACCATACTCCTTACATGATTTCAAAATTTCAGGGAACACCGTTCTACACCATTATGCTATATGCCCAAAATTGTTACATTTGTAACAAATGATATCATAGTCCATGAGAGGTACAAATGAATTGAAATTTCTCTTGGTGAAGCCAAAATCATTTTTAGCATGGACCCTAGAATTTATAGCTTTATGACAAAATTGGTGACATGAAAAGCAATAACCTCGAAAGAAATATTGAAACTTGTTTGATTGCCTTGGAGGATATGACCGCATGGTTCTCTCATTATTGTTTTTGTGATGGACCTTGGTCCATGATGACACTTTTTTTTATTCCTTCTTGATGCTTCCACTTCTCAACACATCAGCATAGGTCTTAGGATCTTCTTTAATTATTTTCTTTGATGCCTCTGTTCCTTTTGAGCTTGGCTTCTCCTTTTGTTTCTTTTGACTTTCTTCAAACCCAAGTCTGGTTTTTATAAACGGAGATCTTTATGCTTTGATAATATCATCCAAGATTTATGTTCTTTTATAAACCCTAATATTTTGATGTGGCTTATTATTATATTTTCCCACTTCCTTCCTCAGAGAGACAATCTCATGTTCCAAATTTTCACATTCCAACATTTTTGTCTCTAATTGCTCAATCATAACTTCTTCCATTCGCTTTGCCTCTTCAATTTTAGTTGTTAAGTCAATGAGATATTGCAAAAACTTTGTCTTTTTCTTCTCATCCTCTTGTACTTGAGTCTTCAATCTTGAGTTCTTCTTTCTAAGCCTCTTCACCTCTTCAAGAGAAAAAATAAGTTCATCTTGTATGTCAACTATGGCTTCCTCTTCATTTTCTGGATATTTCTCCTTTTTTTGGTTTTCAAAAATAGGAGCTTCTTCTCTCACCTCCATAGCCATAAATATCATTTCTTCTCTTTCACTATCGGAGAGGCTTTCATCACTGCTGTTGGAAGAACTGATTTCTTCTTCAACATAAAGACTCTTCTTGTGCCTTTGATAGATCTTCTTCTCATGCTTGCTTTGATTGTACCTCTTTTTCTTTTCATGATGATATTTTCTTTCCTTCTTTTTCCTGTATTCCTCTTCTTCTTCACTGCTACTACTTTCAGCTTGTGGGCACTTAGCTACATAGTGACCAATGTTACCATAATTAAAACATTTCAAAGTATACTTACCTTTGTGTTTACTTGATCCCTTCTTATTTCTTCGCACAAAGTTAGCTTCTTCTCCGTTGCTCGATCCTTCACTTGACTCTAGTTCCTTATTTTTTGTCTTCTTTAAAACTTTAAATGCGGCCTCTCGTTTTGATATTTAATATTTTTCAATCCTCATATCATAGGTTGTAAGAATTTCGTGTAGCTCATCCATGCTTAAAGATTTAAGATCCTTCATTTCTTCAATCGTCAAGACCTTTGCATCAAACCTCATGGGAAGTGATCTTAAGACTTTCTGAACAAAAATAGGGTCATCAATACTTTCTCCAAGTCCATGAATGGTGTTGATAATTCCATCAACACGAAGCAGATATTTGGTAAAATTTTCCTCATTCTTTATCTTTAAGTCTTCAAACTCCTTCCTGTGGGTTTGAATTTTTACCTTTTTAACCTTGTCTTATCCTTCATATGTTCTTTGTAACGTGTTCCATATTTCTTTTGCAGAGGTGTAGTGCATGACTTTTACAAACTCTGATTCACATAAACCACTTAATATTGCATGCATTGCCTTAGCATTATTTTCAAATGGTTTCTTACCATCTCGATCTATGGGAGGAGTTGTAGGTGGTGTGAACCCATCCACAACTGATTTCCATATATCATAGCCATGTGCCATAAAATAGGTTTGCATCCTCATGCTCTAGAAAGCATAGTTAGTCCCATCGAACAATGGAGCCCTACTTGACAAAAAAACTTCTTGGTAAGCCATGTGTGTTCTTGTAAGATCTTCCTTCAAGCGATTAGGCTTTCATGAATGAACTCGCTCTGATACCAATTAAAGAAACACACACTTATACTGATATGGGGGGTGAATAGTATAAGATAAAAAATTTCCTTCCAAAATAATAACTTCAATAATATGAATGCAATGATGAATCAATGCACAAAACACAACACACACAAGAGACAAATATTTTACATGGAAACACCCTGTTTGGAGAAAACCATGACAAAATATTGCTTTTATTTATTCAAAATATTTGAAGGCACCAACCCATAGGAGATACCAATCCCTTTATGTAAATACGTAGGCACCAACCTACGAGAGACACCAACATCCTTATACAAATATGTAGGCACCACCCTACAAGAGAAATCAATCTCTTTATTACAAAACGTAGGCACCAACCTACGGGAGACACCAATATCCTTGAGGCACCAACCTAAGATCTGATAAAAACTTGTACAGGTTTGCTGATCAAAACCTCACTCAGGTTTTCTCCAAGGCATCAACTTCTACTCACAATGTCTTCTTGGATTTGCACTCTAATATTTGTGCATCATATTATAATCCCTACTATACCACTTGCCCTAAAACTCATCAGCCAAAATTACCTCTGCTTATATAAATCTTATAGCATCCAACTTATAATGTATGTCTACGTGTACCTTGGGATATGGACTTTTTTAGGTTAATGTTGTGTTGGAGACGTCAAGCAGGTAAATTTTAACATAGGTCACAATTGTATTTCTCTTTTCTATTGTTTTTTTCTTGCATGCCTCAATGAAGTCATAAGCAAATTTCCTCTAAATGTACCCGTATATGTGTATACCAACACTTCTGTTGTAGATAGTATGATGTCATCAGCATCTACTTCCACTACATTGGATTCCTCTCACTTTGCTAGTGGATCTATATCATCGAGCATGTCAGTAGTAAATGCATCCTTTTCTTCATAACCTTCCACCAGTCCAAGCAACTTCGAACAGTTCAATAGAAGGCTTCCAAAAGTAGTTCAGTCTTACAAAGTTGTTGATCCAATGTAATGCATCAAAAAACTCCTTTTCATGCAAGATCGAACATTTCGAATGTCTATGTAAAATGTTTCAATTCTCCTCTACTCATGCCTAAGTGCTTTGATGCTCCTTCGATGCTAATGCCTTCACTGCCTAATTTTCCTGTACGAATGTCCCAAACATGTGCCAATGCATCTAACCCACAAGTTGCTACTAATGAACCATCACCCTGGAAAGCAATCCCATAAATACTTTAGCTCTGACCTTCTTACAATAGCAACTCAATTCTTGTGTTAATGTCCCACAATCTCCATGTCTTGTCAAAGCTCGCAGTACCAAAATATAGGCCAAATGAATGAAATGCAACACGAGCATGATGGTACAAATAGCCTTTGTATATTTTTAGGATGACTCCTACTCAGTGTGACCCTTTAAAGTTGTAAACTTCTTTATATCTGGTATGCTCCATAATTTGGTGACTCCACTTCAAGAATCGACTTCCATAGGATGATCTTCCCAGATAATAAAACAATCTTCCCCGTCGATAGCAATGTCTCCCAAATTTGATCGCTACCTATTGGTCAAGAATACGCCTTAGGTATGGAATGTTTCATGCATGTGCCCTAGACTCGGCCAACATTGAAAGGCCAAAAGGAATAAATACATCTTGTGCCAATCTCCAGAGACGGTTGGTTCCCTTACTATTCTAACTTGGGGATTTGAGATTAAGGAATGATTGAAATAACTAAAAGGGATGGGAAATATGACCTCAAGCTAGATGAACAGGGTTGATGAACAAACAACATGATAACTTAATTGTACTCTAAACTAATAGCACTTCACACAAAGAAAGTATCAAAAATTAAAACCATACGTATTATATGTGCAATTTCCAGAGTTATTCCAATGTTCACCCTCTATCGAAAGCTAAATCCAGACATAGAATTATAGCCCACAGACAAAGCAGAGAATTTGATATAAATATAAGATAGAAAACATACACATAAAGAGAAGTTCAAAATTAGAGCTAAGGTTTCTTTGTATTCATAGCAAAATTCATGTATATCAAGTCTATAGCAAAACGTCCATGATTTTACATTGCAATAGCTAGTTTTTATAGAGAATTCTGCCTCTGAGACATAAATGCTCACCCACAAAACATCACGGTGGCAATGAAGATTGGATTTTAGAACTCATAAAAAATTAATGAGGTATGTTCTAAATTCGATGACTCAAAGTAATGAGGTCAAAGATGCTTTCGCCCAAGGGAAACTCAAAATTGGGTTGCGCTCTTGATTCGGGGTGAAAATGCATTGGGTCTCGCTTGCAACCGAAACTAAACTATGCTGCGCCTTGTGGAAAAGTCAAAGACGTATTTGCCCTTCCCAATTCCAAAATCAGGTTATACTCCTAAGTTAATGTGAAATCATCTTGGACCACACGCCATTTAAAACAGGTCTGCATTAAAAGTTCAAAGGCGCTTTTGCCCCTCCTTGTTTCAAAATTGCTTTGCGCTATCTCCTAGGGGAAAAAAAGGATAT
The DNA here is from genome assembly GCA_028583015.1 of Wollemia nobilis. NCBI lineage: Eukaryota > Viridiplantae > Streptophyta > Pinopsida > Araucariales > Araucariaceae > Wollemia > Wollemia nobilis. Next base: position 11,486,417 of record JAQPPZ010016709.1, on the reverse strand, counting down.
GGGCCCCACACTACTTCACTGTAGATTTGTCTTGATTTCTAGGACAAAATAAAGATATTTTTGCCCAAGTTAGCCCTGAAAGGCTTTGCGCTCTCAAGACAAGGTGAAAACACCTTGGCCCACTTGGCATTTTTCCTTTTTAAATTGAGTTTCACCTAGTCAAGTCCTGAAACCGCCTTCCACTCTCATACAGGGGTGAAATAGCCTAGGCTTCACTTACCTTTTCTTCTCCAAAGCTAGGTTTTTCTGCTTTTTGGCCTAAAATGAGCCTACGCTTGCCTCTTTGTCTGAAATCAATTTACACTTGGAGACCTGACGTGAAACTACCCTCACCCATGAAAGGACAAAAACCTTGCATGATGAGCAACAAGAAACATTGCATGCCTCCTTGAGCGCAGTCCATAATTTTGATAGTAAAATGTAGAAAAAAAATAAAAATAGGTTTTGGAGAAGATTAAAGTTTCAGGGAAGAATAGATTACTACACAGTAAAATTTTTACAAGGGAAATCAATGTGGTAGGAATGCCAACATCTTTGGCAGCTCGCGGGGGGGATTGAGCTCATCTCAATGTGAAGATTCCAGGCCTTATATTTTGAGCTCAGAGTCATCATAATTATCCTTTTCTAAATGCTCATTGTCGGTAGTAGATTCTTCCTCCAACTTCTCCCTTTTAGCTTCTTCTTCTGTTTCTTTGCGCTTATGATCCCCTTCTCCTCTCTGGTCTCCTTATTTCATTATTTTGTCCCCTTCTTGTGTTTTATCTCTTTTTTGTGCTTGATCCTCATGCTATTTGTGGGGCTTCGATTATAGGAGACACTCAGAGATACAATCATAGGTCATTTGGACCAGGGCCCAAGAGCTTTCTTTGATTATGCCACGATCTTGGAGCTCCCTGACTAGGTATCCAAAGGTCTCAAGCTGGTCTATGGCAGCATAGTTGGATATCTTGATGAGGTCTACAAAATAGGATTCGATCTATGCAAACTTGGTTATTAACTCCATTATCTGGTGTTCTACAATAGGCTCACTCAAATTGTCAATCTCTGAAGTATCAACCTCAAAGGCATCCCAAACTAGCTTTAGGTCTTCCTTTGTCAAAATAGATTCTTTCTCATCAGTGAATCCAAGGAAATTGAGCTATGTAAGAGCTTCAAAATACATCAAATAAATACGCCTTTCTCACTCAAACACCTCTATTAGCCTTCTTGCCTCTCGGGAAGTTTCCATTTTTGCGAAGAAAGCCCGCAATGTCACCTTCGTAGTTACCTATGATCGAGCAAGTGGGCATATTGGAGTAAGTTTTAGGTCCATTTTTTCTAGGCTTTACACCTGCATAGCCATTTCCAGCCATTGGTCAATATCTTTTTCAGCATCCTCCACAATAGGTGTATCGTAAGCGACTGACTGCTTGGCCTCCCAAATGAACATGAGGACCGTTATTGCCTTGCTTACCCTTGTTTGAAAGTTGGCTAGGAAATGATGGTGAACCTCCTTAATATGGTATTTTGAGAAGACATTTGATTTCACCACCCTCTACATCAATTGGGCTTGTAGCTCCTAAATCTGGGCATTTTGGACCTGCAAATGGCTTTCTGCTTCTATGTGTGCTTTGAGGTAATTTTCATTTTCACTTTTGTAATTATCCACCTCCTTCTCCAAGTCGGTCATGCACTGCTACAACTGTTTGGATTTGGCCTAAGCCTCTTCAAGTTGTGCCCTCATTTTTTCCAAGGTCTCCTCTAGCTCTACGTTCTTGGCCTAAACCTCATAGAAGCAAGCTTTGTAGTACTCCCCATGGAAATAGATGGAGCCCATTTCAACATGGATGTTACCCATATTCTCTGTTGCATCGGTCGTTCTCATGTCTTCAACTATATTATGGTAGGCATAATCCACTAACATCGTCTCCTCTAGGGGTTTTTGGATCTTAGGCATCTTCTCTATTTTGTGGAGTTGCATCTTCTCTGGGTCAAAGATAGCCATCTTTTCCACTTGGGATGAAGCTTGCGTATTTTTTCTTTTCTAGCCCTTGAGCCAATGTGAGGAACTCTATTACACTCAACATATGAACTTTGTAATTGGACCCTCCTACAAAACTTCCAACTCCATTTCCATCTGCTCTTGTACTCTAAAGAGCAGAGTGAAAGGTAATAGGACTCATTGTGGGTTAGCTTCAGTAGAAGAATTAGGAAAACAGTTGGGGCAGCGACTACAACAACTTTAGGATATGTCAGGGTTTGGATGACTGCAATCGAGGTGCTAGGACCTGGGGGCATAATGTCAAGGGGTGTCACTGCTATACCTAAGGAGATGCATGAAGGTAAAAATAGACTTGGATCAACAACAGGGATTGGATTAACATAAAATTGAGGAGGATTGGGGGCGAATGCTATAGGAAACATAAATGCATTGGAGACGGATGTAAAGGAACTAAACATCTAAAAAATAGGTAAGAACATTGAGGGGAGTGATGACTAGGATGTTGGAAAGGGCATGGTAGACATGGGGATGTCGAATGCAAGCTGGGTGGAAATGAGGATTTTTTTGCTTGAAGGAATAGTTGCGAGAGGCACAGAAGAGATAGAAGAGAGATAGAATGCACCTGAGGGCTCAGGCACTGCCAGAGCCAAAATTATGAACTAATGCATGAGAGGGCTTGGTCCTCCTTCTTCCTTATCTGATGGTTCAACTTCTAGGTCAATGAACTTCACCTCTTGTTGCTTCTACTACGTTGGAACATAGACTTTAGAGGCAATTGCTTCCATGACTTTCATTCCTGCATAAGTGTCTAAACCAAGGAGTTAGGCTACACCAGTCTGAGGCTTCTTCACAATATATGGGAGCAAAATTTCTGCACCAACGTTCCTCTTCTTTGGAGTGACCTCTTCTTTAAGGAGTATTTGCTTGCCCTTCTCTTTGATAAGTAGGGCTTGCTCAGTGTGATACCCCTATCCTTTCATCGTGTCTTCCACTTTGCTAGGGATTTGAGTACTTCTAGGCATGATTCCAACAAACAATATGGGCCAGTGTCATATTTTGCATCATACATCTTGGAGGTCTCATCCAATACAAACAACTGACCGGATACCTCATTTTTTTTGTGGGCCCTCATGATCCACCAGTTTGAATTTTTTTCATCTGATAAGTTAGGGACTTTACTCTTCATTGCCTAAAACACTTCCTCATCAGGGGCATGCACCAGGTTTGACACGAGATCATATTATGCTTCTATCATGTAGAAGTCATGCCACAGGGGAAGTGACATCGTCCTCTCCACGTGCCATTCTAGGTCGCGCATTGAGGGGTTGTTGTGTTGCACTTCGATATCGGGGTATGGATAGCTATGGAAGCTTTTTGTCCCAATATTCTACCTAAAAATGTCTTGTGGGTCGTACTTCCATCATTGGGGGAGATTGATCAGGTCAAAGTCATACAATGTTACTACCAGATAGGTGTTCTTCTAGTTGGCCATCATTTTAACGTCTTTGAAGTGGAAAGGAAAATCACATGTGTGTGACTTCCTTCTCCCATGCCCATACGTATTATCAATGAAGTCGCTCTACTGAGAAAATTTGAGGGCAAATAGGTACTCCATGGTGTAATACGACAACAAGAAGGTTTTTTTGGTAAACCCATAAATTCTAACAACAAGGCCCTGGGTCAGCTGGAAAATGTCACTCAACTTCTCCTGCACTATGTATTCTCTCATTTGCCTTGGTACTCATTCACAAATGCCATAGACGAGCTCCAGGGCTGGATCGAGGAATATTCTAATAAAATTGTAGTAGGACTCGTGCTTTGACAAGCTTTGATTCCACTGATAAATAGAGAGCGGTTTGCCTTCTTTATTTGTGCAATTCTTGGAAATGAAGGCAAAACGACTGTGCATGTGGTAGAAGAAATACCATGCAAGGAATGAGCAGGATCAGAACAACATGTCCTTTTTGCTCTGGATGTCACTTAGCTAGATGTGCATCTATCATGACACCCATTCTACCCAGTCAAAAAATACGGTCTTGGTATTCAGTTTCATGGCGGTGGGAGAGAACTCACCATGCAAAATGCATTCGATAAGAAAAACCATGTCACTTATACACTATTGCATCTATGGAGAGCCCCATAACCCATGCCAGTATGGAGTATATGTCAAGATTTTTTAATATCTTCAAGGGTTTGGGCAAGTCTAGCAATATCTCGAGCACCAACTTCTCCAACAGTTGCATCTCCATGAACCGGTGCATCTGCACTGTGTTGGTGTATCTTTCACTTTGTTCGGTGATGTTAATATTTCTGACTATGTAGTAAATCGGGGGCTTTTTTCCATGGGTGAAAGCCTCTCAAATATCTTGAGTAGAGATTGCAAACAACTTGTTCTCTTTAGCATCCCATATCGTCCTAGTTCGTGGGTCATAGAATTTAGCAATTACGCATATCAACTCTGGGTAATGATGCACATGCGTGCACAGGTACCAATATAGGTGGGAGTTATAGGAAATTGTCTACTTGTTTTTGATAAACACCTTGGTCATCATGATGTCAATAGTCTGACGTAATTTCTCCACACTCATTTTTGTGAGCACACAGTCCTAGATTTTGTTCAACCTATATTCGGGCGGGGGCAATGGCACTTTATTCTTTTTTTCCTTCTTTTGTTTCTTCTTACCTTCCACATTTTTTTGGTACTTCTCCTTCTTGGGCTTAATTCTCTTCTTGCTCATTTTGACTAGGTACTTGCCCAAGCACTTGCTCTAAAAAATATAGCACTTCACTGCTGCCTAGTGCTTTGCATTTTACCAGCAACACTTACTCTCTGAACTCCGAAAATGGCAACCAACACAAAAAATTAATAATTTCTCTAGGTTTATTTGGGGTGTAGTGATGGCCTTCTTATAGCGTTGTGATTTACCCACCATATTAATTATGCTTTGGGGTGGAGTAAATACCTAGAGCAATTATGGTCCAATAGGGAGATCTCCTACATGTCAACTAATGGCAGAGTGCATCTCTCGATTCTGGCAAACTATGTGGATTGTTATCTTCCTTGAAAGATGAGATTCACTACCTTTTTTAAATTCATTTCATGCTTCAACAAATTTCTAATGGGAGTGTGCTTGGCAGGTTTTATCTTGGACTGCATGCCAATGGCATTGGAGAAAGCAAAACCCTTTCATCCTAGTAGTGTTTCATCATTTCCTAAGAGCCACAAATGGCTTTCGCTCAAAAATTTAAGCGAAATACCCTTTTGCCCATTTAAAGCCACAAAATAGGAGAGGCACCATGATTTAAAGCCTTATTGATTATACACTTTTTCTTAAAATTATTTTCTTTAACTCTTGCCATGTGACGCTTGCCCTAGAGACGGATTGAAGGGTTGTGATTTTGAATTTCATCCACAAAGGAGGGCACAAGCACCTTTCACTCAAATAAGTTTCAAAATGGAGTTGCATCGCTAAACTAGGGTGAAATGGCTATGAGTCCCACCTAGCCTCTTCCTCGTCGATTGGGTTGCACCTCTGTATAAAATTCAAAGTTGCTTTCGCCTCATCAACTCCTGAAAAGGTATTACGCTAGGAAGTTGGGATGAAAAATACTAGACCCCACATGCATCCTTTAAAATAAAAATGACACTTATTCCTAGAACAAAAACCAAAGCACTTTTGCCCGTTTTAACCCTAAAAATGTATTGTGCTATCTAGCTAGGGGTGAAAGGGTTGTTGACTTTGACATTTTGATTGGTGTAACGTAAGCTTATGGATTTCACTCCTTATGGCACCAAAATGTAGTTTTTCTCCTATGAAAGAGCGAAACTCCCTTTCGCCAGATGATAGAGTTTTTTCTTTCTATTATAAACTGCTTTGCCTAACAACACTAAAAAATGGCAAAACAAACTCCTTCAACCAAAGGCTGAGCGAAAATACCCTAGCTGGCTTTGGACACCTAAAAACTACTATTTTCCTTTTTTCTTGGGTGCACTAAAAAATGCACCAACTAAACTAAAAAACTTGTATTCAAACTTCTCAGCACCATTTCTCTTCCAACTAGACCTCTGGCCAAAAAATGCACCATTGATAGCACGAAAGGGAGCGAAGGGACCTACTCTGATAAAATATATATATACAAGCAAACAAAGAAATAAAAACTATGTACACAACTAAGAAATTTTTTAACTACCTCTTACTAGTAGTACACCTTCGAATGAAGACCATTGAATGATATTGGAAGAGTAAACCCATTTAAATATTGAAGAGTGAAAGAGTTAACCTAATTGACCTCAGATATTCGAAATGGACTCTCCCAAAATACGTTAAATTTATCATTATTTTTGGTCTTGGATTTTTTCTCGTTCCATTTCAGCACCAAGTCGTCAATTTGGAAGGTTTGGTCGGAGGTCCTCTTGTTGAACCATTTTTTGTGGTCTTGCTTCATGAAATCCTCTTAGGCCTTTTCTATTTCTTCTTCTAGCTACAGCATTTGGGCTATCCTAATACTTATAGGGTCAAACTCTTCATCCTCACAATCCAAATATCGGAGAGACTGCAACACGGGCAACTCAATGTGCATGGGGAGAACTATTTTTTTCCTGTATACTAGGGAATATGGGGACGTTTTGATCAATTTCTTAATTGAAATGTGATCAGCCCATAAATCTAAGTCCAGAAGCAAATGCTAGCTTTACTTTTTGCCTACCAATGTTCTCTTCAAGATCTTAAGTAAGTTTTTGTTTGTGGACTCCTCCAAACCATTGTCCTATGGATAATAATTAGATGAAGTATAAAATATCATACTTGCTTGTGAATGCATATATTTTTACACCAGTAAAATGGATACCATTATCAAACACTATTGCATATGGTATCCCAAAATAGGTTATCAGTCCTTCCAAAAAGGTGATGACTACATCTTGGTTAGCTTGCTTGGTCAAAACTGCTTCAAACCACTGGGTAAAATAATATGTAGCTATCAGGATGTACTTATACCTTTTGGAGGAATTGGGATATATCACCCCAATGAAATCTAAGCCCCACTGCTAAATGGAGCTTCGACTTGAATTGGGTGCAAGGGTAGAGAAGCATTCTTGCTCCAACCAATATACCTCTGGCATTTATCGCACTTCTGGCTAACCTCAAAGGTATCAACAAAAATAGTAGGCCGTAAATAGCCTACTTTTATTATCTTTAAGGCCATAGACCTTTTGGTGAAATGTCCTCCTGATATTCCAGAATGAAACTCGTTCAAGACCCTCTATTTTTTTGCCCCCCTGACACATCTCAGGAGGACTCTGTCTATATTTTTATGAAACAAACCACTCGGTAAAAACACATATCTATAGGCTTGGAGCCTAAACCTTCTCCTATATGAAGCATTGAATTCATAAGGGCACCTTCCAATATTTAATTATTCAACCAAGTCCTCTATCCAATCCTATCGAGTTCATACTGATTTGCAAGATCACTCTCCTATGTTGGATCATCCCACTGACAAGCTATTACCTCGAATGTGGTGCTCCTGATGAGTTCTTGTTATAAGTCTTGGCCATAAACTAGTTTAGTGGGTTGGACCTCTATGTCAAACTCTTGGAGACCCATCTTGCCCTTTTATTGCCAAGATCACCTTGGATGATGAAGTTTCTAACATCAGGGTGCACCACGTACACTATCATCTTCATCTGCAAGATGAAATGACAAAACTTCTTTAATAACCACATCATCACATGCACTTGTATCTCAATGAAATTTGTAATTCTCCTTGTGCATATGGATAACTTGGATCAGGAATACTATCAGTCACTCGTCCCTGTCCTCGTTCTTCTGAGTGAGGATAGTTGTGTAGCTCTTCGGTTCACCGATGGTGTAAAGGATAAAATCCTTGGAGTAATTAGGTTTCACCAAAATGGGGACCTAAATGATTCTTTCTTTTATCTCTCTGAATGCTCGCTTTCTTTCCTCGGTCCACTAAAACTTAGCATCCTTCTCGAGGAGTTCGGTCATCAGCTTTACTACCTGGGAAAAATCAGAGATGAACTTCCTAACAAAATTAATATGCCCAAAGAAGGATTAGAGGCCCTTATTGTTCACTGGAAGAGGTAGCTTGAGTAGGGCTTTCTCCCTAGCAATATCAACATCTAGTCCCTTCTTTGAGATTACATGGCCCAAGATTTTACCTTCTTTTACTATGAAAATGGAATCTTTTAGGTTTATGGAGATTCCAAACTCTCGACACTTCTCAAACACCTATCGCAAATGTATATCATGTTCCTCCCTTTTGTGAGAGAAAATAGTCATGTCATCTAAGTAAATCACAATGATGCAATTGAGTATCTCACCAAAGGCTAATTTCATCGCTCTTTGGAAGGTTTCTACGGAATTTGAGAGGTTGAACGACATGCGTTGGTAGGCAAAAATGCCCCATTTGGTGGTGAAGGGGGTCTTGTATTGATCTTCATCCTTTACCCAGATTTGGTTGTACCTGGAGAAGCCATCCAATAAGGAAAACCTCTATGCTCCTGCCACTACGTGAAGAATTTGGTCGATTTAGGGCAATGGATAGTGGTCCTTCAGAGATGCTTAGTTGAGGTTCTGAAAGTCAATGCATAAGCGGATGTCTCCATTCTTCTTTCAGACTGGGACCAAGTTTTCCACCCAAGAGGAGTTCTTGATAGGATATATAATCTTCACTTTCGGCATATTTAGGAGCTCATCCTTCATTAGCACTTCTATCTTTGGGTTGATAGGCCTTTGCTTTTGCTTGAAAGGTTTAACCCCTTCCTATAGCTTGATCATGTCCTGGAAGACACTCTTGTCATACCCCTTTAGGTCTTGATAGTGTCAAGCGACTATATCTGAGTATTCTTTGCACAAGGTCTTGATTTATTCAATCTCCAACAACGTGCAATCGGTTCCCACCTTGATTACTTTCCTAGGTTCTAACTCCAGTTCCCTGTACTCTCTCACATCCACTTTGATCTTATGCACAAGCGATCTGTCGTATTGATCAAAAAAAAATCAAGGGTGATTAAACCCTTCAAGACATGGTTATTCTTTAGCTGAATCAAACCCACATACTCTTCTTCATTAAGGGTCCTGTTCTCAATATTTTTGGCTTTTTTGATAAAAAATTTGATGATCTACTCATCATTTTCAAACACCTGCAAATGAATATTTTTTTCTGGTACCAAATGCCTGTAGATCACCCTCACTATCTTCGGTTTTTGCATCATGTTTTTGATGGGGGAGTATCTGGCTCTAATAGATGCTAAAACGTTAGCGTGCTTATTAATCTCTCACAAAATAGACCAGATATTTAGGGTAGAGAAGGACTCAAGCAGGTCCCATACCTTGTTACGGTATGTTTTCAAGTAGTGTTTCTTCACAACAAACTTATTGGTTACTTGGTTGCAGATCAACTCTAAGTCTCTGAAGATCTGCAACTGCTTTATTTCAAGTTTTTCTACCTTTTGTAACCCCAAACACAAGGCTTCATACTCAGCAGTATTATCCGTATAGCACCATGAGGATTGGAATTCCATGATTTATTGGGGTACATCTGGGATGTAGGTAGTGACTGAGAAGAGGCACTAGGATACATATTTTGAGAAAATTTCAAGTAAATTGGCATAGTCACCTTTGGAGGTAACTTACCAATAGCAACTAGGTCAGCCTCAACTTTTTGTGCATGTTCATACAAGGTAGGGAACGTGTTGATGTTAGCATACCAAATGCTCATGCTAATGTCATAATGGAAATCCTTCAAGTAATAGAATGTTGCTTGCTCCAGAGTGGGTCGAAGACTAATAGTGACTCTCTACCAGGTTTGAGCAAACCTGATGTTAAAATCTACTACCTCCTCTTGAGGGTGTCTTTGAATGGTGGTGACCTGGTGCAACAAGGATAAAGGGTCCACTTGTTCATTAAAACCCTTTATCAATTGCTCTACCAAATGGTCCCATGTAGTGATGGTGTCGGGCAGCAACAATCGATACCAGTAGAGGAGCTTACCTCTGAGTGAGAGAGCTAGCAGCCTCACCATTATATCTTCTTCTATGATGTGGTGAATGGTTTCCAATGTAGCAACATCTTGGATGTGCTCATAGTCCATATTTCTCATACCATCATACATGTTCAAAGCCTTCAATGCTGCGATTGGGACCTAATTATGAGCCTATAGATTAAGTATTCCCAAATGATTCCAGACTAGAAACTGCTTGGATGGAGCTTGCACCATCTAAACCAGAATTTTTGGAACGTTTGGTTGAGGGTGCAAGCTAGTTGTAGTATTGGAAGGACTTGGAGTCTATGAAACTATAGTATCTACTTGCGAGGGTGATGGAACCAACGGGATAGTCGAGGGGACTACTCTAGGATGTTCTCCCAAAGCGTCAATGTTGAGCTTGAAGAAATCAACTGCTTCTTACGGATTTTTAACCTTTGATCTCATGAACATGAAGGTGAGGCTTTATAACTAGTTTTTAAGATTTGGAGGCTTATGAGTTTAGCTGAGTCGCTAGATGTTCTTTTTTAACAGCAACAAGATGAACATCAACTCTTAATATTGTTTTAACGTGGAACATTTGTGTCCCACTGGGCGTGCCAAAAATTTTGGTCAAGAATCTACCTTAGGTATGGAATGTTTCATCCAAGCGCCCTAGACCCAACCAACATTGAAAGGCCAAAAAGAAGAAATCCCTCATGTGGTAATCTCTAGAGAGGGTTGGTTCCCTTACTATTCTAACTTGGGGATTCGAGATTAAGTAACACGAAAGAAATTTGAAATAATTGAAAGGTATGGGAAATATGGGAAATATGGCCTCAAGCTAGATGAACAAGGGTGATGAACAAACAACACGATAACTTAATTGTACTCTAAACTAATAGCACTTCACACAAAGAAAGTAACAGAAATTAAAACCAGACGTCTTATATATGCAATTCCTAGAGTTATTCCAGTGTTCACTCTCTATCGAAAGCTAAATCCAAACATAGAATTATATCCCACAGAAAAAGCAAAGAATTTGATAAAAATATAAGATAAAAAACATATAGATAAAGAGAAGTCTAAAATTAGAGCCAAGGTTTCTTTGTATTCATAGCAGAATTCCTGTAAAACAAGTCTCTAGCAAAATATCCATGAATTTACATTGCAATTGCTATTTTTTATAGAGGATTCCACCTTTGAGACATAAATGCTCACCCATAAAACATCATGGTGGAAACGAATATTGGATTTCAACACTCATCAAAAAGTAATGAGGCATGGCCTGAATCTGATGACTCACTAAAAGGAGCTACATGGCTTTAATGTGACAATGTGATTCGTTAGTAGCATTGCCTCCTTACTTGTTGGAACCACCTCAATAGAAGATCAGATTTTGAAATCTAAGAAATTCAAATCTAGAAGCTTCTCAGATCGACTACAATTAAACTGGTGAGGGCGTGCCTTATTTCATCGATGAGAGGCATATCTGAGGAATTCTAAGGAATTTTGGTTGAGGCATGGGAGTTAGACTGGAAAAAGGTGCTTTGCGGAAGCACTTCCCACCTATGTTTCACCCATGCAAGCTCTAAAAAGGTCTTGTGCTCCCAAGTGGGAGCGAAAGCGCTTGGGCCCCATCGAGTTTCACTATATTCTAGCCTAAAATAGGCTTGTGATCCAAAACTACGGCAAAGCCACTTTGCTATCTTGGGAGTAGCATCGATGTGGAAAAGTCAAAGGCACATTCGCCTTATCAAGGCCCAAAACTGCCTTGCACTAGAAAACAGGAGCGAAACACCTTGCTACCTTGGGAGTGGCACTGGAGTGAGAAAATTCAAAGGCTATTTCTTCCTCACTTGCTCCAAATTTGATTTGCACTAGAAAACTAGAGTGAAACGCTCTAGGCCACACTTAGCATTTTTTCTTTAAAAAATCTACTACACCTTGGAAAATTCTAAGGTTATTTCGCCTTGTTAGACTTTGAAATTGGTTTTCATTGGCATTATGGAGAGAAACATTTTGGGACCCACTTATGTTTTCATGTTTGAAGGAAAGCTGCATGGATTTTTAGGAAGCGCTTTCGCCCAAAAGAGGTCCAAATTGATGTTGCACTTCTGGGTTGGGGTGAAATTACTTGGGCCCCACACTACTTTACTTGAAATTGATTGCATTGGCTTTAAGGGCAGGTCAAAGATGCTTTCGCCCAAGGGAAGCCTAAAACTAGGTTGTGCTCTTGATTCGGGGTGAAAAGGCATTGGGTCCCACTTGCAACCAAAACTGAACTATGTTGCGCCTTGTGGAAAATTCAAAGATGCATTTGCCCTTCCCAACTTCGAAATCAGGTTGCGCTCTTGAGTTAAGGTGAAAACACCTTGGACCCCACGCCATTTAAAATAGGTCTACGTTGAAAGGTCAAAGGCACTTTCGTCCCTCCTTGTTTCGAAATTACTTTATGCTATCTCCCAAGGGTAAAAAATGATATGGCCCCCACACCACTTCAATGCAGATTTACACTAATTTCTAGGACAAAACAAAGATATTTTCACCCAAGTTAGCCTTGAAAAGGCTTTGTGCTCTCCAAATAGGGTGAAAACACCTTGGCCCACTTAGCATTTTTCCTTTTGAAATTGAGTTTCACCTAGTTAAGGCCCGAAATCACCTTGTGCTCTCATACAGGGGTGAAACAACCTGGGTTTCACTTACCTTTTCTTCTCCAAAGCTAGGTTTTGCTACTTTTTGGCCCAAAATGGGTTTGCGCTTACCTCTTTGTCTGAAATCAATTTGCACTTGGATACCTGGGGCAAAACTACCCTCGCCCACGAAAGGACAAAAACCTTGCATGATGAGCGACGAAACATTGCACGGCTCCTTGAGCACAGTCCATAATTTTGACAGTAAAACACAGAAAATAAATAGGAACAAATTCTAAAGAAAGAGTAAAGTTTTAGGGAAGAAGAGATTATTGCATAGCAAATTTTTTACAAGGGAAATAAATTTGGGAGGAATGCCAACACTACCCAAGATAATCTTTGTCGTTAATGGAGACTTCCATGAGACATATGACACTGAAATGTTTATGCTATTGTCACCTCAGTCTCGCATGAGCTTCGGTAGAAATCCTTTGTCCTACAGTGCCGCTTTTGTCCCGTAAATTCGTGAGATCTTTAGCGGCGTTAGCGACGTTGACTTCTGCTTTATCTTCCACAACTTCGACGCTACTCTTATATCTCAAAGACATTCAAAAAAATATTATATGAAATAATCTTTGGACTTTAATTTATATGCAAATATTTCATCTTTTGCTTTTGGTGCCCAAGAGGTTGGCCCTACTCACTTCACAATAATATTTTTTATTTTGAATTTGAAACATAACTTTTATTCAAACCTTATAATAAATGCATATAATATAATATTTAAATCTTATATTTAAATATTATGGTGCTAATATTTAAATCTTATATTTAAATATTAACCCTTGAAAATATATCTACCTTGAATAATTTACCCAAGCAAACCAAGTCGGCCTTTGACATCAATGACAACTCAATAGTGAATAATTCTAACATTCATCCACAAATAATTATCCAAAATAACAACCCACAAATGAGATAGATATAGATAATACCATTAAGGTAGGAAAACACCAATAATACTCCTTAAGGAAGGGATAACTCCATAAGATCTCCCAAGATGAGAGAGCCACTTAAGGAGGGCAAAATCCCATAAGCCACTTCATGGGCAAAGATGATTACATAAGATTTTTCTCCATGATGATTACAATGACAAATATCTCTTATTTATATACCCATATTCTAATTCTACTTTGGGGAACCTACTACTAATATAATATAATATTATAATACAATCAACCTTGGGTTATGTGTGGCCCATGCCAAACCTTATACAATATAATAATATATCCCCAAATATCTATTCCTAAGTACCCTAACATGCCACCCTCATTGCAAATATTTCATCCTCGAAACATATGAAGAAACAAGATAATATGATTTTCCAAGCAATGTTAGCAACTGGTACCAATCGTGACTATCCATCTATACTAGTGAAACATATTAATGTTGATATGTCATTTTTTCACTTGAGTATCCAAATATGCTTCGTTGACTCCATGCTTCTGCTACTGTATTTTTATAATTTGAATGATGGGTCCATTTGTTCCTTGATGCTAATGAGCCATTTTGAAAACCAGGATCATTATGCTTTCTCTTCCAAACACTGCCATACTTGGGGCCCTTATGATTCCATGTAGAACCATAATATTGTTGCCTTGATCCATAACTCCAAGATTGTTGCCACTCACGGTGGTTTCGATGGCGATAAGGTGCAACCTTAACTTGATGTTCTACCTTATTTGACTACTCAAAATTTATCTCCATTGTTGTAAATTCTTCTACACATTATTCTTTCATGTTCCCTTTGTTTGGTGTATCCTTGAGCTCTTCTATCAAAGCTTCCTTGGACTCTGCTACTATTATTTCCATGGGCTCGATTGCTACTACTTATTCCATGACCTCCTTCTTGCTTCCTCCGAACTTGCCCTCAAAAACCATGTGCGCAAAAGGTTCTCCTTTTTTACCTTGCAAAAACCAACGTCGGTAGGATTTGAACTTCGTATCTACTGGCACTTAAACACCTTACGTGCCTTCGTCTTGTCACTAGGCCACAAGTGCCTATGGTGATAGGTAAGGAACCTCCCTTACCTTTGTTCCCTCTTCTCTTCGCTAGTTTTCAAACGAATACGACACTTCTGCTCCCTTAGCACTTCGAACGGATTATCTTCGTCGAGGACTTAGAGAAAATAAAAAGTTTAGTGGCATATTTATATATGCCCACCTTTTTCTTTTGACGTCGGCTATGACTTAATATTATTTGCCTCCTCCTTTTTGACGTCGGTAATAATAAAATATTAATTTTAATTTTAAATGATTAAAATTTAAACTTAAATATTTAAAATTAATTATCTCCTTCACCGGGGCACCTCTTTCGAGTAAACGAAAATCCAACCTAGGTTTTAAGAAAAACTCATTTCAAATATGCCATCTGTGGTTTTAAATAAAACTTTTTATTTTGCCTGTCGTGGTTTTCACAAAAACCATGTAAAAGCCATGCTTTCCAAAATATCATAAATGCTTATTTATGAAATATTTTGGCCACAAAAAATCAATGTGATCCATGTGACATCAATGACAACATAAAATACCTCAAATTTCCAACAATATCCCCCTTTGTCATTGATGGCAACACCTCTAATGCAAATCACCACAGTCACTGCAAAAACCAACTCTAAGAATCAAAGTTGCTCCCCCTAACTCAATACTCTCTATGGAGGTTGCTCCCCCTAACTCAATACTCTCTTTGTAGGTTGCTCCCCCTAACTCAATGCTCTCCCCCTTACTCAAATCTCTCCTCCTTTGACATCAATGGCAAAAGGTACACCTATGGGGCTAAAATATATGACTCTTAAGCCTATCCCCCTCACTCCCTTCTCTCTTGAGGTGATTAATTTTGGGGTGGGAGTACTTTTACTCCCATATCACTTTGTTTCTTTCCTCTATCAACTTACTTCCATGTTTTTTTGATATCCTTCTCTTGATGAATTACTTGATCTTCTTGTCTAGAACCTATTTGACCTTCTTGCCTTGAACTTGTTTGACCTTCTTGCCTTGAACCTATTTGGAATTGATTCCTACACCATTTTGCAATATTTCCAAAGTTATTGCAATTGAAACACTTGATATTGTAGCCTTTGGATGGTGCCCATGTCTTGAATTCATTCTTAAAAATAATTTCCATATCCATTCCTTTCCTGAACCCTCTATTGTGAAGCTCTGTTTTCATGACCATTATGACTTCTGAATTGTGTAGCTCTAAAACCAAAACCATGTTGCTCATTTCCTTTGCACTGAAAATCTTTATGACCAATCCTATTACATGAGAAGTAATGTCCCTAAAAACCATGCCTTCTTCCTTTGAAGTTTCTTCTAGCAAAATCAAACTTCTTTGATCCATAGACCCCTGCAGTGTATAGCCCCTGTGTCCAAATCCATTACAAGAAAAACAATGTCCTTGAAAAGCCTTTTTTCATGCCTTGGTTCTTCATATATTTCTTGACCATTATCCTTATGATCATTTTCAACTTGTGCATTGCATCCTTGAACCTTCTTTGTAGTATCTAAAACTTCTTCCTTTGTTTCTTCCTTGTTATTCTTTTCAAGAATTTATTTTCCTTTTGAACTTGATTCACCTATTTAAAAACAAGAACCAACTGAATATTTGGAGCCATAGGAACTTTGGAACTTTCCTCACAAATGTTAGGTTCTTCCTTGCTTTCATCTTTTAAAACTTCCTTTCCTTTTGAGTGCGACTTTTCTTGGAAGTAAGATACAACCTTAAAATAATTTTCCACTCCTTTTTGAACCTTTTCATCTAACGTATCATGTCTTGTCATGATTACCCTTAGTTCTTCATTCATCCTTTCTTCTATCCTTTTTGTATTTTGAAGCTCTTCTCTGAGATTACTGATTGTTTGAAGTATTTCTTCTCTAATTTTGACATTTGTTCAAATATTGTTTTCAAGATTCCTGTATTCTTCTTTTAGCCATTTGATTTCTAATTTTTGTTTACTTGGCTCATCCTCTTCATTTTATATTACCAAAAGTGAGACTTCTTTGTTTTCACTATCATTGATACCATTATAATATTCTATAGCAAACAAACTCTCAAGATTTCTTTGACCATGCTTGTTTTCTTGACGTGTCATCTCATCTTCACTATCACTGAAACCATTACAATATCCTGATCTGTGATCTCTTTGACCACACACAAAGCATTGTTCTCTTTCACCTTCTATTCCTAGAAATAAATTTTCTTCCTTTTCATCATCTGATTTGTCTTTATCACTATTATCTAAGCTATCACTTGCTTCTACAATGTAGTAGTATTTCTTTACCTTACAAAAAAATTTCTTCTTCCCATACTTGTTTTGCTTGAATCTATCATCTTTTTCATGCTTATGCTTTCCATATTCTCTTCTTTTTTGATCATATTTTTCATCATCATTGTTTTCTTCATGTCGACACTTGTATGCATAGTGACCAAGATTACCACACTTGTAGCATCTGACTTTCATTATATCTCTGAAATTCCTTGAGTCCTTATTCCTTTTGATGAAGTTAGCTTCCTCATCATTATCTAAAACTTTATCCATCTCTAAAAAAAATTCTTTCTCTTTTTATGAAGCCTTGAATGTAATCTCTTTTATTGGAACCTGATGCTTACTTACCCTCATATCATAAGTTGTGAGAGTACCTTGCAATTCTTCCATTGTTAACTTGTTGATATCCATTGTCTCTTCTATTGCTGAAACCTTAGAATAATATTTCATGGGAAGTGATCTCAAAACCTTTTTAGTAACTTCTGATTATTTCATCTCAAAACCTAGGCCTCTCATGGTGTTAGTAATCTCATCAACTCGAAGTAAGAACTTTGCAATATCTTCAAAATATTCCATTTTCAATTCCTCAAATATTTTTCTATGAGTTTGTAGTTTTGCCAACTTTACCTTGGAATCTCCTTCATAAGTATTATGCAACTTGATCCACATCTCATTAGTTGAAGTACATACCATGAATTTTGCAAAATCTATCTCACGAAGCCCACTCAAAATACAATTCATTGCTCTTGCATTGATCTCAACCAATCTCCTGATAGTCTTATCTGCCTCGAGATCACCTTCAACCCTATACTCTTTTTCAACCATTTGACATATCTCATATCCTTGTGATATCAATTAGTTCTTCATCCTCATGCTCCAGAAAGCATAATTGTTACCATCAAACAATGGAGCCTTATTTGTAGATGATCCATTTTGTGAAGCCATTTGTGTTCTTATAGAATCTACCCTCAAGTTGTTAGTCTTTTTGAAGGAACCCGCTCTGATATCAATTGAAGAACACAAGCTTATACTGAGAGGGGGGGTGAACAATATAAGACCACTTTTTACTTTCTTTCAAAATCAATATCAATTAATGTCCTTAATTGCAATAACCAAATATGTCAGTGTGCATTAGTAACTCAAATAGCAGTAGTAAGCAAGAGCACAAGTCACTACACATAATTGAGACAAAATATTTAATGTGGTTCCTCCAATGTGGGGAACTCCACAACCTGATCTCCTTATAATATTTCACACAAAAATATCCAATACAATGATTTCTTTGATCTGCTCAAAGCTAGGCAATAGCAAGTTCACATAGAACTTGTCAAAATTTGAATAACAAGCTCACACAGAACTTGTCCAAAGCTGAATAACAAGCTCACACAGAACTTGTCCAAATATGAATAACAAGCTCACATAGAACTTGTCCAAAACTGAATAACAAGCTCACACAAAACTTGTCCAAATCTGCTCTAGCAAGCTCACCAAGAACTTACCCAAAACTGCTCCAACAAGCTCACTAAGAACTTGTCCAAATCTACTCTAGCAAGCTCACCAAGAACTTGCCCAAAATTGCTCCAACAAGCTCACTAAGAACTTGTCCAAATCTATCCCAAATCTGTCCACAAATCTGTCTCCAAATATTTCTCAAAATTATCTACAAATGCCTTCTCAAAGGCTCAATCAATCATGCTCAAGTAGCACTCAAATCTCAACCACAAATCTATCAAGGCAAAGCTCAAAGATGAACTCAACAATGAATGGCAATGTACTCTTCAATGGATGACAACAATTATCCACAATGATCTCAACTCAACTCAACTCAAATCAACTCATAGAAGCATAAAGAGAATTGTTAGAGACTCAATATATTCTAGGCTCAATCTCAACTCAACTCAAATAAAATCATAAAAGCATAAAGAGAATAGTTAAAGACTCAATATGGTCTAATCTCAATCTCAACTCAAATCAAATCAGAATAATAGAATAGTTTGTTTCATAGGACTTGAACAACCACTTCACACATCACTTGACTAGGCTTATTCAACTCAACTCAATCCAATTCTTATATAACCATAAAGAGAATTGTTAGAGACTCAATATGTTCTAAACTCAATCTCAACTAATCACCACAAGGGACAATTCTTCCTCACACAACCCTAGTCCAAGTATGTATCAACCAACTCAAATGTTTCCAACAATGCTCAATTACAAATCTCACATAACAATGATACTCATGTTCTTTTCTAACTCAAGTTCTTTCACAACCAATGGGCTTCAACAACTATGCTTATAAAACAAGGTTTAAACACAACTCTCAATTCAGAAAACCTTGAAGCATTCAATCAACCACTTTTGAAAAGGAAACCACAAAAAATCCTTTTCCCTCCAATGATATTTCAGAAATCAACCACCATAGACAATCAATAGGATAATGTGCCCATACCTTTTATGAAGATGAAGAAACCCCTTTGGAAAATCTACCACACTCAACACACTTTGAAAAGAACAAAACAACCTTCACTTGAACCCTTTTACAAAAATAGAAATATCTCTTTATGTATACCTTATTTCTCCTTCTAAATAAAATAATCAAATAGCCCTCGAAATAAGATTTTCAACGATATATAATAAGATATACTTCTTAAAAGGAAAATCACCAAAAATATTTCCTTTTCACAACATGCACCACAAACCTTCTCTCCTAGGGCAACCTTAGAAAAATAAAATATTTGGAAAAATTAATAACTTGCCTTTAACCTCAACGGGATTCGATCCCATGTCGCTGCCCCTGCACCACTCAAACCATGGTGCCAACAACCACGTGAGCCAACCGCTCACATAGAAACCAAGAGTGCAAGACCTCCTTCTTGCTTCCTCCGAACTTGCCCTCAAAAACCACGTGCACAAAAGTTTCTCCCTTTTTACCTTGCAAAAACCAACACCGACGGGATTCGAACTTCGGATCTACTGGTGCTTAAACACCTTACATGCCTTCCTCTTTTTTCTAGGCCACAAGCGCCTACGGTGATAGGTAAGGAACCTCCCTTACCTTTGTTCCCTCTTCTCTTCGCTGGTTTTCAAACGAATACGACACTTCTGCTCCCTTAGCGCTTCGAACGGATTATCTTCGTCGAGGACTTAGAGAAAATAAAAAGTTTAGTGGCATATTTATATATGCCCACCTTTTTCTTTTGACATCGGCTATGACTTAATATTATTTGCCTCCTCCTTTTTGACGTCGGCAATAATAAAATTTTAATTTTAATTTTAATTTTAATTTTAAATGATTAAAATTTAAACTTAAATATTTAAAATTAATTATCTCCTTCATCGGGGCACCTTTTTTGACGAAATGAAAATCCAACATGGGTTTTAATAAAAACCCATTTCAAATCTGCCATCCATGGTTTTAAATAAAACTTTTTATTTTTCCTGCCTTGGTTTTCACAAAAACCCTGTAAAAGCCATGCTTTCTAAAATATCATAAATTTTTATTTGTGAAATATTTTTGCCACCAAAAATCAATGTGATCCATGTGACATCAATGAAAACATAAAATACCTCAAATTACCTTAAATTTCCAACACAACTATATGTCCTTAATTTTTGTTTTTTGAACCTGCAACCTCTTAGCCAAAGCAATATTAATAAAATTATATTTGCTACTAGGGTCAATGAAAACAATAACCTGCTCCTTTTGAATACTTTCGTGAACCTACAAAATATTCACTTGTTAAAAATCCAAATATGTGACTTCATTCTTCTCACTATCTTCCTTAACATTTTCCGCTTTCTCTTCCTTGAGTAATTTTATTTCTTTTTCATAGTCTTCATTATGTTTCTTGAGAAATTCCTACTCTCTTTTAATTTCCTTTTGTTTTTTTTTAAGCATGTTTATTTCTTCTTTATATCCTTTGATGGTGACCTTCAAACTAGCTATCTTTTTATATGGGTCTAATTTACTCAAGAATGCATGCTCCATTTCATCCCAAGTGTATTCATGATTCCTTTCATGACGAAAATTATTCAACCAAGACCAAGATTCTCCTCCAAGATAAGAAAGCATACTTTTCCAAAGAAAATAATGATGATACAAGGATTTAAAAATTTTCCACCAATCCCTAACATCAATATCATCTTCTCCATAAAATTTTTGTATCTTCATAAGTTCACACCCCAAGATAATGCAAACTAGGGTTTCATGAAAATATATATCATGCCCCAATGCAAACTAGGGTTTTATAAAAATATATATCTCCCCACTAATTTGAAGCTAAAATTCCACATAAACAATTAAATCTGCAATTTTTATTCCAAACAAAATAAATTACAACTGATTTGCTTACTCGAACTAACAATTTCATCTTTCAAAAAAATTACGAATTGAAAATTCGTCACTACCCTTATTCCATATAGTTGACTTCAAAAAGTTGTATCTCCCTCAATACTGCTTGGATTCCTTCATATGGCCACTCATTTTAAAGATCTTTAAATTTTTCACAAACTGATCCAAGAATCGTCTAAATCGGATAAACTTTTGCAAAGATATGGCTCCTGAAATATGAGATATTTTTCCAAAAAAAATCTACAAAATTTGTCACTATCCTTATTCCATATGGTTGACTTTAAAAGGTTGTATCTCCCTCAATACTACTCATATTCTTTCATATAACCACTCATTTTAAAGCTCTTCAAATTTTGCATAAAATGATCCAAAAATCATCTGAACCAGATAAACCTTATTAGAGATATGGCTCCGAAAAGATAAGATATTTTTCCAGGAAAAAAATTCTACCCTAATTCTACAATTCCACAAAAAAATCCTCACTTTTCCAAACTTATTGCTCTGATACCACTTGTTATGGAACTTAATTCTCATAAACATGAATCGTTCACCATTATGCAGAAATATCAAATCATTCATCCACAAATAATTATCCACAATAACAATCCACAAATGAAAAAAAAATAGATAATACCCTTAAGTTAGAGAAACACCAATAATAATCCTTAAGGAAGGAATAACTCCACAAGATCTCCCAAGATGAGAGAGCCACTTAAGGAGGGCAAAGTCCTATAGGCCACTTTGTGGGCAAAGACGATTACATAATATTGTTCTCCATGATGATTACAATGACAAATATCTCTTCTTTATATACCCATCTTCTAATTCTACTTTGGGAAGCCTACTACTAATATAATATAATATTATAATACAATCAACCTTGGGTTATGTGTGGTCCATGCCAACCCTTTTACAATATAATAATATATCCCCAAATATCTATTCCTAGGTACCCTAACATAAGATGACCAAAAATAAGATATTTATAGTATATACTCTTGTCAAGTGTATCCTTGATCTCCTTAGTTCAATGCTTTTGTGTGATGATGTGTTTTTAAAGTGTTAATAATAAGTTGGTGCACCTTAATACAAGTTTGGCACTATACCAATGGAGGATGAAATATATAAGACTTTTTTCTTTTTACATAGGAAGTTAATATTTTTTTCACATTTTTGTTTATGTTATCCACTAAAATTGCACATGGGGATATTATCCTATGACTATGTGTTGGTAAAATGTAAATACTATGGTTCATGATGTGGATGCTATGAAGTTAGGTGCAAAGAGAGGAGATGAATTTAAACCTACAAATGTAGAGTAAATGTAATGAAACAACTTATAAAAATAACAAATTAATGAGCAAATTGTAGGAGGTTAGAGTCTAGCCATATTTTAGCCTTCTAAATATATAACTTCCATGGACTCTTTGTTAAATTGTTTCCCATATTCAAGTACTAAACCAAATATGTGCATACTAATTTCATATAAGAAAAATATCTCTCGTCAAGAAGTAGCTTATAAATTATTTTTTTAGGTATGAGTTTATTGTTTGTTATCAAAATACATTATTTCAAATTGAGGAAAGAAATCCTATTGATCTTGTTCATCATTTCTCTACAAAATCCCCTTCCACCTCGGATATATTTAGACCACTTACAACACTTAATGTTTTTATTTATGTTTAAGATATATTCACTAACATAGTAAATGCTTATCTCTTATGTATAATATGCTTTATTTTAACTCATGATAATGACCGTACATCCTATTAATTCCATAAAAACTTACTATATAAATGGTCTATAGACCCCATGATGATATCGGTATGTTTTACTTTTCTATGTTGTAGGTTCATTTTTTTTTCCAACGTGCTCTATTATTGTTACACTTTATGGACAAGTCTACCTTTGGCATCATAAGGATCTCTTATCATGGTTGCTTGATCGACCAATAAGGAGTTCATATTGACCCAAGAAAGATTCACTTCATTTGGAAATGGCCATAGACTACACACATTCTCATGTAATAAACATGAACATATATACTTGATATAATGAAATAAAATAGATTCATTATTTGAACTAAAATACCATTCATTTCAATGCATTTGAGTTTCAAACATGGGATCATGTTTAGAAGTAGCCTAGGGTTACTAGGTATAAATATGAGGTCAAGTGGTCACATCTCCATGTTAGATGTCATATGAGAGGAGTTGTGTAAATAGAGGCATAGATGTGCTACTAGCAAAGGATGCAAAGATAAAGTATTTTATCTTAATGAATTTCAATGCCGTTTGTCAATTCATTGATCATTGACATGATGAAGTACTTTGAACTTCATGATTTTACTAAAGAAACAAAGGCAATATGGTCTTGACTAGAATGATGAAGATTTTGAAATTCTGACCCTATTATCTTACACAATTATCAAAATTCATGATATTTTCAAGAAACTAATAGAAGCAATCCATCCACTCAAATATTATATAGAAAGCATAAGAAAGGACAAAAGAGAGAAAGATATAGTGGGCACCCCTAGGCACCATAAATAATCACTTAGATAAGAATCACAACACTTGTATAATCAAAATGAGGAGTGGTAGGAGGAATTTCTATCAATGCTATAGTCCCAAATACTTAAGTGGACTTAAACTTAAGTGAAAATAAGAGAAATGCGCTTTAAGGTTA
Organism: Wollemia nobilis; assembly: GCA_028583015.1. Classification (NCBI taxonomy): domain Eukaryota; kingdom Viridiplantae; phylum Streptophyta; class Pinopsida; order Araucariales; family Araucariaceae; genus Wollemia; species Wollemia nobilis. Next base: position 11,462,453 of record JAQPPZ010016709.1, on the reverse strand, counting down.
ATTACAAGTTTATAAGATGGGTTCCATCATAACAAGGTTAATTGTGGCCTGTAGGGCTTACAATGAAATATTATAATAAATTCAATACATTGTACAATGAGTCCCCTTAGGCCTATCCAATATAACATCATACAAAGGCACCCCTTGGTCATGAATCATATTATAATTTCAACACCTTTCATGAACTAAGGGAACAAGGAGAGAAGATGTTAGTGACAATAATATCTCCCCCACATAATGCTTGTTATAGTGGGCCTCTACAGTTGAGGTGGATCCTTCAGATTCTCCCTCATCATGTGGAAGATGTCCACCCATCTTCAATAACTTAGCTTCAATCCTTTGGAATTTTAGTAAGCAATTCTTTGTTGGATGTCCTTCTTGCTTGTAGTATTTGCAATGGTATTCAACTTCTTTGAAGACTTCGACTGGCCCTAGGGCTCCTATGTCTTAGCTTCCTTAGATTTGAATTCCTTTGCATGAGCATGAATATATGAACTGCCACCATAATTTCTCAATGTCACCTAAAAATGAACAAGGAGAGAGAAAATTTGATCAAGATTAAGAGTTCTTGAGATTCCAAAAACATTGGAATCATAAAAAATATGAGGTTTTGTAGTCACCTAAAATGTGTCGTTTTGTATTTTGCCTAAATTCATTATAATAATTCATGTAAAACCTCAAATACTCCCCCAAAATTGCATTACCCCACATTATTACCTTACAAAAATTAAATTCTCCCTTCCTAGCCCCCCTTCCCCCACTAAACACTCTCCTACACTAAGCTCCTAGTCACCATGTGACTTCCCATCCCCCCTAGTCTATGTGCACAACTCCCTATTTATGTGCACACCCCTTCTAGCCTCCCCCTTTGACCCTAGAATAGGTCTACATCGACATGCACCCTCATCACTCCCCATGCCCATTTATGACACTTGGGAAGGGTGAGGATCCTCCCCACCTAAGTGCATTTATGTGGCATGATGTGCACATGCCACTTGGGTGGGTGAGGACTCTCTCCACCCAAGGTCATTAATAGGGGAAGGTGCACACTCCCCTAAATGGAAATCTCCATATTTTCCATGTCCCCTCACCCTTGACACATGGCAGCCACATCATGCCATATCACTTCCAAGTCACTACCCCTTCTCCCTTGCAAAAAGTCTATAAATATTCTCCTCCTTTCCTTCATTTGCAAGAACGATTGAAAATACAAGCTAAAACTCTGCCAAAATTGTCACTCACTCCCTTTTGTGTGCTTACCCCTTTTGTAATCCATTCCCTCTTGTATGCAAATAAGCCATGGAGACAACTATGTCCTTGAAGATGCATATACCTCACTTTTGAATTTGTTCATAGATAGAATATCAAACCTCAACCAAATTTCCAATAGAGAACCTTGGTACCCCGACGGAGGTCCATAGTGAAATTCATCACCATCTAAGCAATAGAGAAGAGACTGCCCACCCCTTAGCAATTAGTAGTCGATATCGCCAACCCCTTGGCGGTTAGCAATCAAGGTAGCCCTACCCTTGGTGATTGCATCCTAGAGCTTGAAAAATAAAGCATCCTCAACCGACAGAATGACAAGGTAAGCAAGGTATGTTTTATGAAGCTTTATGATATTTTGAGGTTATGTTCTCATTTTAATCAAGATTTGTCAAGTTTTAGTGTTTGCATATTTGATTGACTTGGGCCTAACCAAAGTAGGCCCATTTGATGCTATTAACCTCTTGTTGTGGGTTGTGTGTGGGCACCATGGAGGAGCATTCAACCTAGGGTGGTCAAGCAACCGAGGCTACAAAACCCACCCAACCTCTTGAGGTGGCATAGAATACCATTGGGGCATCATTGTCATAATACTTTGTAAAAGAGACATTCTCCATATTAGAGACCCTATTGTAAGCCCCCAAGAGGACCATTTGTAAAAGGATATCATTTGTAACATCTTTTTAAATCAATGAAAGTGTTGCATCTTCTATATCACAGGTTTAACATCTGAAAAGGAAAGAGATTAACAAGGACAATCTTCATGCATTCTACATCATCTTTCATTTTACCTCCAAAAGATGTAATATCTGCTCTTAAAGCCTTAAATCTCATAATATAATCCTCAATGTTATAAAATCCATCCAACTTGAGAGAAGGAAGCTCTAATTCCAAGCGACTTACTTTAATAGTATTAACTTTTCTAAATAAATCATGTAATTTTGACCATATCTTTATAGGTTCACATTCTTCTTTGATGCAGAAACAAAATTTTGGTTCAATTAGCAAGAAAAATAGGCCAAGCGCTTCTTATTTCCATTTATGATGAGTTTTTTCATCAAGGGTTGATGTTTTATCTTCTTTAAATATGCACCATAGGTTCTTACTCCATAACAGGCCAATCATTTGAGATGACCAGATACCATAGTTTTGTCCATTAGAGTGAGTAACTAGGCCTTGGTGATCCATCTTACACAATCCAATCCCTAAAATTATAGTAGGTCCTTGAACCGATACCGCTAGTGTGTAGAGCTTGAAAATTCATAAAATTTGGAAAAATTGCTCAAAATGCTTCTGTATGCAAAATTTATGGCCTCTAGAAGATTTTCCCTAATAGACCCCCAAAAATAAAAAATAAAAAATAAAAAATTCAAACCTTAGAGAAGTGAAATCCAATTGCCTACTGCCACTTTGCAATCCATAATTTGCTAGTGTTATCCACTTATCTTTTGCCACTTCAGGGATTTTGTCCTTTTTTGCTCAAATATCTCACTTATCTTTTGAATCAATTGGTTGAACAAAGAGGAGGTTTGAAAAACCAACCTCTATATGGAGGATGACCTATGAATATGGGCTAGCCACCCTTCCACGCCTCGATAATGGAAGCCAAAAGGCCTATCCGTTTATCCTGAAGTCATTTTGAGTGTACACTAGAACATAGACTTGAAACCTTGTCCACACCATTGAAATCCTTTACCAATGTTTATCTACCACTACACCAATGCTCACAGGTACGATAGAGTGTTGAACGCATCCTTGAAGGCGATCATTGAGTGCTATAAGAAATTCACACCAAGTCAAAAACTAGAGGGGAGTGGGGCTTGAACCCCTCATCTTCTTTATGAATCAACTTATGTGACTATATGTTGTCCATCTTACTTGCTAGCACAAATGAATTTGGGAGGTAAACCATCAAAAGAAGACTTGTTTTTTCAACAAGATATTTAATGAAGGTCTACACATCATTCCCAAGATGGCAAGCCAGATCCAAAAGTGAGTTTGAAAAGCATTCACATGGCAGTTTGAGTGTTTAGACTCCTTGAAATCTATCAAATTTAGAGCCTCCAAAAATGACCTTTGATGCCCTGTGTTTTCAACTAGATCTACTACGAAGAAGACTAAGTGGAGGGGAAAAAAGTTGTGGCACGCTTTTCAAAAATTTAAGTTAATTTTTTCCATTCACATGGGTTCCCTCTATTGAAGCACTTATACATGTAGTACAAGGATATAAAAAAGGAAATAAGTTTTGTTAATGTCTTTTGTGTCATACATGGATTATAAAACTTTGGAGAATAATTTGTCCAAAAATGTAGTAGATTAGAGGCTCTGAATATACTTCCCACATGACCAAGCAATGTCACTCCATACTTACTCTAATACCATGCCAAAATTCATAATATTTTCTAGAAATGAGCAAAAGCAAACCATCCACTCAAATCTTATAGAGAACGCATAAAAAATGATGAAAGAGAAAAAGATAAAGTGAGCACTATAAATAATCGCTATATTTTCTATAGATAGGAATTACAACACTTTGAGAATCAAAATGAAGAGTGGTTGGGGGTATTTATACCAATACCAAAACCTCAAATACATAAGTTGACTTAACCTTAAGTTGACATAACAATAAAGCCTTTAAGGTTAATTATGAGTTTGTAAGGTGGGCTTAACCATAACAAGGTTAACCACAACCCATAGACATTACATAATATAATATTGCACTAAATTCAATACATTGTACAATGAGTGTCCTTAAGCCTATCCAATATTACATCATACAATGTTTGCCTTGGGCTTGAATCATGTTATAATTTCAACAACAATGACTATAACAATTTCACTCATTATCATGGGTGAATTGTTTAACCCTAGTACTTCCCAAACTCGTGATAGAACCTATTTGGATGAGTTTATAGCTAATATCTAAAAATATATAGAAATGTGATTAGATGCTTAACAGAGGTAGAATGAGGCCTATTTGTTGTTGAGAAAATTGTTGATTATGTATAGGTGGCCGATTTAAGTTCTAAACAAACTATTGATTTTGAGCAAAATTGTGTAAGGATTTGCATGAATTGTTAATTTTTTGCTAGCTTTACAAAGAGGGAATGTATATAGGTACTTGAACTACCTAAATTTTCCTTCACAAGTCACTAAGCATTATTGATATAAATAGTTCCATCTTGATTAAATTTCAATTCAAATACACATTTACATTCTATAAGTTCTATCTCAAGTGGAAGAATGTTTAACCTCCACCCCCTTTCAAATTCAAACCTTGGACCTCCTATTTGGAGTTTCAAAGTCCTAACCTTTAGATCCACTCTAGTTGTACAACAAATGTGTGATAAAACCACAAATCAAAAAAGAAAAGACACTTGAATTACATTGATATGCTCTTAGATCAGTGAGCAAATTAGTCTCTTCTAGACTTAGCCAATTTTATGCTCAAGAATAGACCACTTTTAGGAATGAATTACACTTGTCCATACATAATTTTCAATAGATAAAGAAGAATTACTATAAAAGTGTATGTATGCTCTTATTCTAGCAAAAGAAAAAAAAAGTTATGCTCACAAATGGATCACTTTTAATAGTGAATTACACTTGTCCATATATAATCTTAAACAAACAAAAAAAATTACTAGAAAAGTGTATATTCTAATTCTAGCAAAAGAAAGTTGATCTTATAGATTAGATTTCTTCTTTCAAAAGATAACCATCAACTAAAGATCTAGAGAGTTTCTTCATGCTTTGAAGACTCCTAATTATAATTATAAAAATAACCAAATTCTAAACTTATTGCAAAATATAATAAAGGTTAATCTAGTAGAAAAAAAAATTCTCCTACTTCATAACTAATATTTACATAAATGAAATGCCATACAACTTTAACTGCCAATGCTAATGATAGGATGAACAATCATAAATATCAACTATAAAATTCCAACAAAATATTCTTATTTTATTGAAACCTATATCTTTATCAATATTGATACTTAATTCCAAAAAAATATTCTTGTTTTATTGAAACCTATATCTTTATCAATATTGGTACTTAATTCCAACAAAATGTCCTTGTTTCATTTGATTCATTAAAACCTACATCTTTATCACTATTGGTACTTGAAATTTTATTGATGTCATCATCCTAAAGTTTTAACATTTGAGCTTGCTTTTTCTTTTCTCTAAACTGCTTGTGTCGTCGGCCTTTAGTTCCTATTACTTTTGAAAGAGACATCTATTATCCAAATAATTAACTTATTTTATCTTAGCGAAATCTATTGTCTTTTTATTTTTTTATATATAAAAGAATCAATAACATTCTTGGATGTTATTGTTGGGTAAAGTTAAGTCAATAGAATCCTCCAATGCATTGGGTAGTCAACCAGCGAACACTTATCACTACTATCCAAACCCCAAATAGAATCCTCCAATGCATTGGGTAGTCAACCAGCGAACACTTGATCACTACTATCCAAACCCCAACCAGCGAACACTTGACCACTACTATCCAACCTATCCCCGTCTGAGTATGTTATGTTTTGAACCTTCCCAAAGAGAAGTCAAAGCCTTAAACACTGCACCATCCTTGCAGACTAAAATGTTAACAAAAGTAAGAATTTTTATAAAGGATTCAGATCCCCTAATACTAAATGGGATTTAAATCTTGGACCTCTCCAAAGAAAAATCAAAGTTCTTATGGCTACAATAAGAACGCCGACACCTGCAATGACGGAGAAGAGGATCACAAAAATCCTGAGAGAACGGTCGCGGCCTCCTTGACTGGTTCTCGGAGCAGGACCAGCAGTTCGGTTCCTGTTGATGCATGATCGTGAATTGGTCACGTTGCTTCTCATGTTTGGGAGGTATTCAAAACACAGCGATTCATCTCCAATATACGAACTCTCATCGAACGTGCTAAATTGGCCTCCAGATGGAGCAACTCCTGTCAGCAATGGATTGTATGAGATGTTAAAGCGTGTTAGCTCGTTCAGATTGGTGAATGTGCCTGGTATTTGTCCACTGAAGTTATTGCTTGAAAGATCCAGCATCTGCAAACATTTGATGTCGCCTAATGAAGGGGGAAGCGACCCACTAAAGTTATTGAAAGAAACATTTAAGCCAAGAAGTGGAATATCTGCTATCTGTGGAGGAAGCGGTCCATCAAATTTATTATTGCCTAAAAAAATAAAGCTTAAGAATCTCATCTTGCCAATACTTGTGGGAAGAGAACCGCTTAAATGGTTGCCAGTGAGTTGCAAGTACCCTGAGATGATGGACTTATAAACATTTCCCTCACCTTCCTTGGGACAAATTTGGAAAAGAGCTCTTCCTTGAAGCAAACTTTCCCAAAACTGCCTACAGCTTCTACGGTTCAATATGTCATACACGAATGTAAAAGGAGGATAATTTGCTGGAAACCACCTTCTGAGGGGTAGACACTCTCCTGACTGCCTTGGTACCGGTTCCAGAAATTTCTGATTGTACTTGAATATATCATAAGGGCTACTCCCCATAGAACTCAACGCGTCTGGAAAAGGCCCTGAGAGCTGGTTAAAGGCTAAGTTAAGCCAGAGCAAACTCTTGCACTTGCCAAGTTCTTGGGGAATTGGTCCTGTAAGACTATTGTTTGCCAGCATTAGCCATAACAAATTGGTGAGATTCCCCAGTGATGGAGGTAGAGGACCCGTTAGTGAATTAAAGGACAGATCAAGAATCTGCAGTTGTGATAATTGACCCAACTCCGGTGGAATATTCCCAGAAAAGTTATTACCAGCCAGGAAAAAGTAACTAAGGCTCTGCATGCTCCCAAACTTCACTGGGATTTGACCAGAAAATTTGTTATAGCTAAGGTCTACGGATATAAGAAAAGGTAAACTGAAAATTCCAGTGGAAATATCAGAAACATAGGAATTATGATGGAGAATCAAAAACTGAAGACTCTCAAGTTCTCCAAATATTGGTTGTATGCTGCCACCAAAATTGTTGCCGCTCAGATCAAGAAATTTCAAAGCTTTGCATTGCGTTAAGTTCACTGGAATGTCTCTGGACAGACTATCGTTGTGCAGAATAAGAGTCTCCAGCGTCGGCAGCAAGCCAATCTGAGGAGGAATTTTGCCAAAAAGTCGATTTTCTGATAAGTCCAGACGTACTAAATCTCTGCAGTTATTGACGGTTTCAGGAAATGGTCCCGTCAGATTATTTTTTGACAAGTCCAATTTTTTTAATCTGCACGGTACCGAAAAAACTTGTACAATAGGACCGGAAAGATTATTACAACAGAGATAGACTTCTTCCATATTGCCAACACCTTCCCGCACTGTGCCAGAGAGCTCATTTTCACTGAGGTCAACAGTCTTCAATTCGGTACAACGAGGTAGAGTGTCTTCTATTAAGCCTGTGAAACTGTTTGCAGATAAATTCAACGTAGTTAAGTTATCACAGGGATTGGGCACAGCAGAGTGAATGCTCCCGTTGAAACGATTGGCAGAGAGATCTAAGTATTGAAGCGAGATCAAAGCTGTGAAATCTGGAGTGCCCTCTAGGATATTGAAGGAGAGATTTAAGACAGTAAGACCTTTGCAATTGCCCAAATCCGATGGAATTTCACCCTTAAATATATTTCCTCTCAAGGAAAGGTTGGACAGAGCAGTCAGCGCCGAAAATCCGTTAAAAAAGGTACCTTGAAGTCCACCTCCCCCCAAGTTAATGCCCGTAACGCGTTCAGAGTCCTGCACAGTTCCACATGTGATGCCAGACCAATTACATGGACTTGGATCTGATTGAAGCCAATTTTCATACAATTTTCCATTATAAGGATTATCTTGTTCCAGTAATGCTTTGAATCTGAGCAATGTCTCCTTGTCTTGCTCCAGAGAACCATTTGCGTCCAGCAGCAATCGGTGAGTATGCAAATCTGCAAAAGAACAACCTTAATTCGTGAGTAACCACAAGAATAATGTACACCCTTGTCAGAACACCAATTTTTTTCCATCAGTGCACACTTTTCTGCAATAAAAAATCTTGTCTTTTCTACAGGTTCGAATCCAGCCACCTTAATTGCTCCAAAGAACAGAAATATTCTTGCCTATAGTCTAGTAGCCTTGTTTGTCCTGCGGGTACAATTGAACGGCTCTTTGCAAGTTCTAACGGAACTATGTCTAAGTGTTTCTCAAAGACCAAGCTGGAACCAATATGTTTGGATTCTTCCTTTTTCCCCCTTATGAACCCTAGTCGAAAAGCCGCATGGACCTTGTTTTTAATCTTCAATAAACTATCCCATCTTAAACAGTATCTATCGCAGAGCTTAAATGATCTTAAATTGTGGTTCTAATAAGGCTATGCAAAGACATCTCTGTTTCGTTAAATTGAAGTCTAAGAAAAAAGATTTAGAGTAAAAATGTCGAGAACATTGACTTGTTTTAACAGTTCGATCTAAAATAAAGATGTCTGAAACCTTTAAAGTTTTTTCCTTTTTTTATAAAAGACTTTTTATTCTGTATCTGAAACATTTTAGATCCTATAAGATTGTCAGAAATTAATTTTCTTTATTTACAAAACATAAGGAAGTCTCACACTTGTTTGAATTTAATTTCTTCATTAAGAACTTGAAGGCATTAATTTGATGTTAGGACAGGACAGGGACCAAAGTTTGAGTGTCTCCTCCATAACAGTAATATATAATGCCACCTGATGGCAAGACTGTTTAAAGAACCCACCAAAAATACGTAACATACGGTCTAGGCTGCAGATTCTGTCCGAACATTTTTATTTGGAAAAAGAAAAGGCGAAGAAGAAGAAGAGGCTGTACTCTTGCAAGCAAGAAACGGTGAGAGACTTCAGACTTCATGTTGAAAATCAATGACAGGCCTCCGGAATTAAAGGTCAGGTATTGGCTTGGATTACAAACTTGACACCACACAAATTATAGAAGATATAATTCATACAAAATATAGATACAGAGATGGTAAGTACCTGTGTATTGTTGTTCTTTTTTCGCTGTTGGCAACTGTAGACTGTATATGGTGCCTCTCTGCTCGGAATTTCGAGTGTGAGTAGCGCAAACATAAAGAATCAATGCTGTAACAGCAACAAAGGACAACAAAAGAAGTACGCCAAAACGATCAAATGCTTCTCCTTTTTCGCTTCCTCTTTTGATTTTGTGAGAACCAGTGTCACTGGCATGCGCTGTAGTGTCACTGACATGGTTAACATCATCCATTTCTCTGCCTCAACACTCTGTCGACCACAAAAGGCAAATCACATGGAAATATTAACAAAGACATGTCTGGGAAACTATGAGGAACATCTCAGTGCTGAATTTTCAGTCAACCCCGCCGAGGTCAATGTCGTGGAACGCCTCTCATGGTTTTGTACCAACCACCTTTAAAATATTAAATACACATCAAAGAAGGGAACTTCCGATTTGTTAAATCCCTTTAACATAAAACCGACAAATATGGCGGGCGCATTAAAATTGCATAACAGCTCCTGTTCCTGCTCAAAGTTTTAGATTTTCGATATTCAACCGAAAGCCGACAAACGAGGAATAAAATGGGCCCAAATTTTAGGTAAAACCTGACCAAATTGCAACATTTTCAGCAATAAAAACCTCTATTAACCATTTGAAAAGGAAAAACATGGACCGATTCCATACATTCTGGAGTTGGTAAAAAAAAACGCCTGAGGAAGTGAATAAGAAGCCTCTGTTCCCTTCTCTGCGGTGCCGTGACATGCTATTCCGGCCAAATAACCAAACAAAATAAAAGTTAATAGAATCGGAGTCCCACATCACACAGTCAGAGCAACCATTTCCCCGTGGGCAGTGACGAGTGATGGCCGATGTTAGATGTTTGATGGGAACCTTCGTCTTCATCCTCATCTCTTTCACGATAGCCAGAAAGGAGCTTTACAGAGTCTGTCCCACTTTTAGATGAAATCTTTCTTCTTTTTTAAGTTTGAAGGTTTAAACCCTTCTCAATAATAAAAAGGGACCAAAACCTCTGTATAACCACAAACATATCTTTCAATCCACAAATCTCCAGAGTTTTAAAAACACAAATATATCTTTTAAATTGACAAATCTCAAGAATTTAAAAAACACAAATATATCTTTCAAATTGACAAATCTCCAGTTAAAAGGGTTTAAAAAACACAAATATATCTTTCAAATTGCAGGCGTTTATGTATAATTTACTCACCTGATAAATTAATCTCGGATTCATATAAAATTTGGAGAGCAAAAACGGTTAGGCTTGATGGCGTCAGTAATTCAAAATTGGCGGCCAAGACAACAAATTCCAAGTGAAGTTCCATGTGCCTGATTGTAACCTACCTTGTTTTGCTTGCTGACCTTTAACCCTCGAAGCAAATGATCAATTTAATTAAAAAATAAAAAAAGAGTTCGTCATTCTAGCCTACAATACATAGCTTCCACAGGTGCTACTGGTTCATGTTGAGCTAAATTCAACTGCTCCACGCTTGACAAGCATCTTCCAAATTTGTGGTCTGGTTGTTATTTGCATGCCAAGCACTATGATTCGTCGCTTGCAAGAAACACGATATTACAACCATACTTTTTTTTAGTAACTGATTATAGTTCAAACTATAGCTGCTCTAATAAGTTTATTTGTCTCGTTGTTGTTGACCCATCGTTGTTGTTGACCCAATGTGAGAAGGAGATCTCCGGGTTTGCACTATCATTGTCAGGTGCAAAGGATTCAGATCAGACTACTACCTTTGCTTTAAAAAAACACCCCCAAGATTTGAACCCAGGTCTCTCATAATTACAACTTAATAAATGCACAATCTCAAAAAGACTAGTGCTCGGCACAATGCAACACAAAAGAAAACTAGCTTATGAAAAGCTATCATGTGACTATTAAAAAAGGACTAGCAAAAGGAAGAGATATCTCATAACTAAAGTCTATCAACACAGTATTAAAGGTTATTGTTGTTACCTTACAAGAGGTTATTACAAATGAAATAGGGAAAAAAAAGTTAGTTATTGTTTCTTATTAATTATTATTAATAAGAGATTTTAGCTTATTCAAGAAGATATTATACAAATATCATCGACGAAACAAATTCAAAAAAATATAGCAACGATAGTAGCAATCTAATAATGTGGAATAAATAATATTTAGTGATAACAAATAATTTAGACCGAATTGTCAAAAAATCAAATATGCAAATATTTAGATTCCATATTCAAATCAATACAAACCCTTAGCCACTTAGAGAGGGCAAAGTCTCAATGCATAATAGAGGCAAATAAGTTTCGAATATGAAAGATGATTTCAACTACAACAAAACTCTTCCTATTTACAAACTATCTAAACCTAGCTCCCAAACTAATAAAAATAAAAATAGTTGATGTGACTATATTGGAGTTGCTACACATCATGAGATATTTGTAGTATGTGTTAAATTTTGGACATTATGTGTCCAAATGGTGAATGTAGACGAACTTGAGGTCTTCCTACAACTACTAACTTTATGAGCCTAATTGCCTCTCTTCTAGGAGATTGCACATAAATGTTACCTATAATAAAGGTGCATACTTGTCATGGAGGCTCCTTATTGTGGAAGGCAAAAGGTTGATGACAAAATTTGGTTGGTTGCTACCACCAATTTTTTATAATTATGGTCCATCAGATTGGACAATTGGCGGAGCTCCTCCTCATCTTCTCCTTGTTCACATATTCCTTCCTAGGTCATTGATCACTGAGATCAAACAGTTGGTGTTGCTTGTTGATGCTTCATCATCTAAGTAGTTCCTCTTTCTTGCAAGCTATTAGATCATTCTTAGCTAAGTCTTTGACCACCAATATCTTTTAAAAATGGCTTGGTAAGATTGTGTGATTGTCATGTGTACGGTCATAGTGAGCTCAATTAAATATGGAAGAATTGATCCACAAGCCCAAAAAAACATGGAAGATATGACCTGTGGCTATTGACTTTGCTACCCTTCGACCAATACTGAAGGTTACCTCTTAGTTATTGCTAAAAAGGCTCTTGTAGATGATGTAGGTCATTGGCAAGTTTTAGTTATTACCAAAAAGGTTATAGGAAATGACGTGGGTCATTGATTACTAAGATTGCACGGTCCACAAGACTTTCTAATCTAGATGTTTAAACATTCTCTTCAATATTTTGTTGGCCATTAGATTTTCCACCTATCTCAGATCAATAGTGAGTCTCCTTTAAATGTAAGTTATGAACTTGATTCTTTTATGGACATCTGATGCGCCTACCACATGTCTTTGGTATTAGCCAATGGTGGGGATTTCTCATGATACTTTTGTTGCTTGGTTATTTAGATAGCACATGCCATACATCATCCATATTAATGACTCATAAAAATTTATGATCTAAGTGTCTCAATAATAAATGCAAGTCTCTATAGGCAGTTGGATCTTGTTTCTGCCCAGGATCAAGAGTGGATCCTTCTTGGATGCAGGTCTTGATGGGACTACTTACTTTTTCTTTGGTTCACCAATGCATCTCCCAGGTGTCTAGGTCTCAACCAGTCGCATAATTTTTCTTTGACAACTCCTTTGGTAGCCTTATGAAATAGTATAGATCATTGGATGAGCAATCGATGGCTTGTGCAACTTTGAAAACTCCTTTTTGATCACTTTTCTAGGAAAATGTGTTTGTAGTTCATCAAAAAATTGATAACCTGTGTTGCTTTGATAACTCCCTATGGTTCTCAACTTTACAAATCAGTGTCTACCATTGATCAATGAGATTGAATGGCCTACTTGACTTCAAAACTCTTTAATGAACCTCCTTTTTATGGAACAAGCACCCATCATAGATCTAAAAATCGATGGTGTGCACTACTTTTGTTGCCCTCATAGATTGCTTTTCCTTTGGAAATCAACACCCATCATAAATTAATTTAATCGATGATGCACAAGGCTTTGGGAACATTTAGTGGTCCTTTATCTTCTCAAATAAATGTCTACCATTGATTTCAAAATCAATGATGCATGCGGTCTTCGCCTCCTCACTTCCTCAACTTTTTTATTTGCCTCCCATCAAGATCGACTTGCAAAATTGGCCAAGGCAAAATTCCTTTAGGTGTAGTGAATTTTTAGTACAATAGGACCCTCTAAGGAGAAGGTAAATAAGAAGCTAAAAAGAATGAAATCCCTCTCCTTCCTTGAAGACCTAATAATTTGTTTGATGAACCATACAATAAGGTCAAAGAAGGTAAGTTTATGGAGGACAAACTCAAATACATGGAATTGGAGCAACTATAGGACATTAGATCTTATGACTCAAGGAAATATTTTAGGAGGATGTTGAAGAAAATTAGTTTGAATACCTTCTTTGCATATGAAAATAGGTATGGGATAGAAATGGATGTAAACCCAAGTGAAGAGTTAGCCCTATCCACTATGGGGAGCACCTAGGAATATGAGGAAGAAATACAACAATGGTACACCAACTCTCTAGAGTGACACACATCTACATAGAGGAAGAGGTTAAGGATAATATTGACCTAGGTATCAATCCTAACCATCACACCTTGGGTGCATTGGAAAAGTTAGGATCCTATAGAAGTGAAATCCTTGCATGGTAGAGGATGAGATATGAAACAAGAACAACAAGGAGGTCAACATGGGATGGCCCCTTTAATGAAAATTCTCTACCATCTAGGATAAAAGGCACCCAATAAGTGTAAAGAGGGTGAAAATAGTAGAATAAACACCAGGAATCCCTTCAAGTCCATCAAGTCTACCTTCTACCTTGACACTAGATATTGGGTATTTGCAACACCAGGCACACTCATTATTACTGCCTTCATGGTATGGAAAACAACAAAAGAGAGGCTATAAAAAGTGAAATATGAACCTCATGATTTTATGTTAAAAAAGTAGCAATAGAAGAACAACAATAAACACTTCAAATCAAGGAGTAGAAATCCCCCAATAAGGAACTCCTATTAAGTTGGGAATGACTAAAATAATGGCTACCATTAATTTTACTTCCACTTCCCTCCCACTCTCCTTCGATCCTTCTTTTCCCTTCACTTATACTTCTATTCTTGTTTCTTTCTTTTCCTTGATTCCTTTTTCTTCCTCACTTCCCTCACCCTCCACCAATGCATCCCATGGATCTTTTATAGGCACCATACCTCCAACAACAACCTTCATTTTTGTACCTTCCTTATTACTTTATTCCCTTTTTCCACCATCCAAGTTTCCACATCACAACTATTTCATCAATCCTTTCACTAATCTCCTCTATAGATGAAACAATGGTATAGTTTATATCTTGGATGACCCCATGCATACCATTCACTCACATCTCCATAAATCATGTGTTGTCCAATGATTATCTCACTCACATTGCCCCCCATTACAAGCTAGGAAAATCCTCTATAGACAATGACATCACCTATGCAAACTTCCATAACTGAGTGAACAAAAGCAACTCTAAAAACTAGTGAAATCATAGAACCTAGCCAAACCTTTATTTAGAAAGTTACCAATGAGATCGAGGAGGTAGATATCCAAAAGGTATTTAATTTCCTCTAAGATGAACAAAGGAGAGTTAGTAAATAGTACAAGTAGTTAAAAGATAAAATCTCTCAAGCTCCTACCACCATGCAATAATAATTAGCATATGGAGGAAAAAATCATCATTGTTAAAGGAATACATAATGACCCTTCTAGAACTGTCACATCCCTCATTGACTTTATTGCTAGGTTATTTGAGCTAGACCTAAGTAGAACAAATATATACCGAATGATCAAGATCATAAACCAACTATTAATTGGTGTGGCCATGCAATTTGTCCAACTGGAAATAAAGGATGAAACATTGAAGAAAATGAATGTATAGCTAAAGGATGAAGTGGCTTAGTTAAAAGCTAAAAAGGAATAACTCTAGCAAGGTAATTAGGCCTTAAAGAAGGATGCCACTGAAAAGTACCAGCTGAAAAAATAGGTTGAGGATCTCAAGTCCTAACTTGATGAGGCTAAGAAGAAGAGGCAATATCCATAAGATCTCTCACAACAACTTGTGCAAGGGCAAATACTAGTTGAGCAACCAAAATAAACAAGAAAAATCCCAAGTAGAAGATTGGATCAAACAACTCTAAGAAGCCCAACAAGTGAGAGATTAGAATATTTCAAAAGGAAAAATAATGACATTAAAATAGAGAACAATAATAGAGCAAAGACAAGCCTTTTAGGTCAAAAGGGTGAAGTCACTATGGGACAACATCAAAGCCAAGTCAATAAGTGCCAAGAGGCACTTCAATTTTGTATCCCACATAGAAAATAACCTAAACCAGGTGACTAAAATTGAAAATATATTGAAGAGCAACTAGTTGCAAAGGAGAGGTAACAGAAAATACTCAAGCTTCTAATAGTAATTTCAACATCACAAGGCCAATAGTCAAGGATAGATAAAAAAATACATGGTCAAGAAGTTTAAGAATATCCCTGATGCTCAAAGAGACCTACATGTTTGCAAAGATGTGATAGTCAAGGATAGACTCTTTGAAAGCTCCAGTGCAAGAAATTAAAAAAGAAATTCATGGGCTTGTCACTACTAGATTGCTTGATAGTTTTTACCTATAGAAGAAACTCCTCAATGATGACATCATTGATGCAATGAATGAAGAGAAATAAATATAAAGTTGAATCTAGAAATGTAGAACAATTCAAGAAAACTAGAGCCACTATATGCCAAGCTACAAGAGTTGATGGGAAAGCATAATGGGTTGGTAGAGAACCTATATGAGGATTAGGCAAGAGACATAGAGGACCTTGCTAATATTGAATTGCTAAGAGATGACAATTAGTAAATGGTATTTGGGCTATTGCCATGAAGGTGAAACTAGAAGAACTACAACTTTATAATTTTATAGCAAGGATTCCAATTTTGAATATTAAATACCCAAGGAAAAAGGTAAGTTTTGGGATCTCTCGTCAATCAAGCTTAGTACCTTATGAAGTCACTGGAAATATAGTGACAAGTCACTATGTTGTATAATTTGTAATTTTGGAAGGTTACAAAATAGTGAAATCAGTCAAATAATACCCTTTAAAACCCCTCAAGTTTTTTAATTCAAAGAGTAGTGTTGATTTACTCTATGAAGAATGATTCATTCTATGAGATATCTACTAACATAGATGAAGCAATTGGATTGCAAGAGCAAAGTGTTAGAGACACGATAGCAAAGTGCTAACAAAATGGAGTGATTCACTCATCTCCCAAAGTGAATCACTCATGAACCAATAGAGGGGTAAAAAGACAAGCACAAATCTTAAGAAAGATCTTTAGAAATCAATATTTTAGCATGTAGTGGTGTCATAACTTATTTTGAAATCCTTCTAATCCTTTTAGATATATAATTAGAGGTATGTAACATTTGAAGGTGCACCATTTTATAGGGATGCCACTAAATATTTACTTTTACTAAAAGTAATAGTTTCTCACCCTAGGTAACTCAAGGGTTAATTTTTCCTATATATAGGGCCAATGGGATCCATTGTAAACATATCTTTGCCTTGAAAAATTTAGAGTGACACTTTGTGATACTCACATAGTGACCTTTTAATTAATAAAATTGGTAGAAAATTGATACATCTTTTGCTTTCCATTAGTGGAACTGCTCTCTTAGATTGTGGAATGTATGGTGATTAAGGCACAACCCCTTATCCCATATTGTCATTCCTCTCACAATTTCATATTGATTAAATGAAAACATTGTTGTTATTCATATTTCTCATGTATTAAATGATCACACACTCTCCTTGCAATAGTTTCAATCAACTTACTTCAAATATCTTACATCCTAAACTTCATGGTTTCTTTTATACATTTTAATTTTTGCATTTCAATTTCATGTAATTAGATTAGACTAGATTAGAATTAATCAAGGATAGTAGGAAGTTGATGTAAATTCAAATTTTGAAAGAGTCCTTAAACCCTTCCATCCAACTATTGTTGAAACCAAAAGTATGGGCCCATAAGAAGTTAGACCTTTCCACAATTTAATAGAGAAATAGAGTTACACTTAATGGTTGTGAATTGTACTCTAGAACTCATATTATACTTAATGGAAAGATTGTGCATGGTATTTATGAACTAATTTTATCATTTGACTTGTTGATTCATGGATGAATAGTTCTTGTGGCTCTACCCTATCACTTATGATTAATCCTCTCTACTATTATTGCATGTTTTGCATAGATTAGATCATATTGATGTTATTCATCCACTTCCCATTATCATTAATTGATCAACATTAATCTTGCTATGATCATGATTATATTCCTTTATTCCACTTTATTTTATTTTCATACACCCTTCCCCTTCTAAATTTACTTTGCATGCATTAGATTAGTTAGATTAGTGTTGAGTTGACCTGAATCCAAAGGTTGCACAAGTTAAAACTTCTTTCAATTGTTGAAATGTGACCTTGTAGACACATACACATGCAAGTTCAACAATTTTTGGCATCCCTAATGGGACATAGGCATGAATTCTACTTGAATCCAACCCTTCCCATTTGCATATCATTTTTTAAATCTATATTATTCCACTTCAAATCTCTTTATATCTATAAAAGAATTTGTGTCCAAAACATCAAATTTAATAGAATCTAAAGTGTGTATTTTTACCAAAGGTGATAGTTTTATACATTGATCAACAGTTTGCACTTTATTTGAAATCCTCCCAAGCTTCTGAAATTTCCTAAAGATGATTAATTATGATGCTTTTTTAATCTTTGATATGGATTTTTATAAGTGTTCCAAGAACATTTTCCAAAAAAATTATAGAAAACCCTCTAAATTTTATGAGTACCCATACTGATAATTCACTTGATTTTATATTGCTCTATCAATTCTAAATCTAAAAAAACTACTAAGTTCACAAAGTAGCAATTCACGAATATTTTGGAAATTTACCTAATCAAAAGTGGCATACCAATCACTCTAAGATTTTAACCTCCTTGAGAGATCCAAAAATACTTTTCCAAGACTCCAAAATGTCAATTTATCTATATGAAACCATCAAATCTTCGTCATATAATGAATCCAATACCTAGTCTAACCTTAAAAAATCTAAGTACCATAATTAGAAATTCATTTGTGCTACTTATAATTTGTGTTTTTTAGAGTGATATCATATTGATATGGGGAAAATAAGATAATTTAGGAAGTTTGGCTAAGTTTGAGTGCAAGTGAGTCACCTATGTGGAGCAATATTACACTATTGTAGGCATGATCCTTGTGGTCTGAAAATAAAATTTTGGCTAAGTATAAGCAATTCACTTTATTACTGGTTCACTTGTAAATTAGTTATTTCATCTTACCTACTTGCATACTAATGACATCATGCTATTATACTCATGATCTTGGTGATTCACCTGTAATCCCACTAGGGGAACCCTTAAATGATGTAGAATATGCCATGAGTTTTGAACCCTCAATTCCCCTAGTACCCACAATATTTCCAAGGTCAACAACAATTTTTTCAAAGTTTAAATATTACCCAAAATCAATAGAATTTGTAATATCAATAATTTCCTCATAATTAGGGAACATATAAAATCATCAAATAATGCAAAACCCTAGTTTAAAACAAATATATCAAAACCAAAAATCAATGCATAGCCTAAATCAATAGTTCATTCCAAATTGATTTTAAAATGTACAATCAAATGTGTAACAACAACAACAACAAATGGCTATCCAAAGTTCTCAAGTTGTGCAAAATCAATAAATGATCCAATATGCTAAATAGTAACTAGCATATACCCCAATGGGACAACATATATACAAAATATCCTATGAACAAGAAAAATATTGCCCATAGATATAATACAAACAAACACTTTAACCATCTTAATAGATTCAATGATAAAGTCCAATAGCATTTTTGCAACAAAACTATCTAGATAATATGGCCTAAACCTATTAGTAGCAAATTCTACAAGGGTAATAAATCATAAAAAAGTAGCAATTGCCCAAGTATATGTAACTTCCCCAAGGTCCATAATAGGTTATACAAAATTCAAATGTCACTCAAATGATCCACAATATTAGCAATTTTTTCAAAACTAATAGAACATGCAAAACTACCAAATGGTACTAAAATAGCTTGAATGCATGCTTTCATTCTTTAAAGACTTAACATATTATTAAAAACAAAAATTGTCAAGTGTAATTTATGCTTTTGATCACAATACAACAAATGGATGGGGAGGTTTCTACTCTCTCCAACCTCCAGTTCTTGGGTTAGTTCCATTTTAACTAAGCTAAAATATAATAAAAGAAACTAATCTAAATTGTAGAAAATAAATTGATCTACTTGTATAAGAGAAAAGAAACTAAAAATATCCAAAGCTATAGCAAGGTTCAACTTTGATGCAATTGGCAATTTCAGCAATGGGCAAATAACTATAACATGGAAGATCTTTGAATAACTTATAATATTAACCAAAGAGAAGGACTAACAAGGGAAATGAGGGTAGATCCATTGATTCCACACATTCATAAGAAAAATATTAAGGACACAATTGAATTAGAATCCCATGTACAAATCTTCATTGATTTTGTAAGTTTGAATGTTTCTTTATAATCTTATACTAATATGCTTAAAGGCCCAAAGACTTAGCTAATTCTTGTTGATTTCTACCTCACTCTGTCTTCTAACTTAGCTTATACAATAGACCTATATTCATAGTATGATGATAATAATGAGCTATTATAATTTTAGAAACTCAAGGGGATGTCGATCCTGATTGATGGAAGACCCCATATTGTACCTTATTCTTGGATATAGAGTTGATTTTGAGGTAGTCATGCAACAAAATTTAATACTTTTAGAGGGAAGATTTTTAATAGACTTGTAGTAACCTATGGACTGATGAGGGTAAGAATGTTAGTGTAAGGCTAGTGACCTTTGGACTAAGTCTATGCTTATTAGAGTTAATATGTGCACAACAATAAAAATGAAGGGGATTTAAGAGATGATAATAGAATAAATAAGAGGGGTAGAGAGAATAGTGATAGTAGAAGAAACAAATGAGGTAAAGGTGAAGTGATCATGAGGTAGATGGTGGAAGAAAGGGATGAGAAAAGGTAGGAACTTGAGTGACTCTTACAAGATTTTCAATCAAGGGAGACAATTTTTATAATAAGTACCTAAGGCTTTTTCCTTATATGGAAAGGGAAAAGCCTTAAATAGTAAAATGGAGGTTTAGCTTTGATATTTTCTTCTTCTTTTTTTTGTGTGTGGGAAAAATAAAAAAGGATCAATGAATAAAGGGTGTTGAATGTCTTAATTTGGGATTTTCACTCAAATGGATGATTTTTTACACTTCTAGATTTTTTTTAAAATTAGTATTAATGACTTATATTTAATTTATTGGTGGTTATTCTCATTGAGTAGGTCACTTCTATTAATCAACTCTAAAAAGTAGTTATCTTTCCTCTTGACACCAATGTCTCAACTAAAAATATTTCAAAATATATGCAAATAAAATGTGTTAGATGGAATTAACCACATACTACCAGAAATTCTTATATGACTTGAAACTTCATAGATGTCCTCTAGAAAATAATATACCCCCATTAGAGGAGTGCATAGATCCAAAAATGAAAATCAAAGTCTTGGAAACTAGGGGTTGCATTTATTCATTTGATTTGTCATCGATCTAAAGCTTGATACCATATGTCTAGAGAAGAATATTCTCTTTTATCCCTAAAGTGGTTGGTAGCAAGGGTGGATGCATGAGCTTCTGTGATAAATTCCTTGTCATCTCATACTATTGTGGGATTTGGCATCAAATGTTAGCCCAGTCCTTTTATCCCATGTGATCAAATAATATATTATCATTCAGTAGTAGTAATCCCTATTTTTATTCTTCATAAAAGTTGCTATTGTTCTCTATAGTGTTGAACTATTGGAATGTAAGACCTACCTCATCCTTAATACCCATAATTATGGTAAACTATACCATTCTTATAATTATAATCTCCCTATCACTTAGCATGGTTCCCTCATTTAAACTCTTCTAGGCACTCTTGGGACTTGTAGATGTATCCATACATTTTTCTTGAACAATGTCTTTATGTAGGATAAAACTATATGTTTCATACTTTAGAGGAAAATATGTTTTTTTGTTGCTAAAAGATATTTTTTCTAATAAAAACACACATGTTATGCACTTTTATTTGACCTTTAAATCCTCATTTTCTACCTCAAGTTTTCTTTTTTTTGATAATGTTGGAAGGAGTTTTTGAAAGGGCCCCAACCCTTTTACATTATCACATATATGCCTCATTTTTAATGTAAATGGGACAATACATAGGTCCTCCTACTTAAGGATACAACCCATAATAAACTACATGAACTATCAAACATATCCTGAACTACATAAGATGATCTATTATAGACTTTGACACAAATATAACATCAACATCACTAAAAAAACTAAAACCAAGACTGTAGCAAAACATTGATGCAAAAAACTAAAACCAAGACTGTAGCAAAACATTGATGCAAAAAACTAAATACCATTAAGGAAACCAAATAGAGCAAACACCATATTGACCAATCCAAACTAACATAGAACATTCATTTCGAGTGTTGTAATTTTAGCATGCATGCAGTCACAACTACCATATGGTAGATAATACATTAGTTCCATATATAAACAAAGCACCATCCTCCAACCTATAACACCATCTCTCTGTTATTTTAATAACTTCTCCTTCAATTTATCTGTATCCTAGCAACACATAATACATCTTGATGCTCCATTAGCATGACTTACTGCATATTCTACTTCCTTCCATATTCTATTTTTAAAAGTTTCATAATTTTGCTCAAAAAAATTGTTTCTTGCGAAGCTAGAATCACAATTCTATTTTTAAAAGTTTCATAGTTCTATTCAATGAGAACACCAGACAATGTTTTGAAGGGGCCTTGCGACCCCTTGCATTCTAATAAATGACCTTCATTCCTTAGATCTAGCAGCATGCTTCTTCCTACTTATATTAAGAATCATTTGGGTTCCATTAGCCACATCCATAGTTGTTTCTCTTTGTAAAACTTCAAGTTCTTTCTTTGGTTTACAAGATGTTTTGCTAATTTGGTATACTTTTTCTAGGATTTTATCCTTTGATTAAGGAAAACACTTCCACCAATGGGAACTCATCCAATGACTCTTCCAGTCTCTTTGGTTTTCCTTATGTATCATTTCAATAGTGCCCAATATAATCAAATGGTATTAGTTCAATCAGTTAGATTTATTAACTCTCAAGGAGGAGACTTGGGTTTGCATCTTGTAAAATGATACATTCATAATATCCAACTATTGTAATACCACTATGTGGTTATGATGTAATAAGAGTGGGACTCATTTTAATTATATAACCAATTGAAAAAATAGTGCCCAATATAATTATCTCATTTTCTAGTTATGGATTCATATCCATCACTTATACAAATTCTCATCTTCTATTTGAGAGGACAAATACTTCACACTATGAATTTTGGATTTCATATTTAGAATATTCATTTACTATATTGGGGTTCTATCACTACTGAAGGGGGAATAACTCTTGATTCTTAGGTGTGGAATCTACTATAGGATTTATCAATCCATTAGAGTGATTATTGTACATAACACTTTGAGAAAATGAATAATTTTCACTCATTGAAGACGTTTCAAATATCACATGGACATGCATTACATTAGCTTGAGGTAAAAACACTTGATTTATCATTGGTTGGTTTATCATGAGTAAACAAGTCATTGGTTGACTTAACACTTTGGGTTGATTTACCATATAGTTTTGTGCTTAATCAGTTATCTAATATTTTCTATGGTACCAACCATTTCCATTGATTAGCCATATGAAAATATCATTTTTGAGGAATAAATATATTCTCTTTATCAAGTTCATACTCCTATATATAGAGTAATTGAAGAGTTGAAACCATATGCTTGAGTTTGTTTGATTGCGTTTAAAATTCTTATTATTCTTAAAGGACTAGTTGACACTAGGGATTTTATAGAGCAAACATAGAAATATTCACTCTTGTCTTCATTTGTCACTTTTGTTCTTTTCTAAAAAGTAATATTCACAAATCACAAGTAAGAAAATATTCTACATAAAAAAATGGAGTCGTCAATTGCATGAAAACTCACAAAATATAAAATCTAAAACAAAAAACAACTCATATATTTTAATAAAAATTAGATTTATGGGTTTTTGTATGTTAGTGTAATGCACAACACTTTTTTAGATATAAATGAATATGATTTGTATTGAAATCATACTTATGTGTCCCATCAAGCATGCCAAAACTATTGAATATGGAAATTGGCAAGTGTGGTTTGTGCCCATGACTATGGTTGAACAAATGGATGGAGAGGTTTCTACTCTTACCAAACTCTAGATATTGGATTGTTTCCATTCTAATTAATCTAAAAAATAATGAAATAAACTAATCTAAATTGTAGAAAATAAATCTGATCTACTTGTATAAGAGAAAAATGTGTAAGAGAACAAATGTAAAAATATGGTCAAATTCATAGAAAGGTTCAAGTATGATGTCATTCATAGTTTTAACAATGATCAAAGAACTACAATGTGTAATATCATAAAAAAATCTATAATATCAACCAAATATAAGGATTAATAGAGGAAAGGAGAACAAATTAAAACCACCAATTCCATGCATTAATAAACAAACGGTCAAATACATAGTTGAATTGGAATTCCATGCACAAATATGTATTGATTTTATAATTTTGGATGTTTATATACAATATTACTCTAAAGAGTAGCTATAGTATGCTTGAAGACCCAAAGGACCCTTATAATGAACATCAAACTCTTATTTATAGCTGAAAGTGCAACCACAAAATGGGCTATATACACTGTATCCAAGCAAGATGACACATGATCTTTATCCCTTTATTCAAAATAGAAATATATGGGGGTGCTCATGAGTAGGGCACTCCAATCAGCAAGGTTCTCTAGGAGTGGAGCACTTTAGAATAAGGATGATGCTTTGCAAGTGGGACACTTTACAAAGAAAAGTGATCAAGAAGCATGACTTTCTCTAAGAAGAATCTCTAGATAAAGTAACTATGATCAAGGCTTTCTTGAGTGGGGCTCCATCTAAGTGGGACTCCCCTAAGAGAGGCACACTTTGAGTGAGTCTCCTTCAAGTAGGGTTCCCTTGAGTGGGGCTCTCCATAGTAAGACTCTTCTAAGTGAGGTTGTCTAGATTGGGACTCTCCCTCCATTTAGAGCATGGTGGTATTAGTGAGCTACTATACATGTGCATGAAATAAGCTTTTGGCACATGATTATAAAATTGAAGAAGAGAACTAGTAGACTTCCCAAAAATAAAGCATGTAGGTGACTAAATAGGTGTAGGGAAACATGGTAAATATAAATTTAGAGTTAAGCAAATTATGGTGTCTAACTTGTAGTAAAGGCCATAATCTAATAAAATGTACTATGGACATCCACCATGTTTATATGATGAATGAAGACTTGATAAATCAAACTCCAATGGTGAATCAACTATAAATTTTTCTAACCCTAGATAAATGTTTCCCTATATTTATAACTAAAATCAGATCTGAGATGAATTTATTTTAAACATACAACAGTCACATAGATGGCTGGAAAAATAAATAGAATGAACAATAGAAAATATACTACATAACCTACATATTTTATATAATGGAGGAGGTTACAATTACAGTAGGATAGCCTACTCTCTTGCTACCTTTTTGGCCAACAAATCACTCTTCACCTCTACACAATAGCCTTGCAGTTCTCCTTTTGCAATATGTTCACCTTCTTTTCTTTCTATTTGTAAAACACTCTTGAACTTCTCCTTTTATCCTTGAAAAGGTAACCCTAAGATTAGATATCATCTAATCTTGAGATGTATGGTTAAAAATAGAAAATTACTTAAGTGAATTACAAAATAGTATCACTTAAGTGAATTTCAAAATAGAAAATCATTTAAGTGAATTACAAAATAGAATCACTTAAGTGAATTTCAAAATTAAAAATCACTTAGGTGAATTTCAAAATAGAATCACTTAAGTGAATCTCAAAAAAGAATCACTTAAGTGAATTAAAAAATAGAATTTAAAATATCTCGAACCACTTCTAGCACATTCATACTGAAGCCTGTGCAAGTTATTGTTCAAGCTACATTTCTCAACACTCCCTCTTAGTGAGGAAGGAATTCTGCACCAATCCAAGTATGTCTTTGAATGCTTCAAACTTCCCTTTCACTAATGGCTTGGTTAGAATATCATCTACCTACTGATCTATGGGAATATACTAGAGATTTACGACTTCCTTGTGAATCCTATCTTATATGAAGTGATATTTGATGTCTATGTATTTGGACTTATCATGAAATATTGGATTCTCAAAGAGTTTGATACAAATATTATTATCACAGTATATCACTATGGTATCTAACTCCTTATCAATCAATGTTGTAAGCAACTTGTAAAGCCAAATGGTATTATAACTAGCAATACTGGTTGCCATGTATTCGATATTTGTTGAGCTAAGTGCCATAGAATTTTGCTTGCTACTGAACCAAGATATCATGCCTGATCCCAAGCTAAAGCAACACCTTGAGGTGCTCTTCCTGTCTGCTACACTGCTTACCTAATTTGAGTCTGTATACCTCTGCAACCTCACTTTACCATCTCCAAGATAGCTCATACCATACTCTAACATACCTCTAAATTATCTAAGCACATGTTTTGTTGCTATCCAATACTCCTACCTTGGCTCCACCATGAACTGATTCAAGGTGTTCACTACAAAATATATATTTGATCTATTGTTAATAAAATACATCAAGGATCCTATAAGATGCCTATACAACATAGTATCCACTAGTTCTAAATTTGAAGCTATCACCTTCTTCAAATTAGTGATCATGGGTGTGGCCATAAGTTTACAGTCCTACATCTAAAACCTCTTCAAGATCTCAATTGCATACTTACCCTGCCCAAGGACTATCTCCCTTGGTCTCTACCAAACCTCAAAATCCAAGAAGTAATGCATCATGCTAATGTCCTTCATCTCAAACTCAACTACCATATCTGCTTTACACCCTGCAATGAGCTTCTCCGCACCTGTAAGAAATAAGTCATCTACATATAACACCAAAATAAGTAGACCAGTCCCAACAAATATGTAATATAAATTAGGATATGCATCACTTTTGGTGAAGCCCACACTCTGCAAGTATCCATCTATTCTAGAATATCATTCTCTCAGTGCCTATTTGAGTCCATATAAGGCTTTCTTTAACCTACAAACAAGGGACTCATTCTCATTTACATAAAAGCCCTAAGGCTACTCTACGTACATTTCTTTCTTAGTGATGCCATTAAAGAAAGCTATATTCATGTCCATTTGATGAATCCACCATCCCATAGATGAAGCTAAAGATATAACTACTCAAATGGAATTGTATCTAGTGACTAGAGCAAAAGTCTCCTCATAGTCCACTCCCTCTTTCTGGGAGAACCCTCTCACCATAAACCTTACCTTGAACTTCTCGATGCTGCCATATGCAACATGCTTAATTTTGTAGAGCCATCTAGAACTCACAAATAACTTCCCCTCCAGTCTTGGTACTATGTCCCACACATAATTCTTCATGATGGATGTGTACTCCTCCACCATGGTATCCCACCAAACCAGTTGGTCTATTGCCTATTTAAAATTGGAAGGCTCTAAATTTATGATGTTACTCATAAATGCCATGTATTTTGAAAACTTCTTTGGAGGTTTTCTCTCCCTAATCATGCTTTTAGGAGCCTTAACATACTCCTGAGCATCCCTCAATGTTTGTGTAAGCCATCAAGATCTCTTGATATAACTAGAAGGGGCTAATGTCTCCTCCTCCTCAACTAAAGGTTGTACTAAACTGGAAACCACTGGTGTCTTTGGTTACCCTAGATCAACCTTCGAAGCTTCCTACTCCTCATTATATATCACTATAATAAGCTCATGACACTTCCCAGATGCAACTTCCTCCTAAAACTTTACATCCCTGATCATTATTATCTTCCTCTTCTATGGAATATAAAACCTGTAATCTTTTGAAGTCTCATTGTAACCTACAAATAAAACCTTCCTACTAGAGGGCTCCAACATGGTCCTCTTCTCTACCACAACATGGATATAAAATGGACATCCAAAGATGCAAAAATTACTCACCTTTGTTTCACACTAGTGAATGCCTCCTCTGGTGTCTTGTCCTCCAAGATCTTGTGAGGACACATGTTTTAGATGTAGACTATTGTGTTGCATGCTTCTACCCAAAGAGACATTGATAAATTTTGGTCATGAATCATGACCCTAGAAGACCCTAAGATGGATTAATTATTTCACTTTACAACCCCATTTTGTTGTGTGTTGTATGGAATAGTTGGCTCCCTATTCATTCCTTCCTGCTTGAAAAAACCATCAAACTCCTTGGAGGTATATTCACCCTCATTGTATGATATCAAGAGTGAAAGAATCAGAGTTGGAGCTAAAGACCATCAAACTCCTAAAAGTTGCTAAAGACTTCATCCTTGGTCTTTAAGAAGTAGATCCATGTCTTGCAATAGAAATCATCAATAAAAAAAACATAGTACATGCTACCTAAAATTGATGCTACTGACATCGATCCATAAACATCTGAATGTACTAGATCTAGTATCTCCTTAAACCTATGCTCACTATTTGGAAAAAAATCCTTGGCATACTTGCCAAGCATGCACCCTTTGCATACTCCCTATTTCTCAATGCTGAACTCTAGAAGACCTATGACTATATCCTTTATAATAGGCATCTCTATGATGCAGGTGTCTCATCCTCTTGTACCACAACTCACACCAGTTATTACTGCTATGAACTAGGGCTCGAACAGGTTCATCCTACAACCTGTATAGATTGCCTTCCCTAACCCCTATCACTTGTGTTGTTCTGTGTTAGATTATTTTGGTCTAATAAGGACATGCTAGTTCTTGAACTCCACTGCATAACCCTTATCCTCCATAACCAAAATTAAAAGCAAGTTCTTCCTGAGACCTGGAATAAACAAAACATCATCAAAGTCTAAAGAGTTCCCTGACTGAATTTGAAAAAGAATGGTATAAATTCCTTCAACTAGATACTTGGCACCATCACCAAGCTCAACCTAAAATTCTAAGTTTTGCTCTTGTAGATTGGTAAAATAGTATTGGATTGATGTTATGTGTCGATATACCCCACTGTCCACATACCAAGAATCCCTCAGAACCGTGTTGGTAGAAAGGAAAGAGACTAACAAGAAATCCTTCTCAAATTTGGTAGCAAACTCACTTATCTAAGTTTTTGCAAAGACTGCTACCTGCATTTGCTACTACTTTCCTTTGCCATTCTTGTCTAGACATTGTGATGCATAATGATTGTGCTTATGATAAATGAAGCACTTGATCTTTCTCAAGTCCTTCCCTGATAGTGAGGTTGACTCCTCACTCTTTACATTACCCTTGTTGGGTCCTTTACCTATGCCCTTCTTCGTTTACCCAAAGAGGGCTAGGTTATCGTCACCACCCTTATTGCTAGCCTTTGACTCCATCCGAGTCTCCTTCTGGATGAAATAATCACACATATTCTCAAAGGTAGAAAGGTGCTCATGAGCATAGATGCTTTTGACAAATGATTTCCATGAATATAATAAACCATTCGGTGCCACGTTCACCAACTTTGTGTTTGCAACCTTCTCCCCAACTACTACAAGTTAATCACGAATCTATGTGATCTTCATCAGGTAACTGGTAATGGTGTCAGATCTAGTCATCTCCATAGATCTGATTTTGTTCCACAATATCATCTTTCTATTTATGTTCTGACTCGGGTAGAGGCTAACCAGGGCATAAAACATCTCCTTTACCATAGTCTTCTTAGATATGTGAGGAATTAGGTGATCCTTCACTGCATCCAATATCATTCACTTGGCCTTCATTTCTTTCTATGAGTTGCCAATTATTGCAGATCTATAGGTAGAGTCACAACATCATTGACAATATCTCTGAGATCATTCTCTTCCAATAAGAACATTACCCTAACTTTCCAAGGTAATAAATTAGAGGTACCTTCAATCTATCCTCAAATCTGAGGCTGGCTACTGCCATCTCTAAGATCTACTGCATAAACTTTTAGATTTGATATAAATGACTAAAAAAAATTATCCTACAAATAAGCTTAGTCTTTCAAGAAAAAATTTTGAAATCCTCTAACTACTGATTTTTAATATCCAAAAATGATCTACTGTTGTAAACCCTTGAGGATCTCAATCACAGAACCTAGCTTTGATACCATGTAAATTTTCCTAATCCTAGATAATTGTTGCCCTATATTTATAAATAAAATCAGATCTGATATGAATTAAAAACAACTATCACATAGATGGCTGGAAAAATAAACAAAATGAACAATGGAAAATATACTACAAAACTTGCATATTTTATTTTAATG
This sequence comes from Wollemia nobilis, assembly GCA_028583015.1. Classification (NCBI taxonomy): domain Eukaryota; kingdom Viridiplantae; phylum Streptophyta; class Pinopsida; order Araucariales; family Araucariaceae; genus Wollemia; species Wollemia nobilis. The sequence goes on along the minus strand of JAQPPZ010016709.1, from coordinate 11,432,628 downwards.
GAGGAAGTTACAGTTATAGTAAGACAACCTACTCTCTTACTGCTTTTCTGGTCAGCAAATTACTCTTTACCTCTACACAATAGCCTTGCAGTTCTCCTTCCATAATTTGTTCACCTTCTTTTCTTTTTATTTGTAAAACACTCTTGACCTTCTCCTTTTATCCTTGAAAAGGTAACCCTAATATTAGATCTCATATCATCTTGAGATGTATGGTTAAAAATAGAAAATCACTTAAGTGAATTACAAAATAGAATCACTTAAGTGAATTTCAAAATAGAAAATCACTTAAGTGAATTACAAAATAGAATCACTTAAGTGAATTTCAAAATAGAAAATAACTTAAGTGAATTTCAAAATAGAATCACTTAAATGAATTTCAAAATAGAATCACTTAAGTGAATTACAAAATAGAATTTGAAATATCTCGAACCACTTCTAGCACATTCATACTGAAGCCTATGCAAGTTCTTGTCCAAGCTACATTTCTCAACACTCCCTCTTAGTGAGGAAGGAATTTTGCACCAATCCAAGTATGTCTATGAATGCTTCAAACTTCCCTTTCACTAAGGGCTTGGTTATAATATCATCTATGTGGTTGATCTGTGGGAATATACTAGAGCTTTATAACTCCCTTCTTAATCCTATATTATATGAAGTGATATTTGATGTCTATGTATTTGGACTTGTCATGAAATATTGGATTCTCTTAAATGAATTTCAAAATAGAAAATTACTTAAGTGAATTAAAAAATAGAATCACTTAAGTGAATTTCAAAATAAAATCACTTAAGTGAATATCAAAATAGAATCATTTAAGTGAAATACAAAATAGAATTCAAAATATCTCGAACCACTTCTAGCACGTTCATACTAAAGCCTGTGCAAGAAGTTTCTATCTGAGCTACATTTCTCAACATCAACTCACTATAGTCATTCTACCAATGTTTAATTAACTCAAGGTAAACCAACCAATGGTAGGTCAAGTAGGTATACCTCAAATCAAAGTAGCACAAATATATGTAATGCTTGAAATGTGTTGAACGGGCATATTTTTCCCTACTCAAAGTATAACTCCCATTTTAGTAAATTAAAATTTCTCTATAGAATCCTCGACCTACTCAAGGATCCATATTTACCTTAGCTAAACGGATAACATGAAATGATAAGATTCAAATAATGATAGATTGATAATTATTACAAAATAATCCAAAGCCTTTTATCAAGGGGCATGTATCCCATGCTCTAAGGAAGTACTTAAGATCAAAATTAAATATTTTACTGATGAAGAATTAGAGCTTATAGAAAATTGTGAATTGTTTAATCCTTTCTTAGATAAAGGATTACAATTTATAGAAGAATGTGAGGTGTTTAGTTCACCATAAAGGGAGAAAAAATACTAATTGAAGTAATAATTGAGTCAAAATACAAAGGATTTAGATTTCTTTTTGAATAATATAAGCCTATAGAGATAATAGAGGTAAGATTATAATCATAATATAAGACATTAGTGTTTCAATCATATGATGAATTAGATCCTACATGAGTAATAGAAAGAGGAATTGAACCAAAATATGAAACATTCAACTTTATCTTAGAGGAAAAATAGTCTACAAGAAAGTAATTTACTTTAAACAATAAATTCTAGAAGAGGACATCATTTAACAAACAAGGAAGGATTCATCTATAAATCTTGAAACTATTCAAGTGATTTTAGAAGAAAGGGCTACATTAACCAATGGACAAGCCATGATTCTAAAGATGATATGCTTTTCTATACTTTTGGGGAGTAAAATTAGGGTAAAACTTGCATTCCAATAGTTTAATGCTTTGAAGGATAATATTTGATTTTTCAAGAAACAACAAAAGAAGGAATCACCACTACTAAGTAATGATCTATTGCTTGTTGCATAAATATAGAGGTCCAAACTAGTCACCAACATTAAAATTCATTATGGAATTAGATAATAGATAAGGGAGCTATCACATTTCTGAATTATTTAGCACCCAACCATACTCCAAACAACTAAAAAAGAGAATCACTTCAAGGTGATTGGCATCAAAAGTTAGATATAAAGGAATAGTGAAGGAAATTTTGTTTCAACTACTCAAACTCTAGAATTTAATTATGACCTCTCTTACTATTTTGGTGAATAATTATTCATGAAGATCTGAAATGGGAAAGACCTATTGATAATGACCCTCCTTATGCACCATTGATGCGATCTAGCTTGTTATGTATACATAGGTGTTAGAAGATCCTAAGTTGGAGCATTAACATAAAAAGGAAGACAACTATTTTTGTGAGCCTATAAATAGATTTATTTTTCCCTTTATGAAATAGCTACTAATAAATTTATCATAAAACAACTTAATTTTATCAATTCACTTTTCTTATTATACCTCCTTTGGTTTTAAAAAAATGGAAAAAGAATAAAGAATGAAGTAAACAAAAAAATATGGAAATGACATTAGCTTAATTAGTTATATTCCTCAAGTTTCAAGGAGGAGACCTAGGTTTTAGTCTTGCCAAGATATACATGCACAATTTCCAAACTATTGTAATACCATTATGTGGTCATGATGTAATACGAGTGGGATTTGTTTCAATCCTATATAACTAATTTAAATAAAAAATATATCAAATGTTATTAGCTCAAGTGATTATATTCCTCAAATTTAAAGGAGGAGACCCACATTCAAATCTTAACTCATGATACATGCATAATTTATAAACTATTGATGTAATATAGGTGGGGCTTGTTTCAATCCCTTATAACCAATTAAATAATAGTAAAAGAAAAGAAAAGAAAAATCCTTGCTTCACATGAGAGAAAATATCACAAAGAGACACTCAAGTTCTAGTTTTATTTTATCTCATTTAATTTGAGGATTGGTCAAAGGTCTCTCTAAAATTGATGATTATCATGTCAAAATACAAAAAATATCAAAATGTGTTTTTCCTATATGAGCTAATTTGTTGGTAAAAAAATTGAGTTGGGTGAGTTGAGATGCCAATCTATGAAGATGATGATAGTAGGGTAGGACTTGAGATTTATACTATTTTTGGGTAGGCAAAATATTTTATTTTTATGACTCCATAGCCCAATTAACAAATCATATTCTAGTATAGGCCTTGCTAATAATGTAGTTATAAAAATAATAACTAACACATGAGTTGATGAATAAAGATCATTCTTGGAAACCATGATGGCAAAGAAAAAAGAAGGTTGAAGCCATGAGACCATTAGTGACTCAAGGGAAAGAAAAGGAAAAAATGATGGATAATGCTAAAGAAAAGGTTTGTAAAATAGAAGATTCACCTCAAGTAATAAGAATAAAATTTGCTACTCCATAGGCACAAATTGCTTCTACCATCTCCGCCACAACCACCTTCACTTCACTTCCACACCATATTTTTTATATTCCTATTATTATTATTTTTTCTCCTGTCATTTATTCTCATCACTCTCCTTGTGTTCCTCTAACTTCTATTATCGTATCCAATTCACCTCAAATAAGCACAACCTTAGTCCAAGGACCACCAATAGGTTCGCATACTCCAATGTTAGGGTCATCTTGATAATTATTTCCAACATGCAATATTCTACCATGGTTTGTACCATCATCATTGATACCATCATCTTTGACCATTTCATTACCATCCACTTTTTCTTTGGCCTTTCATATCGTAATCATGATTACATTACCTCATGCATCCTCATCTCAACCCCTCTCATCACCCATCACCACCCAGTTTGCACCATTATCTATGCCATCATATTAAATTAGTATCCTCACACTCATAAGTCCATAGGTCACCATAAGTAGTATGACACTATAACATTATACCATATTCCACTTTATTTATCCCTATCCTAATTTCATGAAATAGCAATATTTTTTCAACTATTTCACTTACTTCAAATCATCCTAAATTTAATGAATTATGAGTTATATATCTCATATGATATGATTCTATTAAGACCTTAATCATACTATATTTAATAGTGAAAAATAAATACATCTTTATTAGTCCAATAGATCCCCTCTCTCTTTGGGCCTGATGAGTTATGTCTATTCTCTATGACCATTTAAGATCCTGGAGTAACATTTTTTTTTCTCGAATTTACACTAGTATGATATGGTTCACTACTAAATGGAAGGTGCTTTATATGTCTAATTTGGATAAGGATATTCAAGTATAGGATAGTATAACTAATCTGATAACATTTTTAAAATTCTTCAATTATGTCAAGATCTAGTTTAGTTTATCAAGAACTATAGTAGCTAAGTTGATACATCATTTCGTTTAAGTTAGAAGTTTTGCTTGTTTTAATCTAGTTGTATAGTATATTAATGTTATCTTTTGATACTAAATACTTAATGAAAAGCAACCACAAGATCTAGAATAATCATGCTATATCAAATATAAAATAATGACAATATTTAAAACATATAAAACTCATGAAAGAATTATGCAATAACTCAGAAAACTACCATTAATAAAAGCTCATGAAAATAGTATTTTGATATAGAATGGTGATCTCAAACTCTCCATAATTTATACATGCTCTACATTGTATCTCTACCTTACTTCTCTACATTGTGTGTATGTGTGTGTATCACACTTACATATATGTCTATTTATATAATGAAGAAAGAGAGAAAGTAAGTTGGAAAAGTGTCACGATTTCGTGACATGTCGCATTTTCGCGACTAAAATAGGAGAGAGAAAGTAAGTTGGAAAAGTGTCACGATTTCGTGACATGTCGCATTTTCGCGACTAAAATAGGAGAGAGAAAGTAAGTTTGAAAAGTGTCGCGATATCGCGACATGTCGCATTTTCACAACAAAAGCAAAGAAGTAAAGTACGGAAGCAAAAGTTGCAATTTCGTGACAAAAGCTAAGTTGAAGACTACGAAGGCAGAAGTGTCACGATATCGTGACAAAAGCAAAGTCGAAGTCTATGGAAGCAGAAGTGTCACGATATCGCGACAAAAGCAAAGACGAAGTCTACGGAGGCAGAAATGTCGTGATATCATGACAAAAGAAAAGATGAAGTCTACAGAGGCATAAATGTCACGATATCATGACAAAAGAATAGAGAAAGCGTATGGAGGTGAAAGTGTCATGATATCGTGACATGTATTTTCGTGGCAACAACAACAAAAGAAGCTTCAGAGGCAGAAATGTCATGATTTCATGATAGGTCGTATGTGCGCAAGACAAGAAGAAGAACCCAACTAAAATGAGAAGTATGATAGTGGACCGACATCTCTACAACATTTACAGGGGCAGATACAGAGTGAATTCATGCAGCTAAAATATGAAGAGTGAACAAAAGTCGATGCGACGGCTACGAGGACTCATTACCGAATGAAATCTTTGAGCGGTGGAATTATCGAATATCTTCATGAGTTGAAGCCGACTAAGATCGATGATAGCTGACTAAGATTAGGGTTTACATTTGTTATGCAAGCCGACTAAGATTAGGGTTTTCATCATGAAAATATTGTTATAAAAGGAGGGTTGTTTGGAGAATTGTTGAGTTGTTGAATAAGTCGTCGAATGCGTGTCGAAGTGTGAAATGTGGCCGTAAGAGCGCAGAAGTGGTGAGATGATGGTGAAGTGCGCAAAGTGAGCGAAGAGTCATGTCGAATTGTCCTAAGTGCGTCTGTGAGTGCGTAGAGAGAGCAAAGTGCGCAGAGAGCGAAAAGGTTGAAATTTGACCAAGTGTGGCTATGATTGCACAGAGAAAGCAGAAGGCGTAGAGAGTGCAAAGGGTGAAGACGAACGCAAAGTGCAGTTGTAAGGGCATAGAGTGTACGAAGACAGTGCGTAGAGGGTGCGTAGAGAAGTGACTCAAAGAAGGTGAAGTGCGGTTGTAGATCGTAGAAGATGTGTCTATTTCATAAATAGTGAGAGAGATTGGGTAAGCAATAGACCAGTCAGGGTCTTGTAAAAGCGAAGGTATTTTTCTGTTAAACTTCTAGATTCAAAATTGAAGTCCAGGTTGTAGCTTGGCATCAGGGGTTGGTGCTCCTTCCAATAGGTGCTGGTAAATCAGGGGTTGGTGCTCCTTTCTATTGGTGCAGATAAATAAGGGGTTGGTGCTCCTTCTAGTGGGTGCTGGTAAATTGATTGTAAAGTTGGTGCTTTGCAAAGGCTGGATTTGGATGGTAGTCCAAGCAGTCATTCTTGAGGAGTAGCCAAATTGGTGAACCTCGTTAAATCTTGTGTTGTGTGATGTTCTCTTGTGATACTTGCTTTATCTGGTTTTAAGGTTTCATTATTTTAGTTTTAAGAGCTATGAATTTAAGTTTAAAGAACTACACTGATTCACCCCCCTCTCAGTGCCATTGTAAGACTAACAATTGGTATCAGAGCCAAGTTCCCTTCTCAGGCTAAATCATTCAGGGTTGATCTTGGATTAGTACGCAATGGGTAAGAAGAATAGATCCTCCTCCAAAAGGGCATCTCAGTCAGTTTCGGTTCTGTGGAAGAGAAAATTGAACCAAAAAGGTTGAAGACTTCTCATCAAACAAAGCACCTTTGTTTGATGAAACTAATTACGTGGTCTGGAGAATCAGGATGCAGACATATCTTTGTGCTTTGGGATACGACATCTGGGATTCAGTAGACAATGAATACACAATACCCATCACTCCTCCAACCGATGTTGCCGATAAGAATCTGTTTGAGAATGACTCAAAAGCAAAGAATGCTATCAGGTGTGGATTAGTAGACAGTGAACTGGTAAAGATCATGAGTTGTAAAATGGCAAAAGAAATATGGGACAAACTGAGGAGTATTCATGAAGGAGACGATGAGATCAAGGAGGCCAAGTTACAAACACATCAAGCTCAGTTCGAAGCATTAAAGTTGAATGACGATGAGAACATAGAGGCATATATGCTGAGAGTTAATGAAGTCCTAGAGGATGATTCTAAAAAGGAAATAGGTGGAGGTCTTTTCATGACACTCGAAGAAGAAACAAAAAAAGAATAGGAATGTGATGAAGAAGAAATTGATGCAGAAATAAATTTGAAAGAGGAACTAATTGCAGCTCTGGATGAATTGAAGATAGAAAGAAAAAGGAATAAGGAAATCTCAAGAAAGCTTGAGGATGCAAATGAAATAATAACCAGTTTGAAAGTACAGGTAGAAGAATTCAAAAGGATTGAAGAAACTCTCGGGTCATTAGATCAATGAGAAAGAGATTGGTTGCTGCAAACAAGAGGAAGAGATTGTTTTATTGAAGAAACAACTAGAAGAGGCCAATACAAATCTCAAATTCGAGAAGAGCACAGAGTTGCTAGATAAAATGATAAGCCAACAAAGAAGCTCCATGGATAAGCGTGGTCTTGGATATGAAGTTGAACAACCTTCATCTTCCAACTCTATAGAGAAGAAGAAGTTCACTGTTGAAGGATCGAAGCAAGAAAAGTTTGAAGTTGAATCTTCAAAAGGAAGAAAATATCAAAGGAGATCTACAACAAAGCAACCACAACAAAAGAGGTTCTATCACTCTCACTCTATTCATAATAATACTTTTAATGGCTATTGTTTCAGATGCAACTAGTATGGTCACAAGGCAATTTATTGTGGATTGAATAATAAATCAAAGAGTTATGCTTTGGTAGAAATACATCTGCGTTTCTGAGTGAACACTATGTACAATGTTTTCAATGTAATGGTCATGGGCACATAGCAAGGTTTTGTCCAAGCACTTTTGTATCTAATCTAAGGCAAAATAGTAGATTTCATCAGACGCAAAGAACGCAACACAGACAGGGAATAAATCATGTACATAAAAGAAAGGAAAATAATCATTCATCAAGGATGCACAAGAGACAACCACACAAGAGAAATGTTCGAGTTCACGAAAAGGTGCAAAACAGGGATGTAGTTGAAAAATCCAAGCCCGAGTTCAAGAAAGTTTGGAGAAAGATAGAAGAAAGGAAATCGTGTCTCCTTGGACTGAAGGAGACTACTCCGCTATTGCACTAAGCAACTCCAGGTAGCACATCCTCATGGGGAGCAATCTTGAAGTTTCATTTTAATGCTCCTATGTATTTGTTTGATTACCTGAGGATGAAAGGCAAGTAGTCATGGAAGTTGTCGTATAGTTGTCGAAGTGTGTTTTCAGTTCATGTAGTTGTTTGTGGAAGTGTCGTGAAGGGTGGTGATTAAATTGAGAGTTGTCATTATTGGTAGTATTGCTATATGTCATTGTTGTACTGTTGATGGTTCTTACTACCACTATCCAAAGTTAAGGATTATAACAGTTTAGATAATTTGGTTAGTGAAAGAATGTTGCCCTAGCCGCATATATGTGTTTCGATAAAAGCAGTGTGTATTTGAACTACACATTGACGTGAAGATTGTTAGATCTATTATGACGTTGTGGTGAAAAATATTGAAGTCTGATTATTGATTCATGTTTAGCTCATCAAGATGAGCAACTTTGCTTTGTGAATCATACCTATCCGAGGTCCAGAAGTATGAGTTTGAGTAAGGTGCACTATAGTTGGCTGTGACGTGTTTGACGAAATGTTGTCTCCCGATTCGAACAGTTGAAAGTAAGGTGTGACCAGCGGTGACTGTAGAAAACATAGACCAAGTTGAAAATATAAAAAGGGATTTGGTTGGTGTTGTGGTACAGTGTTTGATGCTTGCACAGAGTTGGCAGTAAAATTGCAGTGTCGGTACAGTGTTGGACAAAAGTTGGTACAAGTGTGAGTCACTTGACAATTTTTTTTGACAGATGTGAAATCAACGTTTTTGAATGGGAAGCTTGAAGAAGAGGTTTATATTGAGCAGCCAGATGGTTTCCAGCTTGGTGATGATCCCAACTTGGTTTGTAAGTTGAAGATATATGGCTTGAAATAGGCACCCCGAGCATGGTATGCAAGGCTAGACAACTATCTCACTCAACAAGGGTTTAAGAAAGATGATATCATATTTGGCAACAGCAAAGATGAGTCGTGTAAAGATTTAGCAAATAAGATGCAGAAAGAATTTGAAATGTCAATGATTGGTGAACTTTCGTATTTCCTCGGGTTGCAAGTTAATCAAAATAAGAAGGGCATATTTATTTCTCAAGTTAAATATGTGAAAGAGATGTTAAAAAAGTTCACAATGGAGGATTGTAAGCCAGTTAGCACTCCCATGATGACAGGTTGCAAGTTGAGCAAGGATGACAAATCTCCACCTGTTGATCAAACCATGTACAGATCTATGATTGGGAGCTTACTGTACCTAACAGCTACCAGACTAGATATTTTGCAGGCAGTATGCATGGTAGCACGATTTTAGGCTAATCCCAAGGAGACTCATGTGACAACAGTGAAGAGGATTCTTCGGTACCTCAAGGGTACTATGGAGTATGGGTTATGGTATCCGAAAGGTAAGGACTTCACCCTTATTTCGTATTCAGATGCAGATTGGGCAGGATGTGTCGATGACAGAAAGAGTACCAGTGGAGGTGCATTCTATCTTGGAGACAGGTTGGTCGCATGGCACAAGTAAGAAACAAGAGTCAGTTTCCTTATCGACAGTAGAGGCAGAATATATTGCAGCGACAACATGTTGTACGCAGGTATTATGGATGAAACAAACCTTGAAAGATCTTGGTATTAACTTCAGTGAGCCAATATCAGTTAAGTGTGATAACACCAGTGCCATTAACATCTCCAAGAATCCGGTTATGCATTCACGCACAAAACACATTGCTATCCGGTATCACTTTTTGAAGGAGAAAGTTGCGGAAGGTGAGGTTAAGTTGGATTTTGTTCCAACTACAGAGCAAGTAGCAGATATCTTCACAAAACCATTGCCCAAGGAAGTTTTTGAGTACCTTCGCAATAAATTGGGAGTGGTCACACTTCCCAAGAATTGACTAGCTACAGGGATCACATTCTCAGGGGGAGCATTTAAGTATTTGATTATCTTTTTGCTCATGTTCATGATTTTTACTAAGTGTAATAAATTTTGCCTGAGAATGTTGTGCATGGACTCGGGGGAGTCTGCAGTAGCCCTTTGGTATTATTGTCAAAGGGGGAGAAGAGTTACAGGAAATTGCACATGTGTTGCCAACAATTCCAAAGGGGGAGATTGTTGAGCAAGGTGCAGCAATAGTATTGTCATTGTTGTCAACACAATCAGATAGATCTGTTGATGCAGTGGATAGGAAGTTCAAAAGCTATTCAGATGCAAAAGACAGGAGTTCAAAGGTTATTCAGAGTATGTACAATGATTTTCCAAGAAGACCGAAGTGGCCCATATGCAAAAGATCAAAGAAAAAGACAAGTAAGAAAAGTGTCACGATATCGCGACATATACAAGGCAAGAAAAACTATCATGATTTCACGACATGTTGGAAGAGAGAGAAAAAGCAGGAAAAACTATCATGATTTCGTGACATGTTGGAAGAGAGAGAAAAAGTAGGAAAAACTGTCATGATTTCGTGACATGTTGGAAGAGAGAAAAGAGGGAAAAACTGTCGCGATTTGCGACATGTTGGAAGAGAGAGAAAAGTGGAAAAACTATCGGATTTCGCGACATGTTGGAAGAGAAAAAGCAAGTGGAAAAATGTCGATTTCCGACATGTTGGAAGAGAAAAGGGAAAAATAGATTTTGACATGTTGGAAGAGAAAAAGGGAAAATTGACATGTTGGAAGAGAAAAAGGCAAGTGGAAAAATTGTCGATTTCGTGACATGTTGGAAGAGAAAGAGAAAGCAGGAAAAAGTGTCACGATTTCGCGACATGTTCGAAGAAAGAGAAAAAGTAAGAAAAGTGTCACGATTTCGTGACATGTCGCATTTTCGTGACTAAAATAGGAGAGAGAAAGTAAGTTGGAAAAGTGTCACGATTTCGTGACATGTCGCATTTTTGCGACTAAAATAGGAGAGAGAAAGTAAGTTGGAAAAGTGTCACGATTTCGTGACATGTCACATTTTTGTGACTAAAATAGGAGAGAGAAAGTAAGTTTGAAAAGTGTCGCGATTTCACGACATGTCACATTTTCACGACTAAAAAGGAGAGAAAAGTAAGTTGAAAAGTGTGCGATATCGCGAAGTGTAATTTTGACAAAAGCAAAGAAGTAAAGTACGGAAGTAGAAGTGTCATGATTTCGTGACAAAAGTAAATGGAAGACTACAAAGACAAAAGTGTCACGATTTGACGACAAAAGCAAAGTCGAAGTCTATGGAAGCAAAAGTGTCGTGATATCACGACAAAAGCAAAGACAAAGTTACGAGGCGAAAGTGTCATGATATCATGACAAAAGAAAAGATGAAGTCTACGAGGGAAGTGTCATGATATCATGACAAAAGAATAGAGAAAGTGTACAGAGGTGAAAGTGTCGTGATATCGCGACATGTATTTTTGTGGCAACAACAACAAAAGAAGCTATAGAGGCATAAATGTCACGATTTCATGACAGGTCGTATGTGCACAAGACAAGAAGAAGAACCCAACTAAAATGAGAAGTATGATAGTGGACCGACATCTCTACAGCATTTACAGGGGCAGATACAGAGTGAATTCATGCAGCTAAAATATGAAGAGTGAACAAAAGTCAGTGCGGCGGCTATAGGGACTGTTACCGAATGAAATCTTTGAGCGGTGGAATTATCGAATATCTTCATGAGTTGAAGCCGACTAAGACCGATGACAACGACTAAGATTAGGGTTTACATTTGTTATGCAAGCCGACTAAGATTAGGGTTTTCATCATGAAAATATTGTTATAAAAGGAGGGTTGTTTGGAGAATTGTTGTGTTGTTGAATAAGTCGTCGAATGCGTGTCGAAGTGTGAAATGTGGCCGTAAGAGCGCAGAAAGCGTAGAAGCGGTGAGATGATGGCGAAGTGCACAAAGTGAGTGAAGAGTCATGTCGAATTGTCCTAAGTGCGTCTGTGAGTGCGCAGAGAGAGCAAAGTGCGTAGAGAGCAAAAAGGTTGAAATTCGACCAAGTGTAGCTATGTGATTGCGCAGAGAAAGCAGAAGGCAGAGAGTGCAAAGGGTGAAGACGAACGCAAAGTGCAGCTGTAAGGGCACAGAGTGTACGAAGACAGTGTGCACAGAGGGTGCGTAGAGAAGCGACTCAAAGAAGGTGAAGTGCGGCTGTAGATCGTAGAAGATGTGTCTATTTCGTAAACAGTGAGAGAGATTGGGTAAGCAATAGACCAGTCAGGGTCTTGTAAAAGCGAAGGTATTTTTCTGTTAAACTTCTAGATTCAAAATTGAAGTCCAGGTTGCAGCTTGGCATCAGGGGTTGGTGCTCCTTCCAGTAGGTGTTGGTAAATCAGGGGTTGGTGCTCCTTTCTGTTGGTGCAGATAAATAAGGGGTTGGTGCTCCTTCCAGTGGGTGCTGGTAAATTGATTGTAAAGTTGGTGCTTTGCAAAGGCTAGATTTGGATGGTAGTCCAAGCAATCATTCTTGAGGAGTAGCCAAATTGGTGAACCTCGTTAAATCTTGTGTTGTGTGATGTTCTCTTGTGATACTTGCTTTATCTGGTTTTAAGGTTTCATTATTTCAGTTTTAAGAGTTGTGAATTTAAGTTTAAATAACTACACTGATTCACCCCCCCCTCTTAGTGTCATTGTAAGACTAACAGGAATAGTTTTCTTCATGTTAGTACCATTTTATGTAGAATAATGCAAATGAATAATCTAACCTTAGGCCATAAATTTTGTGCCCATATTTATTTGAATAAATCTTGAAGCAGATTAGGAGTACTTTGGTATAAAACTACATATCCACTTGCTATTGTAGACTCCCTCTAACTCATGTTTTCCCATCTAAGGAAATCCTTTCCTTGAGACCAAGAAAGTGATCTTATTTGTAGGGTGTTTTGGATGTCGATATTCCACCTATCTAGGATTTGATTTGGTCATTCGATTGTGGGGACCCAGTTTCTCCCAACTTCAAAATTTATAGTCTAGTAACTGTAGTATTTTGCAAATTTTATCCAATTTGCTCTATGTATCTATTACATGAAAGGTATCCACTTTGGAAATTTATATACCAAAGGTTTGTGCTCGTCCTATGAGTTTGTCTAAAAGTTTGCATGTTGACCATTATGAATTATCCAAAATATCTCCTTCTTTATCAGCTTCTTTCATATCCTAAAAATTGCTAATATGGGAGATCCTCTGCTAGGTAGTTGGTGTTGAATAATGGTTGTAAAAATTTTATTTTCCACATATTTAGCTCATAGACTTTGGGTCCATAGTGTATTGGGATTGTTCAACATACAACTTAGCTGCTAGTGCCTTTTTGTTCTTAACTATTGATTTAAATCCTAGTCCCCCTTCATTTTTGTGATGGCAAAAATTTTTCCAACACACTAGTATGCATTTCCATTTCTCCTTAGTGCCCCTCTAGAGGAATTGATGATTTATTTTATCCAACTCTTTTAAAACTACCTTGGGAATATCAAAAACTAAGGATACATAAATAGGTATAGATTGAAGGATTTATTTAACCAGGGTTATTCTTCCCCTTGATGATAGCCATCTATTCATCTATTTTTCTATTTTACTTTTTACTTTGTCCATTAGGTAAGTCCAATCCTCCTTTTTCTCCTTGTTTTAAGAGAAACACCTACGTAGGTAATGATAAGGAAGGTCTTCTAGTATCTTAGTTTTCCAAGAACCATGATTTATTGTCTAGGTGAGTAGTGCAAACAATACCTTTAGAATTTTTCTCATTGATATAATGCCCTGTGGCTCTTGAGAAACACCTTAAATATGTTTAATTCTTGATTCTTCCTTCACTTTTGATTTTCCTAATAGAGTAAATTCATAAACATACTGGAGATGAGTGATTGGTTTGGATCCATTTGCATTAGTGATTCTTGTTAATGTTTGGTTTTCCATACATTTTTCTATTGTCCTTCCTAGGCATTCATCTAGAATGATGAATAAATATGGAGAAAGAGGATCTCCTTTCCTAATAACTCTAGATGCAATGAACAATTTTTAAGGGTAGTTGTTGATCAAAATTGAATAGGAAACTAATGAAATACATCCCTTGATCTAATATTTCCATTCCTGTGAGAAGCCAAATTGACCCATTAATTTGAGGAGGAAATCCCAATCCACCCTATCATATGCTTTGGATAAGTCTAATCTGATGAACATGGATGAGGATTTATGTGCTCCCATGGAGTGAATAGCTTCTTGATCCAAAACCATCTCTTCCACTATCTATTTACCTTCCATGAAACCACCTTGTTCTAGTGAGATAACCTTATGCAAAAGTGGTTTGAGCCCCTCCGCAATTACCTTGGTGATTATTTTTAGCAAGTTATTACATAAAGATATTGGTCTAAACTTGGTAATATGCTTTGCATATTATGCCTTTGGGATCAATGCTATATATTATTTGTTGATTTTTTTCAACACATATTTAGATTTCCTATCTTCCTTAACCACATCTAGAAGGTCCTCATGTAGGATATCCCAAAATTCTTGGCAGAATTCAATGGGGAATCCATCTAGCCTAAGAGTCTTACCTTCTTGTATTTTGAAAAATACTTGTAACTCTTTGGTAGTTCCTAGTGCAATCAAAACTAAATTTTCCTCCTCTATTATTAGTGCAACTATATCTTGTAACACTTCTTGTTGGGCTTCCATATCCAAAGGTTATATTATGAATAGACTCACAAAATAGTTTACTACAATAGACCTCATACCTTCCCATGTGTGGATAGTATCTCCTACTTTTTTTTCTCAAGGAGGGTATGAAGTGCAATATGTGGGCTAGAAGAGATTTGTGGAAGAATCTTGTGTTTCGATCCCCCACTTGGAGCCATTGGATTCTATATTTTTACTTCCATAATAACTCTTCCATTTTTTCCCATTCCTTTAGCTAGGATATAAGTCTGATTTCTACCATACTCAGACCCTCCGTGAGGCTATCCATGCAGATATGTTCATTCAAATATTCAAGTTGGTCTAGCACTTCTAACTTTTTCTTCTTGACATCTCCAAACTCTTCCTAGTTCTAGGTCCTTATCTTGGATCTAATGTATTGAAGCCTCCTCACAAAGAAATACATCTAGGTTCCATGTTGAGGTTTACCTTCCTTTCAACATTACTACACTTTAGGCCTAAAATAGTTGTCTTTGGATCACATCAATTGGAATTTGAATGGCAAGTTTTTGGCCTTGGATTTCCATAATTTTGTCATGATTGACCAATGATCTAAGCTTGCATTTTTTAAGATATTCACTTTATGAATGTGAGCATGAATTAAAAATTTATTTTTTAGAAATAATCTATCTAAAATTTTTAGAATACAGATAAACTTATCTCCTATTAGACAATGTCATTAGACTATTGTCTGGCCTAACATCCACAAGATGGAGGTTTTTTATGTATTATTTCACGAGGTTTATGCTCCTATCTAAGCTACTATTTTCCCCCAACTTCTCTTCCAAGGATAGGATGGTATTGAAATATCCTCCTATTAGGGCCCATGCTTGAGGGAATTGGGTACCAATATAGTTTATGTTCTTCCATTATCTATGTTTCTCCTCCAGGCTAGTATGTGTATAAACATTCATGTAGATCATAACTTGGTCTGATTGTCTACTCTGAGTTGCCATTGTTAAGAGACCCCAGATACCCACCACTTGGTGGATAACTACCTCTTTAGGGTACCAAAGACATGAAATACCTTTTTATGCCCCTTGGGAGATGAGGTATTATATTCTTCCAACATGCCGCACTATCTTTGCAATTATCTCCATCTCTTCCACCAACACCTTCATCTCCTAAAGGAAGACAAGTTGTGGTCAATTTGTGTGTATCATTCTTCTAATTTCATTTTATTTTAAGGGACTCCCATTGAGTCCTCTAATGTTCTAGAAAATGGTTTTCATTGGTATTGGGGGCTAAATATGTTAGTAAGGGCATTGAACTTACCTTCTACTATTAGCTTTTCTCCTTTTTCCACATGGTAATGATTAGTTTTGCATCCTACCTTTTGATTGGTATCCATTTTTAGCTTCTTACTTGTCTCTTGGCTCACCCTCCTAATTTTGGAATAACATCCAACCACGATGTATGCATGTGCAACACTAGGGTATTTTTGGTAGATCTAGTGAGGTCTTCCCTAGGATATAGGTTTTTTGCAATGCCTACCTTTAATAGATTGTTACTCTTATTTTTATTTTCCCCCTTGTTTTTTATTCATAGTTTGTTGGCTAGTTTACTAATTCTATTTGTTGATCTACACAACTAGGGTGGTGTCAGGGGTGCTATTTACCTCTTCTAGCATAGATTTATTCCTCCCACCATGGAACTGTGTCCAAGACTTTTGTCTCCATTGTATCATCCTCATCATCCAAAAGGTCATCAATGGGGATATTCTTTTTTTTTGCACTTGAAACCCTTCAATATTTGTTCTCTTTTCCATGATATAGGATATTATGTGGGTATTCTCTTGCTAAATGGCCATATTCATGGCATATTCTATAGCAAAAAGGTATGTTCTCATAATACACCTCCTACTCCCATGTTTTCTCCCCAAACTATAGAGTGATCATTTTTTGGAGGGTTTTGTTAAAATCTATTAGGAAACATATCCAAGCATAAATAATTTGCTCAAATTTATATGTACTATCAACAACCATCATGAGTGTCCCTAGGGTATTCCCAATTGTCAAAAAAAATATTGGATTCTAAAATTCTATTAGCAGGCCAAACAACCTCACTCAAAATAATGTTGTAGATGGCATCTCTTCCTCCACTTTGAATTTAATATATGAACATTTCATAAATATGCATGCCCTTAAAAAAAACTATGCCCCCTTGGAATATTTATTCCTTATCTTCCTCAAAAGTAAAATTAACAAGAAAATAACCATTAGGATATGCAGATATTTTGAACTCACCTTTTGTTCACCATTGTTTAGCAGTCCATAATTTAAATGTTGAAAGGGTCAGTTTGAACCCCATAAATTGGCATATTAACTTTCTCCTCTCCATATATTCTAGTATGTTTTGAATGTACTCCATATTCACATTTACTACTGAGAAACTATCCAATGCCTTTAAACACCTTGTCACAGTTTTCCTAGGATCCATCTTCGACATCCTCAAAGGTCTTCGTGGTGCCCTCAGGTTATTTATAAAATTTGGCTAGGGTTGTTACCTACAAAGGGCATACCTAAAATTTATTTTTTGTGTAGCTCCCCTAACTCCTTTTCCATATGGGGAATTGCTACAATCAACCCCTTTTAGTAGTTTGCCCTCGAAACAATCTTGCTCATGTTATGGGCCATATCCATTTCCCCTGCTTTAGGTTATCTGATCTGGTCTGCATTGTGAAATTTATTTATGGTTCCCTTCAACCCTTATCCTCATTTTTATTGAATATTATGTTCTCCTATCTATTTTTGCACTATGAACTGGAAGTGCTTGTTGCTTTTTCCTTTTCTATGTATGGCTTGTAAAAATTGGTTGTCTACTATATTTTGAATCCATTGCATTTCCTCAAATTATGCCTTTTTCATACTATGATCATCCCCACTAAAAATTTTGTATTATCCATTAAGGCCAATAGACCCTGCCTTCCTTTATTTTCTCTGCAAATTTATTTAAAACCCTTCAAAACCCTCATCCAAACTCTCTCCTCTAAATCCATTCATGTCCATTTTAAGTGAAGGGATGAAAGTTTACCAAATATTGCTAGAAATGAAATCTTGATGAAAGTTTATCAAATATTGCTAGTTTGATTAACCCTTTTTTGAACTTACAAGACATTTTTTTATTTTTCTTAATTAAAAAAATACTTTTCCTTTTACCTAAGAGTGAATTTCTCTTTTAATAATTAGGAAAAGTTTAGCCTTTCTCCAATCAAAATTTTCTCCTTTTTAGGAATAATTTTCTCTTTTTAAAGGAAAAATAGGAATATAAAGATCACTTAACCTCTTGATGAAAACCTTGGGGCCCGATTTAAGGTTGGCTTTCTATTTTAATGTGGGGGGGAAGGTATGGTGATTAAGGTGCAATATTTTTAGCCAAGGGTTTTTGCTATGAGGAGGAAATTTAGCATTGGTGGTGAGGGTTCCAAGGGAAGGGTTCTATAAAATGCTAACCTACCCTAATTTTTATGCCTTAAGTCTGTTTAACTACTATAAAGTTTCCCTTGAATAGTCTAGAAATTGCAACAAGTTTTCTTATTGGATATATGAACTCATTTACTTGATGGTGGATTGGCCACTTTGGTGCTTCTCACAAAGTCCCCTACTCTTTTTTTCTCTACTATGTTTCATGGAAATGAGATAAAATAGAGGCATGTAGAGTTTAAAACCCCACACATGAATCTAATACCTGATACTATGTATTAATAATTCCCAAGTCATAATTTGCACTTTTCAAGGTTGTGATTTATCTTTAAATTAAATGAAGAGATCCCTTTAATATTTCTTTTGATTTTGTAATATAAAATATGTCAAATCACATTCTTATCACTTAGAAAAAAATCTCACTTGTTTTCCATAAAAGAACAAATCACATTTATAATATTAGCAAATAACATTTCCTTCACTTAAAGATTTTTTTTACTAACATCAACTCTTTGAAATTCCACATCCTTACTTTAAGAAAATTATGAGATAAGAGGGATGACCAAATACATTTTTAAATATTTTCACATACATGAGGAAGGAGAAATTTTATTTATTTATTGGTATATTTGATTTCTTTTTAAAAGGAAGATAGAAATAAAAATTTCAAAAAATAAAGGGAAACTAGAAAATAATTATATACATATTTATAATATTTTATCTTTTGGGATTAGAAGAGTATTGAATGTTTTCCAATCATTGTAATAGGCAATTATCTTCCTTCTAAAACTATTAGCTAGTAGGAATTGGTACATTTCACCTTGTCAATATGATAAGGTCCACTCCATAGCGAGTCAAAATTTGTATGCTTACCCAATTTTGCTCAATCCTTAATCCATTTAAGCATAGGTCTCCTTAAAATCCATATCTATTAACCTATTTTCAAACCACTTCTTAATAGTATATTGATAATGAACAAATATTCTAAAAGCTTTATCATTTCCTTCTTGTAATGATAATAAGGCATTTATTCTAGCCTGCATTAGAGGAACATTTATGTCTTCCAGAACTATTGGAAAATATAGAGAGAAGGGAACTCAAGATTCACTAGTAACACATCTTCCTTGGTAGTTATGAATTTGTAAAATGAGATGCCAATGGAAGCTTTACAAATAATTTTGTTTTCCTATAAGAATTTTTTTAGTTTGATGGTGCCAATCTCTTTAATATTTGATGATTATCCTTTTTAGTATTTTAAAAATGTCATTATTCATAGAAATGGTTCATTTCCTTGATGATAATAGTTGGAGGTAGTTATTAATATGAAATTATGCTCAATTATAAATTATATTAACTTTGTCCCATTGAACATTATAACATTGTCATTAATCACTATTGAAAGAGTTCCATACCTTGTAACGATATCTTTTAGTAATTGAATAACTCTCTTGATTTTTGACTTTACTATAATTACCTCAGTCAACCTGGTGAAGGCTTTTTTTCCTAGTTAAAATCCACCCATGTCCTAAACTAGATAATGGAGTAACTTTTTTTATGAAGTCTAAATCCTATTTTTAAACAATTTTTTTACAACTATGTTGCAGTGGTATAGGTGCTTTCATTCTTCGTTGAGTAAATATGTAATAAGATTTACATCCTTCTAGACATTAGAAAGAGTATAATATTATGGTGGTAAAATGGTGGTAAACTGGTACCCTTCCCTTAATATATTATGTGTTGTTGTTAGGCTGAATAATTAACACCTTTGTTATTACATCAAAATAGCAAATCTTTCATTCTTTAGTATTCAATACACCTTAGGAATAGACCATCATGCCATTTGCAAAAATGGACTCCATTAATCCAATTATAGTGGATGTCCTTCTACCTAAATCATACCCTCTATTTGGGTGTTAGATTTTCTACTACTCATCTTATCACTATATATTTTCTAATGTTGCTTTTCCAACCAATTTGCTCATCCAAATCAACTTTTTCTACTAATGCTACTTACTATGTAGTGTGAGATATAGTTAGGTTTTCTCATAGATATCACCCCTTACCAACTTGGTCAGTTTGATTTCTATATCAAATTCTCGACTCTTGTTAATCTAGTTAGTGCTTTTTTCTCCTAGTACTCCATGCAAAAGTATCAATCTTACATCAGGATGGATCATAAATACATTTTTCTTGCTTTGGTATGAGTAATACCTAAATTTACTTACAATTTCACCCTTGCATACAATTATTTTCAATGAAGATATATTGATCCTTATAATTATGGAGTGTTTGAATCATAAAGGTTATGAGATGTTCTTCCTCTCTATCATATTTCTAATTCAATACTGCTATAAGGTTCACACTAGTACCAAACATATAGCTTGAATTCATCAAAGAAATATGGGTTAATTAACAATAGTGCCTTGGTAATTATGTACTTAATCTCCTAGGAATATTATTTTTCTACTTTGTTCTAAGTAAAATTGACATCCTTCTTAAGTATCTTAGTAATAGGCCTAACCAATCATGCACAATTGGTGATGAATTTGGCCATTTATTATATTTGGCCCAAGGAGGACCTAATACCTTTTATTGATGATGGTTTTGGTAAGTCTTGTATAGCCTTGATGCAATTTGGTGTACTAAAATCTCTTCCTTTGATACCACATGCCTCAAAAATTTTCCTTCTTGGATAAAGAAGATATGTTTCTTAGAATTTAGAGATATTCCATATTGTCTATATATTTTGAATATAGATTTCAAGTTTTCAATATGTTTACTCCTATATTTTAATAATATAGTTAGGTCATCTAAGTATATGATAATGATTTTATAAATTAAACTAACAAATGCTATATTCATTTCCTTCTAAAAGGTGGCCTTTGCATTGGACAATATAAATGGTATAATATAGTAATAAAATGACTCCCACTTAGCTATGAATGTTGTTTTATTTTGATCATCATCCTTGACCAAATATGATTATAGTTTGAGAATTTGTCAAACACTAATAGCATTTATGACCTTTCCACCTTATGTGTATATCCTCCATTAATGGAAGTGGGTAGTGGTACTTTAGGGACGCTCTTTAAAGGTATCTAAAATCTAAATATAATCAAATGTATTCATTTTTATTACACATAATAACCAAATTAGCTACCCATATTTTTTTATTGATAAAAGAGGGGTTTTGAAAGGATTCCCAAAACTTTTACAAGCCACAATACAAAAGGAGGGATTCAAAGATGGGAAAACCTTAACAAACAGACATAACAAAGGAGTCAAAAAGGCCTAGAGTATGGTAAACCATCAACACAAAAAAGAGATACAACAACAAAAAATATGAGGAAGATCCAATAATGGGATCACCCCAAGGAAGCAAGAAAAATAATTTGTATTTGTAGCAATTTGAGAAGTTCCTTCTTCATGATGAATTTTATATTTGGGTTGATTGGTCTTTACTTTGATAGAATGGCCTATCTATAGGCCCAAGGAAAATTGTATGTTTGATTATACTTTTGTTATAAACCTAGATATATTCATATCCCCAAGCAATAACCTTGTCATATTTTGCATATAGCTCTTTGAATATGTAAACTTCTTATGAATTCTTCACCCATCAACAAGTTTTTATCTTTAAAAACTTTAATGGGATGGTAATATGAAGGTTTCATATTTATACTGGCCTTCTTAGCACTATCACCATGATTGAATGGACTCTCTAGAGTGATTAAACCCCTACACAATTAATTAGTTTTTAATTAAATAACCCCATTCTTTATATCATCACTATTATCATTTTATCCTTTAGCATGTTGGGATTATCTCATCAAGAAGTCCATGATATATTTATCATTATAATTACTTGCAAGTGATTAGATTTATTGGGACAATAGCCTTGGAGATCACTTCTAGTTCTTTTGGTTTATTCCACATGTTTATGGATCAGTTAAACATTGTCACTAGAGGATCCAACTCATTTATTTATATATTTTGTTCTCTGTAAATTATTACATTTTTGTAGATATTGAAACTCTCAAGAAAATATCATACTAAATTTTTGTATGATTTTAAATGCTTGTTCTTAGAAGCATACACTGAGTTGATCTGGTTAACCACAAGTTTTGAGTCATTGAATATTTTCAAGTTTTTAACCCCTATATTCTTTACAATTTCTTAGACTAGTATCTAGTGCTTCCTATTCTTGTATATTGTTTATGTATTTGAACTATTGGAATTCACACCTATTTCTAAAAATGAACAGAAGCAATCCATCCACTCAAATCTTATACAAAAAAAATAAAAAGGAAAAAAAGAGAAACATATAGTGGACACATAAGCACCATAATTAATCACTATTTTATCTATAGATAAGAATCACAACACTTTGATTCAATGGGAATAGTTGGGGGTATTTATACCAATACCTAATCCCCAAGTTACATAAACGAGTTTAACCTAAGCCAACAAAAAAAAATGGCTTTAAGAACGAGGTTAACTAACTTACATAATAGTTTATTACATTAAATTAAATATATTGTACAATGATTTTACCTTAGGTCTATATAAAATTCCATCATACAATGTCGGTCTTTTTCATAAATTAGATTACACTTTCAACACCCCCTCAAAATCTAAGTTGAGGGGCCAATTAGAGAAGATATTAGTACTAATAATATATTCCCCTATAGCGGATGCTATAATGGGCCTTCACATTTGAAGTAGACTCAGCTAAATCCCCATCATCATTTGAAAACTATTGTTGCAAAAATATTTTTGTATAAGAATCTCCTTAGGCTAGATCATAGTCATCAATGCCTATATCAAATAATCATACACATATCCAAAGAAAAATTTTGCCAAGACTCTAAAAGAGGAAGAGAAATCAATATTACCACCTTTAAAGAAAATTTTCTTCAATATTTTATAGTCATATAAGGTAGAACTTGGAGGTATATATTTTCATTTGAAAGAGACAAACCTACATTGGTAGAGCGAGAATACATTCATAAGATTCACATAACCATCTTGCTAGTGGTGGAAGTGATAAAGGATATATAAACACGTTTGTAAATAAAAATATATGGATACATGGATTTGTAATATAAAAATAAGCTTGGTTTATACTTTGAACCTTTCTCTTCCTAAGTCCAATTGACTATCTCATTAACTAGTGCACCATGTGTGTAGATGAAGATGGAAAGCATGAAAACAACTTTTAAAAAGTTGTTATGCCTTGCAAAAATACTCACACCATGATTTGTGAAATTTTGAACCCATGATCTTTAGTAGAAAAATCTTAAATAGTGTGTATCTATCCACTATAGCGCCTCCTCTAATTTAAATGAAGTGTATGTTATTTCAATAGAAGATGACATCATGATCAACCCGAAGGAAGAGCACCAAAGTATTAGTGCACGCTAGAATTCAAAACTTTGGAACCAAAACTTCTTCATGCTTCCAATCATAACACAATAGCCTCCTTATGAAGCATATAGATAAAGATTTTAAATCTAATTCAAACCTGCATTAAGGTTTTTGAAAATGCATTGATGACAACAAAGCATTTTATAGACTAGGCAAAAAAATTTCAAATAAATAAGAAAATAGAATTGGAATATCCTATCTACCTCTTATGCCAAATAATCTTATGAACATTCGGGAAGTAATTTTCTCTAAAATTCAAAGGGAGTATCATAGAATTTGATTAATATTTATACATGACCAAGCAATGTCACCTCCATACCTAGTTTAATACCATGCTGGAACTCACACCTATTTCAAAAAATGAATGGAAGAAATCCATATACTCAAATATTATACAAAAAGCATAAAAGGGACAAAAGAGGAAAATATATACTAGGCACCCATAGGCACCATAAATAATTTATATATATCTATATATAAAAATCACACCACTTTGATTCAATGGACCAGTGGTTGGGGGTATTTATACTAATATCTAATACCCAAATTACATAAATGAGTTTAACCTATGTTGACATAACAAGAGAAATTTAAGGTTAATTACAAGTTAGAAGATGTGTTTACCCATAAAAAGGTTAACCAACTTACATAATAAAATATTACAATAAGTTAGATACATTATAAAATATTTTCCTTGAGGCCTATGCAATATTTCATCAAACAATGTTGGGCTTAGCCATAAGTTAGATTACACTTTAAACATGAACAAAAAACTAAAAATATAATTCATTTGTATACCTTTTGGGCCTATGATTTGTATGCCAACACCAACTTCATTCCTTGTCCTAGCCCTATCAAGGTATAATGTTTATATTTATTTTAATCTCTAAGCTTATTTGCTTGTTAAGGTTGAAATTTTACCTTTTTTTTTCTATTACTAGGCAATTACCTAGCTTAGTCTCTTCATATGTACCCCCTAGGTCATCAATGTCATCTTCCTATAGGATCCTAATTATTATGTCTAGATTAGAGATAAGCCCAACTTCATCTAATTCTCCATCCATGAATTTTGTTAGGTCATTCTAGTTGGTGGTTCCATTGTCATCCTAGTTATGTAGGTGATAACTACAATGAAATTTATTTTTAATTCTAATAACCTTCTATCATTTGGAAGCTTCATGTGAGTATAATCATCACCAAATACCAATCTCTTGATAAGCTATTTTTTCATTCTCTTGATAGTTCCATTCCAAAGTAAGGAATAAGATCTACTACAATTACCTCTTAGACAACTACAAGTTCTAGATGTTTAGATATTTTCATTATTAGGTCGTTTAGAACTCCAACACCATTTACTCTCATTCCATCCATCTAAATAGTCCCCTAGTGGTTTTAACAAAAAAAAAAATTATTTTCTCACACATAACTTTTGACATTATAGTTATGACAATTTTTAAATCTATAATCTCACTGTATAACATGTAATTTTTAATTTTCAAGGTGATGTGTATGGTACCAATATCATTGTTTTAGGCTTTGTAGCATTCAAAATATCCATTGTGTTCACCTAAATATTGAATGGATCATCAACTATTGAATTTTGTTGATTGACCAAGTTCAATTGTATCTATTCTTTTGTATTTGTCTTTGCTTTAGTATAACTTCATACTTGGTCTTTGAGAGCTTGTTGCAACAAGTCTCTTTGTCTTGATAAGGCTAATGTCTCCAACATATTTATTATTATTTAGTTGTGTTAACATCATTGTGTAGGATGGATTTCCCAAACCACCACATAACAACTCAACCCTCATTAGTTAGGGATGGATGCTTCGTATTATTTTTAGCTTCTTTCTATAACCTTCACCTTTCATCCTACTTATTTGACCTTGTATTTTTCTCGACTAAGGATCCATTTATTTGAGAAACATTGGATTATGGGTCCTAAGTCAATGCACTTGAACATTCCCTATGTCATGGGTTGGCCTAAAACTATTATCCCTTTATCCTTAAGGTGTACCAATGGTTTCCTCCTCCTTAGTATTATAGCACTTGTACCTAAATCAAATTATTCTTATGGTACTTTTTGGAAGGTTTTTTATTAGGATTTTTCATTCGTTGTTTTCCTCTTAGTCCTCATTGAGACTCCTTGTTGCTAACTAGCCAAAATTGCATGGTCCTTAAAAGAAAAGTCCTTTTCATCTAAGACTCTAAAATTGGAAAGCACTACATTCTTTTGGTTAGGTGTAGTTAGAACTAGCTATTGAACCACCCTAGATTGGTCCACTATGATAGGTTGGTGAGCCATAGGTTGACTCATTATGGGAACTTGGGCTTCCAATGATTTACCCACCATTGCCAATTATCGTGCATGGGATTATTGATTATCTATCATCGTTTGGGCATTTATAAATACCATAGCATATTACACCAAGTTGTGTATAGTACTATAGGTGAAACATCATAAGGTATTTATTTTTGAATTTACATTAGCTATATTTTTCCACTTGATTAGTAGTCTTGTTTCTAGGTTGACGGGGACTTAATATTTTGTGAGGGAATAGGTGCTTCTTTATTTCCAACTTCTTATTTTTTTCCACCCATTGCTTAGTCTTATATTTATTGTGACATGATTTACTAGGTCCTTTATTAATTTTCTTAGTTGATTCACTTGAATCAATAATCCATTATTTTAATTATGAGATGGAGGAGTAATATCTATGCTAGATGACCAAGGTAGGATGGTATCCTAGTAATTATGGTTGGAATACAATAACACTTGGCACACTTTTGACCTATAAATATTACTATATAGGGAATGTTTATTTATGGATATATAGGCATGTTAAGTAGTAACTAGTTAACTTGAGGGGTAGTACGAAAAGGAGTTTGGTAGGCTTAGGTAGGTTGGTATTGAGCATTTATGATGGGTTCCATTGGCAAAAGAGGATAATCAATATGTGAAGTTTGAGATTGGACTATGTGTGCAAAATCTACCATGGGTGGAGTGGGTGGTAATTTCCCTACTTGGATGAGCACATCTTCAACCCCATATAATATTTACATTTTCAACCATTAGGACCAGGTATGGTTGTAAACCTTTTATATAGTATGGTAAGTGTTGGTCATCAAATCTGCCCAGGAAAGGATTTTGGGAAGTGTACGCGCCCTAGACCTGGACCAACATTGAAAGGCCGAAGGGAAGAGATGCCCCTCGTGCCAATCTCCGGAGAAAGGCCGGCTCCTTTACTAAACTACTTGGTGTTTTGAGACAAGAGTGCAGGAAAGAAATAAAATAGTAAGGGTGCAGGAAAGAAATAAATAGGGTAAGGGAAGAAATGTCAATAGATTAAAGTGGGAAAGAACCAGTAGCACGATCGCTGGCTAACAACTCAAAACAGTAGCAAGGAATACCAAGAATAAAATAAAATGAACACAATACTAGTCCTCCTATGTATCCTCTGGACGAGTTCCAGGATTACCCTCCCCCTTTTGTCGAAATCTAGGATTCAGAATTACGACGACTAGGAGATGAGTGAATATAACAGAAACACTATCCACAGGCAGCATACAAGAGAACTATTACAACATTTTTCTCCCCTATGTATCCTTCGAGAAAATTCTAGGGTCTCATCCCCAATCGCACACCTAAATCCAGAATGCAGAATTACAGTATGCAAATGAAGAAAAGATAACAGAAATAATCACAGAAGGCAGCATACAAGAGAGAAATTAAGCCCGAAGCTCTTTAGTATTAATCGCAGGGATTCAAGTTACAGTAACTTTCTAGCAGAAATTTCCCCCCTTTTACATTACACTGCCTGGGTTTTATAGAGGACCCGACCCTCTGAGCCATCAATGCACAAAATGGAGGAGTACATCCTCAAAAATCTGAGAAGTCGGCTCTCGCAGCTCCCGTGACTGAGCTCTCAAATCCTTTCCCATAACTGGCAACTGTGACCGGGTCAACCGGGGAAACTTGCATTTACGAGATACCTAAACATCCTTGGTCTCTAGGTGCAGAGCTCGAGTGGTCGCCATGTCCATCGGGCTCTCCTTCAGGGACTGATACTTCCTTTCCAATTGCCAAAAATGAGCAGCGAGTTCATCGGGCACGTAAAAACTCATTTATGAGGCACTTGATTGCCTCAGAAAAATACTCGGCTTGGAGTGCGTGCCTTTGAAGCGCTTCATTGAATTTTCATTCGCAACTCCGCTTCACGATGGATTTGAGCCGAAGCAGATCCTCCTTCTTGGTTATGCACTTCACACGAATGAGCTTCGCGAGACAGCTTCGGGGATGTGAAATGCCGAAGTAAGTATTCCTCCTCGAGATGGCTCTCAATTTCTTGCCGCTTCGCTGGAAAGGCATGTCAAAACTGCTTCGTTGAGGTTCTCCGCCCGAAGTGGATGCTTCGCTAATGGGCCATCAAAATGCTTCACCGTGATCCTCCCTCAAAACTGTGGTTCGGGGTTTTTTGGGCCGAAGTGCATTCTTGCCTTGGAAAAATGTCTTGCTCTTTACGGGCCACTACCGCTTCGGGTGAAAGCGCTTCGCACGAAAGCTAGCCGAAGCAGATGCTTCACGATGACTTTCGGCGAAGTGAGAATGGTTCACCGGTAGGGAGGCCTAAAGTGGATACTTCTCCAATTTATTAGCGAAGTAGTTTTCAATGTTTGCACTCCTTCAAATTCCGCTTCGCAAGATTTTCGCCCGAAGGAACTGCTTGAAATGCTTCGGGTGCGAAGCTCTTTTCACGCCTTAGCAATTGAGCCATGATCTAATCTTTGCTTTCCTTCTTCGATGAAGTTGTTCTTCTTTGTTTAGACTTCTTCGAATGCCGCTTCGCAAAACTTTCACTCGAAGCATCTATTTGGGTTGCTTCGGGTGCGAAGCTCTCTTTATTCTCTACTTCCTTTTTTTAGCGAAGCTATCTTCCTTTTCCTATGAAGCTCTTTTCTTAGCTTGCTCAATAGCGAAGCTCTTGCATCTCCATTCTATATACAAAGGGGGGTGGCAATGAAAGCCAAAATTGCTGCAATACTTACAAATGTCTTCAAAAACAATAAAAATAAACACTTTACAAAAGAAACACTTTACAAAATTTTTGATTAAACTACCCCTCTAGGCAATGTGACAAAATTGTCAACATTCTTGGCGGCTCACGGGGCAACGAGCTCACCTCGGTGCAAGAACCCTCAGCCTTGATCCGTTGGGCCAGAGTTACCTTCAGACCCTTCTCCTTTTTCTCTTTTTGAGGGTGCTTCCACAACTTCCTCTTCTTCTTCTCCTTCCTCTTCTTCCTCTTTCGGTGAGGCTTCCTATTGTGGTGATTGGGGAAGATGATCGCGGATGCGTTCCATGGTTCGGCGAACATGAGCCCAGGCACCCTTTTGAAAAGGCTCTCGGTCTTGTAGTGCTTTTACCAGAACATGGAACCGATCAATTTGCCCTATGTCGACATGTTTGGCTCTTGTGCTTAGATCATTCAGGCAGGCCACGATCTTGCAATGTCTCAGAATAAAATCTGTGACTTGCCCTTCTGTAATTGGCTCCTCCCATTCGTCTATCTCCGAGACATCACCTTCAAAATGTAGCCAAGCCGGCTTGAGTTCTTCTTTAGTCAAAAGGTTCCCATCATCATCCGTGAAACTTGGGAAACCTAAGGAAGAGAGATCTTGAAAGTAGCCCAGTGATGTGCGCTGCTCGTGCTCAAATACATCCAGGAGGTCTTTTGCCTTCTGTGCTTTCCTCACCTTGGAGAAGAAGGCGCGGACCATGGCTTGGGCCGTAGACCAATCCCTAGCCGTCCGACTCATCGCAGCGACCTGCAGGTCCTGATATTTGATACTTTGGACCTCAAAAGCTAGTTTGAGTCGGCTTCTAATTTTTTGGATGATCTCATCTACTATTGGCCCTTCTTGAGCAGTGACATACTGGGCTTCGGTGATGTAGGTTAAAATTGATAGGGCACTGGAGGCCCGGGATCTAAAATTCTTGAGCAGGTGTGAGCGGATTTCTTTTATTCTGCCTCTGTCAAATAGCTCCAGGCTCTCTTTTTCATACAACTGCTGCTGCATCTGCAAGATTTTACTTTCAAATTCTTTGGCCTTCAGATCAGCTTCGGCCTGTATCTTGCTTTGGTTTTTAGTTGTACCCTACAGTTGTTCTATTTGCTGTTTTAGGGCGTCTGCTTCCTTCTTCATCAGCTCACACTGCTTCTCTGCGTCCTCTAGCTTGGAGCGAGTCCTGGCTAGCTCCTCTTCCAACTTGATGTTGGCGCTCTCTGCTTCAAATCTACGTTGATTGGCGATGTTTGCATGTGTGCGGAAAGTTTCAATTCTTACATGCATGGATGCAGATTCATTATCTACATTCAAGTGTTCCAGGTCCTTGGACTTATCTTGATAATCATAATCCGCTGGGGTCATTTCGTCCAGGGGCTTTTGGACCTTAGGAATATTTTTCACCTTATGTAATTTCTTGGCTTTCAGATCGAACACAGCGCACTTTTCTACTTGGGCCAGAGAGCGCCCTCTCTTTTTCCTCGCCTCCTTTAGCATCTTATCTATGTTCTGTCGGGCTCGGAGTAGCTTTTCAGCTAGAGGACATTCCTTTATCATGGATAGCTCAGTTTCAAATGAGGTTGGGTCTCCAGCCAAGGGGGTAAACAAATATAAGGAATGAACGGGGGATGCCTCACCAGTAGGTTCGATGATGGGTGTGGTAGGAGTTTCGACGAGTGAAACAATGTCGTGTGTAATAGGGGAGTGGGGAACGGGGTTCGACGTTGGAGTACTACCTTCGCCCTAACTGAGGACCAAGGGAATGGTGGTATGGGTGAGCGAAGTAGTGTCGACAGACTTGTCCCAGCCAGATGATTCAAATGGAGTGGACATGCGTGTGGGGCTAACGGGATCATGAGACAAACTCGAAGCGGTGAAGGGCGACACGCGATGGGGTGATTGACTTTGTGGGGGAGAAAGAGAGTGATGGGGAGACTGATGAGGACCTTCGATCGGGACCATGGTGGACATGTGAGAAACCAAGGCAAAGGGTGAAGAGTGCGTACCTGCGTGCCCTCCTGGTAGAGCAGAAGTGGTGGCTTCTTGTGTGATCGACTCTTGCTCCTTTCCAGCTTCTGCACTCTCGACCTCCATGACCTCTTCTTCAGGGCCCCCCTCTTGTTGGAGGAGTTCCTCCACATCGATGATGTCTACGTCTGGGGCTGCCTCGGCTCTTTGTGATGTCGTCCCTTCAATATTCACCTCAGTTGGGCCTATCATAGGCTGTCCGCCAGAAGCACCTGGAAGCTTTGTGCGTGGTCGCTTTGGGTGGGTTGGAGGCACTTGAGCTTGCTCCTGCCTCTTTCTTTTCTTCTTCTCCTCCTTCTCTGATTGTTGTGTTGACCCCATGACACTCGTGTCATGGCCTTCCATAGGTTCCTGAGGTAGTTCTTGTGGTATAGCTTCTGCCTCCTCCTCTTCTTCTTGCGAAGCATCATCAGCTCTCCTTGGGCTTTCGCCCGAACCTGGGGCACTCGGGGGAACAAAGTCGGTGAATGAGGTGGGCTTCCAAGTCCTAGCATTGGCTTCATAAACAATCATGAAGTCCTTATCCATCCCCAAGAGTCCGTATGATTTCATCTTTTGGTGATGGACCCTCATTATCCACCACTCCCTCAATTGTTCCTCACCCCAACTCTTCAATTCTTCCCTCAGATCATCCTTCACTTTTCTCCAAAATGTGGAGTCTGGGCTTGGAAAGGGATGCCGAACTGGATCATACTCGACCTCCATAGGATAGAATTCATGCCAGGGAGGCAAGGTCTTCATTCTTTCTAAATGCCATTCCAAATCCCTCCCATTGGGGTTATTCCTTTGATCCACTATTTTTGGGTGAGGGCAGACATGAAAATTCTTGAATCGAAGGTGATCCCTCATCACCCCCAAAGGGTCATAGCACCACTATTGAGGAATCTAGAGCAAACCAAAGTCGGCAAGCTTCTCCTCCAGGTACACATGTTGCTTCAGGGCAAACACCTCAATTACCCCCATTTTGAAAGGGAAGTCACATGTGTGCGCCCATTTTCGATCGTGGCCGTAGACAACGTTTGTCGCGTCGCTCTGTCGAGCGACCTCCAATGCGAACTGGTATTTCGAGGGGTAAATTGGTAGCAAGAAGGGCTTCCCCGTGAATCCGAACAAGCGAATCACAAGTCCTTGCATCAATTGAAAGACGTCTCCCTTCTTCTCCATCACCACTTTGTCCCTTAGACTGATGGGCACCCGAGGGCAAGAACCCTTCAACAAATGAATAGCAGGTCCTAGAAACTGCTGATTAAAAGAATAATATGACTCCGTCCTCGCCAGGAGGGGAGTCCACTGGTACACAGGCAGAGGAGTTCCATCCTTGCCGCTTGAAGAAATGGCAATGTGGGGAAAATGCTTATGTACATGATAGAAAAATAACCAAACTAGGAAAGAGCAAGGTCCGAAGTACTGGCCCGTTCTAGAATTCTTCATGCTGGTTAGTCGCGTGTGCAAGGTTCGGGCCACCCATTCTACCCAGTCGAAGAAGACTGGGTTGGTGTTCGGCCTTGAAGCATCAGGGGCGTAAAACTCCCCTCTTGAAATACATTCGGCCAAAGACACCTGCCAGGGGTGCACCGAAGCATCAGTCGACAGGCCCGCTACCCAAGCAATGATGGAGAAGATGTCCATGCTCTTGAAATCCATCAGGGGTAGGGGCATTTGGGGCAGCTTGCCTGAAGGGAGCCCGTCCTTGAGGTTCTCGCTCAAAAACTTCAAAATATAGCTGGAGGAGGTGAACCTCTCCATTTGCTCACTCAAGATGACATTGCGAATGGTATAACCCTTGGGCGGCCCTTGCTGGGGCGTGAAGGCTCCTTGCACATCTTCTTTTAAGATTGAAAACAATTTATGGCCCGTGGCATCCAACACTTGTCTGGAAGAGGGCTGGTAGTTTTGTGCGATGGCACAAATTAATTCGGGACAATGGTGCATGGGCGGAGTCAGATACCAATATATCTACGAGTAATAGGCGATGACTCTTTTATTCTCTGCGGAGAGCCTACTCTTCATGAACTCGATGGTGTATCGGAGTTCGGCCATGCTCTTTGAAAGCTCAGTGTCCCTAATTTTCTCCCACCCATCAATTGGTGGTTCTTCGGGCTGTTCTTCTTCAGAATCTTCTCTTTCCTCCATGGCTTGCTTTTCAGGGCGGAGGTTAAGGTCGACCCTCTTGGGTCTCTGCTTTTTCTCCTCCTTGCCCTTCTTCATTTTTTTAGGGCCTGCTACTTCTGGCTCCTTCCTCTTTTCCTTGGAGTTCTTCTTCCCCATTGTGGATATTCACGATGACAGAGTTTATGGCGCAAAAGACTTCGATGCGAAGGGCAGAAGAATTGCAGGGTAACAACGGGGCTCTTAATCTTGCATGAACCAGTAGGCGAACAACCTTTTCACTGTTGAGGCTTGAGTTTTATAGCCTTAGAAGGCAACTACCTCTATTTATGGCTCCTGCCATAATTAAATTTACAAGTCTGATGGGGGAGGTTGCTTTGCCTTTTGATTGGCCTTTCGACGGCATTGTACATGGGTCCATGCGCTTCGATGATTATGCCCGGCATCGAAAACCTAACCTTCTGCCACCTCGTACCTAGGCGCGAGCTTTTCTCATAACCGAATCCTCTCGGGATGTGCTCCACCACCTTTGCATTAAACTCACCCACCTCGAACGTTTCCCTAGGTTGTCATCGACACGTTCTCCAAGGCACATTTTAAATGCTCCCACCTCGTGCATTGTTGATTTGGCAAAGTTGAAACCGACGCTAAAAATACTTCGCAGCGAACCTCCGATGTGAACTGATTTTCTATGCTTCGGGCCCGAAGTAGTTTTACCTTGCCGCGTCACCACTTTGCTTCATGGAAGGCTGCCTCCGAAGCTCATTCCTTTTGAGAAATGGTTCGCTAGATTTTCTTTGAAAACTGCTTCGCTCATACTTCTTTTGCGAAGTACTTTTTATGCCTTCATCATGCTCTTGTTTGGTTCTTCGATGACTCCTTCCAGGCTAAAGTGCTTCGCTGCGAAGCATCTTGCATTAGTCGCTTCGCATCAAAAGTTCTCGAAGGAGATTCTGGCTAGGCTTAGCGAAGCTGGAGTTTGTCACTATGACACTTAACCTCTCGGAGATCTTGAAATAGGGTATATATACAGAAATGAAAAATTACATACAAAAGTAAAATTTGAACATTTTTTTTTGTTTCAGCGATGGAAAGTCTTCAGATGAAGACCATTGATAGAAATTGGCAAGACTTGGCCATCTGCATCCTTGAGGATGAAAGAATTGGCTGAGTTTACCTTTACAATTTTGAACGGTCCATCCCAGAAAGCGTCCAACTTATCATGATTCCCAGGCTTGGCCTTCCAGGAGTCCCACTTCCATACCAGATCTCCCACTTTGAACGTGCGGTCGAAGGATTTTTTCTTGAACCAGTCTCGGGTGATCTGAGCATGCTTAGCGAAGCTTTGGTAGGCCTTCTCATGATCTTCCTCTAGCTGCAGTAGCTGAGCCAACCTATTTTCCATAGGATTAACTTCTTCTTCCTCATCTAACAGCTGCAACGCAGGGATCTCTACATGGGTAGGTAAGATGGCCTCTTTGCCATACACCAGGGCGTAAGGTGACGTCTTGATTGACTTCTTGATAGAAATCCGATCGGCCCACAAGGCCCGATCTAGAAGGAGGTGCCAAGTTCTTTTGTTTTTCTCCATGAGCTTTCTTAGCACCCTTAATAGAGTCTTGTTAGTTGATTCCGCCAATCCGTTACCCTGTGGATAGTAATTAGAGGAGACTTTATGATATATCCCATATTTGTAGAGGAACTCATTGATTTTGGCGCCTAAAAACCTGGGACCATTGTCCGTAATGATTGCTTCTGGGATGCCGAACCGGGTGATCAATCCCTCTAGGAAGGCGATGACGGTCTCCTGATCAGCATGCTTCGTGGGTACTACTTCGGCCCATCTGGTGAAGTAGTCGGTTGCGGTCAGGATGAACTTATGCCCTACGGAAGAGTTCGGTGATATAACCCCTATGAAATCCAACCCCCATTGTTGAAAGGGCATTTCTACCTGTATCGGTCGGAGAGGCATAGGAGCACTTCTGCTTCGACCGATGAACTTCTGACATTGCTCGCATTTGCGATAGACCGCAAAAGCATCGACGAAGAGTGTAGGCCAATAATAACCAACCTTAATTATCTTCAATGTCGTTGTTCTTCCTATGAAGTGACCTCCAGATAATCCTGAATGGAATTCTCCTAGGACTCTCTTCTTATCATCTTCTTTTATGCACCTGAGAAGAACGCCATCAATGTTTCTAAAAAATAGGCCTTCGGGCGCAACGTATATCGGAGGGACCGCATCCTAAAGTGCCTTCGCTATGAAGCATTTAAATGCGAAGGACATCTACCGGTGTTGAAATATTCAACTATCTCACCGACCCAATCCTTCTCATCCTCTTCTTGATTTGTGAAGCACCCTTCTGCTGTCGAGTCATCCCATTGACAAGCTGTCACTTCGGCCGCTACGCTCTTCGCAAGCTCTTGACATAGTGCGTGACCGTGAACCAATTTTGTGGGTCTGATCTCGATGTCGAACTCTTGTATCTTGCTGACCCAACCGACTCTTTTGCTACCCAATTCTCCTTGGATAATGAAGTTGCGTACATCGGGGTGTATGACAAAGACTGTAACCCGACTTTGGGAAATGAATTGCTTGAATTTCCTAAGAGATTTCATTACTGCATGCACCTGCCTTTCTATGAAATTGTATTTTTCTTCATGGGGGTGTATCACCTGGCTTAGAAACGCGATGGGGCACTCTTCGCCATCTTCCCCCTTCTGTGTCAGGACTACAACATAGCTCTCAGGTTCTCCTATGGCATATAGGATGAAATCCCGATTGTAGTCAGGGTTGGTCAGGACTGGTGCCTGAGCAATTCGGGCCTTGATTTCTTCAAATGCCTCTTTTCTCTCCTCCGTCCAGATGAATTCGGTGCCCTTCTTCAAAAGTTTAGACATTGGCTTGATGACCTGGGTGAAATCTGGGACAAACTTCCTTACGAAGTTGATCTGGCCAAAAAAATATTGAAGTCCTTTCTTATTCACTGGGAGTGGGAGCTTCAATAGAGCCTCAGCTCTATCAGGATCTACGACGAGACCCTTCTCTGATATCACATGTCCCAATAACTTCCCTTCGCTGACTATGAATATGGACTTCTTTGGATTGATTGAAATGCCAAACTCTCGACATTTTTTGAATACCTGTTGTAGGTGAAAAGGATGATCCTCCCTTCTTTGGGAGAAGACGGTCATGTCATCCAAATAGATAACAATGACCTTATTCAAGAGTTCACCAAAAGCTAAATCCATGGCCCTCTGAAAAGTGGCCCCCGCATTCGAAAGGCCGAATGGCATTCGCTGGTAAGCAAATGTTCCCCACTTGGTAGTGAATGCGGTTTTATGCTGATCTTCATCCCTAACCCAGATCTGATTATATCCGGAGAAGCCATCGAGTAGGGAGAAGCGCTGAGCCCCAGCCACTGAGTGCAAGATCTGATCTATCTACGGGAGAGGGTAATGATCTTTGAGAGAAGCCTGGTTCAGGTTGCGAAAGTCCATGCATAACCGTATATCTCCATTCTTCTTTCTAACAGGGACTAGATTCGCTACCCAAGAGGAATGCTTTATGGGATAAATTATCTTTGCCTCGAGCATCTTCAGGAGCTCGGCTTTCATCAGGACCTCGATCTTTGGATTTACAGGCCTTTGCTTCTTCGAAAGGGTTTGATCCCCTCCTGCAATTCGATTGTATGCTGGATCAGTTGTCGATCGTATCCTTTTAGGTCTTGATAAGACCACGCCACTATGTCGGGATACCTTCTGCACAGAGATCGGATCTGTTCTAGCTCTTTCGAAGTGCAATCTGTTCCAACTTTTATTGCTTTTCCAGGTTCAAGCTCCAAATCCTGATATTGCTTCGCATTGACTTTGATCCTATGAGAAACTGCTCGATCATTTTGATCGAAGAGGCTTTCAAGAGTAATTAACCCTTTGGGAACATGATTATTCTTCAATTGAACTAGCCCTTCATATTCCTCATCATCAGGGCTTCTTCTTTCAACTGTGGCTGCTTCTTGAATCATGAAATTCACAATCTGCTCATCATTGTCAAAAACTTGCCAATGCAGATCTCTGTCTGGGACAGAGGGCCTATAAATCATCCTCACAGCTTTAGGCTTATGCACCATGTCTTCTACTGGAGAGTACTTGGCTGCGATGGATGCTAGAACATCGACATGTCGGTTCTTTTCTCGTGGAATGGACTGCAGATTGAGAGATTCGAACTGGTCAAACAAGTCCCATACCCTGTTACGGTATGACTTGAGATAGTGTTTCTTTGAAATACACTTGTTTGTGACTTGATTGCATACCAATTCTGAATCTCCAAAGACTTGGAGATGCTTTATGCCCAATTTTTTTGCTTTCTTGAGTCCTAGGCATAATGCTTCATATTCTGCTGCATTGTTGGTGCAGCTCCAAACCAACCGGTAGCAATATTCCTTTTGCTCCCCAGATGGTGATACTAAAAGAATCCCTGCCCCGACGCCATTTTTGCATCGGGCGCCATCGAAGAACAATTTCCATAGTCCTCCTTGGGCACAGATCTTATCTTCTGACTTGGTGTGTTTCTGAGGCTTGGTGATGGCATAACATCCCATCTCCGTTTCTATCATGGCATTAAAGTCTGCCAATGAAAACTCATCTTCACAACTTAACTGTGTAAGGGATTCCTCGACCAGGTCCACTTGCTCTATCTCTTCCACTATCGCATGCACGGGATCACCGCTCTCTTCTTCGGACATCTTCTGTACGAGGAAGGTAGAAGGTTTCTCATTATAGATTTTTACCTTCTTCCCTTTGAATGGAATCTCTAAGTGCGAGTAATCCATAGATAGATATCCTCCTAGCTTCGTCGTAAACTCCCTTGACAAGCACATACTAAAATATGGCTCAAGGTCGACGACCACCACCTCTTGTATAACCGTGATCTGAGGCATCTTGTGTAGTCGGATAGGTATATCTTTAATCACACCTACAGTCTTCATGGGAGTACCATCCAACTGGAGCATGCCATGGCTACTTCGGGTGTACTCCATTCCTATCTCCTCACACACTGCTTTGGGCATGACTATCGTCGCGGCCCCGAAGTCAATCATACAATTGTGTACAACATACCCTTCCATTTGTAGAGATAGGTAGAATGGAGGTGGCCTATTCTTCCCTATAATGGATGTGGACAGGGTCTGCACTAGGGCAAGCGGTGCTGACTTTCTCGCCTTGGTCATCTTCAATGATTCTTGCAACAAATCCACTTGTCCGGGTAGTTGCAGTGCATCATACAGACTGATCTTGGTCGAAGTCTTCTTCAGCTCATCTACAATATTATACGCTAGGGAGTTGGGCACCTCAGGTTCCCTTTTCACCTCATACCTGGTGCGATACTGCTCCATGGCTTCGACCCTTTGTCGCTTGGTCAGCGAAGGAAGCTTGAGCTTCTCTCTAGCTTGTTCTTTAGTTTCCACCTGAGGTGGATTTGTAGGGGCCTGTTGGGCCTTTTCTTTTACTAGGGGAAGCTGAGAAGCTTCGCTCGGGGCCTGGGGAAGTTGTTGTCCCTTCTCATGGTGAGCATGCACCTTTAAGGGAGCCATTTGATTAGCATCTACCTCTATTGACCTTTTTCCTCCTCTGGTGAGGACTGCAACTTGCTCTTCTTCACCAATTACCAGGTTCTGATCCATTTTCCTGATAATGTTGACCTGACCACCATGACTACTGCTTGCCAACGTTTGCACATAATGTTGGTGCAGCATGCAAGTATTCTCTTCATGAGGGTCATTACACGTGGAGCACCAATGTATGTAATCGAAAGTGCTCGAAGCTTCATCAATCATGACATTTCTTGTCGATGCTCTCCCTTGTTGGACTGCTTGATCTTTGGTAAGCGTGGGTGTAGGATAAGACCTTCTCGGTAGAAACTCTTGTTGCGCTTGCTTCTTTTTCATAATGGTCATGTCATTGGATAGAGTTTGCACTGTGGAGTTCAGGGACTGAACTTCTTGTAGTATTTTGGCTTGCATATCATCGGCTTTAGGAATAGGTGGCAATGGAGCCATCGTTGGTATTGGAGGTAGGGCGGGGTGTTGAGGTGGTGCTGGCAATACAGGGAATATCGAAGAGATAGTGGGCTGTGATGTCGAGAATGTGGGAAAATGGATTTGTGGAGTAGCGATCTGGGATACAATGGGATTCGGGTTCCAAGACGAGATCGGGTACGCGAGGGTTGCAGAGATCTATGAAGCGATTGCATTCGCATACTGGGATTGAGGGAAATCAAGAAGTATGGGCATCGACATCCTTTGGGGAAGCTTACCCATAGCTATTAGATCCATCTCTGCTCTCTGGGCTAACTCATACAACTCGAGGAAGGTATTGATATTCGAATACCTTACCATGACACTGATATCAGGGTTGAAAGCCTGAAGGAAATAGTATGTTGTAGCTTCGCTAGTTGGCTAAAGTCCAACTGGTATCCTTTGCCAGGTTCGAGCGAACCTAACATTGAAATCAGTGATCTCTTCTTGTGGATGTCTCTGAATCATTGTGAATTGATGTAGGAGAGAGGATGGATCGACGGACTCATTGAAGCTTCTCATCAACTGTCCGGCTAACTGGTCCCATCCCGTTATAGTACCAGGTGGTAAAGATCTATACCAGTAGAGGAGCTTCCCTCTAAGAGATAGAACCAGAAGCTTTACCATAACTCGCTCCTCTGTGATGTCATGAATCACCGCCAGAGAAACTATGTCCTGGATGTGCTCCAGAGCAGTCTTCCCAGTTCCATCGAACGTTGGGATTTTCTTCATAGCAGTAGGCGGAACTTGCCCTTGTCCCACTAGATTTAGCGGTCCAAAAGAATTCCATGCTGGGAACAGTCTGGGCGGTGGTTGCTACTGCTGCTGCATTTGTTGTTGTTGTTGTTGCTGTTGTTGTGCCATATTTGCACCTAGATTCTGAGAAACAGGGATTCCCGAAGTTCCTCCTTGGTTGCTAACAGGACGACTAATAGGGATGGAAGCACTATGATGCTTCGGTGAGTTGGGAGGATTAGGAGGGAAGCTAGCTGCTGTGCTATCCGAGGTTAGCCCTTGTTCATCAATAGCAGCCTCTTGCGAGGATGTTCCACGTAACAGTGACTCAGGGGTGACCAACCTAGAGCGTTCCCCAAAGGCATCAATATCAAGCTCAAAGAACTCAGTTTCCTCTCCTCTATTCCTAACTCTCCATCTTGTTTGCATGAAGGCACAGACTTAAGTACCGGTCTCTACGACTTTAAGATTCTCAGGTTAAACAGAGTCACCAGATGCTAAGAGTCTTTCGGCAATGAGACGAGCATCGATTCTCACTACCACTCACAAGGTGAGACTGACCGGGTCCCACCGGGCATGCCAGAAACTGTTGGTCATCAAATCTGCCCAAGAAAGGATTTTGGGAAGTGTACGCGCCCTAGACCTAGACCAACATTGAAAGGCCGAAGGGAAGAGATGCCCCTCATGCCAATATCCGAAGAAAGGCCGACTCCTTTACTAAACTACTTGGTGTTTTGAGATAAGAGTGCAAGAAAGAAATAAAAGAGTAAGGGTGTAGGAAAGAAATAAATAGGGTAAGGGAAGAAATGTCAATAGATTAAAGTGGGAAAGAACCAATAGCACGATCACTGGCTAACAACTCAAAACAAGCAAGGAATACCAAGAATAAAACAAAATGAACACAATACTAGTCCTCCTATGTATCCTCTGGACGAGTTCCAGGATTACCCTCCCCCTTACGTCGAAATCCAGGATTCAGAATTACGATGACTAGGAGATGAGTGAATATAATAGAAACACTATCCACAGGCAGCATACAAGAGAACTATTACAACGTTTTTCTCCCCTATGTATCCTTCGAGAAAATTCCAGGGTCTCATCCCCAATCGCACACCTAAATCCAGAATGCAGAATTACAGTATGCAAATGAAGAAAGAGATAACATAAATAATCATAGAAGGCAGCATACAAGAGAGAAATTAAGCCCGAAGCTCTTTAGTATTAATCGCAGGGATTCAAGTTATAATAACTTTCTAGCAGAAAGTTCCCCCCTTTTACATTACACTGCCTGGGTTTTATAGAGGACCCGACCCTCTGAGCCATCAATGCACAAAATGGAGGAGTACATCCTCGAAAATCTGAGAAGTCGGCTCTCGCAGCTCCCGTGACTGAGCTCTCAAATCCTTTCCCATAACTGGCAACTGTGACCGGGTCAGCCGGGGAAACTCGCATTTATGAGCCGCCTGAACGTCCTTGGCCTCCGGGTGCGGAGCTCGAGTGGCCGCCATGTCCGTCGGGCTCTCCTTCAGGGACTGATACTTCCTTTCCAATTGCCAAAAATGAGCAACGAGTTCACCGGGCACGTAAAAACTCATTTATGAGGCACTTGATTGCCTCAAAAAAATACCCGGCTTGGAGTGCGTGCCTTTGAAGCGCTTCACTGAATTTTCGTTCGCAACTCCGCTTCATGATGGATTTGAGCCAAAGCAGATCCTCCTTCTTGGTTATGCACTTCGCACGAATGAGCTTCGCGAGACAGCTTCGGGGATGTGAAATGCCGAAGTAAGTATTCCTCCTCGAGATGGCTCTCAATTTCTTGCCGCTTCACTGGAAAGGCATGTCAAAACTGCTTCGCTGAGGTTCTCCGCCCGAAGTGGATGCTTCGCTAATGGGCCATCAAAATGCTTCGCCGCGATCCTCCCTCAAAACTATGGTTCGGGGTTTTTTGGGCCGAAGTGCATTCTTGCCTTGGAAAAATGTCTTGCTCTTTACGGGCCACTACCACTTCGGGTGAAAGCGCTTCGCACGAAAGCTAGCCGAAGCAGATGCTTCACGATGACTTTCGGTGAAGTGAGAATGGTTCGCCGGTAGGGAGGCCCGAAGTGGATACTTCACCAATTTCTTAGCGAAGTAGTTTTCAATGTTTGCACTCCTTCAAATTCTGCTTCGCAAGATTTTCGCCCGAAGGAACTGCTTGAAATGCTTCGGGTGCGAAGCTCTTTTCACGCCTTAGCAATTGAGCCATGATCTAATCTTTGCTTTCCTTCTTCGATGAAGTTGTTCTTCTTTGTTTAGACTTCTTCGAATGCCGCTTCGCAAAACTTTCGCCCGAAGCATCTGTTTGGGTTGCTTCGGGTGCGAAGCTCTTTTTATTCTCTACTTCCTTTTTTCAGCGAAGCTATCTTCCTTTTCCTGCGAAGCTCTTTTCTTAGCTTGCTCAGTAGCGAAGCTCTTGCATCTCCATTCTATATACAAAGGGGGGTGGCAATGAAAGCCAAAATTGCTGCAATACTTACAAATGTCTTCAAAAACAATAAAAATAAACACTTTACAAAAATTTTGATTAAACTACCCCTCTAGGCAATGTGACAAAATTGTCAACAGTAAGGTATACCAATCTAAGGGTTGAATAATAGTAAGTATAAGGATTAATATTCTTATGAACCTCATGGTATAATCATAGATTTTCTTTTGAGGATGCCTATGAATTGCATTTAACTAAGAGTACTAAATAAGTATCCCCTAGAATACCAAATATTTTCATAAAAGATTCAACAATAGAAACTCAATTAGTGATTGAGTTATAAGGCAATATTGTATACTACAATGCAATTTTATCTCTTAATAAAAACATAAATGGTTATACCCTAATGTCTTTTCTTGCTTATTATGTATAAATTTAACTATTGATAACTCATTAAGGTTTTCCATTGTAATTTTGTTACCATTCCATCAAAGGTAGGCAAGAATTTTATTTTGATAGCCAATATTGAAGAGTTGACCATTATATTGAAGGGCCCTTAGTATATCCAATTGGATAATTGGTTTTGTGGTATCACTTATATTTGTATTTGGTAACATTGATGTCCTTTTCCATATTGCAATTATGATATATATTGCATTTGATACTGGGGTCCCATATATGTTTATTATGCAATATATTATATAATTTGTTGATTTGGTGCTACATAGGGATCTTGGGAGACATTAGCTATTGAGGAATAAATAGTCGATTTGGAATCTATACCAACTATAGATTAAAATACACTTGAGGATTAGTGTCACATCCCTACTAGTTGTGTTTACTTTATTTAAAAGAATGTTATTCTACGCTTAGATTTTGTGATGTAGGCACAGGGATCATGGAAGGGAACGAGGAATAGATCATGCAGAAAAAGGAATAAGTGCATGAGGCAGAGAAAAAAACCCACCCCCTGACTAGGACTACAGTTGGAGACGCCAGGTAAGGTGGGATATGATGTGTGCCAAAGTGCTCCTTAGTCCGTGGGTACATGGAAACCCAATGTAGGTTGCATATACTTTGCATTATGTCTGTCATCGCATTAGGAAGAAATACATGTTTTTATGAGAGTCAGTTTCCTGTTGTTTGTCATTTGTTTTTTTTTTTTTTTTTTAATTTATATATATATATATATATATATGAAATATATAAAAATATATTTATATAATTGAATATATAAATACATATATAATATTATCATAAAGAATAAAATAAAAGAAAAATCAATATAAATATAAATATATATATATATATATATATATGTTATGGTAATAAAAGAAAATAATATATATATAACATCAATATATTTTAATTATAGAAAGGTTATTGTTATAGAAGGGATTCACTTTTTAAGACATGTTAAATTCTTATATGAGCTTACATATATAAAAAAGGAACTATTATGCCAACTACGCTATACCTTCATGGAAAATGACTTATATTTTAAAACATAGCTAAACTTAAGTAAATTTTAAAGAAACGATACTCACCTAACAATGATGGTGTAGCTCGAATGGAAATATTTTATAAACAAATATATATATATATATTAAATTTTAAAAAATACCTACCACCCATTTGGACATGCATTTGAGTACTTACCTGGCAAGAGGAGCGTTGAGGTGTCAGTTGATCATCTCTTAAGATTTTCTATATAGTAGGAAGAAAAAATAGAAGGGTGCATGCAATGTTTTGTTTTTTGGATTGGGAACAAGTGAAGATGAAGGACACCATAGTTCGATAGTTGACGAAAGCTTAAATCGCCAGGTTAGACAAGTCTGATTCCTAAGTTTGCAGTGTAAATGGATAATATCAAAGTAACTTTGTGTGTGGTTCAGAGTGATAATTATAATCATTGTGTGATTATAGGGTTTGGGAAATAGAAACAAACTTATGTAAATGATTTTAATAGTTTTTGTGTGAAGATAATATGAAGGAAAAATAATAATTCTGAGACTAGAATTATCATTCAACTCTGTACAAGTTTAACATAAAAGAATGATTTAAGGAAGAAATATGAGATAATTTCAAATACCTTATATCTCAATGCAGTAGTTTATTAATGGAAGACAGTGTATTTGTGTTTTTAGTTGGTATCTAAAATATAGAGTAAGTGTAATACATTAATAGACAATAGAATTTGTGTTATAAGTATCTTTGAGCTCTGCGTAAAAGAAAAAATATGTATTTTGTTTTTGAACTAGTGGCTCTATGTCTAATTTAAGCCTCAATCCTCTGTGAGTAATATTAGGCATTCGTTGGGCAATAAGGAACTAGTATTTTTCATTTATTTCCTCTTATGAGCTACTGTTTGGATATTAGGAACATTTGGGTCTTTGTGTAATTCTATACTTCCACCTGTAAAAAGAAAGACGATGTGTC
This sequence comes from Wollemia nobilis, assembly GCA_028583015.1. NCBI lineage: Eukaryota > Viridiplantae > Streptophyta > Pinopsida > Araucariales > Araucariaceae > Wollemia > Wollemia nobilis. The sequence goes on along the minus strand of JAQPPZ010016709.1, from coordinate 11,388,202 downwards.
TGCTTATATTTTGCTATTTCTATTGCATATGTGTCTCATACTTGCTTTTGGAGAGTGAAGAATATTATTTCCTTAAATGCATTATGGTTGCCTATCCTGCATGGCTGCATGTGCATGTAGTATATTTGTGGACCAAGCTGATCCAAACTCATTCTCCTTTCCAAATGTCCAAAGTCTATGAGGGTGGGTTGTTGTAACGATGCCTGAGAATTGAGGTCATGACAACATGAATCTCTTTTAGAGTCCAAAGCTGACGGCGAACAGGTTTCATGGACGAATTTTATAAATTAGTTAAATGTAAAATTCAGTGTGAATAAGCTCCAGAATTAAAATATTCTTGGATTTATTACTCTCAGAATTCCTGGTTCATTAAGATTAACAATGTAAGTGGTTTTAGCTGAGATACTCGGAGAAGCTTTTCCTTTTGTTAAATAGATGACGCCCAAGTTTGTATACATTGTTTCAAATTTAGTAAAGTATGTATGGGTTTTATTTCAATTGCCATTTGAAATTTGATGAAATAATTAAGGTAAATTCTTTACTCTTTTAAAATTTAAAGGAAATATTACTCTCTTCTGGCTTGAAAGCCGTCAACTATGTAATTAGGGTTTGTCATGGAACTGAAACACAGAAATTAAGCAATTGAGAAAATATTAAAAATTAGAACTTAGAATTGGAATTGGAAGCTATCATTTATAAACTATGTACTTAGGAATTTTCATGAAATTGAAATGCAGAAATTCAACAATTGAGAACTTAGACTTTTAATTGGAAGTTGTCATTCATAAACTATGTAATTAGGGTTGTCATGGAATTGAAACACATAAATTCAACAATTGAGGTATTATTAATTAGAACTTAGACTTAGAATTAAATAGTAGAGTGGAGTTTAAAGAAGTTTTCAAAGTATTGTATAATATTTTGAGTGTATAATGTTGGCGCATCCTAAAATAAGACTCATGGGACCAACAAAGAAATAATGAAAAAATATATTTTATCTTACATCTTGGAAAAAACACTTTTCAATTGAAGGCATACATTATGATTCACCACACAAACCTGAAGGTGTATATTAGGCCCTTGAAGGAAAACGAAATTAATTAGTACTCTTTATAGGTTATGGACTATTACGATGGATAGAGAATTTTAATAGTTTTGAAATAAAAGTAAATAAAGGATTTTTATTTAATTTTTAGTAATATGAGTTAATGCTTAAATCTGAATTTGATGGTCGAAGCTAGTACTTTATAATGTTAAATTAATAATATTGAATAGCTTTTAGAAATATTACAATAAGTAAAGTATTTAAAAAGGTATTTAATATAGTTTATGATAAAATTTTGAAATTTATATATTTTATTATTATTGTTTGCCTTCGTACTTATCTCTTAATAAATATGCATATAAGAATATTATTTAAATAAAAAAAGGGGTTATAAAGCATTGTTTCGATAAAACATACAAAAGTTACATATATATATATAATGAAAATATGAAAATTTTGAATACCTTTAACCAGAAAGATTATGGGTTAATATGGAAGAATTGAATACCCTAACTAGAATGACCATGGATTGAATTTGAACTCGAAGGAATGGGTCATGTCGAGAGATGACTACCCACCCAACTACACTAAGTCATAGAGGTGACTTATGTGTGACTGTGACTTTCATTCTCCAGCTATTAAGGACAGTGGTCCAGGCTGTTGAGAGTAAAGAGAGATGGTATGGGACATTGCTCCAGGAAAGCAGTATGTTAGAATGTGAGGGTGTTCATTAATCCACTTCGGTTGGGGAGTAGCCAACATGAAGAATGACTAGATATCTAAGCATGTTTTTGAAAGATCCAGTGGTAGATGGTATGAGCAGCATTACCATCAGCTAAAAATGGATCTTGAGCACCTAGTCCACATGTCATGCGATGGCGAACTCTAGTCAAACCTTAGTAGAGGGTCAATGAATAACACCAGCATAATAATGTTGGTTCCAAAACAAAAGGGCTAGGGAGCCTACTTACACAAGGATTGAGAATCCTAATATTTTGGACAAGGGGTTTCAACGTTTTCCCTCTTAGGTGATATGGGCCCTAGAAGGGACAACCTCACGCTAGGATCTGGGTAAACTCTAGGGAGGAGTTAAGATCCTATATGGCAAACTTTGGCAGGAAGTTGGCCAATTTTGGGTGCTCAAGATACCAGTTGCAATGGTAAATAGTATTGGAATGTGGAATGATTATGCCTAAGCTAACATAAAGTTCGGTTCAATAGCAAATTTAAATACGAATCTGATGCTCAGAACAAAAATTTTTTGGGTTGTGACAGTTGGTATGAGAGCCTAGGTTTGTGAAACCCTGGCTAACATAGCTATTCTGACAAAATTCTTTGATGCCAAATATGGCAAGTACCTCTTGGAGGGCTAGCTTAAATCTACAAGAGGAGATTGCATAGGTCCCAAGGAAAGGACCAAGATGACTCCTAAAGGAGTCAGAGAGGGTGCAAACTATTGAAACACCATGATGTGTGGTAAGAAAATAAAAAGATCCTATAGCAACAAGAGCTACCCATAATAATGATAACATGGCTCGTATGATCCAGCTCATGCGAGATCAACTAAACCAACAGCGTGAGCAGATGGAGATCTAGAGGGCCTAGTTGAGTATTACCAAAATTTTGTGCAATTACTTAAGTATGCCCCAGATTTTTATGGGCAAGAGAAGTTTAAGGCACACAACTTTGTCATGGGGCTACATCCAAATATTAGTCAGCCAGTAGGAAGGAAATCACCCCAAACACTATCAGTTGCCTATGATGTTGCTCGTTATGAAGAATCGAGCCAAAAAGAGGTGAAAGCTTTCTACCAACAAGAAAGAGACAATTCAAGAAAGAGAAGGTACCCATAACAGTATCGAGGCATGGAACATAATAGAAAATTCAAGGATAGAGGTCGTAAAAAAAACAAGGGCAGAAGCTAGAGTTATAAGGGGCAGTCAGACCGAAGGAATTTTTATGAGAAGAAAAATAACAATAGAGAGAGGCAAAAGTGGGAACCAAAGCAAGGAAAATGACAAACAAAATAATGATGGACCCAATGCTTGTTTCACATGTGGAGCTCTAGACCACTTTGCCAAGAAATTCCCAAAAAGAGCAGATCGTAGAAACCCCACTGAAGAAGCACCCCATAGAATCTTTGCTGCCACAGGTAACCCTAACCTTATAGGTCAAACTACTCCATTCTTAATCAAAGGAAAAATAGGCAAAAGAGATGTGAATATTAAAATATTTATAGTGGTGCTACCGATACTTTTTTTTCAAATAATATTTTAAGGGATATACCTATTAAACCTGGGAATTTGGAAAAAGGGTGGCAAGTTGAGTACGGATCAGGACAAACTCATCTAGTTGACCAATGTTTATTTGAATCACAAATATAAATACCTCGAGGCAAAATCAACTGGCATTTATATGTAGCTTCTCTACACGTGTTTGACATAATTATAGGAGTAGAATGGCTTAAGGCTCATAAAGCATTGTTGAATTTTGAAGAGAGATGGATGGATTTTACAAATGATAATAATCAAATAATCCGCATACATTGCAATAGAGCATATTTTGAGCCTCATTTAATAACCAGTATGCAAGCCAAGAGATCTTGGAGAAAAGGGTGTAAGTTGTATGTGGTAAAAATGAACAAAAAAGAGGAGACTGACTCAAGTTCAACATTGTTTCAACAATATCCAATATTGGGTGAATTCAAGGATGTATTTCCTGAATATTTACTAGGTCTACCACCAAAAAGGGAGTTTGATTTCTCAATAGAACTTGTGCTGGGAGCAACCCCAGTAGTTTGAACTCCATATTGTATGACACCACTGGAATTACAAGAACTTAAGACATAATTACAAGATTTGTTAGAGAAAGGACACATTAAACCCAGCGTGTCACCTTGGGGAGCACCAGTTCTATTTGTTAAGAAGAAATATGGTTCCTTAATATTATGCATTGATTATAGGATGCTTAATAAGATGACTGTTAAGAATAAGTATCCATTACCTAGAATTGATGATCTCTTTGATCAACTAAAAGGAGCCACAATATTTTCCAAAATTGATCTTAGGTCAGGGTATCACCAGTTGAGAATCCGGGAAGAGGATACCTACAAAACTGCTTTTAGAACACGGTATGGGCATTATGAGTTCACCATTTTACCGTTTGGTCTAACTAATGCACCAACAACATTTATGAATCTTATGAATAGTGTATTTTGAGAATAGTTAGACCAATTCGTGCTCATATTATTAGATGATATATTGATCTATTCTCAAAATAAAGAAGAACACGATGAGCATATGAGGATAGTGTTAGGGATACTCAGGAAAAACCAATTATATGGAAAATTATCTAAGTGTGAATTTTATACACCTCAGGTGCAGTATTTGGGACATATTGTCTCAGTAGAAGGTATATCCATAGATCCCAAAAATATTGAAGCCATAATAGATTGGCCAACTCCAACCAATGTGTCAAAAATAAGAATTTTTATGGGAATGGCTGGCTACTATCGGAGATTTGTGAAAGGGTTTTCAAAGGTAGCATACCCCATAACTAACCTGCAAAGGAAGGGAAAGACATTTAAATGGACAACACAGTGCAAAGAAGCCTTTAGAACTCTTTAAGAGAAATTAACAACCATGTCTATACTAAAAATACTTGACTTGAACAAGCCATTCACATTTTGTACCGATGCCTCAATAGAAGGATTAGGTGATATATTGTTGTAGGGAGATGCAGTAGTGGCATATGAGTCCAGAAAACTCAAGAAACATGAGGTAAATTATGCCACTGATGACTTAGAACTAGCAGTAGTAGTTCATGCACTTAAAATCTGGAGACATTATCTGCTAGGAAAACCTTTTTAGCTTAAGACAGATCATAAGATTCTAAGATATATCTTCTCACAACCATTGTTGAATTCTCGACAATGAAGATGGATAGATTTTTGGCTGAGTATTATTTTGGTATTGAGTATATCAAAGAAAAATAAAATAGGTTGGCAGATGCTCTCAGTAGGAGAAGACATATAGTTGCTTATACAAGATGTCAGTATGGATTGAAAGAACAAATCATGGAAATACAAAAAGAAGATGAATTCTGCAAATCATGTCACAGTAAGGTTGAGCAAGAATCCAGTCAACACGAGGATGACCGTGTTAAGAAATATCTAATTTACTTTCAAAATAGAAGTACCCAATAATGAAGAGCTTAAAAGAACTATTTTGCAAGAGGCTCATTATGCTCCCTATTCTGCTCATCCAAGAGTAGTCAAAATGAGGGAAAACTTGAGAAAGGATTATTTTTGGCCTGGGATGAAGAAAGATATAGTGCAATTTGTTGCTAGATGTCTTGAATACCAGAAGGTTAAGGCAGAACACCAGCATCCTGGAGGTAGGTTATATTTGTATGAAGTACCCGAACATAAGTGGCAGGTCATATCTATGGATTTCATTGTGGGACTTCCAAAAACTCGATTCCAGCATGATGCCATATTTGTAGTAGTGGATAAGCTAACCAAAGTGGCACATTTTATACTAGGAAGTGTGCGTTATGATGCTTCAGCCATAGCACATAAATTTGCATGGGAAATTGTGAGATTACATGGATTTCCAGAAGTAATTATATCTGATAGATATTCATGATTTACTTCAAATTTTTTGTAGTCTTTGCATCGAGCTTGGGGAACAAGGCTCAATATTAGTATTGCTTATAATATAGAGATGGATGGACATACCGAGAGGGTCAATCAAGTGCTTGAATATATGTTGTGCATGTATTGTATGGACCACAAAAGCAAATGGGAGGATTATCTCTTTCTGGTGGAGTTTGCTTATAATAATAGCTATCATACCACGTTGGGCATGGCCTCTTTTGAGGCCCTATATGGGCGAAGGTGTAAGACACCATTAACATGGGATAATTTGGACGATCGAGAGGTGATAGGTCCTAAAGTTGTGAAACAAATGGAAAACCAACTTATAGAAATTTTCCAGTGACTACGTGAAGCTGTTGATCGTCAGAAAAGTTATGCTAACCTTAAAAGAACACCCTGTGAATTTGCCATTGGAGATAATGTTTTCCTTAGAGTAAATCCAACCAAAATCTCTATTAGATCCACCAAACTGAGTCCAAGGTTTGTTGGTCCTTTTGACATCATTGCCAAAATCAGTCCTGTTGCCTACAAACTTGCACTGCCACCAAACTTGTCAAAAATCCACAGTGTTTTTCATGTATCCCTCCTTTGTAAATATGTAGCTGACCTCTCCCACATTTTGGATGTAACTCAATTGAAGATGTCGGATCCACAGCTCATTGAGTCCAGTCAGTAAAAATTCTAGGTTATAGAACCAAACAACTAAGAAAGAGGATTGTCGAGCAATGTAGGGTTCAGTAGGATCAGTATTCCGAGAGGAATACCACCTGGGAGGATGTTTCTAGCATGAGGAACCAATTTCCCTACTTTTTTAAAAACTAATATCAAAATACAATTTGCTATTTTATGTTTAAAATGTAAACTTCTTTTATACATAATACCATGTTGATACTTATTATGTATATTAGATATGCTTATTGCATCTTTTATATATATGATGCCATGATGGGACTTGTTGGACATAACAGACATGTTGATTATGTGATTTTTGTTTCTTTTTATTTGAGATGCTATGATAAAAATTTCTATGTATAACAGTCATACTTGTTATATAATCTTCTTTTAGTTGCTTGATTATAAAGAAAGTATTAACTTGCATATAAATATGTCTGATTTTATGGCTAACACAGGGACTATGTTAATCCTAAGAGGGGGAGTATGTCACATCCCCACTAGTTGTGTTTACTTTATTTAGAAGAATGTGATTCTGTGCTTAGCTTTTGTGATGCAGACATAGGGATCGTGGAAGGGAACAAGGAATAGATCATGCAGAAAAAGGAATAAGAGAAGGAGGCAGAGAAGAAAAACCACCCCCTAACTAAGACTGCGGTTGGAGATGTCAGGTAAGGTGGGATATGATGTGTGCCAAAGTGCACCTTGGTCCGTGGGTACATGGAAGCCCACCGTAGGTTGCATATACTTTGCATTCTGCCTATCGTCACATTAGGAATAAATACGTGTTTGTATGAGAGTCAATTGCCTGTTGTTTGTCATTTGTTTGTTTTTTAATTTCATTTAAAACATATATATATATATGAAATATATAAAAATATATTTATATAATTGAATATATAAATACATATATAATATTATCATAAAGAATAAAATAAAATAAAAAGAAATATATATATATATATATATATAATATCAATATATTTTAATTATAGAAAGGTTATCATTATAGAAGGGATTCACTTTTTAAGACATGTTAAAGTCTTATATGAGCTTATATATATAAAAAGGAACTATTAAGCCAACTATGCTATACCTTCATGGAAAATGACTTATATTTTAAAACATAGCTAAACTTAAGTAAATTTTAAAGAAACGATACTCACCTAACGATGATGGTGTAGCTCAAATGGAAATATTTTATAAACAAAAATATATATTAAATTTAAAACAAAATACCTACCAACCATTTGGACATGCATTTGAGTACTTACCTGGCAAGAGGAGTGTTGAGGTGTCAGCTGATCGTCTCTTAGTATTTTATATATAATAGGAAGAAAAAATAGAATGGGGCATGCAATGTTTTCTTTTCTGGATTGGGAGAAAGTGAAGATGAAGGACGCCATAGTTTGGCAGTTGACAGAAGCTTAAATCGCCAGGTTAGACAAGTCTGATTCCTAAGTTTGTAGTGTAAATGGATAATATCAAAGTAACTTTGTGTGTGGTTCAGAGTGATAATTATAATCATTGTGTGATTATAGGGTTTGGGTAATAGAAACGAACTTATGTAAATGATTTTAATAGTTTTTGCGTGAAGATAATATGAAGGAAAAATAATAATTTTGAGACTGGAATTATCATTAAACTCTGTACAAGTTTAACATAAAAGAATGATTTAAGGAAGAAATATGAGATAATTTCAAATACCTTATATCTCAGTGCAGTAGTTGATTAATGGAAGACAGTGTATTTGTGTTTTTACTTGGTACCTAAAATATAGAGTAAGTGTAATACATTAATAAACAATAGAATTTGTGTTATAAGTATCTTTGAGCTCTGCATAAAAGAAAAATATGTGTTTTTTTTAACCAATGGCTCTATGTCTAATTTAAGCCTCAATCCTCTGTGAGTAATATTAGGCATTCGTTGGGCAATAAGGAACTAGTATTTTTCATTTATTTCCTCTTATGAGCTACTGTTTGGATATTAGGAACATTTGGGTCTTTGTGTAATTATGTACTTCCACCTGTGAAAAGAAAGACGGTGAATATGTTTCATGGACTGATTTTATAAATTAGTTAAATGTAAAATTTAGTGTGAATAAGCTCTAGAATTAATATATTCTTGGATTTATTACTCTCATAATTTCTGGTTTATTAATATTAACAATGTAAGTGGTTTTAGATGAGATACTCGGAGAAGCATTTCCTTTTGTCAAATAGATGACGCCCAAGTATGTATACATTGTTTCAAATTTATTAAAGTATGTATGGGTTTTATTTCAATTGCCATTTGAAATTCAATGAAATAATTAAGGTAAATTCTTTACTCTTTTAAAATTTAAAGGAAATATTACTCTCTTCTGGCTTGAAATTTGTCAACTATGTAATTAGGGTTTGTCATGGAACTGAAACACATAAATTCAACAATTGAGAAAATATTAAAAATTAGAACTTAGACTTGGAATTGGAAGTTGTCATTTATAAACTATGTACTTAGGAATTGTCATGAAATTGAAACGTAGAAATTCAACAATTGAGAACTTAGATTTGAAATTGGAAGCTGTCATTCATAAACTATGTAATTAGGGTTGCCATGGAATTGAAATGCAGAAATTCAGCAATTTAGGTATTATTAATTAGAACTTAGACTTAGAAGTAAATAGTAGAGTGGAGTTTAAATAAGTGTTCAAAGTGTTATATAATATTTTGAGTGTATAATGTTGGCGCATCCTACAATAAGAATCATGGGACCAGCAAAGAAATAATGAAAAATTATGTTTTATATTACATCTTGGCAAAAACACTTTTCGATTGAAGGTATACATTATGATTCACCACACAAACCTGAAGGTGTATATTAGGCCCTTGAAGGAAAACAAAATTAATTAGTACTCTTTATAGGTTGTGGACTATTACGATGGATAGAAAATTTTAATAGTTTTGAAATAAAAGTAAATAAAGGATTTTTATTTAGTTTTTAGTAATATGAGTTAATGCTTAAAGCTGACTTTGATGGTCAAAGCTAGTACTTTATAATGTTAAATTAATAAGGTTGAATAGCTTTTAGAAATATTACAATAAGTAAAGTATTTAAACAAGTTTTTAATATAGTTTATGATAAAAATTTGAAATTTATATATTTTATTATTATTGTTTGCCTTCATATGTATCTCTTAATAAATATGCATATAAGAATATTGTTTAAATAAAAAAAGGGGTTATAAAGCATTGTTTGGATAAAACATACAAAATTTACAGATATATATAATGAAAATATGGAAATTTTGAATACCTTTAACCAGAAATATTATGGGTTAATATGGAAGAATTGAATACCCTAACCAGAATGACCATGGATTGACTTTGCACTCAAAGGAATGGGTCATGTCAAGAGATGACTACCCACCCAACTATACCAATCTGCGAAGGCGATTTTTGTGTGACTATGGCTTCCGTTCTCCAGTTATTAAGGATAGTGGTCCAAGCTGTTGAGAGTAAAGAGCGATGGTATGAGACATCGCTCCAGGATTGCAGTCTGTTAGTATGTGAGAGTGTTCATTAATCCACTCCAACTGGGGAGTATCCAACGTGAAGAATGACTACAGAGCTAAGCATGTTGTTGGAAGATCCAGTGGCAAATGGTATGGGTAGCATTACCGTTAGCCAAAAATGGATCTTGAGCACCTAGTCCACATGCCATGCAATGGTAGACTCTAGTCAAACCTTAGCAGAGACTCAATGACTAGCACCAACATAATAACATTGGTTCCAAAACAAAAGGGCTAGGGAGCCTATGTAGATAAGGATTGAGAATCCTAATGTTTTGGACAGGGGATTACAACGTTTTCCCTTTTAGGTGATATGGGCCCTGGAAGGGACAACCCCATGCCAGGATCTGGGTAAACTCGAGGGAGGAGTTAAGATCCTATATGGCAAACTTTGGCATGAATTTGGCCAGTCCTAGGCACTCAAGATACCAGTTGCAGTGGTAAATAGTCTTGGGGTGTGGAATGATTATGCCTAAGCTAACATAAATTTTGGTTCAATAGCAAAGTTAAATACGAATCTGATTCTTAAAATAAAAATTTTGATTAGTGAATTTTTGGGTTGTGACAATTAGGATTTGATATTGCTTAAGTATTTGGTTCATGTTAATTATAGGGCTATGTGCACTACTACAAAGTTGGTTTATTCTACACATTTGTTATATATTTTATTAGGGGTGGTAATAGAGAGGTGAAGGTTAATTCTAGATAATGCAAAAAAGCATTGAGGTTCCTAGTTAAACATTAGGTGAAGGATTTAATAGGATAAGTTACATATATATAGCATTAGTATTTCATAGATTTTCCTACATTTGTCCCATGATTAGGTTTTTCAAGTTATGAAAGCCTTAACTTTGGGTGACATGAATTCAAGGGATTCGCCTATTGACTTGGTCTAGACTATAGTTGAATAGTACTATTTTTTATATTGAACCCAACTTACTGGCCTTGGATAGTTTAATAGCATATTTTTTGGTTGACTAATTGAAGATTGGGTTTGCTAATTTTAAAATTGGACTAGGGCAGGTTGTGATGTAATGGAACCTATTGATGTAAGTGGTAGATTGACCATACTTAATTGGGTCAACACTGTAAGAGGAATATTGTACACAAGATTTATAGCTAAGGTATGGATATATGAACTAGCAATGGTCTAAGTTTGACTAGCTTGAATGTAGTTGATAAGGTGTTAGCATTGGGTTGACATACTTGTGTTAACAAAGATAAAGAAAATTGATGATGGTAATTAATGGGAAAGGATCGGGTTCATATTAGTTTCCATTAGAGTCTCCATTGGTCTTTTCCCTCTTGAAGAAGTTCAAACTCGTTCATCTAACTCATGTATCCAAATAGGAAATGAAAATTTCCTTCCCTTGTTGTCTTTATTTTGTTATGCAAGGAGTTTGATTGATTGAATTTATTTACCAAAATCTTGTGATTTTATCTTATATTCATGTAGCTTTATATAATTTGAACTTAATGCACAAGAAAAAATTTAGCTCAAAAACATTCAAAAATAAAATTTTAGTGAAAAGGAAAAATTGCACTTTGTGTAGGGCAAATCATAATTCCTTTTAGGCAAAACACATTTCTCTTATAAATCACCTTTTTTCAAAGAAAACAAATTGCAATCTTTATATTTGGGAAAATTTTATCTTTCTAAAAATTAAGAAGCAAATCAAACTTGTTGTAAGGTGAATCATATTTTTATAAGTTGGAAGATTTTGATGCTTCAAAAAAAGGGTGAACTTAGTTTCAAAAGAGAAAATCACAATTTTTTTAACTTTGGATTTTTTTATTCAAGGAATGAATCACGATTTTATAAAGGTAAATCACCTTTTTATACTTAGCAAAAAATTTGAAAAAATATATTATCCTTTTTAGACCTGCAAAATAGAATTGGTCAAAATTTTATGTGAAAACATCAATTTGAATAAGGATTCATGGAAACAAATTTTTGCAAAGTTGATTTGGAATATTGAGTTTGAAAGTTTTTGTTGAGTTTCATAATGGACCCGCCATTTCATGAAGTACTTGTAGATCCAAAAACATGAAACACATAGATCTAAAATCATAGCAAATAGATTTGATAAAATAATTTTGGGATATTTTTGTATTAGCATAACAAACAAATCCTTCATAGGTCTAATGAGTTTCTAAGTTGATTTGTGTAGATCTACAAAATTAAGGAAAAATAAACAAGGTCTAATTTCAATATAAAATAAGCCCTTGGACCTATTAGGGGTGCCAGAAACTATTGAACTCGCATAAAGGTATGCTCCTACAAGGCTGCATTTCAGCAAGTGGAATAAAAGGACATATCCTCTCCAACCTTTAAATTGAGATTGACTCCTCAATCACACTAAAATAATCTAATATGAATGTGTAGAAGTAAATCTAGAAAGAAAAGGATGCAAAAACTATAAAATATATACAATACAAAAATGGACATGATTTTAGTAGGATTAGTGTTGATCAATCAATGCATTTCAAGGGAATTGAATAACATCAATGAGATCCAACCTATTACAAATAGTCCACTATAATAGAAAAAGGACTAATAGAAAGCAAAAGGGCAATGCCACAATCACTATACATTCATAAATTCAAAATGTCAATGACATAATCAATCTACAAATAACATGCATAGTCCTTTTATTGAGGTCAAAATGATATCACAAGTACAATTGGTGTTCACAAAGTGTGGCTTTTTACAATGGATCCCCTAGCTCCTATTTATAGCAAATTGTTCACCTAAGTTACTTGAGGTTAATTATTTCTATCCTCACTAAATTATTTAGTTTGGTGGCATATTTAGCAAAATGATGCATGACTACAATTTATGTGCTTCTAAATTACCTCTAAACACATTTAGCAGCATTATAGCTCCTAATTTGTGCATTATGAAAACAAAATATCACTTTTTGGATGGTTTCATCAGGTTTCATGCTAGCCTTTTTTGAATTTGATACTTGAGTTGTGATTTATATTCTAAGAAAATCAATTCATAATTTTAGCATAATTGTGGTTTGCCTTTTGTCTTGAGTGAATCACACTTTTAAGACTGTCATTTTTCCAAAAAATCCTAATTTTTTTTTTTGCTTTGCTACTTTTAGGGCTACAAAACTAGTTCCTCTCATTCTTCCACAATTGATTCCTTATGGAAATTTGAAGGTAGTATCCAAGCAACTAGAGTACCATAATGTGGTATCATGATAAATAGTGTTATCACCATACCACAAATAGTATTATCATACATCACTTTATTGCAATAGTGTTCATAATATCTTAAACATTGTGTTAAATTTTATTTATAAATATTATATTCTAATGAAAAATAATTTAGTTGCTTGCTTAAATTTAAATTATTATTATTATATTCACACCCATAAAACTAGAAGTATACATCATAAATAATATGAAATCATGCATCATGGGTATTATGTTTTGCTATCTTCCATTTCCAAACAATAAAAATGATATAAAATTTAATGTATAGAAAACTTTTAGGGTAGTGATGTGAACAAAGAGTTAGGAAAAATAAGATGCACTATCTTGTTGAGTTTAAACCTATTTGTGAGTATCATAAAAACACACACACACACACACACACACACACACACACACACACACGCACACACATATTTATATCAAATGTAAAACAAAAATGCTTATAGCCCAATTGAGAACTAGGTCACATGGATTCAAATGTGAGGAGGCAAGTAGATGGAAGATACCTAAAGAGAGATGAAAAAAGAGAATAAATATCTATTACACTTTAAGGATAGTGGAAGGAGAATTTATAAAGAAAGAATGTTGTCTCAACTTTAATTTTTCATGTAAAATTGTTTTCTTTTAAATAAATTGATAAGTATTAGATAGATTCCACTAGTTCCAATGCCCTTATTTAATACATGTTGCATTATTATGATTAATGATTATTAAGATCAATGATTGTTATAATATATGCTCTAAGTAGTTGTTTACAACTCATCTCACCTCTCGTGAGATGTAATAATATTAATGTATTAATTTATTTATCCTAACATCCCCCTTATTATATTATTTGGTATACAAAAATAGTTATGAAGCAATTCAAACTTGACATGTGAAAGTGCCTTTGTAAAAATATCCACAACTTACTTGTTGGTGGGAATGTACTGGAGAAAAATCTGATGATTTTGAACTTGTTCTTGAATGAAGTGGCATCGAGCTTCAATATGTTTTTTTATTTTATAAAACATTATATTCTTAACTAATTTTAAAACACCTTGTTTTTCTTAATACAATAGTGTTGGAAAATTCCTATGTACAACCATATCTAATAGAATGTGATATAACCATATCACTTCACAAGTAGCTCCTTGTGCAACGTGATATTCTGCCTCTATGGATGATAATGCTACTACCTATTATTTCTTGTTGTGCCAAGAGACAATTCCAGATCCTAGATGAAACATATATCCAAAAGTTAATTTTTTGTCATCTAGAGATCTAACATAATCACATATTTTGTATCCTTGTATGAAGAATTTATCATTCTTCTTATATTCTAGGTCATAATTTGTTGTACCACAAACATACAGTATCTTCTTTGTTGCTTTCTTATGGCTTTCTTTAGGATCCTACATTAATATTGAAATATAACTTTCAAAAAAACTAATGCCAAGCCTTGTGTTTATCACGTACATGAGACTCTCAATTAGTTAACAATAAAGAGTGTTAGATATCTGAGAAGACTTATCATATCAAAAAAATTGTAACTGTTGGTCATCAAATCTTCCCAAGAAAGGATTTGGGTAAGTGTATGCGCCCTAGACCTAGACCAACATTGAAAGGCCGAAGGGAAGAGATGCCCCTCGTGCCAATCTCCGGAGAAAGGCCGGCTCCTATACTAAACTACTTTGATGTTTAATATAAGGGTGCAAGAAAGAGATAAATAGAGTAAAGGTGCAGGAAAGAAATAAAAGAGTAAGGGAAGGAATTTTAGTAGTTTAATGATGGGAAAGAACCAAAAGCATGATTACTAGCCAATAACTTGAAACAATAGCAAAGAACACCAAGAATAAACGAAATGAACGCAGTATTAGCCCTCCTATGTATCCTCTGGATGAGTTCCAGGATTCTCCTTTCCCTTTCACCGAAATTCAGAGTTCAGAGTAACGACAATTAAGAAAAGTGAATATAACAGAAACACTATCCATAGGCAGCATAAAAGAAAGCTAACACAATGTTTTCCTCTCCTATGTATCCTTCGGAAAATCTCAGGGTTCCACTCCAATCACACACCTAAATCCAGAGTTCAGAATTACAGTATGCAAATGAAGAAAAGATAAAAGAAATAATCACAAAAGGCACATAAAAGAGAGAAATAGAATCCAGAGCTCTTTAGTATTAATCACAGGAATCTAAGTTACAACAGCTTTCTAGCATAAAGTTCCCCCCTCTTTTCATTACAATGCCTGGGTTTTTATAGAGGACCCGACCCTCTGAGCCATAAATGCACAAAATGGAGGAGTACACCCTCGAAACCTGAGAAGTCGACTCTTCACAGCCCTCGTGACTGAGCTCTCAAATCTATTACCAAAACTGGAAACTACGACCGGGTCAGCCATGGAAACAAGCATTAATGAGCCGTCTGAGCATCCTTGGCTTCTGGGTACAGTGCTCGAGTGGTCGCCATGCTCGTCGAGCTCTTCTTCTAGGACTGATACTTCATTTCCAATTGCTAAAAATGAGCAACGAGCTTATCGGGCACGTAAAAAATGCATTTATGAGGCACTTGATCACCTCGAGAAAATACTCGGCTTGGAGCGCGTGCCCTTGAAGCGCTTCACTGAATTTTGTCCGCAACTCCGCTTCGCAATGGACTTGTGTCAAAGCAGATCCTCCTTGATTTGTACTTCGCATGGTGGAGCTTTGCAAAACTACTTCGGGGATGGTGGGTGCCGAAGCATATTTCCTTCGCAAGATGGGCTCTTCACTTCTCGTTGCTTCGCTGGAGAGATGTGCCAAAACTGCTTCGCTGATGAACTGCTAAAATGCTTCGCCACGATCTTCCTTCAAAATTGTGGTTCGGGAGGATTTTGGCCGAAGCGCATTCTTGCCTTCAAAAATGCTTTGACTGCTTCCACTTTGGGTGAAAGTACTTCACACGAAGGTTTGCCTAAGCAGATGCTTCGTAACGACTTTCGATGAAGTAGAAATGGTTCACTGGTGGGGAGGCTCGAAGTGGGTGCTTCGGCGGTTTTTTGACGAAGTATTTTCAACGTTGCACTCCTTCAAATCCCGCTTCGCAAGTTTCTTGCCCGAAGTAGCCTTTTGAAATGCTTCGGGTGTGAAGTAGTTTTCATTCTTCTTCCCTTGTATTTTTTCTTCGGCAACACCGCTTCACAAAATTCTCGCCCGAAGTAGTTGTTTGAAGTGCTTTGGGCCCGAAGTAGCTTTCTCTGCCTTAGCAAATTCAGACCATGACTTTCTTCGACGAAGTTGTTCTTTTGAAATGTCGCTTGAATTCCACTTCGCAAAACTTTCGCCCGAAGTAGCTACTGGAATTGCTTCGGGTGCGAAGCTCTTTTTACGCCTTCTTTGAATTCCTTCTTTGGCAATGCCGCTTTGCAAGATTTTTTCCCGAAGTAGCTGTTTGAGGGACTTCGGGCCCGAAGTAGTTTTCATCTTTCATTTCTTCCCTTGAGGCTATCTTCCTTAGCTTGTTCATCAGTGAAGCTCTTTCATCTTCATTTTATGTACAAGGGGGAATGGTAGGGAAAGCCAAAATTGCTACAACACTTGAAAATGTTGTTTCTAAAAGCAAGGGAACAAATTCATGAAATTGAAAGAAATACTTTACAAAAAATTTGATTTTTCTACCCCATTGTGCAATGTGACAAAATTGTCAACATTCTTGGAGGCTCGTGGGGCAACGAGCTCGTCTCGGTGGGAGAACCCTCAGCCTTGATCCATTGGGCCAAAGTTACCTCCAGACCCTTATCCCTTTTCTATCTCCGGGGGTGTTTCCACGACTTGCTCTTCTTCTTTCTCTTCTTCTTACTTCCTCTGGCATGGCTTCCTATAGCGGCGATGGGGCAAGGTGATCATGGATGCGCTTCATGGTTCGACGAACATGAGCCCAGGCACCCTTCGAGAAAGGCTCTTGATCTTGCAATGCCTTAACCAAAACATGGAACCGATCAATCTGCCCGATATCAGCATGTTTGGCTCTGATGTATAGATCGTTCAGGCAGGCTACAATCTTGCAGTGTCTCAGAATGAAATCTGTGACCTGCCCTTCTGTTATCGGCTCCGCCCATTCATCTATCTCTGAGACGTCGCCTTCAAAATGAAGCCATGCCAGCTTAAGCTCTTCCTTGGTCAGAAGGTTCCCATCATCATCCATGAAGCTCGGGAAACCTAAGGAAGAGAGATCCTGGAAATAGCCTAGTGATGCGCGCTGCTCATTCTCAAACACATCCAGGAGGTCCTTCGCCTTTTGTGCCTTCCTCACCTTGGAAAAGAAGGTGCGAACTATGGCTTGGGCCGTGGACCAATCCCTAGTCGTCCGACTCATTGCAGCAACCTGCAAGTCCTGATACTTAGTGCTTTGGACATCAAAGGCTAATTTGAGTCGGCCTCTAGCTTTCTGAGTGACCTCATCTATGATTGGCCCTCCTTCGACAGTGACACGCTGTGCTTCGGTGATGTAGGTTAAAATTGATAGGGCACTGGAGGCCCGAGACCTAAAATTCTTGAGCAAGTGCGAGCGAATTTCTTTGATTCTACCTCTGTCAAACAGCTCCAGGATTTCTTTTTCATGCAACTGCTACTGCAATTGCAAGATCTTGCTTTCAAACTCTTTGGCCCTCAGATCAGCTTCGGCCTGTATTTGGCTTTGACTTTTGGTTGCATTCTGCAGTTGTCTTATTTGTCGTTTCAGAGCGTCTGCTTCTTTCTTTATCTGCTCACATTGCTCCTCTGAATCCTCCAGCTTGGAGCGGATTCTAGCTAGCTCTTCTTCCAACTTGATGTTGGCATTCTCAGCCTCAAATCTATGCTGATTGGTGATGTTTGCATGTGCTCGAAAAGTTTCGATCCTGACGTGCATAGATGCAGATTCATTATCTACATTTAGATGCTCCAGGTCCTTGGATTTATCTTGGTAGTCGTAGTCCGCTGGAGTCATTTCATCCAGGGGCTTCTGGACCTTGGGGATCTTTTTTACTTTATGCAACTTCTCGGCCTTCAAATCAAAGACAACGCATTTTTCAACTTGAGCCAGAGAGCGCCCTCTCTTCTTCCTCGCCTCCTTCAATATTTTTTTTGTGTTTTGTCGAGCTAGGAGTAGCTTCTCGGCTAGAGGGCATTCCTTAATTAGGGACATCTCTGATTCAAATGAGGCTAGATATCTAGCCAAAGGGGTGAACAAGTATAAAGAATGAACAAGGGATGCCTCACCAGTAGGTTCGGCGACGGGTGTAGCAGGAGCTTCGATGAGAGGAACTATGTTGTGTGTGATAGGGGAGCAAGGAATGGGGCTCGACGTTGGGGTACTACCTTCACCCTGCCTGGGAACTAAGGGAATGGTGGCATGGGTGGGCGAAGTAGTGTCAACAGACTTGTCCCGGCCTGATGACTCGAGTGGAGTGGGGCTAACGAGATCATGGGGCAGATTCGAGGTGGCAAGGGGCAACGCACGAAGAGGTGATTGACTTTGTGAGGGAGGGAGAGACTGATGAGAATCTTTGGCCGGGACCACAGTGGACATGTGAGAGACCAAGGCAAAGGGTGGAGAGTGCGTACCTACGTGCCCTTCTAGCAGAGCGGCCGTGGTGACTTCTTGTGTAATAGGCTCCTGCTCTTTTTGGACTTCGGCACTCCCGACTTCCACGACTTCTACTTCGGGGTCTCCCTCTTGTTGGAGGAGTTCCTCCACATCAATGATGTCTATACCTGGGACTGTCTCGGCACTTGGTGGCATCGCATCTTCAACATTTGCTTCGATCGGGCCTGATGCAGGTTGTCCGATAGGAGCACTTGGGAGCTTCGTGCGGGGTCGCTTTGGGTGGCTCGGAGGCACTTGAATTTTCTCTTGCCTCTTTCTTTTCTTCCTCTCCAATGGTTGCTTTGACTCTTCGACACTTGTGTCGTGGCTTTCCGACGGTCCCTGTGGTAGTGCCTCTGGTGTAGCTTTGGCTTCTTCCTCTTCTTCCTGCTCCAAGGCATCGTCAGTTCTTCCTGGGCTTTCACCCGATCCTGGGGTAGCTGGAGGAACAAAGTCGACGAAGGATATGGGCTTCCAAGTTCCAACATTGGCTTCATAAACAATTGTGAAGTCCTTATCCATTGTCAAGAGTCCATAGGAATTCATCTTTTGGCGATGGAATCTCATTATCCACCACTCCCTTAGTTGTTCCTCGCCCCAATTCTTCAATTCCTCCTTCAAATCGTCTTTCACTTTTCTCCAAAATGTGGAGTCTGGAGTTGGGAAGGGATGTTGGTCAGGGTCAAACTCGACCTCCATAGGGTAAAATTCATGCCAGGGAGGCAATGTCCTCATCCTTTCTAAATGCCACTCCAGATCCTTCCCATTGGGATTATTTCTTTGCTCCACAATTTCAGGGTGGGGGCAGATATGAAAGTTCTTGAATTTTAAGTGATCCCTCATCACTCCCAAGGGATCATAGAGCCATTGTTGAGGAATCTGGAGTAGGCCAAAATTGGCAAGCTTTTCCTCCAGGAATATGTTCTGCTTCAAGGCAAATACTTCAATTACCCCCATATTGAAGGGGAAGTCATAGGTATGTGCCCATTTTTTACCGTGGCCATAGACGGTGTTTGTTACATCGCTCTGCAGAGCAACTTCTAATGTGAATTGGTACTCAGAGGGGAAAACAAGTAGCAGGAAGGGCTTTCCTATGAAGCTGAACAGGCGAATCACCAGCCCTTGTGTCAATTGAAAGATGTCCCCCTTCTTCTCCATTACCACTCTATCTCTCAAACTGAGGGGCACCCGAGGGCAAGAGCCCTTCAACAAATGCATAGCAGGTCCCAAGAACTATTGATTAAAAGAATAATAAGACTCTATCCTCAATAGGATGGGAGTCCATTGGTAAACAGGCAAAGGATTTCCATCCTTGTCACTCAAATAAATGGCAATGTGGGGGAATTGCTTATGTACATGGTAGAAAAACAACCAAACAAGGAAAGAACAGGGTGTGAAGTATTGGCCCATCACCGAATTCTTCATGCTGGTAAGCCGCGTGTGCAAGGTTCGGGCCACCCATTATGCCCAATCAAAGAAAACTGGGTTGGTGTTTGGTCTTGAAGCATCAAGGGCATAGAATTCCCCTCTCGAAATACATTCGGCCAAAGACACCTGCCAGGGTTGCACCGAAGCATCTGTCGACAGGCCCACCACCCATGAAATGATAGAGAAAATATCGATGTTCTTGAAGGCCGCCAAGGGTAAGGGAATTTGGGGCAGCTTGCCTGAAGGGAGCCTGCTTTTGAGGTTTTCATGAAAGAATTTCAATATGTAGTTGTTGGAGGTGAACCTCTCCATCTGTTCGATCAGAATGACGTTGCGAACCGAATAGCCCTTGGGAGGCCCTTGCTGTGGCACGAAGGTTGCTTGCACATCTTCCTTCAGAATTGAAAACAACTTATGGCCCGCAGCATCCAACACTTACCTGGAGGCGGGTTGGTAGTTCTACGTGATAGCACAGATTAATTCGGGACAGTGGTGAGCGGGCGGGGTCAAATACCAATAAATTTGAGAGTAATATGTAGTAGCTCTCTTGTTCTCTAGGGTGAGTCTACTTGTCATAAATTCAATAGTGCGTCGGAGGTCAGCCACACCCTTTGAAAGCTCTATGTCTCTAATTTTTTCCCACCCATCAATTGGTGGTTCTTCAAGTTGTTCATCCTCAGAATCTTCTCTCTCTTCTATGACTTGCTTTTCTGGGCGGAGGTTCAGGTTAACCTTCTTCGGTTTCTGCTTTTTCTCCTCCTTGCCCTTCTTTGTTTTTTTGGGGCCGGCTACTTTTGGTTCCTTTCCTTTCTCTTTGGAGTTTTTCTTCCCCATGTTGGATGTCTTACGGTAGAAGCAGGGCTTATAGCACAGAGGACTTTGCCACCAATAATTTCAATGCAAAGGGCATAAGACTTGCAAATTAACAGTGAAGGCTCTTAGTCTTGCATGAACTGATGAATGCATAACCTTCTCACTGCTAGAGTCTTGCGTTTTATAGCCCTAAAAGGCAACTACCTGAATTTATGGCACCTGCCCTAATTAAATTTTCAACTCATATGAGGAAGGTTGTCATGCCCTCTGATTGGTTTTGCAACGGCGTAGTATGCAGATCCATGCACTTTTATGATTATGTTTTGCATTGGGAATGCGACCTGCTGCCACCTCATACCTTGGAGCGAGTTTTTCTCCTAATCGAATCCTCTCGGGATGTGTTTCGCCACCTTTGTATTAAAATCGCTTGCCTCGAACAATCCCCTAGGTTGCCATCGGCATGTCCCCCAAGACACATTTTAAATGCTCCTTGTCCATTGGGTGGGCGAAATGATGCCGGTGCTAAAACTACTTCGCAACGAACCTCCGACATGGATCGATCTTCTATGCTTCGAGCCCGAAGTAATTCTCCCTCGCTGCATTGCTACTTTGCTTCGTGGAAGGCTAGCCTCCCCCGAAGCTTGTCTTCTTTGGAAAATGCTTCGCTAGGCTTCTTTTGAAATCTGCTTCGCAAGACTCCTGCCCAAAGTAGCTACTTGAAATTCTTCGGGTGCGAAGTTATTTTTGTTCCTACTTTTCCCTTTTGATAATGCCTTTGGTCTTCCGAAGACCTTTTGGAAGCCAAAGTGCTTCACTGCGAAGCATCTCACATCAGTTACTTCGCACACAAAATCCCCGAAGTAGATTTTGGTTATGCTTGGCGAAGCTAGAGTTTATCATTGTAACACTTAGCCTTTTGCAATCTCGGAACAGGGTGTATATACACAAATGAAAAATTATATACAAAAGTACATACATTTTTTTTTTTTTTCGCCTCAGCGATGAAAAGTCTTCAGATGAAGACCATTGATAGAAATTGGTAATACCTGGCCATCTGCATCCTTGAGAATGAAATATTTGGCCGAGTTCACCTTCACGATTTCAAAAGGCCCATCCCAGAAAGCATCTAGCTTGTCGTGATTCCCAGGATTGGCCTTCCAAGAGTCTCACTTCCATACCAGATCTCCCACTTTGAATGTGTGATCAGATGATTTCTTCTTGAACCAATATCGGGTGACCTGAGCATGCTTAGTGAAGCTCTGATAGGCTTTCTCGTGATCTTCCTCTAGTTGTAACAGCTGAGCCAGTCTATTTTCCATAGGATTGACTCCTCCTTCTAACAGCTGTAATGTAGGGATCTCTACATGGGTAGGTAAGATGGCCTCCTTGCCATAGACCAAGGCATAAGGTGAAGTCTTGATTGACTTCTTGACAGAAATTTGATCGGCCCACAAGGCACGATCTAGAAGGAGATGCCAAGTCCTTTTGTTTGTCTCTATGAGCTTTCTTAGCACCCTTAACAAGGTCTTGTTGGTGGATTTTGCCAATCCGTTGCCCTGTGGATAGTAGTTGGAGGATACTTTATGATATATCCCATATTTGTAAAGGAATCCATTGATTTTGGTGCCTGCGAAGCCAGGACCATTGTCCATGATGATCGCTTCTGGAATATCGAACCGGGTGATCAATCCCTCTAGGAAAGCGATGACGGTCTCCTGATCTGCATTCTTCGTGGGAACTATTTCAGCCCATCTGGTAAAGTAATCAGTTGCGATCAAGATGAACTTATGCCCAGTGGAGGAGTTTGGCGATATGACTCCTATGAAATCCAGCCTCCATTATTGAAAGGGAGTTTCTACTCATATTGGTTGGAGAAGCATTGAAGCATTTATTCTTCGGTCGACAAACTTTTGACACTGCTCACATTTGCGACAAATAGTGAAGGCATCAGCGAAAAATAGTGAAGGCATCAGCGAAGAGTGTAGGCCAGTAATAACCCGCCTTGATGATCTTTAATTTTGTTGTTCTCCCTTCGAAGTGACCTCCAGATAATCCTGAATGAAATTCTCCCAGGACTATCCTTTTATCATCATCTTTTATACACCTGAGAAGGACGTCGTCAATATTTCTAAAAAATAGGCCTTCAAGCCGCAAGGTATATCGGGAGGACCGCATCCTAAAATGTCTTCGCTGTGAAGCATTTAGATGTGAAGGACATATGTCAGTGTTGAAGTATTCGACTATTTCGTTGATGTAGTCTTTCTCATTCTCTTCCTGGTTTGCGAAGTATTCTTCTACTGGCGAGTCATCCCACTGAGATTTTGTAGCTTCGGTCGCTACGCTCTTCGCCAGTTCTTGACATAATGAACGACCATGAACCAGTTTTGTAGGTTTGATCTCGATGTCAAATTCTTGAATCTTGCTGACCCAACCGGCTCTTTTACTACCCAATTCTCCTTGGATGATGAAATTGCGCACATCGGGGTGAATGACAAATACTGTAACCCGACTTTGGGAGATGAATTGCTTGAATTTACTAAGACACTTCATTACTGCATGCACCTGCATTTCTATGAAATTATATTTTTCTTCATGAGGGTTTATCACTTGGCTTAGAAACGTGATGAGGTGCTCTTCGCCATCTTCCCTCGTTTGTGTCAGGACCGCATCATAGCTCTCAGGTTCTCCTATGGCATATAGGATGAAGTCTCGATTATAATCAGGGTTAGTCAGGATCGATGCTTGAGCAATTCAGGCTTTTATTTCTTCGAATGCTTCTTTCCTCTCTTTTTTCCAGATGAAATTTGCACCTTTCTTCAAAAGTTTGGACATCGGCTTGATAACCTGGGTGAAATATGGGACAAACTTCCTTACGAAGTTGATTTGGTTGAAGAAATATTGAAGTCCTTTCTTTTCCACTGGGAGTGGGAGCTTTATCAGAGCCTCAGCTCTGTTAGGATCTACAACGAGACCCTTTTCTGATATCGCATGTCCCAACAACTTCCCTTCGCTGACTGCGAATATGGACTTCTTCGGATTGATTGAAATGCCAAATTCTCAACATTTTTCAAAAATTTGTTGTAAGTGTAATGGGTGATCCTCCCTTATTCGGGAGAAGACGGTCATGTCATCTAAGTAGATAACAATAACCTTATTCAAGAGTTTTCCAAAAGCTAAATCCATCGCCCTCTAAAAAGTGGCCCCCGCATTCGAAAGGCCAAATGGCATTCACTGGTAAGCAAATGTTCCCCACTTGGTAGTGAATGCGATTTTGTGCTGGTCTTTGTCCCTGACCCAGATTTGATTGTATCTAGAGAAACCATCGAGTAGGGAGAAGCGTTGAGCCCTAGCCATAGAATGCAAGATCTGATTGATCTACGGGAGAGGGTAGTGATCTCTGAGAGAAGCCTGGTTCAGGTTGTGAAATTCCACGTACAATAGTATATCTTTGTTCTTCTTTCTAACTGGGACTAGATTTGCTACCCAAGAAGAATGCTTGATGGGATAAATTATCTTCGCCTCAATCATTTTTAGGAGTTCGGCCTTCATCAAGACTTTGATCTTTGGATTAACATGCCTTTGCTTCTATCGAAAAGGTTTGATCCCTTCCTGCAACTCAATTGTATGTTGGATCAGTTGTCGATCATATCCCTTTAGATCTTGATAAGACCAAGCCACTGTGTCGGGATACTTTCTGCACAGATATCGAATCTGCTCTAGCTCTTACGAAGTGCAATCTATTCCAACTTTTATTGCTTTCCTAGGTTCAAGTTCTAAATCTTGATACTACTTTGCATTAAATTTGAACATGTGAGAAACTGCTCAATCATTTTGATCAAAGATGCTTTCAAGAGTAATCAATCCCTTAGGCACATGATTATTCTTTAATTGAACTAGCCCTTCATATTCTTCATCAGGGCTTCTACTCTCAACTGTGGCTACTTCTTGAATCATAAAATTCACAATCTGCTCATTACTGTCAAAAACTTGCCAATGTAGATCTCTGTTTGGGATGGAGGGCCTGTAAATCATCCTCATAGCTTTGGGCTTATGCACCATGTCTTCTACTGGAGAGTACCTGGCTACGATGGATGCTAAAACATCGGCATGTCGGTTCTTTTCTCTTGGAATAGACTGTAGATTGAGAGATTCGAACTGGTCAAACAAGTCCCATAACCTATTACGGTATGACTTGAGATAGTGCTTCTTTGAAGTCCACTTGTTTGTGACTTGATTGCATACCAATTTGAAATCTCCAAAGATTTGGAGATGCTTTATGCCCACCTTTCTGCTTTCTTGAGTCCTAGGCATAATGCTTCATATTCTGCTGCGTTGTTGGTGCAACTCCACACCAACTGGAAACAATATTCCTTCTGCTCTATAGAAGGTGATATTAAAAGAATGCCCACCTCGACATCATTTTTGCATCAGGCGCCATCGAAGAATAATTTCCATAATCCTTGGGTGAAGACCTTATCTTCTGACTTGATGTGCTTCTTAGTCTTGGTGATGACATAAAATCCCATATCAGTTTCTATCATGGCATTAAATTCTGCTAATGAAAACTCATCTTCACAACTTAACTGTGCGAGGGACTCCTCGACCAGGTCTACTTGCTCTATCCCTTCCACTATCGCGTGCACAGGATCGCTGCTCTCCCCTTCAAACATTTTTTCTATGAGGAAGGTAGAAGGCTTCTCGTTGTAGATTTTTATCTTCTTTCCTTTGAATGGAATCTCCAAGTGCGAGTAATCCATAGATAGATACCCTCCCAACTTCACCGTAAATTCTCTCGACAAGCACATACTGAAGTAGGGCTCAAGGTCAATCACTACCACATCTTGTATAACCATGATCTGATGCATTTTGTGTAGTCGGATAGGAATATCTTTAATCACTCCTATAGTTTTCATAGGAGTACCATCCAATTGTAGCACGTCGTGACTGCTTCATGTATATTCTATCCCTATATCTTCGCACACTGCATTGGGCATGACCGTTGTCATGGCTCCAGAGTCAATCATATAGTTATGTACAACATACCCTTCCATCTATAGAGACATGTAGAATGATGGTGGCATATTATTCCCCATAATGGATGTGGACAGGGTTTGCACTAGGGCAAGCGGAGTTGCCTTTCTTGCTTTGGTTATCTTCAATGATTCTTGCAACAGATCCACTTGTTCGGGTAGTTGTAGTGCGTCGTATAGACTAATTTTAGCTGGAATCCTCTTCAGCTCATCTACAATGTTGTATGCTAGGGAATTGGGCACCTCAGGTTCCTTTCTTGGTTCATATCTGGTGTGATACTATTTCATAGCTTCGACCCTTTGCCGCTTGGTCAGCGAAGGAAGTTTGAGCTTCTCTCTAGCCTGTTCCTTAGTTTCCACCTATAGTGGATTTACAAGGGCCTGTTGGGCCTTCTATTTGATTGGTGCAGGCTGTCGAGCTTCGTTCGGGGCTAGAGGAGGTTGTTGTCCTTTCTCATGATGAGCATGCACCTTTAAAGGAGCCATTTGAGTAGCATCTACCTCTATTAACTTCTTTCCTCCTATGGCAAGGACTACAACTGGCTCTTCTTCACTAATTACCAGATTTTGATCCAATTACCTGATGACGTTCACCTGACCACCATGACCACTACTCGCCAGCGTTTGTACATAGTGTTGATGCAGCATGCAGGTATTCTCTTTGTGAGGGTCATTACATGTGGAGCACCAATGTATATAATCGAAAGTGCTCGAGGCTTCGTCTATTGCAGCATTTCTTGTCGAAGCTCTTCCTTGCTGGATTGCTTGATCTTTAGTAAGCGCAGGTGTAGGATAAGATCTTCTCGGTAGAAACTCTTGTTGCACTTGCTTCTTCTTCATAATGGTCATGTCATTAGATAGGGTCTGCACTATGGATTTCAATGACTGAACTTCTTGTAGTATTTTGGCTTGCATGTCATCAATTTTAGGAATAGGTGGCAATGGAGCCATTGTTGGTATTGGAGGTAAGGCGAGGTGTTGAAGTGGTGCTGGCAATACAGGGAATGTCGAAGTGACCATGGGCTGTGGAGTCAAAAAAGTGGGAAAATGAATTTGTGGAGCGATGATTTGGGACACAATGGGATTCAGGATATGAGATCGGGTATGTAGGGGTTACAGAGATCTGCGAAGTAGCTGCGCTCGCATACTGGGATTGATGGAAATTGGGAAGTATGGGCATCGACATCTTTTGGGGAAGCTTACCCATAGCTATTAGGTCCATCTCTGCTTTCTGGGCTAACTCATATAACTTTGGGAAGGTGTTGATATTCTAATACCTCACCATGATGCTGATATCAGGATTGAAAGCCCGAAGGAAATAGTACATTGTAGCTTCGTCGATTGGTCAAAGTCCAACTAGTATTCTTTGCTAGGTTCAAGAAAACCTAACATTGAAGTTGGTGATCTCTTCTTATGTATGTCTCTGGATCGTTGTGAACTGGTGTAGGAGAGAGGTCGGATCGGTGGACTCATTGAAACTTTGCATCAACTATCCAGCTAACTGGTCCCATCCTGTAATAGTATCGAGTGGTAAATATCTATACCAGTAGAGGATTTTTCCTCTAAGAGATAGAACTAGAAGCTTTACCATAACCCACTCTTCTGTGATGTCATGGATCACCGCCATAGAAACTATGTCCTGGATGTGCTCTAGAGCAATATTCCCAGTCCCATCGAACGTTGGGATCTTCTTTATAGCAACAGGCGAAACTTGCCCTTGTCCTGCTAGATTTAGCGGTCCTTAAGAATTCCATGCTGGGAATAATCTGTGTGGCGGTAAGACAGAGTCTCCAAATGCTAAGAGTCTTTTGATAATGAGAGCATCGGTTCTCACTACTACTCACAAGGTGAGACTGATCGGGTCCCACCGGGCGTGCCAAAAACTATTGGTCATCAAATCTGCCCAGGAAAGGATTTGGGTAAGTGTATGCGCCCTAGACCTGGACCAACATTGAAATGCCGAAGGGAAGAGATGCCCCTCATGCCAATATCCGGAGAAAGGCCGACTCCTATACTAAACTACTTTGATGTTTAAGATAAGGGTGCAGGAAAGAGATAAACAGAGTAAAGGTGCAAGAAAGAAATAAAAGAGTAAGGGAAGGAATTTCAGTAGTTTAATAATGGGAAAGAACCAGAAGCACGATTACTAGCAAATAACTTGAAACAGTAGCAAAGAACACCAATAATAAATGAAATGAACACAGTATTAGCCCTCTTATGTATCCTCTGGACGAGTTCCAGGATTCTCCTTTCCCTTTCGCTGAAATTCAGAGTTCATAGTAATGACAATTAATAAAAGTGAATATAACAAAAACACTATCCACAGGCAGCATAAAAGAAAGCTAACACAGCGTTTTCCTCTCCTATGTATCCTTTGGAAAATCTCAGGGTTCCACTCCAATCACACACTTAAATCCAAAGTTTAGAATTACAGTATGCAAATGAAGAAAAGATAAAAGAAATAATCACAGAAGGCAGCATAAAAGATAGAAATATAATCCAAAGCTCTTTAGTATTAATCATAGGAATCTAAGTTACAGTAGCTTTCTAGCAGAAAGTTCCCCCCTCTTTTCATTACAATGCCTAGGTTTTTATAGAGGACCCGACCCTCTGAGCCATAAATGTACAAAATGGAGGAGTACACCCTCGAAACCTGAGAAGTTGGCTCTTCGCAGCCCTCATGACTGAGCTCTCAAATATGTACAAAAACTGGCAACTATGACCAGGTCAACCATGGAAACAAGCATTAATGAGTCGTTCGAGCATCCTTGGCTTCTGGGTACAGTGCTCGAGTGGCCACCATGCTCATTGGGCTCTTCTTCTGGGACTGATACTTCATTTCCAATTGCTAAAAATGAGCAGCGAGCTTATCGGGCACATAAAAAATACATTTATGAGGCACTTGATCACCTTAGGAAAATACCCGACTTGGAGTGCATGCCCTTGAAGTGCTTCACTGAATTTTGTCTGCAACTCCGCTTTGCAATGGACTTGTGTCGAAGCGGATCCTCCTTCTTGATTTGTACTTCACATGGTGGAGCTTCACAAAACTGCTTCGGGGATGGTGGGTGTCGAAGCATATTTCCTTCGCAATATGGGCTCTTCACTTCTCGCTGCTTCGTTGGAGAGACGTGCCAAAACTGCTTCGCTGATGAACTGCTAAAATGCTTCGCCGCAATCTTCCTTCAAAATTATGGTTCGGGAGGATTTTGGCCAAAGCGCATTCTTGCCTTCAAAAATGCTTTGACTGCTTCCACTTCGGGTGAAAGTACTTCGTACGAAGGTTTTCCGAAGCATATGCTTCGCAACGACTTTCAGAGAAGTAGAAATGGTTTGCTGGTGGGGAGGCCCGAAGTGGGTGCTTTGGTGGTTTTTTAGCGAAGTATTTTCAACGTTGCGCTCCTTCAAATCCCGCTTCGTAAGTTTCTTGCCTAAAGTAGCCTTTTGAAATGTTTTGGGTGCGAAGTAGTTTTCATTCTTCTTCCCTTGTATTTTTTCTTTGGCAACACCGCTTCACAAAATTCTCGCCCGAAGTAGTTGTTTGAAGTGCTTCGGGCCCAAAGTAGTTTTCTCTGCCTTAGCAAATTCGGACCACAATTTTCTTCGATGAAGCTATTCTTTTGAAATGCCGCTTGAATTCCGCTTCGCAAAACTTTCGCCCAAAGTACCTGTTGGAATTGCTTCGGGTGCGAAGTTCTTTTTTACGCCTTCTTTGAATTCCTTCTTTAGCAACGTCGCTTCACAATATTTTCTCCTGAAGTAGTTGTTTGAGGGACTTCGGGCCCGAAGTAGTTTTCATCTTTCATTTCTTCCCTTGAGGCTATCTTCCTTAGCTTGTTCGTCAGTGAAGCTCTTTCATCTTCATTTTATGTACAAGGGGGAATGGCAAGGAAAGCCAAAATTGCTGCAACACTTGAAAATGTTGTTTCTAAAAGCAAGGGAACAAATTCATGAAATTGAAAGAAATACTTTACAAAAAAATTGATTTTTCTACCCCATTGTGCAATGTGACAAAATTGTCAACAGTAACCCTTACTCCATTGGTGTTGTCTTAGGTTTATAGTTTATCATTTGATATTTTTCTAGTAGTGTCTTGGCATTTTTGTTAGTGAGATCACAATATGATGTTTCCTCTATCAAACCTCCAAGCCAAGACAATAGTGCAAAAGTCCCATATTTGTCATTTCAAAATATTTTTTCAAGTTGTTCTTTATAGCATCTACCAATTCATCTATATTGCTTGTAATGAATAGATCATTGACATATAACACAAGTATTACCATCTCAAATCCAACTTTATTGATATAGATATTTGCATCTAAAATACCCCTAGTGAATCCATGTTGCAATAGGTTCTAGTAAAATATCTAGGAGCGTACATCAACCTATACAAGGACTTGATATATTTGCATACCTTCTATTCTTTCCCATTTAAACAAAGCATTTGGGTTGAGTCATACACACCTTTTCTTGGATATCATCATTGAGGAAGGTTCTTTTGTCATCCATTTGATATATCTTCCAACCAAATTGTATTGCCATGGCAAAGAGAACATGAATGGTTGTCATATTTGTTATGGATGTAAAAAAAAATTCATAGTCAATTCATTCATTTTATGCATAGCCTTTTGCAATGAGTCATACATTGTATTTATCAAGTGATCCATCTACTTCGTATTTGATCTTGAAGACCTACTTGTATCCTATGGGCTTCTTTCCTTTACATAAATCAATAAACTCCCATATTTTTTTATTCATCATAGAGTTATACTCTGCTTCCATAGCTACCTTCCACTTGGACAAGCTAAGTGTAGCCTTCACTAATGCTTGTTATAAATTCTCCATTACTAAATATATCAATCCAATATTTACTTCCTTACATGACAATTTGTGAGTACATGATCGAGTGGAAGTAAGATCAAGAGGTGCATCAATTTTATCATATTTCATGGTACTTTGATCCATTTTTAAGTTTATGTTGTTGTTAAGAAGCAACTACTTTAGGTTCATCAACAATAGTTGGAACATATTCTTGGACTTCATAATCAAAATCTAGGCTCACAATGGGAGACATAGCATCTTGAGATTCCTTAGAGGCATCAATATTTGATTTAGGTTCAACTATTTCATCAAATAGCACATCTTGATTTATATGCAATTTCTTGGTTATTGGGTCTATCAATCGATACCCTTTTGATTCATAATCATACCTAAGAAATATGCATGGCAAGGATTTCACATCCAACTTGATCCTCTTTTTCTTTGACACATGCATGTATGCCTTACTATCAAATAATTTGAGATGTGAGATTAAAGGCTTCCTCCAAGACTAGGCTTCTTAAAATGTAACTCCTTGTAGTGTCTTTGTGTGTGCTCTATTTAAGATATACACTACAATGGTGATAACTTCATAATAACACTATTGCTCCAGATTAGATCCTATGAGCATACAATGAACCATTTCCATGATGGAATGGTTTCTTCTTTTAGAAACCCCATTTTGTTCTGGAGAATAGGTTATAGTGAGCTATTGCTTGATCCCATTTTATGTGAGAAACCTTGAAAATTTATTAGATGTATATTCCCCCCTATATCTGAGTGGAGGACTTTAATGGAACATCCAATTTCTTTTTCCACAAAGTGCTTAAAGAGTTGGAAATGTTAATATTCTTTGGACATTAGTTATAGAAATAATACACATTTTTTTGGAGTAATCATCAACAAATAATTGTATCTTTTACCACTGAAACTAGCTATCATGGGACTACACAGATTAACGTGTATCACATCCAATGGATCATTGGCTCTATGAGTGCTTAGTTCAAATAGTAATTGGTGTTGCTTCCTTGCTAAACAACCCGAGAAAACTAGCATTGTGGGTGAAAAGTTGGGTAGACTAATCACCATTTGATGCTTACTAAGTTGAAGTATCCTAAACTAAGAAGTCCATATATCCTATGCCAAAGGGAGGTTACATTTGTTGTGTTTGTTGATAGTGATATATTAGGAGTAGATAGAACATCTAGGAAAAAAAAACTATTTTGTAGAAACTTATGACTACATTCTCACTATTTTTTGTGATAAAACACTTCTTGTGACCATTTTCAACTCTAAATTTGACCACCATGTTTTGGTCCAATATTTGTTGTAAAAACAACAACTTATTTTCCAAGCCTGGTATATATAGTACCTTTGCAATTGTGTGTTTTCCATATAGAATATTAAGTGAAACATCACCTACTCCTTTGAACTTGTAGGTTTTATCATCGACAATTGTCATTGGTTTCCCTTCTTTGGCTTCTAAAGAATCAAACCATGTTTTATCTCCTGGCATATGCTTTCTAGCATCAAACTCAATGTACCAAACATCATTCTTAGATTTAATTACATCTTGTGTCATTAGAACATTGTGTACATATTCAAAATTAAAATTTGATTCTTTAATTACAACATGCCTCTTTGTTACTTTTATTTGGGACGTGGATTGTATTGCTTCTTCTTCTTTTGAGGTTAATGGAATTTATTACCTTGAGTTATTAAATTATACCAACAATGCTTGGTATCTTGTCCTTCATTTTCATAGATATGGAAGTACCTATTTTTTTATGAGGATTATTTTGTGATGATTATGAGGAAGAGGATGAAGAACCTTTATGTGAAGAACTATTTTATGGTTTCTTGTTCCTATATTTCTTAGTGATGAGTGCACTATTTGACAATTGATCCCTCAATTTATTGGTTGCTTCTTCTTGTTGCAACAAATTGACCAACTCATCAAAGAAAACCATCTTATTTGACACTTGTAAGGAGGTTATTAGCACTTGAAATAAATCTAGTAAAACTTGAAGTATAATTGGGACTAAGAGCTTGTCTTCCAATTTTTCACCCATGGCATTCAATCTTATCTTCAGTTATGTGACTTTGCAAATAAATACCTCTATACTTTCTCCATGTAGCACTCTAAACATGTGAAGTTGTGTTTGAAGGGTAGGAATAGTGGATTGATTCTTCTCTTCAAAGATGGTAGTAAGTGTGTTGCATACTTGCTTGGAGATCTCTAATTTATAAATATGTGGTTAGATCACATTAGTTGTAGCAAGGATGATGAGTATTGGTGCTCTTGCATCTATATTTTCATATGTTTTGTCTTGGTTGGAGTCTCGAGGTCACATAACTCTACCAGTCATAATATCCTAAAGTTTTTTAACTTGCAAGATGGTTTGCATCTTTATCTTTCATTGTCCAAAGTTGGGATCTCTTAGGAGTTGTGAATCTATAAGAAAGACTTTTGGGGTGGTCATGGTGAGGGTTTCTTATTTCTCCAAATGGTCCTCCTTTCAATATATTTCCAGTTCAATATATTGAACCTTTTGATATATCGTGCTTTTGATATACTCATTGGTATGTGGAAGAAGCTAGTTATCTCAATATACATGGTCGTACATGAGAGATACATTGGGACATGTGAAAGATAATTATACATGGTACTTAGGTAGTATGAAAAGGAATTCATCATATCTATGACACTTAAAAATATCTCCTCATACATAAGGTATAACTTCCCTAATATACTTAGAGAATCTTAATTTCAATTTTTATGTCAAGAAACAGTGACAAATAGGGTGAATGATGGAGTGCGTAAATAAATTGGTTTTGCCTTATTACTCCCTGATCATTTATAGGGATAGACCCTAGATGTTGTTGTTGCAGCTATTTTAAGTGTTAAGTGTGGTAATGAGTTGTGACAACATTACCTATAAATGACTGCTAGAGGCACTATGTATATCAAACATTGTTATGTGCATATTGCATATTTTGGAAGGGTGATACAAAGCATGAAATTATAATGTGTCAAACTCCACCAAAATTTCACTTTTTACAATTACAACTTTGGTTTAATTTTGTAAAATTATAACTATTGTTTAGTTATTTCATAATTTTCCAAATTAAACTAAAGATAGTTGCAAAAACATTTGCAACATATTTGAAATATGAATAGTATAAAAAGGAATGGTTAGAGTTGTAGAAAATTTAAAAATATATATATGCAAAGAATTGTGTTCACTTTTTCCCTTTAGGAGAATGGAACTCAAGACTTAGCATTAAAAAAAAACTATGCTTGCTTTCAATAGCCAACTCTTCCACTTTATTTCATATGCATAAAATAGTAGATTCTAAAATGTTGTACCTTCTAAAAGGTTGTACCTTCTAATATTAGTGCAAGGGAAGACAAGAACTAGCCTAGTAATTCCAAATATCCTTAGGGTATGCCATCTAATGGTGACAATTGTCCTTGAACACAAAAATTTATCACATAATAAGCTAACTACATTTTCTTCTAGTTGCTTGCTCCCACAATCCAAACATCACTTTCAATTATCTAAATCAAGCTTTGCCTTTGGACTGGACAAGCAAATGTAACAACGTAGTCAAATGTCAAATGTCAAATCGTATTGTAGACCATGTTTTTAAATTCATTGACGAACATGGAACAATAGGTGTAGGGTTTGAACACTATAACAAAAATAAATTTCTCATGTTATAATGATACCAGTGATAGGTATTAGATAGATTTCATTGATCCCAATGCCCTTATTTAATACATGTTGCATAGTTACAATCAGTGATCATTAAGATCAATGATTGTTATAATTTATACTCTATCTAGTAGTTTACAACTCATCTCACCTCTCATGAGATGTGATAATAATAGTGTAATAATTTATTTATCCTAATAGGAACAAGCAAATACCATATTATTCTTGATAATAAAGCTTTATTATTCCATAAGTTGTTTTAGCCTTGCAATATTTTTTCTATTCTTTCTTTGGTATCTACATAGGCTAGAATAATTTTGTGCTTTGGAAATCATGTAAATTACAATTTTAAGTCCTTTAGACTTTTAGTTGTGTGACTATTAAAAGAATTTTATTTTATTCTTACAAATTCATTTAACTTTTTAATCATATATAATTATTTTAATATTTCATAATTCTATTTAAAATTTATAAAATTTAAATAAAATTAAAAATATATATATCAATATTTTAAATGAATATTTAATATAAAAATCATTGAAAAATAAAATTATATATCTATTATTATATAATTATAAATGCATAATAATAACTTTGGACCAAAGGGGATATACCCGTTAGTGTTTACAAATGAGCAACCTCAAGTCCCTTGGAGGTCAATGGTCCACCTCATGTCATTTTATAGACAAAGATGATGATGATAATCGAAAGTTATTGATTCTTCTATGTAATTAACAAAGAATAACCTTTTATATTATATATATATATATATATATATATATATATTTCTCTAAAATAATGGAAAATTACTAATTCTAAAATAATTAAAAATATTACCTCTTTATGATCCCAATTGGAACAAGAGTGCTGAAAATCATGGGGCTTGGTTTACTTGGAGTAATGCACGATGTGAGGATGCTCTCAAAATGGTAAGATTGAACCGCTTCTATGTAGCAGAAAATATTGATATACTCCAAAATAATTTATCTCATCCAATCTATTCAGTGGTAACTTCAAATAATCTCCCCATTACCTTGAGTATTAGGTGTGCCCCCATAAGGAAACCCAAAAAATAGTTTGCCTTTCAATTTAAACACTTCATTCCTCAAGCACAAATATTGTGTTAATGAAATCAAGAAAGTGTGGAATATCTTTTTAAGGCCCTCAAGAGGGAGAGGGTGGATTATGTGGTGGGAGGAAGCCATCAAAAGAACAATGGATTACCTTCGAGGTTTTGGAAAAATCCTAGCCTCTCTTCACAAGAAAAAAGAGAAATAATTGGAGCAAGAAGTTGACCAACTCAGCCACCACCTCAGACAAAATATTAGTAGCATTCCTTCTCAAAAGCAGTTGGGTGCAGGCAGAGTTAAGGTAACTCCAATCTTATAAATACCATGAGGCACAAATCAAGGCACGTCTTCAGTCGATTCGCGAGGGTGATAAAAATTCTAAATTTTTCTTTAATGCCATTAAGAAGAAGAATAGATCAGAGAGGATAGAGGTTACTAAAAATCCTATATTTCAAATTTCGTTGGAGGACCTCCCATCCTTCATCTAAGAGTATTTTGCAGCCCTTTTCAAAAGTGAAGGGTCCAACACAGAAGTTGAGTTTTTTAGAGAATGTTGCAAACAATGCATATCTCCCAAAGTATCTGAAGAAGATAGAGAATTTTTGGATAAACCTCTTTCACAGGATGAACTTCATTCTACCCTCCTCTCTTTGGCAAATTAAAAATCCCCAGGCATTGATGGGCTTCCAAGTGAAATTTTTAAGACCATGTGGGATACTATAGGAGCTGATTTTATGCATATGTGTGAGGAGGTTATTATTGTTGGAGGCCTTGGGGAGGCCACTAACCAAGGATTGATCAAGATCATTGCTAAAAAATATAAGTCAAATTTTCTTGTTGATTAGTGTCCCATTACTTTACTCACTTCCTCTTACAAATTTTGGCCAAGGCTCTATCCAGAAGACTCCTCCCAGTGGCTACAAAAATTGTTCACCCAGAGCAAACAGGATTCCTTAAAGGTCGCTACATTTTGGATAATATTATTATAGCTTGAGAAGAGATGGAGTGGGCTCGAGCATATAGGCTCAAGGGACTTTACCTAAAGATTGATTTTGATAAAGCTTATGATCGATTAGAGTGGCCCTTCATCTTAAGCATACTCCACTAGCTTGGTTTTGGTAATAGATTCATTGATATGGTAGCTTTCCTCTTTCTAAATGCTTCTACAAGAGTGGTTATTAATATAAAATTATCTAACAACATTCTTGTGGAAATATCAATTAGGCAAGGCTATCCATTGACCCCCTATCTATTTGTAATTATAGATGATGCCTTTAATTATCTGTTGGAATCTACAATTAAAGAGGGGAGGATAAGAGGTATCCCCCTTTCGGATGGCTCCCAACTTATCAACTCTTATTTTTTGAATGATTCTATGTTTTTTCCTTTGGCAGATCAACAAAATCTTACAAACATCCTTGAGACAGTTCACACCTTCTGTAGGGCCTCTGGTGAAAAAATCCAAGAATCTAAGAACTCTGTTATTCCATTTAGATTCGATGATAAGCCAGATTGGATACCCACAACATGGAAGTGGGTGCAAAGAGGATAAATCTCTAAGTATTTGGGCTTTCCTTTTGGTTTTGACCGTTCACCCAAATCTATGTGGGATTGGTGTATGGACAAATTTACCAAAAATTTGAAATATTGGAAATATCTAAAAATGTCTTGTTATATAACTTTATTATTATTAACATAAACCATTCACCAATATACAGAAATATCAAAGCATTCATCCATAATACATTATCCACAAATGAGAGATAGATAGATAATACCCTTAAGGTAGGGCAACACCAATAATAATCCTTAAGGAAGGAATAACTCCACAAGATCTCCCAATGTGAGAGGCCACTTCGTGGGCATGACGATTACATAAGATTCTTCTTCAATGATATGAATAATTACAATGACAAATATTTATTCTTTATATATCCATCTTCTTATTCTACTTTGGGGAGCCTACTACTAATATAATATTATATTATAATATAATATTATAATACAATCAACCTTGGGTTATGTGTGGCCCATGCCAACCCTTATACAATATAATAATATATCCCCAAATATCTATTCCTAGGTACCCTACCATGCCACCCTCCTTACAAATGTTTCATCCTTAAAACATATGAAGAAACATTATAATATGATTTGCTAAGCAATGTTAGCAACTGGTACCAATCTCGATCATCCATCCATTCAAGTGAAACACGTTGATGTTGGTATGCCATTTTGTTACTTGAGTATCCAAATCTGCTTCATTGGCTCTGCGCTTTTGTTGCTGTATTTTGATAACTTGAATGATGGGTCCACTTTTTCCTTGATTTTGATGATCCACTTTGAAAAACAAGATCACTATGCTTTCTCTGCCAAACACTACCATAGTTGGTGCTCTTCTGATTCCATGTAGAACCATAATATTTTTGCCTTGAACCATACTTCGAAGATTGTTGATTCTCATGGTGGTGTGGATGGATATATGGTGCAACCTTAACTTGATGTTCTACCTTCTTTGACTTATCAACATTTGGCTCCATTGTTTGAAATTTTTCTACACATTGTCCTTTCATGTCTTCTTTGTTTGGTGTGTCATTGTGCTCTTCTATAAAAGCTTCCTTGGACTTTGTTACTATTATTTCCATGGACTCCGTTGCTGCTACTTCTTCCATGGACTTTTTTGTTGCTATTGCCTTCTTAGATTCTGTTTTAGGTTCTTCAATTTGTTTCTCTACAACCACTTCTTGATTTTCCTTGGATCCTTGCTCTTTAAACTGAGAAATATCTTGCAATGTTATCTTCTTTTTCCTGTACCATAACTTCATAAACTTATTTTACATATTAATGTTAACAGTACCCAAAGAATCTAACCAATGATAACCAAGAACAATATCCTCATCATCCATCTCAATAGCATAGAAATCTGAATGTAAAACATATTTATCCATGGTGATCTTCAAATCTTCAAAATTCTGAACATTCTCACCCTCTAGTTGTATGTCCTTAATTTTTGTTGCTTGAACTTGCAACTTCTTAGCCAAGGAAATATTAATAAAATTATATCTGCTACTAGGGTCAATGGAAATAATAACTTGTTCTTTTTTAATGCTTCCATGAACCTGCAAAATAGACTTTTTAGATTCAAATGAATTCCTTTGTCCATTTCTGAATTTATCTTCTACCAAAGGTATGGTTTCCTCTGTCTGCATACTGACATATTTTTTATCTTCTACCACTCTTTTTATTTCCTTTTGTTCTTTTTGAAGCATATTTATTTCTTCTTCATATCCCTTGATGGTGACCTTCAAACTAGCTATCTTTTTATATGGGTCCCATCTACTCAAGAATTCATGCTCCATTGTTTCCCAAGTTAGTTCATCTTGATGGGCACGAGGAATTCTAGAATACCAAATCATAGCTTCTCCTATAAGATAATAAGAAAGCCAAATTTTCCAAATAGGATTCTGATAATGCCAGGATTTAAAAAATTTCCACCACTCTCTAGCATCAATATCATATTCTCCAAAAAAATCTTGGAGTGCCATTGTTCATGCCCTAATGCAAACTAGGGTTTTATGGAAATAAATAACTTCCCACTGATTTTAAGCTAAAAATCCACATAGACAACTAGATCTACAATTTTTCTTCCAAAAAAAATAAAGTGCAACTGATTTGCTTACCCGAACTAAACAAATTTTGTCTTTTGAAAAATTTGTGACTTGAAAATTTGTCACTACCCTTGTTCTAGATGGCTGACTTCAGAAGGTCGCATCTCCCTCAATACTGCTCAGATTCCTTCATATGACTACTCATTTTAAATCTCGTCAAATTCTGCACAAATTGATCCAAGAATCGCCTAAATCGAATAAACTTTCACAGAGATATGGCTTCTGAAAGATGAGACATTGTTTCCATAAAAAATCTGTGAAATTCATCACTATCCTTATTTTGAATGACTAACTTCAGAAGGTCGAGAGTTAAAATCCAGATTCCCTTCCATATTTACTTCTCTTCTATTTTGACTCCTAGCAAGGCTGGGTATGATAAGATGAATAATATGCTTCGAGAGTTTTTTTGGGCAAAAAACCTAGCCAAGCGAGGCCTCCCAATGGTCTCTTTGAGCAATTTTTGCATACCAGTTTCATGTAGTGGGCTAGGAATACCCAACATTCAAGCACAGGGCTATGCACTCATGGCTAAATAGATGCAAAGGGTGATCATAGGGAATGAGCCACGAAAGGTGTTGGTGAGAGAGTTTTTGAAAAACCCCCGAGTGGATGGTAACTTTTAGGTAAATATTTCATACACTGACATTATTTTACAAGCCCCTTATTTCTCTATAGAAGTTTGTAATATTCTCCAAGGGATTTGGAAAGCTTGGAAACAAGTGTATCAATTTATTTCATGGCAGACACCTCCAAAGCAAGGTCCCGTAGATTTCTTCCAACACATCTTATGGTGGTCACCCCTCCTCACCCTTTATGCTCAACCTCTTGGCATGAATTCCTGATTTCCTACTAGGTGGCTCTTCAAAAGCGAAATAATTCTAGTGGGTGACATTTGGGATTTTTCTCAATCATCATGGAAAAATTAGAAGCAAATCTAGTCAAATTTTTACCTCTATCCTATTGATAAAGCAGTGATTATGCGGATCCTTTACATCGCCTCCCAGGCACCCCAACCTCTATCTTCTCCATTGGAATCTAGTCCCTATTGGTCTCATTGGAAATGGTTTGACAATCATGACTTTAAGAAGCAAATCCTTAAGTTTTAATATCAAGACCTACTTTCTATGAAATGTTAACAGTTTTTAGATATGCCTAATAAAAATAGAACTTAGAGCTTAGTTGGGCCACTTGGGAAAGAACCTTCAAGCTTATCAACTATGCCCAAATTCAAGGAAAGTTCTAGATTCTTCTTTGGAATGTAGTCCTTCAAGGTCTACCTACTTAGAGTAGGCTAAAACAGATGGGCCAAGGGTAAGGTGATTGCCCTTTTTATGGTTTGGAAGAGACAGTACAACATCTATTTTGGAACTATGCTTGTGCCCACCATATTTGGTGTGAAGCGCATTAGTTGCTTTATCCCTTACCACTACCTATGACAAAGGATCAAGCCTTATTAGGGATCAATTTTATGCCCAATCAAAAATTTCTTCTCTCCATTACCAGGGTAGTTGTCATCTTTCATATATGGAAGACTCGATGCAAATATATTTTTGAAACTAATCAAGAATATATCCCTAATCTCTTAGTAGCTAAAATCTTTGCTATTGTAAAATTCCAATTGTAGGTTGAGTCAACAGGTTGCACCCGTAAGGAGAAAGCACTACAAGAATAAATCATAGCTCTAAAGAGGTGTATTTGTGAGACCCCAACTCATAGATCATATGGTATTTACAGATTACATAATGTGGTAGGTGAATTAACTGAGCAACATAGCTCGGTGATGTATAATCAAACACACTTGATGAAGCATTTGGGTCAAGTGGAATTAGAAGCTAGCAACACTCATTCCAGTCCTCATATTAGCCTCTCATAATAGCATGAGGTGGAGCAAGCTCACTTAGACTCGTCTCCTTAAACAAATGTTTCCCATCATGGTTTCTCTCTTGCAATTATTGTTTTGGTAGTGCAGTAGTCTCTTCTCATCATATAGTGTGCAGTTTTTCCATTAAAAGGAGTAACCCAATAGTCTCTAGTCATTCAATTTTATGTCAACACATATTTTTAGAGTCTTGGTGATGACATGTTTTTTCATCCCTATAACAACCACTGGGGATATCTTAGTTTTTAACATGGGTCACTATGGGATCATTTGTGTGGTTGTTCACTTCCAATGCTTGTAGTCGGGTATCCTGAGTTTCATAATATTTCTCATTTCTCCTCTGTGTTGGTCCTTCATGGCCTCATATTATATTACAGTAGTGGGGGTCTGTGTTTGGTCTTCAATGTGCTTATTTTTGGTGTTGGGTGCCCTATGTGGCCCTGTGAATGCATCTCTGTTTACTTTATCCATACTAGAGGAAATTCAATAGTGGTTCCGATGTTGTTAGGTGTTCAATATTGGATGTAGGCACACTAACCATGGGTTGCCTTTATATTGTATTTGTTCCCTTAAGATTTTGGTTGATATAAATTTGGCAGCAATATCAATAATTCTTTTTTAAATATTATGATATGGAATGAAACAATAAGAAATGACAAGGGATATGGACGAATAATGGTTTTGATAAAGGAAAGTTGTAAAAATCATATTCAATTCAAAAAAGGAAACTCAGATAAATAATACATTTGGATTTAAATGAGGGAAAATGGATAAACTATTGGAATCACAACTTATTTTGCTCCATAAACATCTAAAACCTACAAAAGGTGTGAGATGGACTATGATAATCCACATGTAAATTTAAATAAAAACATCTCATCATACTCTAAACTTGGAGAGATAAATCTAATAGGGGATTTTAATGCAAGTACAAGGAAGAAAAATAACATGCTAAGAGTAAGAAGGATCTAGGAAGTAATCCATTAAAACTAGTAAAAGAAGAAAACCAACAATTGA
The DNA here is from genome assembly GCA_028583015.1 of Wollemia nobilis. Taxonomy (NCBI): domain Eukaryota; kingdom Viridiplantae; phylum Streptophyta; class Pinopsida; order Araucariales; family Araucariaceae; genus Wollemia; species Wollemia nobilis. The sequence goes on along the minus strand of JAQPPZ010016709.1, from coordinate 11,346,021 downwards.
AAAGATGCTTGGGGACTAGTAACAAAAGAAAACCAACAATACATAAGATGCTTTGAGGACAAAGGGATTGTTACTCATTTTTATAAAGAACTATATTGGGAACCTATCCTAACATTAGTATATACATGTCTAGTAACATGCATAGGTACCTTGGATGCCTAGACATATGGTTCATATGATATAGCTTTTACAATTGTAAGAAGATTTAATAAAATATGTAATTGATTCCTTATTAGGAATTACTATCTTGGGTCCTCACTTGCATGTGAATTTGACCCTTGAGCATTAGGATTAGCATTTATAGGAATATTTATAAAGGTAAGGGTGGATATGGAATGTATCAATTCATTTTTTAAATTCCAATGGATCTTTGCTTTTGAGGAGGTTGCCCCCTCAAAGAGGCCTATGATCTTTGACTTTGTTTCTCCGAGTAATAAAATGTGTTGCATTTCTATTCTATATTTTAATATTGTTGTGTGATTCTTAATTTTAGTTAACTATTACAATATTTACGTGGATGTGCTTATTTTGAGTGGAAGGTTCCTAACAAATGGTATCAGAGCACTTTCTAGGATCGTGTTTAGTTGTAGTCAGAATAGTTATTATCTTACCATCCATTCCTCGTTAGGTATATATTTTTCCTTCTTTCTGCTCTTTCCATTAAAACGCCTTACAAAAAATAGCACATTTTTGTTTTGTTTTTAGTGAAATAGGTTAGAAATCCTATGTTAAGGGTTTTAAAATATCACGGAGGAGTTATATTTTTTGGCTAAGCTAGATTACCCATAAAACATCTAGTAAAGTCAGGGGTGCTCAGACTCCAATACCTAGGCCTTAAATAATACTTGTATACAATAATGAGCTCCCACATATCCTCGAGTGTAGAGGTTTGGTTATATTTATAGAGTAAATTTATTGCTCAAAGGCACACAACTAGAGTCCTACAAGCTCTACCATCACCTCCATTTATACCAATGTCGACCCTTGCCAAAAAATCACCCCTAATAAAATATTTGACAAGAGAATGAATGGAGGTATGATTAGCACAAGGTCTATGCTACAATTGTGATGATAAATACTCCTTAGCTACAAGTGTGTGTAGTAGAAATTGTATTTTATTGATATGGGTGAACCCTCCACTCAAGAATCTCATGACAAAGAGGAGAAAAATAAGGAAGAAGATCGACTTAGAGAAGTTGAATTAATAAAGTACCAATTTCCAAAAAATTCTATGCATACTTTGGCAAGAATTTCTACTCCCCAAACAAGGAAGGTGGTCAGGAAAATCAAGGCTTAATACCTCATAATTGTTATTGATTCAGGAAGTACACACAATTTTATTGATCCTCAGGTGGCCAAAATACAAATTGCTACATACACTTGTGTAATTCTTTTGAATTCATGATAGCCAATGAAGGAGTTCTACCTTGTACGGGGAAATGCAAAAATGTAAATATGAGAATAGGTGACTATAACCTTAAGGTGGACATGATTATCCTTAAGGTAGCTTCACACTCTAGGTTCTATATTCTAAGATTTTTTTAAAACTCTAGATGTAATTCAATTAGCAAGGGAAGCAATACACCCCCCATAGTATTACTAACAGATCTACTTATCCTATCAAATAGAAAAAAATTTAAAGAAGCCATCTAAAAGGGTAGGGGTGCAACTGTGTGCAATCTAGGTTTCAACTACTATTTCTATCGTTAAACTAGTAAATTTACAGACTTTTTTTTTTTTTTTACATGGTGGAATCGATAGCTACCACGAATCCCAGTAGGCTGTCCAACTTTTATGGCTGCTACAATATTCTGTGATGTCTACCCCAGAAGCCACCACATAGATCTCCATGCAATCCGTCCCTATAACCACCATGCCATAATTATTTTAAACTTTTTACGTCATTGAAAGCACCTAGAAAAGGACAATATTTCAATCCGACGAGACCCGATATTTGAACCTTGGACCTCCACCCCCCTTATGGGGTTTGGGATAACAAATCGGTCTACACCTCAAACCTTTAAATTTTTCATTGAATTTACACATGTTTTTATGAGTCATGGTCCCCTCATACTGAGTGGGGTTTGAACCTTGGACCTCTCAAAGAGAATCCAAAGTCCTTACCACTGCAGTAAGCTTACAGCTAGAGTTACAACTATTAATGTAAAAGATGCATCTAATTTAGACAAATCACAAGCAGACAAAATAGTCATTCATGATGAGTTGAGGTTTTTTCGTAGTATATTTACTTCTACCCCATAACTAACCCTTATAGGACTTCCATAGTCATCCAAATATCTCATGATTCCATTAATGCCATGCCCCACCCCCTCATTTTTTACCATGAACCCACCATCAACAGTTATTGTGGGCAAGGACTATGCAAATTATAAGACATAATTGAAAATAGGCTCTACATATAATTTCCATCTATATGAGCAAGTGGAAATCGATAGTAAGTGCTTGGAACTGGCCTACAGGTACACTCCTCCATCACTTCCATTATACATTCTAGCTAGTTCCAAAATTCTAGCAATAGAGTTCACCTTCTAAGAAGGTGCATGATTTATTAAACATCTCAAGGGTAAATTGGCATTGAAACTTAACTGAATGTGGCAGTAAGCTAACCAACATCATTTAGAGCATAATTTTAAGGTGTTGCAATGGACTTGACCCATGATCTATAAGCTGATTTTCTTGAAGGGCAAGTCTTATTGGAGCTTGAAGGTCTTTTGGATTGATGGACATGCACATTCTAGAAGATGTTACATGAGAAGTCATTCCATCAATCCTAGAAATAATTTCTTAGTTTAATATTTGAGGATAAAACTTTTTGAAGGGGAAGGGCATGTTAGGACCCTATCCTAACATTATTATGTAAATGTCTAGTAATATGCATAGGCACCTTGGGTGCTTATACATATGGGTCATATGATGTAACCATTACAAATTATAATAAAATTTAATAAAGATGTAATTATTTCTTTATTAGGAGTTACTAGCTTGGGTCCCCACTTGCATGTGAATCCAACCCTTGAGCATTAGGGTTAGGGTTGATAGTAGTATTTATAAATTCAAAGGGTAAAAATGTAATGTATCAAGTCATTTTTCTAAATTATAATAGAGCTTTGCTTCTAAAGATGTTGAGGCCTACGATCTTTGATTTTGCAATTCTATGTCTTTGAGTATTAAAAGTTATTGCATTTTAATTTTGTATTGCAATATTGTTATGTGATTCTTATTTTTCAGTTAATTACTGCAATATTTGTGTGGATGTGCTTATTTTAATTGAAATATTTGTAACAAACTATTGATCCTTTATAGTATACATGAATTGATTAGCTACAATGGCAGAAATAGGTGAAAGACATTTGGAAAGCATACATGTAGAACTTACAATGGGGTAAGCAATGTTGACTATGTCATTTTTTTACAAAGTCTAATAGAGAATATAATGAAAGTAGAGATTGAAGATTCTCCAATCATGGAAGGAAAAAAATTGGCAAATAAAAAACATGCAACCCAATCAACAATTGTCAATAGAGGGGAAGGACCTTTTTTTTTGTAAAAGGAAAATTTTTATTTACTTAACAAAAGGTACAAAACTCTCTAATCAAAGAGATCAAAGTGAACAAAGCATTCTAAAAAATAAAACATGAAGACAAAAGAGGACCTCATTATTGAAGTCCTTGTCATCTTCGCATACCACCCTTGCCTTTCTGCTTCTTGATGATTTGGCAGAAATAACTAGGGGCTCTATTTATTGCTTGATTCGCTAGTGTGTTGACCTCTTTGTTGAATTTCTGTCTTACGTGTTGATAGGATATTTTACCAATTATCCTGCCTGGTTATATAATCTTGTCTTGAATAATCTTCAATTGTAAAGATCTAAATATTTATTTTTGGTAAGAGTTGTTATTATCAGTTTAGAATCCCCGTAAACTATGACCTGAGTGATTTCTTGCTTTGCCACCAATTTTAAGCTGATTTCACATGCAATAGCCTCTGCCACGTTGTTAGATGTTGTTCCCAAGCTGATCATGTATTTGAGCAAGGTCTCACAAGGTCCTGTAAGAATCAGTCCCCCTATCACTTCTTGATTAGGGTTGGACTTGGAGGCACCATCAAATAAGAGCATTGAAAAACATATGTCAAGTAAATAATTGTTTGTTATGTAGCCTCCTTGTGTCAGGAAGGCTTAGAGATTAAGTTGGTAGATCATTCTTCTTTCTATGGGTGATAGATCTTCTTCATACTGTTGTTGACAAAAACTAGATTTGACATTTAGGACTAATTCTTATTTTATCCTTCGTATTAGAGTTTTGTTGTCCTTACCTTTGCCTTCAAAAATCCTCTAGTTTTTGTTCAACCAGATGTTACAGATGATAAAATATTGTATAGAGCTCCATAGATATTTTAGGAGGGCTTACCTGCCAGTTTACCTTTATATTCTTTATTCCACTTGGTAAAAATATGTGTCTATGGTTAACTTTCCAGAGTAGAAAGTGCTAAGAATTTTGATTATTCCTAACCAAATTGAAATTGCCTTTGGACATTCAAACATAAGATGGAAAATTGTTTCACTATTCTACCTGCACCTGTAACAAACATAAGGCCCTACTATACTCTTCTTTTGCATATTATTACCTATTAATATTTTATTTTGAGAGACTAGCCAACTAGATACTTACAGTTTAGGTGGTGCTCTATTTTTCCACACTATCGATAGTTTTTATTGGCAGGTCCAATCTGTTGATGTTGGACTCCTAGATGCACTAAGTATTCCCCATTATTGTTGATGCTACCCCAAATAAGTTTGTCTAGCATCATGGGATGAAGAGGTCTAATGCTCACCACGTGGGACTTAAAATAATCCCAATCTCCTTGAAGTTGAGATGGAATGGGAGGGGAGATCTAGTTCAGAGTTTCTAAGGTCTAATAAAACAAGTCACCTAATTTGAGTATTCTTTGGATTTCCAAGTGATTCTACAATTCAATTGTAGTTATCTCTCTTAATGGTGGATTTTATAGGATCGGGTCCTCCCATAGATTAATTGACTTACCATATCTCAGTAGCCAAGAAATTCTATCCTCTATTATGCTCTTTGCAACCACTGTATGTTTCCAAACCAATGAGGCTCTAGGAAGTTTGTTTGTGTATTTGAGAATTTTTTTTTTGGTAATTATAATAATAGATTAATTGTGGGTTTTTATAAAGGATACCAAAACCTTATGTATAGAATCAGCCTTGCTAAAAGATATTTCATGCCGGATGGTTGGGTAAATAGAGCAGTTCGTAAAAAATATAGGGAAATACAAAATGCCCGAGGGCCCTAGAAGACGCGGACAGTCCTAGAAATATTGATCTTGAAATACATTAAAATAGAATAATAGCCAAACACAATATATCAACAAAATTTGGGAGAAGACCTATGATACAAATTCTTCATCATGAGGGAATATCTGCCTTGGCCAAACTGTCCACCTTGGTTGGGAAACGAGAACGCCAAACAACCGGGCACGTGGTCATCAGTCCTTTGTTGGCCAAGTGATCCGCCACCCGGTTACCTTCTCTATAGATGTGCCCCGCCTCCCACCTGGTGCGCCGAGAGAGGAGCATCCTAGCCTTGAGGATGATATTCAGGACCCGCCATGACGGGTCTTTGGAGCCACGAAGGTAGTTGATAATGTTTAGAGAATCACCTTCAATAATTAAAGGCCTAGGATCATTCGATATGACCTACAACCCTTTCAACACACCACGGGATTCGGCAAAATGATTGGTCTGAGGGCCCAGATTTTCATAGTAGGCCAAGATCAGCTTCCCATTATGGTCCCTGACAAGCCCCTCGAAACCAGCGGGCCTCGGGTTGCCTTTAGCAGCCCCGTCAAAATTAAGTTTGATCCACCCCAAAGGAGGTTTGGTCCAAGTGACCTCCCTGCGGCCATTCACTGAGTCAACTCTGGAAGAGGAGCCAAGGTCCAGTCTTTTGAAAATAATTGCCTCCCAAGGATTGTGAGGGCAGGAGCTGGGAATAGTTTTTGAATTCTTGACAGCAAAGGATAAGGCCCGTTGGGCAACAGAGGTAGCCATTCTAGGGATCTTGTCGAAGACTCTAGCATTACGCTCCAGCCAAATTTGCCAGATGGAATGGTGAAATGCAGCCTCACAAAGGAATTGGAGCTTAGAATTCTTAAAGGGCTTGGGCCATTGGAGGAAGGCGTCTTTAAGGGAGCGAGGGGAGCACTAGAGTACTTGGAAGGAAGACAACACAGCTTAGGACCGAATGGGAAAAGGGGCAATGCAAAAATAAGTGATCGGATGTTTCACAGTCAGCTAAGCAAAGATAGCACCTGTTGGGAATTGCAAGGCCTCTCTTGTGGAGATTGTCTATGGTAAGGGATTTTTTATAAAAGGCAATCCAAGCAAAGTAATTTATCTTAGGAATAATCCCTTTCCTCCAAATTGCTTTCCACCGGGGGTCCACAGCAGCCTCACATGATAGAAGATCATAAGCGGACTTAACAAAAAATCACCCATCCTGCGTGTTGCTCCAAATAATTTTGTCGTCTCTTATGACCGAAGGAATTAACACCAATTGGAGGACACTGTACAAGAAATTCACCTCATTATCAAACCCATCTTAAATTCACCTCATTATGAAAACTACCTTAATTCTCCAAGCATGTTTGGCAATTAAGGTAGTTTTCATGAGCCTAGATCTTCTCAATCCCATGCCCCCTTGGTCCTTTCGAAGGCAAACCTTATCCCACGGCACCAAAGGAATTCTGGATTTTCCTTCGCTGTCGGACTAGAGAAAATTCTTTTGAATCTGCTCGATTTTAGAATGGATAAACACAGGAAGCATGAAAATAGACATGAAATAGGTGGGAATTCCTTGAAGATAGGCTTTGGTGAGGGTTTCCTTCCCAGATTGAGATAGCAATTTGCCTTTCCAAGTGCTGATTTTCTTATGAAGCTGTTCCAAAATCAAATTCCAGATGTTCCCACAGCCTCGCCCATTGCAAACTAGCAGCAACCCCAAATAAGTTGCAGGCAGGGAATCAATAGTGCATTCGAGGATTCTGGCAATGCGAATTTGCCTACGTAGAGGGGTATTAACAAAATAAATTTTGCTCTTCAAATAATTAACTTTTTGGCCAAAAGCCTTCTCATATCGGGACAGAATGCGCTTGATAGATTTGGCCTGAGTGACAGACGCTCCAGTGGATATGAGTGTGTCATCCACAAACTGTTGGTGAGTGACAGGATCAACTCTGGAAGTAGGCAGAATGCCAAAAATCTTGCTTCTATAGAGGGCTTCATTCAAAGACCAGCTAAGGACCTCTGCCAAAAGAATGAATAAAATAGGAGATAGAGGATCACCTTGTCTGAGGCCGCGAGCACTCTGGAAGAATCCAACGGGGGACCCATTGATCAGCACAAAAAAGGACGGAGTGGAAATGCAACTATTCACAAGGTCAATCCAGTGATGATGGAAGCCCAACTTGCAAAGGACAGCATAGAGGAACCTCATGTCCACTCTATCAAAAGCTTTATTCATGTCTAGTTTAAGGAAAAGCGCAACATTCTTGGAACATTGGGCAGTATGGAGGGTTTCATGAATAGTAATGATGTTGTCAAGGATGTTTCTACCCTTAACGGTGCTCCCCCAAGCTAAACATACCAAAGAGGGGAGGAGGGATCTCAGACGACTGGCAATGGTCTTGGTAAGAATCTTGTAGAAAACATTGTAGAGGCTTATGGGACGATAGTCAAAAAAACTTTTGCAGGCGGGCGACTTAGGAATGAGAGCTAGGAAGGTAGAGTTGAGCTTCGGATGGATGGATCTTGATGCTTGGATTTCTAATATAGCCTCACAGACATCAGGCCCCACAACATCCCACATAACTTGAAATAATCGGGGGGGAACCCATCAGGCCCGGGGGCCTTATCTGGTTGCATGGAAAAAAGAGCATCCTTAATCTCGAAATGGGAAAAAGGTTCCAAGAGTTTAATACTTGCCTCATGGGGGACTTTGGTAGGGAAATTAGCAAGCAAGGATTTTTGAACTTGGAGGACGCTATCAAGAGGAGCACCCAACAAATCCTGGAAGAAATCGACTGCTTCACTTCGAATTTCCTCAATCTCCCTAGTAGTGCGCCCATCCTTACACAACACCTGTCTGATCTTGTTGGCCCCCCTGTGTCTCATGGTAGACGCATGGAAAAACTTCAAATTTGAATCATCGCTCTTCATCTAGAGATCCCTACACTTCTAACACCAAAACGTTTCCTCACTGGCAAGAATGGAATGATAGTCCACCAGGAGGCTCCGTTCCTCCTATTTGAGGCCTTTAGAATACCCTTCGACCTCCATATTTTCCTCTAAACTCTTCAAGCGCTCAGAGATGGACCTTTTAGACTCAAAAATGTTGCCAAAAATCTCCTTATTCCATGCCTTTAAGTTCTTTTTAATCATCTTAAGTTTTAGGGCCAGTCTTTTGGACGCTGAACCAACCACCGTCACCTGCCACCATTTTGAAACCAACTGTTTGAAATCCTTGTGGGAAATCCACATGAACTCAAATCTAAAATGGATCTTAAGCCTAGGCCTGCTAGTGGCCTCTAACAGAATGGGATTATGGTCCGACCCGATTCTTGGCAAAGTTGAGAGAGTTGCAGCCTCGAGGAAGGGAATAGCTTCATGGGAAATGAGGAACCGGTCGAGCTTGACCTGGATGAGATTGCTCCCAATCCTTCTGTTGCTCCAGGTGAAGGATGCCCCCTTAAGTTTTATGTCTAGCAGATTGTTGGATGAAACAAAATCTCTAAAATCCTCCATGCTATGGCTGGCCAGCTCAGCACCTCCCTTCTTTTCAAAGGGATGAAGAGGGCAATTGAAATCCCCTCCCACAACCCACAGGAAGTCACTAAAACTTTCCCTCATCAAAGATATGGTTTTCCACAACTCAGCTCACTCCGAAGCAGAGTTCGAGGCGTAAACATTGGTCAAAATCCATGAAAAATTATCAACCTTGGAGTGAAACAGGACATTGATAGTCTTGTTGGAAGCTGATAGAAGACTACCCTCAACCTTGTCAAAGTTCCACAGCACCATGAGACTGCCTACAGAACCTATTGCAGGGCTGGAAAGAAATTTGGCCTTGGCCCAAATGGCCTTGGCAACCTTGACAGAGGCAAAGGCATCAGACTTAGTCTCCTGCAAAATGAGGATGGATGGGTTAGACTTCTTTCGGAGATCGACCACCACCCGACATTTGGCCGCTCTGTTAAGACCTGTCACATTCCATGAGAGGATTTTCATTTGGACATTTTAAAGACTTTATTGCCTCCCCTTCCCTACTGGATGGGAGGTTTTGGGACAGGCGAATCACCCACCAGGGAGTCAGAATCTTCTTGAAAAAGCAACCGCTGGGATCCATTTGCAATGTCTGTTGTCGTTTCCTTATCCCTTCTTTCTTTGTTAGGAGGTCGCCCCTGTTTTCTTTCATAGCCAAAATCCACCCCTTGCTTTCGGCTTCTAGTGTTTCACGGACTAATGTTTCCATGTTGTTCATCCCTCTTGCCTAGCAAATACTCTTACAGTAGGGACTTAGGAGATTTATGGTTTTGACAAATAGGGGAATCAGCCTAAGTAGACATACAGGAAGGAGACTGATCCTTTTCCACTTGAGGTTATGGTTGGTAACTTGCATTGCACAGAATGACATTCAACTCGGGGAGAACCCTAGAAGGATCTGGAGACTCAGGCACTGTCGCTACAGGGTGTTTCAGTTGTTTTCCTTCTTGCTTCGGGGGGTTTCCAGAAGCCCCACCCTTCATCCTCGGATTTTGAAGAGGACAATTTGACTGAAGATGCCCCTGGGAACTACATCGGGGGCAAAAGGCTGGTCTATTTTCATAGTTAATGACTTGCTTATGAAGAACAGAGCCTCCAGACTTAAGAGTGATGGAGGATGGAAGGTTCGCCTCCAAATTCGCCAAGACACATAAGCGAGCTTGGACAAATCTGGTTCGGGCCCAAGTGGGAGGGTCAATGGTGACCAACTCACCAATGGAACAGGCGATACCCCTGATAACATTTTCATGCCAACAGAAAAGGGGAAGGTTCGGCAGCCCAAGTCGAAGAACACAAGCTTATACTGAGAGGGGGGGTGAACAGTATAAGACCACTTTTTATTTTTCCTTTATACTTCAAAATAGTAAAGCAATATATCCAAAGCAATATCAAAGCAATGCACAAGACCATCCACAAAGTGACACAACAATTTACATGGTTCATCCACAAAACTTTTCTCTAAAAGTTATCTCAAAGTTCTTTGGGAAACCTTCCCAATTACAATGTTTATGAGCCTCGGCTCAAAGGAGATACCTTCCCCCAATCTGAATTTATGAGCCTCTGCTCAAAGGAGATACCTTCCCCTACCTCTGGTCTGGTCGGTGATCCTCTAGAAGACCTCTGCCTCCGCTGCCCTTAGCAAATGGAACTCTATCCATAGAAGACACCTGTCTTCCCTACTCTGGCTGGAGACCTCTGTCCTCAACTCTATCACCTCAAAGCTGGTCCTCGAATTTGCACTAAACACAGTCCTTCGGTCTAGCACAAATGTCCTCTTCCTCTATCTTTGATCTGCACCAAACACAGTCCTTCGGTCTGGCACAAATCTATCCTCAGGTTCTTCTCATAGAACCAATGCACCTCTGTCCTCAAGTTCTCTGATAGAACTATCAACCTCGGCTTCACAAGTCCTCTGCTAGGACCTGTCCAAATCCGCTCACAAGTCCCCAATGGAACCTGTCCAAAACCTCGCTCACAAGTTCATCAAGAACACTTGCTTGGCATGAACCCACAAAGAGAATTGTTAGAGACCCAATGTGATTCATCCACCTCATAGAAGCATAAAGAGAATTGTTAGAGACTCAATTGTTAGAGACTCAATATGTTCTATACTTAACTCCCAATCTCAATCTCAACTCAATCTCAAATCTCAAAAGAATAAGATAGATGTAGTATGCTTTTCTCAAGAACATGAAACACAACCCAACAATTGCCAACCAAGCAATATCTCATATAACAATGATACTCATGTTCTTTCCAACAACCAATATCTTTTCTCAACCAATTAGGGCTTCAACAACAATGCTCAAAGACAAGGTTTAACCAACATCATTCAACTCAACATTAACCTTGAAGCATTCAACCAATCATCACAAGAAAAGGAAACAAGTAGAAATCCTTTTCCCTCCAAAGATATTTGAACAAAATAGCCACCCACACAATATCACCAAATGCAAAGAATAACTTGTTCAAATCAACTCAATGGAGTAAGCCCAATATCATGTATCAAGTAAAGCAATAACTTGATCAAACAACCTCTATGGAAGCAACTCAACCATCAACCTCAAAACAGCCAACTAAGGGTTTCACCAACTCAAAGCAAGTAGCAAGACTCACAAACATAAACCCTAGTGCACAATGCTTCCACTACCTCAAACCAGAATTATGCATTCACCAAAACTCTCATCAATGATAACAATGCATAAGTAGTCTTCAACAAACCAGAAAATAGGATTTACACCCAACCAAAGGAAACCTTGTTGAATACCTTTTCACTCCAATCTTATTTCAGGAAAACATACACCAATCATACTCATAAGAAGAATGTGCCCATACCTTATTGTAGTGAAGAAACCCCTTTGGAAATCTGCCACAATCACAAAATTCTTTTGCCAATCTTCACAAGGGTTAGTAGATCACAAAATAATCAACATTACTCCACTTTTCAATAATCATCACCAAAGCCTTTAATTGCACAACTTCCTTATCTCTCCTAAAACCACTTGTACCATAAAATAAAATAAATCACAACATTGCATAACCTTATAACTCCCAAAACCACTTATACCATAAAATAAAATAAATCACAACATTGCATAACCTTATAACTCCCAAAACCACTTATACCATAAAAGTAAAATAAATCACAACATTGCATAACCTTATAACTCCCAAAACTTTATAATAAAGTAATACCCTTATTACTCCTAACTAAACAAAATCCCTTTCTAATTTTCACAAAAATATATTGCCTTATATCTCCCGCTAGAACAACATACATACTCCCGAAACCAAAGCACACTTTAATTTTCCAAAAAGAAACCTTATACCTCTTGAAATTTTTAGCACCAACCACGTTCAATAAAAAAAAAAAAAAATACTTCCGCCGTTAACATTGTTCTCAGCGAGATTCGAACCGACGACTATTTATTCACAACCCTTACCGTGTGGCCAAGCACCGTCTGGTCCATACGGTGGATGAGATCGAAGGGAGACGTGATCAAATTTGTTCCTTTCTTTTATCTTCCTCAAAGAAAGTGAAACAACTGTATACCACCGCGTCACCGAAATAGTTTGTCTTGTTCGATAATGTCCTTCCGACGATGTTTAATTCACTTCGATTAACATTCATTAAAAACTTTGGCACACTGTCAAATATCGTAGCTTGCATCATGACGCATTGTGTGTTTATCTCCGAGCATGCTTCATTCATATTCTTAAACTTCACACCAACCAATCTCCTGCCTTCCTCCTCGGCACCGCGACCATTCGTCACAACAAAGACTTGTCCATCACGTGCACCTCCTTCGCTGGCGCAGACGATGCTGAAAACGGAAATTAATTATCAAATCCTACACATCCTTAATGAAATTATTTTGCCTTGATTTATATGCACTAAGATGCATTGATAAACACGTCGGCACTTTTAATTTAATTTAATATTTTAATTTAAATTTTAAATAAATAAAATTTAAACTAAATATTTAAAATTAAATATCTTCATCACCGGAGCACCTTTTTCAATGAAACGAAGAGCCAACTTGGGTTTTAAGAAAAACCCATTTCAAATCTGTTGTCCATGGTTTTAAATAAAACCTTTTATTTTGTCTGCCTTGGTTTTCACAAAAACCCTTCCGCTTCTTGACATCAATGACAACATCAACACTTGAGCAAAGGCAATGTACCCAATGTACCCAAAATTGCCAACAATCTCCCCCTTTGTCATTGATGGCAAAACTTTACTAAAAACACATCTTCAAGAGCCAAAACTGAAACCCACAATTGAGAATCTACCTTTGAAGTTTTGCTCCCCCTGACTTGAAGCTTTCCTCTTCACTTGAAGCTCTCCCCCTTACTCATATCTCTCCCCCTTTGTCATCAATGGCAAAGGGCCACCTTTGGGGCTCGGGACTAAGAATGAGCCTCTTAGCTTAGTCCCTCCCCCACCTCCTGTTGAGGTGATTAATTTTGGGGTGGGAGTAAAACTCCCATTAGGCACTGATCATCATCAGCGTCTATAACTTCCTTGTCGGGCCTTCTCTTGAACTCTTTGTCCATATTCTTGTTCCTGTTTCTGTCACTGTTCCTGTTCTTAGCCATGCCTTGATCCTTGGACCTGGTCATACCACTATTTTTGTTCCTGTACCTTGGAAGTTCAGCTCTACACTGTCTAGCTATGTGACCTTCATTGTTGCACTTGTAACAAGTAACAATGTTATTTCTTTGAGGCATACCTGTTCTTTGAATCCACCTGTTCTGACTAAACCTGTTCCTGTCATTTTCCTTGCAATGAACTGCCTTGTGCCCAAACTGATTGCAAGAGTAGCAATACCCATAAAAGAAATCACAACTTCTGAAATTGTTATTTACCTTCTTCACCTGAGCCATGCAATGTACAACCATGTGACCAAACCTGTGACAAGCAAAACATCTGCCTTGAAACTTTCCTTTATTTGACTTCTTAGGTCCTGAAAACTTCTCCTTCTTCTCATTCCGAAATTTGTTTTCTGTTTCTATGCATCTATCATTCAAGGACTCATGATCTGAAATACTTTCCTCATTAGAACTCTCTTCCTTTTGGAATCTCTTACTAGACTCTCCAACTTGTTTCTTGTGTGGCTTAACAAAACCAAGACCTGTTTTATCTGTTGTATTTCTTTGACCTTTGATGAGAGATTTAACCTTTTTGGAGCTTTCTTGAAACCCGTACAACTTATCCTTGTACTCTTTATTTTCCTCTTTCAACGAAGCCATTTTCTGTTCTAATTCACTATACTCAAGCACCTTAGATTCTAACTCATTCTTGAGTTCTTGTGCATTAGCCATAGAGACATCAAGACTTTCTATAAGTTCATCTCTCTCCATACAACATTCATCTAACTTATCCTTGAGTCTAGCATTCTTCTTTCTTTCCTTTTTCAAAGCACTAAGAGCATTAGTAAGTTCACCTTTAAGATCCTCTATTTGATTGCATTTTGAATCATCAAGGCCTTTTTCAAATTTCTTATCACTAGAGGTGCTACCCTTTTCAAGAACCATACATGCATCTTCCTTATCATTTTCTGAAGCATCCTCATACATACTAACAACCAATTCATTATTTGTGCAATCATCCTCAAGGTGACCAAAATTTCCACATCTAAGACATTTCATGATAATGAATCTATGTTTTGGTTCTTCCTCTTTTTTTGATATGAACAACATCTCATTTTCATTATCACTTGAAGAACTTTCACTATCACTACTAGAACACTTACTTGCTTTGTCTAGGTAGAAGCTCTTCTTGTGTTTGTGAGAATACCTCTTTCCTTTATTGTTGTGCTCATCTTTGTTCTTCCTATGATGCCTGTGCCTTTCAGAATCCTTGCTCTTACAATCTTGTTTATCTTCATCACTTTCATCCTTGGCAATAGTACAATTAGTAGCATAATGACCAAACTTTCCACAATTGAAACATCTCACGTTTTTCATATTTTTGTGCTTTCTAGAGAACTTGCCTTTCTGTCTGTAATATGCCTCTTCATCACCAGAAGACTCATCACTCTCTTGAAGTTGTTTACCTTTGGAATTCTTGGTAGCCTTGAAAGTTGCCTCCTTCTTGACATCAACCTTCACTTGAGTTCTCAACTCAAATGCTGCAAGTATACTATGGAGCTCATCTTTTTTCAACTTATCCAAATCTTTAGCTTCCTCAATAGCAGAAATCTTTTCACTAAATCTATTAGGAAGAGATCTTAAAATCTTATCACAAACATCATTTTCAGCAAGCTCAAGACCTAAGTCTTTCATGGAGTTAACAACCTCATCCATACGAAGCATGTAGTCACTAATATTTTCATCATCATTCATCTTGAGTTGTTCAAACATACCTTTGAAGTGTCTCAACTTGGCCTTTTTGACATTTGTATCACCTGTATGAACCACCTTCAACTGATTCCACATTTCACTAGTTGTCTTGCAGTGAATCACTTTGGTGAGATCTGCTTTCTGTAAGCCTTTCAGGATTGCATTCATTGCTTTTGAATTGTTGTGATGTAGGAGCCTTTCTTCTTTAGTATTAGGACCATGTTCAGGAATAGTGTACTCATCTTCAATCACTTCCCAAACCTCATTCCCAAGTGCCATTAGATGAACCTTCATCCTTGCACTCCAAAGACCAAAATCTGACCCATCAAGAATAGGTGTTGCATTGCCACTTGAATGATCCATTGTGTTCTTTACTAGCTTTTCCTTCAAGCTGTTAAACTTTTCGAAGGAACCAGCTCTGATACCAATTGAAGAACACAAGCTTATACTGAGAGGGGGGGTGAACAGTATAAGACCACTTTTTACTTTTTCCTTTATACTTCAAAATAGTAAAGCAATATATCCAAAGCAATATCAAAACAATGCACAAGATCATCCACAAAGTGACACAACAATTTCAACATGGTTCATCCACAAAACTTTTCTCTAAAAGTTATCTCAAAGTTCTTTGGGAAACCTTCCCAATTACAATGTTTATGAGCCTCGGCTCAAAGGAGAAACCTTCCCCCAATCTGAATTTATGAGCCTCTGCTCAAAGGAGATACCTTCCCCTACCTCTACTCTGGCTGGTGATCCTCTAGAAGACCTCTGCCTCCGCTGCCCTTAGCAAATGGAACTCTATCCATAGAAGACACCTGTCTTCCCTGCTCTGGCTGGAGACCTCTGTCCTCAACTCTATCACCTCAAAGCTGGTCCTCGAATTTGCACTAAACACAATCCTTCGGTCTAGCACAAATGTCCTCTTCCTCTGTCTTTGATCAGCACCAAACACAGTCCTTCGATCTAGCACAAATTTATCCTTAGGTTCTTCTCATAGAACCAATGCACCTCTGTCCTCAAGTTCTCTGATAGAACTATCAACCTCAGCTTCACAAGTCCTCTGCTAAGACCTGTCCAAATCTGCTCACAAGTCCCCAATGGAACCTGTCCAAAACCTGCTCACAAGTTCATCAAGAACACTTGCTTGGCATGAACCCACAAAGAGAATTGTTAGAGACCCAATGTGATTCATCAACCTCATAGAAGCATAAAGAGAATTGTTAGAGACTCAATATGTTCTATACTTAACTCCCAATCTCAATCTCAACTCAATCTCAAATCTCAAAAGAATAAGATAGATGTAGTATGCTTTTCTCAAGAACATGAAACACAACCCAACAATTGCCAACCATGCAATATCTCATATAACAATGATACTCATGTTCTTTCCAACAACCAATATCTTTTCTCAACCAATTAGGGCTTCAACAACAATGCTCAAAGACAAGGTTTAACCAACATCATTCAACTCAACATTAACCTTGAAGCATTCAACCAATCATCACAAGAAAAGGAAACAAGTAGAAATCCTTTTCCCTCCAAAGATATTTGAACAAAATAGCCACCCACACAATATCACCAAATGCAAAGAATAACTTGTTCAAATCAACTCAATGGAGTAAGCCCAATATCATGTATCAAGTAAAGCATTAACTTGATCAACACAACCTCTATGGAAGCAACTCAACCATCAACATCAAAACAGCCAACCAAGGGTTTCACCAACTCAAAGCAAGTAGCAAGACTCACAAACATAAACCCTAGTGCACAATGCTTCCACTACCTCAAACCAGAATTATGCATTCACCAAAACTCTCATCAATGATAACAATGCATAAGTAGTCTTCAACAAACCAGAAAATAGGATTTACACCCAACCAAAGGAAACCTTGTTGAATACCTTTTCACTCCAATCTTATTTCAGGAATAACATACACCAATCATACTCATAAGAAGAATGTGCCCATACCTTATTGTAGTGAAGGAACCCCTTTGGAAATCTGCCACAATCACAAAATTCTTTTGCCAATCTTCACAAGGGTTAGTAGATCACAAAATAATCAACATTACTCCACTTTTCAATAATCATCACCAAAGCCTTTAATTGCACAACTTCCTTATCTCTCCTAAAACCACTTGTACCATAAAATAAAATAAATCACAACATTGCATAACCTTATAACTCCCAAAACCACTTATACCATAAAAGTAAAATAAATCACAACATTGCATAACCTTATAACTCCCAAAACCACTTATACCATAAAAGTAAAATAAATCACAACATTGCATAACCTTATAACTCCCAAAACTTTATAATAAAGTAATACCCTTATTACTCCTAACTAAACAAAATCCCTTTCTAATTTTCACAAAAATATACTGCCTTATATCTCCCGCTAGAACAACATACATACTCCCGAAACCAAAGCACACTTTAATTTTCCAAAAAGAAACCTTATACCTCTTGAAGTTTTTAGCACCAACCACGTTCAATAAGAAAACAAAAATACTTCCGTCGTTAACATTGTTCACAACGAGATTCGAACCGACGACTATTTATTCACAACCCTTACCGTGTGGCCAAGCACCGTCTGGTCCATACGGTGGATGAGATCGAAGGGAGACGTGATCAAATTTGTTCCTTTCTTTTATCTTCCTCAAAGAAAGTGAAACAACTGTATACCACCGCGTCACCGAAATAGTTTGTCTTGTTCGATAATGTCCTTCCGACGATGTTTAATTCACTTCGATTAACATTCATTAAAAAAACCTTGGCACACTATCAAATATCGCAGACGCATTGTGTGTTTATCTCCGAGCGTGCTTCATTCATATTCTTAAACTTCACACCAACCAAACTCTTACCTTCCTCCTCGGCACCGCGACCATTCGTCACAGCAAAGACTTGTCCATCACGTGCACCTCCTTCGCTGGCGCAGACGATGCTGAAAATGGAAATTAATTATCAAATCCTACACATCCTTAATGAAATTATTTTGCCTCGATTTATATGCACTAAGATGCATTGATTAACACGTCGGCACTTTAATTTAATTTTATATTTTAATTTAAATTTTAAATAAATAAAATTTAAACTAAATATTTAAAATTAAATATCTTCATCACCGGAGCACCTTTTTCAATGAAACGAAGAGCCAACTTGGGTTTTAAGAAAAACCCATTTCAAATATGTTGTCCATGGTTTTAAATAAAACCTTTTATTTTGTCTGCCTTGGTTTTCACAAAAACCCTTCCGCTTCTTGACATCAATGACAACATCAACACTTGAGCAAAGGCAATGTACCCAATGTACCCAAAATTGCCAACACCAACCCATATTGGGGCAATATTAATACTCTGGGTTTCGGGGTTAAAATCCATCCCCCACTTCCTGAGAAAGAGACTCCTGCATCCTAGAAACCAAGGGCCCCCAGCCAAAATTTTACAGTAATCCTCCGCATTATTCAGCCTAATTGCGAAAAAACCCCGGGATAGGGTAGCCAGCTCCATATGACCCGAGGTCCGCCATTTTCCTACCGCCCACTTGTGGATGATCTCCATATTGAGACTCCCTCCAATAAACTTCCCGATCAGGGTAAATTTTTCAAATTTGACGAAACTTGATAGGATTTCCTCTGGGATGTCCAGTTCATCCTTGGACGAAAAGAGGTCCTTAGTGAAAATGCCATTTGGGGTTTCAGAAGCCGCTGCCTTTGCATACAATTTTTGTTGGCAGTCTCTCCCTTTGTCAGGCAGATCCTTCCTGCGTCTGCCTCCATCTTCGAGTAACTCCGTCAAGCCTCCATTCTCTGACTGCCCTCCCTCCGCCTTGTTGCGGCCCTCCAACTTGTCGGTGCCCAGGTTCACAGTGCTGGCGCTCCCGCTCCCGTGCCCTCCCGCCGCTACCTTCCTGCTCATCGTTGCTCCCTTTCTAGGTTTCTTTCTTCCAAAATTGTTTACTTTGCTATGTATTTGAGAATTTTAATACCTATTTGATTATTTACATAATTTTTGACTAGTATGCGCTACCATGCTCGATTGTGTTTAAGCATGTTCCAAAGAATTTTTGCTCCAAATTCTTTTGAAACTATCTCCATATTTTTATTCCCAATCCTCCTTGAATTTTACTTTTGGTGACCATCTCCCAATTGACCAAGTGAAACTTTTTCTTTCTGATTGCCTACCTCCTTGCCATAGGAAGTTGTGTGTGATTCCATCTACCTTTTGCAAAATAAACTCAGGAGCATGATATACTAATAGTTGGTAGACTGGAAGAGAAGCTAACACTAATTTGATTAATACTACCCTTCTTGTAAGATTGAGCTAACTATTACTGTAACTTTGTATCCTCCTAACCATATTATTCAATGTTGGGGTCTAGCAGTCTGAGGCTTTGAGGTGGAAGCTCATAGGCACTCCTAGATACTTGAAGTATTTTTTTTGTGCCAGACCAAAAACCTAGGATAGTGAAAAAGAGTTTGACTCTTATTGCTGCAAAAGTTTGTGTATAGAACTGAATCTTTTGAGTGTTTATATGAGCCCCAGTAGCTTGTGTGAACCAATCTAGGTATTGCTTGAATTTTCTAACATTTTTCTTGGTGGCTTCGCCTAGAAGAATGATATCATCTAAAAATTGGGCATGTGTTACAACTTTACATCCTGTTGCAGCCTCTATCCCTGTTATTTTTCTTTCCTCTTGAAGATGGTTAATTAATCTTCCAAGAGTCTCATCTAGAATTATGTAAATGTATCATGATAGTGGACACCCTTGTCTAATTTGCCATGTAGCTTGAAAGAAATTTGTTGGTTCTCCATTTATTAAGGGGGTTATCCATGGGTTTTTATGCATGATCTGATCCACTTGATGACCTGATATGGGAATCCAAACTTTAGTAGGACCTGTTCTATAAATTCTATATTAACTCGATCAAAGGTGTTTGCCATATCAGGTTTTATAATAATTTATTTCTTTTTTGATTTTCTACTATTGTGGAGGGCTTCATGCATTGTTATGATATTATCATATATTTGTTTTCTAGGCATGAACCCTCTTTGCTCTTATAATATTAGTTTTTCAAGTTTCTTCTTTATTCTATTGGTCAACAATTTGGTAATAATTTTATAGGAAGAGTTACATAGAGAAATTTATCTGAATCTAGAGAAAGTAGTGGTATTCTTTTGTAGGAATAAATGCTAGAAATATGGATTTGATGGAAGAAGCTTACCTTTCATCCTAACATCCTCAATCATGCATAGCAAATCTTCTTCAATGATGTGTAAGTATTGCTAGTAAAAGTTGTTTGTGAATCCATCAGGTCTGAGAGCTTTGTTCTTTGGTAGGGATGCTATAATTTCCTTAAGTTTCTCCATAGTGATTGGATGACTGAGATCTTGTTTGTCTTTATTATTTAATATTTTTAGTATATGTTGTAGTAGTATTCCTTGGGAATGTGGGTTATAATTTTATCTAGAGAGCATAACTGAGTAATGTTGATTGGTAAGTTATTTAATTTTCTCCGTCTGTATAAGTGGTTCCTGTTGGTCATCAAATCCGCACAAGAAAGGACTTTCAATGGGTTTGCGTGCCCTGGACCTGCGACCAACATTGAAATGCCGAGGGGAAGAGATGCCCCTCGTGCCAATCTCCGGAGAAAGGTCGGATCCTATACTAATCTAATTTGGGGGTTTGAGACAAGAGTGCAGGAAAGAAATAGACAGAGTAAGGGTTAGGAAAAGAAATAAAAAGGGGTAAGGGTTAGAGAAAGAAATAAAAAGAGTAAGGGTTAGAAGATGATGATTTAAGGCGGGAGAGAATAGGAAGCACGATCACTCGCTAATAACTCGAATAGCAACAAAGAACACCAAGAATAGACGAAAGAAATGCGATACTCACTTTCCTATGTATCCTCTGGACGAGTTCACGGGGTTCTCCTTTCTCTCTCGCTGGAATTCGGGGTTCGGAGTAACAACGATTAGGACAAGGGAATAACAGAAACCACAACCCACCAGGCAGCATAAAAGAAAGCTTATACAACGTTTTTCCTCTCCTATGTATCCTTTAGGGAGAATTTTAGGGTACAGTCCCCAATCGCACACTGGATTCAAGATTCAGAGTCTCAGTATACGAGTGTAGACAGACAAAAGAATTAAGCATAGAAGGTAGCATAAAAGAGAGAAATGGAGTACAAAAATCTTTAGTATTAGACGCAGGACATCAAGTTACAATAGCTTTCTGGTAGAAAGTTCCCCCTCTTTTTACATTGCAAAGCCTGGGTTTTTATAGAGGACCTAGCCCTCTGAGTCATTATTACAAAAAATGATGGAGTACACCCTCGGGCTCTGAGAAATTGGCTCCTCGCGGTTGCTACGACTGAGCTTTCAAATCGGTTGTCGAAACTAGCAACTGCGACTGGGTCAACCATGGAAACATTCATTTAATGCACCGCCCGAGTGTCCCTGGCTTCTGGATGCTATGCTTGAGTGATCGTTATGCCCGTCGGGTTTTACTTCGAGGATTGTTACGTCCCTTTTGTTTTCTAGAAATGGTCAGCAGGCTTATCGGGCAAGAAAGGGGGTATTTATAAGGGGCCTTCGATCACCTTGGGAAGCTACCTACCTTGGAATGTGGGCCCAAAAAGTGCTTCGCTACATCTCTGCCTCACCAAAGCCTTGGGCCGAAGTAGATCTTCCTTGATTTGTTCTTCGCAAAATAATGCTTCACAGAAACTACTTCGGGGATGTCGAGTGCCTAGCAGGCTCCATCTTTGAAATGGGGTTCTTTGTCCTTTGCTGGCGAAACTGCTTC
Organism: Wollemia nobilis; assembly: GCA_028583015.1. Classification (NCBI taxonomy): domain Eukaryota; kingdom Viridiplantae; phylum Streptophyta; class Pinopsida; order Araucariales; family Araucariaceae; genus Wollemia; species Wollemia nobilis. The sequence goes on along the minus strand of JAQPPZ010016709.1, from coordinate 11,324,005 downwards.
GGATGTAAAATGTTTTGGCTCGATTCTCTCTCAAAACTACGATTCAGGGAATATCCTCCCAAAGCACTTCTCTGTTTTCGAACCATTGTCATTTTGCTTCGGGCGCCACTGCTTCGGGTGAAAACGGCGAAGTAGGTGGCGAAACTACTCGGGCCCGAAGTAGTTTCTTTGCCTTAGCTGATTTGGATTATGCTCTCCTCTTTCGGCGAAGTCGTTTGGATGCTTTGCTCGCAAAACTTCCACCCGAAGCGGCTACTGAAAATGCTTCGGGTGCGAAGCGTTATTTTTGTATTTTCTTCGGTGATATTACTTCGCAACGCTTTCACCCGAAGTGGTGATTTAGAGTGCTTCGGGCCTGAAGCTCTTTTCACATTCTCCTTCTTTTCTTTTGGCGAAGCTATTTTCCTTGGCTTGTTTGGTAGCGAAGCTCTTTTATAAAAGGGGGCGATAGGGAAAGTCAAAATTGCTGTAACTTAAAATAAAAGAAAACTTTCAACAAGGAAATATTATACAAAATTCTACTATTCTTCTACCCCTTGTATAATGTGACAAAAAGTGTCAACAGTTCCTTCATGCTCTATCTCCTTGATTGTGTTCCTTTGGTAGCGTTGCATGGTTTTTAGATGAAAATATTTGGTGTTTCTATCCCCTTTGCTTAGCCAAACCATTCAAGATCTAAGTCTCCAATGTGTTTCTTCTTCAGTGCTTAATTTATTGAGCTTATGAATCAGGTCATTATTACATCTTCTTGCCATGGCTGAGGAGGATGATCCCTAATTTTTGTTTCTAGCTGCTCTATTTTTTGCATCAATGGCTTCTTATCTGGTTTGACTCTTGTTTTTTCTACCAGCCATTTTCTATCATGTGCTTCAATTTTTGAATTTTGCTTTTCCATTTTTCTTGGGGGTTGGTGGATTGGACCTATTGGTTCCAAGTGCTTTTCCACAAGTTCACTGAAAAATTCTTCTACCACCCATTCAAAGTTGTATTTAAAAGGATTTTTTTGGGATTGTAGGCTTTGGCTGCTATCCAAGAGAATTAACTTATGATTTGAGATAGAATTCTGAATGATGTGACTAGAAGTGAGGGGAAAGTGTGTTAGGATATTTTCACTGATCAAAAATCTATCCCATATTTTTGCAATATAGTTTATCCCTGCTCTTCTATTGTTCCAAGAGTACTTTCCTTTGGTCGATTGAATGTCTTGTAAGCTTTCATATGCTATAATTTTATTGAGCATATATCTATTTAGATCCCTTGCTAAACTTCCCCTAGCCTTCTCCCAATGGTATAGAATCATGTTGAGATATCCTCCCAATATTATGTTCTCAAACTTCTCATTGTCTAGCCATTGTGCTAAGTTTTTCCATGCTTCTCTTTTCTAGATAGGATGATTTGGACCATAAAAATTTATTACTACTACACTAGTTCCATATGGTAAGATGAATTTTGTACCTATCTAGTTATTGTGCTTATGTTGTAAGCTATAAACTAATTGTTGTGGATCCCAAGCCAAATCCAATCCCCCTGAAGCTTCCATATAATCAATAGTTATAAATTCTGATTGTACCCATATCTTCTACCATTTTATAGTCAGTGTTGCCTCTACTATTTTTGTTTCCTGAATATAGACTATTGTTGGCTTTTGCTTCTGTATTAGAACTTTGAGATAGTTTTTTCTAGAGGACTTCCAAATCCCCTATAGTTCCATGACATAATCTTCATTTTTTGAATTGCTTCTTATTTTTTATGAAGCTCTTCTCAATTCTAACCTGCGTTTTGGATTGCAAGTCTTTTTGTGCTTGCTCATTTCTGAGTTGTTGCTTCAAATTTTTTCCTTAGCTACAAATCGTGTGATCGGTAAGCCCCTAAGAATCACTATTTCCTCCACTTATGTTTCTTCCATCTATTCCTCTGAGTTCCCATCAGTTTCTTATCCAATTATTGTGTTCTCTAGTGTATCTCCTAAGATATCTAGTGAGTCGTCAACTTCAGTTGTAGGTATCTTCTCTTTATCTTTAGGATCCATCACATCTAGAGAGGTGATTTCCTTTTCTCCTTCATTAAGACTTGCAAATTTGTGTTGGAATATTTTTTGATCTTGTGGTTAAGGTTTTCGATTCTTTCTTCTTGATCTCCGCAATCTCTTTTTGACTTCTTAAAATCCTAGTTCTTCCTTTTTTGTTTTCTATGCTTGTTTAATTGGGTAGTTTCGAGAGAAATGCCCATGCTCATGGCAGGTTATACACTTGAATGGTATATGCTTGTAGTCCAAGGGTTGGTTATGTATCCAATCAAATAATTTTATTCCAATATGCTCGGGTATACCCTTTTTCATATTGACTTGCACATAAATGTGTGCGCATATAGCGTTATTGAGCTTTGGAGGAGCCTAGTCAATGAACGTTCCAATAGCATTCCCTACTAATTCCATCGAAGGTTTGTTACATAGGTGCAGTGGCAGAAATGGTAATCTCACCTAGATAAAAGATTCTTCAGGATCCTCCTCTTGAGGATCAAATATCGTACTCCACGAGGTCATGTAGAGTGGGCTGGATCCAAAAAACCAGGGACCTCCATGAAAGATAGTGCTCTTGTCCTCCATAGAGGTAAATGTAATGATAAAGTATCCCCTACTTGTCATCATGAATTCATAAGAGGAGACTTTACCCCCCAATGTGTGTTAATCCATTTTGTATTGTGATTGGACTTAGGCCATATTCCCACAAATTTGCATGCAAGGGCTTGGGTGGAAAGTGTGAGCAAAGGCTGTTGGATAAGGGTTGGAGGCACCTCAATCACAGGAGACTCATCTAACTTGGGAACAAAGGTACCATTGTTAGAGCGAGTAGGTGGTTTTGGATGGGGTGCTTTCCTCACTTTAAGCACTTGACACATATGATCTAGCTTCTCCTAATCAAAGGAAAATTGTTGTGAAAACATGGAAAAGGCCTCATTGCCTGCTTGTTTGAAACGTGAGGTTGCAATCGTCATTGCAATCAATAGACTACTATAAATCGCTTCTCAAATAAGAGGTTCCTATTTTTAAAGCCCTATCCAATGAAATATTTTCAAAGCTAAAGTCAAAGAAGCACCATACCTAAACCAATACTCGCGATTTGGTTTTTTGTCTTCCTCTAAATTCATTCCTCCTCCAACAAATGAAAGATTTTTCCACAAAAATAATTTATTATCACTTGTTTTTTCTAATTCTATGTGCTTCACTTTGCAAACCCTAGCTTTACTATGTGCACTCCTCGATTTCAACCAAACAAAATTATTCAAACTATTGTTCACATGTACAAAATAATTGTATATGGATCTTCAACTATTACCATGGTCGCTCCCTGGTAGCCCTTTATTACAATACCAAGAAAGGACCTTATAACTAAGAGAATCTCTTAATTTTAAAGGAAATAGTAAAACACATTTTGCAAAGGGAGGAAAAATAAACAAGACACCAAGGAATAAAGAGGCATGAGTTGACAAATGTAATGCTAATGTAATTGTAGAGGCATTAAAAGGGTGTAAAAGGTCTTATTTTAAGAAGAATAGACAATTTTTTAGCCAATACATGGTACGATGAAGAATGTAAAATAATAAGGAGAGCTCTAAAAGTACTAAATGAAGAAAAGGAAAACAATATTTTGTATGAGTAAATATTGAAAAAAAAGAGAATTATGTGAGTGCAAGACAATAACTAATTCTTTTAGAGAAGAATAACCCAAAGTTATTCTACAAGAAACTTCAACAAAAAAAACAAATAGAAAAATTATTATAACATTTCATAGGCTAGAATATGCAAAATAATTATATTACTGAGAGTAAAAAGAAGAGACCCCTTCTATAATTATAATAATAACAAATTTATTTACCTTAAGGGAGGTCAAGGAAAGTATTAAAAAACTAGGAATAGGTAAATCTTGTAACATAAACAAACAAAAGGGAAATAAAATATCTTCCTAAATGTCTTTCTAAGGAATTGGACAACAAGTCAAATAATACATATCTTTGAGTGGAGACATAGACAATTTGTCAAACTACCAAATCATTATGGTCAATCTCCTCTTGGAAAAGCCTTTTGGAAGTATGGTTGAGAGTAGAATCAACAAGTGGGTAAAAGAAAAAGGAAAGAGGAAACCAAGGACAATTAGTTTTTAGACCAAAGCACTTTATAATAAACCACATCTTCACTTTGAGATATATCATTGAAACAATATGGAATGAAAAATAAGAAGCCTATTTTATTTTTTTGACTTCAAGAAAGCCTTTAACATAGTGCTTAGAAGTAAACTATGGAGTAGAATCAAATTCTTAGACATACCATGAAAATATAGAGCAGTAGTTCATAGACTCTATGAGGTGGTCCAAATGCAAGCAGGACTTTTAGAATGCTTTAGAATTGACATAGGGGTTGAACAAAGATGCCTATTATCCCCTACCTTACGTGTTTTATAAAGTGTTAAATTAGAAGAATGGTTAAATATGAGTGAAGGGAACGATGTTCATTTGGAAAGATATGTGGTAAGGCTTCTTTCGTATGCAAATAATAGTATTTTGATTGCAAGGTTAACATAGGGTTTGAGAGAGCATTCAAAGGCCTTAAAGTAATTTTGCAAGAACATAGACATGCAAGTAAATACCAACAAAACCAAGATCACATACTTCTCCAATCAAATGAAAAAAAATTAGATAATTTTTTTGAAGGGGGCCTTTTTGAAGAAGTAATATAGTACAAATATCTTGGGATAGATTCCAATAATAAGCTTAGTTGGGAAACGTATAGAATGAAGAGAACATTGGACAGATAGAGAATACTTCTTACATTACAAAATAGAAGTAGAGAGATTAAATTATGGGACTAGAAGACTATATACGTTTTATTTGGGCTACTAATAATACTAGTGATGTTGTATGGGTGTGAAGTGTTGGTTAACAACACATTAAACTCAAAAGAGGCAAATAGAGAGCATTAAAAAACATGTGATTACAAATAAATTCAAAATTAAAGAGTCGTTTCTATATGTGATACTTCTAATAGAAATAGGCACCTTCTTATAGAGGTGGTTGTTATGGCTCATCATCTAAAATATATGAAAAATTTGAACAGATGATCTAAAGTTGTAATAGAAGAAGATCTAAACAAAATAAGGAAACATTGATAAAGAAAACAAGTGGATGAATAAATAGAATATCCACTTGGATGAATGCCTAAATAATAATAAAGAGAAACATTTGTTATGAAAAAATTCAAAACAACTATGGAAAAAGAAGTTAAGAAGAAATAGAGAACATTATATTGTTGAATACAATCCTATATACGAACATCGCAAAAAAGCCTATAAAACTACAAACATCAATTGGAGAGCAAAGATACTCTTGACCAAACTGAAAAAGAGTTCACATCAACTTAGATGTTGAATAGGTTTATAAAATAAACCAAAAGAGGAAAATTGAGATAGAGAAACATTTTATTTTGGAATGCAAAACATATAGTGAAAGTCGAGTTAGCTATGATAATACTTTAACAATGAAATAATTACAACATTTTATTTGAAAAAAAATAGGAAAAATCATCGTCAAAATAAGTAACAATAAATCAATATTATAGGGAATTAGGTCAAAATTGATTAGACGTTTTTTGCAGGACTGCCCAAACTACCGAACTCGTTTTGGTCATATCTCACTCATCCGGACTCGGATTGAGCTAAAATTTTGAGGGTAGATGCCTGAAAAACCCTAGAACGTCTCCACCAATTTTCATATCATTTGGAGCAACACAGATCCTAGCGCATCCCTATGTGTGAACGATATATTTGGCAAGCGGCTATGCGAGGGTTTCATCCGGGTTGAGTGCAAGCGGCTCCGAGAGGTTGGTTTTTAGGGCCTACGGGCCCTAGCGGCCAATATTTTTGTGGTTTATGCTCAATATTTTAGCAGGAAATGTTGCAGGGGATACAAGATGGGTTAGAAATTTGTCTTTCAACAGATCATATTGTGAACTTGAGTGACAATGGCTTCCAATTTGTTGCACAAAAGAAAAGTGAAAACCATACCTTTCCACGACGTCTAGGGCAAGGATTAAAGAGATCACGAAACAAGTTTCAAGCAGTTGATCAAAAAATGGCTCATATCTCAAGTGAATCTGGTGCTAAGGTGCACCCACAAAATAATTCTACTGTGAAAACCCCTGTCAAGGGTAAGAATTTCGAAGACTCGGTCCCAAAAATGAATTTTAGGGATGCCCTTCATGGTGGACAGCCTCGGCCCAATGCTAATATCAATATTAGGGCTTCCCATAAACCTCTAAGAATGCCTAAGATTGATCCCAGGAAAACGGAGTCGGGATGTCTTAAAGTAGTGATGGAACTCCTATTGTTAAGCTTGATATGGGTAACATTCAGACTGGCATTGAAGATTTGGAAAAAAGAGGACTAATTTGTCGGTTCGTGGGTTTTCGTCCGAGTCTATCTGCTTTCAAAGTCTGGGATGCAAAAAGCTGGAAAACTAAAGGTGAGTTACAAATCTCTATTTATCCAAATGGTTATTTTCTTGTTTTATTTGCTAATAATGAAGATAGAGAGAAAACTTTTCAAGGGGGTCCTTGGTTTTTTGGAAGGGCAGGGCTTTTCATGAAGCCCTGGCATACTAAATTTAAAGTCGAAGAAGAGATGCCTTCTATAGCTCCCGTGTGGGTTAGACTCTTTGGCCTCCCTATTGAATTTTGGAATCCTACTATTTTTTCTTCAATTGGAAACTCTTTAGGAACTTTTATGATGACTGCTGATTGTACTCAAAATTTTGAACATATTATTTATGCTCGGATTTGTGTTTTAATGGATTTTGACAAACCCCTACCTAAAAATATCACATTACAATTTGGGGAAGACACTTGGGAGCAAGTAGTGGACTATGAGAACATTCCTTTTCGTTGTAGAATTTGCCATGAATATGGTCATTTGGCCAGTGCTTGCCCAAATAAAATTCCTGATCAAAAGAAAGAAGATATAAACTCAGCGAGGTTTCCAAATACCTAAGAAGAAGAACACTCAGAAAAACCAGTTATGAAGGATCAATCAAAGTCATCTGCTAATATGTTTGAAATCCTTTCCACAAATGATGTCCCAAGTGAGGAAGAGGAAATAATGGAAACTGAAATCTTAGAAACACAATTTAAATATGAAGGGAAGAACTCGAGAGACAAACCAACAAATCAAAGGTTTTCAACGAGAAAAAAAGGAGAAAATTTACACAAGAAAAACAATATTTCAAATGTCAAAACTTCAAATAATGCAGGTCCCAATATAGACTCCGTTGAACCATCTAGTAAAATTTTGGTCGTGTACGAGCATTCTTCAAGGTTAGAAGCCATCTCAGATTCAATTGGAATAAGTCAAGAAACAGGGAAAAAAAATTTGAAGATGGATTCTAATCAAAAAGTAGGTCGCAAGACCAATCAATATCATATGGTAAAAGAAGGTGAAAAGCTTGTAGAGGAAGGTAAGATTAATGCCCTTCCCAACTTTTTTAGCCCTGGTATTAATGAAGATCATCACTTGGAATATTAGAGGACTCAAAGGGAGTCTTTCAAAACAAAATGAAATTAGAAGAATGATTCAGATAAATCATCCACATCTTGTTTTCCTTCAAGAAACAAAGATGTCAATGGAGGATATGGACTTAATTGCCGATAAAATTTGGCCAGCTGGAAAAGTGGTTTCCCTCAGTTCCCAAGGGACTTCGGGTGGCATTGCTTGTCTTTGGGACCCAAAAGAGGTAGTTATTCACCATATGATTGGCAGTTGGGGTTTGTTGGCTATAGCTATTCAAAGTAGACATTCCAACCAGATTATGCTCTGCATTACTGTTTATGCTCCGACTTCTTTGGAGGAAAAAAGAAGACAGTGGAAGGATATTACTCATATTATCTCTCATTTTCCTAAATCTTGGATCTTGATCGGAGGAGATTTCAATACCATCCTCTCTCTGGATGAGAAAAGGGGGGAAATAGAAATTTGGACAAAAGCAACGACCTCATGAGCGAATATATTGCAAACCTCCATCTTGTGGATATCCAACTGAGATAATGGCCTTATGACTTGGTCTAACAGAAGGCAAGGCTTAGCTTGTATAATGGAGAGATTGGATAGGTTTTTGCTCTCTGAAAATTTCTTAATCCATGGTCACATTCCTAAAGTGAAGACTCTTAATAATGTTGGTTCGGATCATTGGCCTAGTCATGGTGGAAATGTGGAAAACCAATGTGAGTTTCTCTCCTTTTCGTTTTCAATTAATGTGGCTTAGAGACATTTCCTTCAGACCTCGTGTGCAACAATGGTGGAAGGAAGGTAAACCTAGGCATGGGACTAAGATGTTCTATTTTGCCAAAAGACTGCAATACATTAAATCCAAAATCAAGACTTGGAGCTGGAAAGAGTTTGGGGATGTTCATAAAAAAAACATGAAGTTATTGCTCATCTTGAAAATTTGAATAAGAAAATCTGTTTAGATGGCCTCACGGAGAAGAGAAGTGCGGATGAAATTAAACTGACAACTCAGTTAGAGGAATGGGAAAAAAGAGAAGAAATCTTATGGAAGCAAAAATCTAGAATTCAATGGCTCAAAGAAGGAGATCGAAACACAAATTTCTTCCACAAATCTCTTCTAGCTCGAAGATCTCACAACTTTATTTCTTCCTTAAAATCAGATTCTGGAGATGTTGTTTATACTTGGGATGGCATGAACTCTATTGTTGTTGATTACTTTTCCAATATTTTTTTTGCTACTCCTCTTGACTCGGCTTCTCAACATAATGTTCTTCAAGCAATCCCTTCTCTTATCACTTCTAAGGAGAACTCTATTTTGACTGCTCCTGTTACTATCAATGAGCTTCAACAAGTAGTTTTTAAAATGCAAAAAGGGAAAACCCCAAGTCCTGATGGTTTTCCTATTGAGTTCTACCAAGAGTTCTGGGATATCCTTCATGTTGATTTATTAGAGGTGGTGGAAGAAGCCAGGAAAGCCAAAGAAATTTTGAAGGTTATCAATAAAACTTATATTACTCTTGTTCCAAAAGCTCAAGAGGTTGATCATATCTCAGCTTTTAGACCTATTGCTTTATGTAATGTTCTTCTCAAAATCATTACTAAAATCATGGCGAGAAAGGTTGAAGCCTCTTTTGCATAAGATTATTTCCCCAGAGCAAGGGGGTTATGTGGAAGGACGTCAAATAGTAGATGAGATAGTTCTTGCTCGGGGAAGCCATCCATTCCATGGATATGCAAAATTCTCCTTCCATGTTCATTCGGTTAGACTTATCCAAAGCTTATGACAGTGGATTGGCACTTCCTTATCAAAGTTTTGAGGCAATTTGGTTTCTCTAAGGATTGGATGGATTGGATTATGGGATGTATCTCTTCAGTTTCCTACTTAGTTCTTATCAATGGCAGGCCTTCTCGGTCTTTCCCGGCTTCCAGAGGTATTAGGCAAGGTGACCCGCTATCCCCTTATTTATTCATCATTCTTGTTGAATGCTTGGGTAGGACTATAACCAAAAAGAGGGAAAACAAAACCCTTGAGGGAGTTACCATTGCTCATGGAGCTAGACCTATCTCTCATCTTCAATTTGTGGATGACTCTACTCTTTTAGGTAAAGCTACGAGTTAAGGAAGCTTCTAATATTAAGCAAATCATTAGTTGTTTTTCTAAGGCTATTGGGCAGTTGATCAATGAAGACAAATCTAAAGTTATTTTCTTTCACTGCTCTGCTAGACAGGAATCCATGGTCTTGGATAAATTAAGATATAAGAAGACCTCTCTTCCAATCACTTATTTAGGTATTCCCATAAATATTCAAAGGCAAAAAAATAAAGATTGGAATTGGTTGTTGGACAAAGTCAAGAAGAAAATTGGAAAGTGGACCAACAAGTGGATTTCTTAGGGGGTAGAATCACCTTGGTAAAATCAGTCCTTCAAGCTATTCCTATTTATGTTTCTTCCGTTTTGAATATCCCAAAGGTTGTTCTTCGAGAATTGGATCAAATCAGTCATCGTTTCCTTTGGAGTGGTACTAAGGAGAAAAGAAAATGGGCCTTGGTGAAATGGGATACTTTATGTCTTCCTAAGAGTGAAGGGGGGTTAGGATTCCGGTCTTCAATTAATAACAACAAAGCTTTAGCTGCTAAATTATATTGGAGGATGTTGCATAACCCCAATGCTCTTTGGGCCAATAATCTTCGTGCTAAATATCCTGAGAACAAAAGTCCTGAAGACCTTGTTCGCTATCAACTTCCTACCAAAGGTTCTCCCATTTTAGCGAGTTCTTAAGACTGGTGAGGATTTGATAAAGAAAAAATTATTTTGGATCATTCATAATGGTCAACATGCAAATTTTTGGACAGATTCTTGGGATGGTCACAAGCCTTTGATAACTCGGTTTCCCGATTGGAGGCCTTGGATGGAGGAGCTTCACCGAGCTAATTGGATAAAGGTGGCTAATTACTGTCGGTACCATACTGGTAATTCAAATGTTGGTAGATATTGGATCCCTATTGAGGATTGGCCTATTCAAATCCCAGAAAGGCAAAGACAAGATATCCAAGGCATCCTTCATATGAGATCCCTCTCTTGGTCCCATGAAAAAGATTGTTTTGGATGGAACAACACTACTAAGGGTGAGTATTCGGTTGCTCAAGGTTATTTGACCTTATGCCATAATAATCCCAACCATTCTTCTGACATATTTTCTCGATTGTGGGCTCAAAAGCTCTGGCCTAAGGTGAGGTTCTTTAATTGGCTTTTATTGCATCATAGGGTGCTTATTGGTGAGCAACTTATGAAGCGTGGTTTTCATGGCCCTTTTAGATGTGAAATGTGTGAAGAGAATGTAGAAAATATCAACCATATTTTTATTGAGTGTACTTTAGCCTCCGAGCTATGGAGGAGAATGGCCACTTTACTTGGCTTACGAGTGGTTCATTTTTTTTACTTTTGAACAGCTTTGGAGGGATTGGCCTAATCAAGAGGGCGTTGATCATTTTATTAGGGAGTTAGTTTGGATGGGTTCTACCATTCTTCTTTGGAATATTTGGAATGAAAGGAACAGCCAAATTTTTAATCAAGATAGGAAGGATATTCACTATATTTGGCAAAAGACCATAGCCAACTTAGTTGAATCGAGTCCATCAACTCCTTAATCACCCCCAAAACTCCCACCAAAGATGGGATCAAGTGATGCAAAGATTGAAGATTAAACCTTCTAAGGGCAACCAACTTAAAGGGAATGTGAGTATTAGTAAGATGGATAGGACTAGAAATTGGCAACCTCCTCCTAAGGATTTTGGAAAAGTCAATACTGATGGAGCCTCTAGAGGGAACCCTGGAAAAGCCGGTGTGGGAGGAATTGGTAGACTTTCGAGATGGCTCCCTGGTTTTTACTTTTGCTTGAGAATTTGGGTATTCTTTCCAATAACCTTGCTGAGGGGTATGGTATCCTCGAGAGGTCTTCAGGAGGCTACTAAGGTTGGATGGGAAAAGGTGTTAGTTGAGTCGACTCTCAACTTATGATTAATCTCTTGAAGACTCCTTCTAAGAATCATAAGGTGGATTGGAGAATAAAAAGAATTATTGAGAAGATTCGAGTTAATCCAAGATGGGATTTTTGAAAGTTGATTACAATCATGTGGTTAGAGATCAAAACAAGAGTGCTGATGCTTTAGCTAATTGGGCTTTGGACAAAGGTGATCTTACTTGTTATGGCCACCCTCCTATATGGTGGGCTTCTCAAATTAGGGAAGCTCTTCTTTCTATCATTTCTTTGGATGGCTCCAGTTTTGAAGGTACCTAGTTTCTTCTTGTTTTTTTTTTTGCTTCTCTTTGGTTCATTCAGTTTTTTTTTAGTTCCCTAGCTCATTCTATTCTTTATTTTGTTTCCTCTGTTGATTCTTGCCTTAATAGTCTTCTGGTCTAGATAGGTCATTGTTTTGTTCATTTTTTTTGTTTTTTTTGTTTAGTTTTTTTAAGGTGGGTGGGTTCTTTTGTTTTGTTTTGTTTTTTGTGTTTTTTTTGTTGTTCTTGTGTTTTTGTTGTTTTGTTTTTTTTTATGTTTTTTGTTATTGTTCTTGTGTTTTTTTCGTTCTTGTTCTTGGGTTTCTCTTTGTTTGTGTTATTTCGTGTTTTTATGTGTGAGTGTTTTCTATGTATTTTGTTTTTGTTTATTGTCTGTTGTTGGTTGTTTTTTATTTTTATTTTTATTTTATTTTTTTAATTTTTTAGGTTTTGGTTGTGTTTATTTTTCATGTTTTTTTGGGTTATGTCTTTGTAGTGTTCTGTTGTTTTTGTCTTGTTTGTGTTTTGTTATGTGGTTCTTGTGTTTTTCTATGTGGTTTGTGTTGTGGTTTCTTTTATCTTATTGTGCGTGTTTGGTTGTGCTTTTGTTTTTGACACACTCAAGGAGCATGTTTTTTATTTTATTTTATTATTTTTGTTGTTATTTACTTATTTTTAAATTGGTTTTGTGTGTTTGTTTGCTCCTTGAGTATGTCAAAGGTGGTAGGCCAGGTCCGAGTCCTGGGCGTTTTTGGCGGAATGGATACCCCTGCCTCCTTGGGTCTTACCCAAAAGTGGCATCCCTTTTGGGATGTTTTCCACAAATAAAAAAATAAAAAAATCAATATTACAAAATAAAAAAATCAATATTACAAAATAAAAATAATTAAATCAGATTTTATGTTTTAAAACTACAATTCTTTATAAAATTTATGTCCTATGAACTAGACTTCTTGAACATTTAAAACCTCAAATTCTATTCCCTATATAATTAAAAGAGAAAAAAACCTCGAGGGCTAGGTGGATTGGTAAGACGTTGGGCACTTACCAGGAGGAGACCTAGGTTCAAACCTTGCGAGCATGCCCACTCTAGGGTAAAGGTAGTAGTCTGACTAGAATCCGTTGAGTGTGCGCCAGCTTGATGATGGTGGTACCAACCCCGAGCCATTGGGGGTATTCCTCACTCCGAGACGTGTTTACCGAGGCGAGGTAGGGGTTATAGTGGTAACTTCATGATTTGACTCTACGACCGGAGGCAATATGATTTGATCTTGTGACCAGTTTTTCAAAAAGGAAAAGCAGTTGCCAATTCCCTTATGTATGAAAAAAAAAAAAAAAAAAACTTTTATCTAATAAAATATATATTGGATATATATCCAATAAAAAAATTTATCTAATAAAATATATATTGGATATATATCCAATAAAAATTTTCTATTGAATTTTGTTTTGCCTTTTCTTTTGATATTAAGAAAATGTAGTCTATTCTTGTAGCAATTTTTTTTTTTATATAATATTAAGAAAATAGAGTATTCTACTAAATGATACCTTTTGATCACATATTTTTTATTAAAAATCAAATTATTATTATTATTATTATTTTGAGTAATACTTTTAATACACATTTATTATGGCGATTGGGTCACATCACGGATAATACAAGTGCCATCCTTGCTAATAAACATTCGATAAAACAAATTATTATTAATAATTTAAATTATAATTTTGATCTGGGTTAAAATTACCATTTAAATATATTAAAATTTATATTTTTTATTATAATAAAATAATTCATGTTTTAATTGATTTTAACGACTATCCAAAAACTCCACTTATGGGTAAGGTGTGCTCCATGTTTAAACCGATTCTTTAATAAAATAGTTTAGCTGTGGAACTTGTCACCTTTCAATCTCATTTAGCCGCTATTATTCTTGAATTAAGTATTGGACGGGGGAATTGGGTAAACATATCACGAAAACAATGGATGGCTGAAAATGAAGTAACAAGCGTTCAACTATCTGGTTTGCCGTGCACCACTCCATGGCCATAAATTTCCTCTGTAATTCCAATTCCAAAACTCTACAATGGAAAGCTGCTGCTACGATTACTGATACGGTTGCTGTTTCTGCTAGCCATTTTACTTACCCATGTGAGCAAAATTGCGTTTCCATTCACATACTCGTAACTTTCGCATTGCTTTGGTTGATTGATTGCATTGCCAAACCTAAGTATCAGACCACTCACCAGGCAGTAGAAACTCCAAGTCCAACCTTGAGTGTTATAGCCTTATAACGTAATTTCAAAGAAAAGACAAATTGGCACCTCTTCCTACTTCGTATCATGGTTAAAAAATTTCTCTTGCTTTGCTTTTTTATTGTTATGAAAAATGGCTAGCAAGCATTTTAGCAATGAAGAAGCAACTTGCAGTCTTACAGAGTAAAGATAAACGCTAAAAGGAAATTAAGACGTTTTGCTATTTCCAGGTTTAGTTTGGATACTGAATTAATCCGCACAAGTGTTCTTCAAACAATTCATTTTTATCGTCGCTGCTTCCTTCCTCTAGGCTTCATTTTGTAGATTGTTAGGCTTTTCTTCTCATGTTGTGATATATTTGCTCATTGCCGAATTTTCGAAGTTAGCAGGGCGATAAAAACCTTTTGATTTTGAAGCTTTTTCCCAATTAAGTTCATTCTTCTATGTCTCTGCTAGAGTTCCTTCTAATTTCCATAACTTACTTTTCATCCTAGATAAATTCCAATCACATTATGTCAAGAGTGATATAGTATTTTTTTTTTTACTTTTTATATACGAATGTTTTTATCATTTTTTCTATCCATGTAAAGTAACATCTTACATCTTTCTAGTTAGAATCTTCTCTTAATTTTTCTATCTTTCTAATTACTATCTTTTGTTGCCTTATCCAGCTTATATATCTATTTAATACATTATCACGTTTTTTTTTTTACGGATATTCTCTCATTTGTTCTTCAGCCTGTGCTTTTCTGCTGTTTGCACTCCAGTCAGTGCATGTTGCTGTTATAATTTATCTGCAGGTACATATTATTTGGTATCAGATCTCATGTGGAATTCATCTTTGCTGCGTATCATTTTGTTCAGCCACAAGTTGAGAGTGGATGTGGCACACTGCTCTGTTTTTAAGTTTGCTTCTTCTACATTTATTGTCCCAAGCTGCAGTGTTTTTATAACCCTTGCAAACTATCCTTCTCATTTTCATTTTTCTGCTCAAAGGAGATCTGTTAAGTAGAAGACATTTTCTTCGATCCGTTTTCTACAAATTACTTTTTTCCCTTTTTTCCTTCCTTTTGTGGGCCTTTGTTGTATTACCTTTTTTTCTCATTTAAAAAAAAAAAAACATTTAATTCAATTTTTGATCCAAGAGTTGGACGAACAACAACAACAGAATGAGTTTCAGTTGAAACTCATGGATCAAATGACAAACATGTTCCAACTTCTCATGGGACAACAGTCCATTAGTTCTCACTCTTTGGCTACAATCACAGTCATGGCTACAACAACATATGTAGCATGAATCAACATTCGTAGCATGAATATACAACAATTGAGGTAACCAATCCCAACACTTTAAATCCTCAACTCGTTCTCATAGTCAATAATTATGACACAAAATATGGGGAACCTTTGTTCCTACAAAATTGTTAAATCAAGGACAAAGTGGTAGAGCTGATCCTTGTTAATGGCAATCAAAAGAATCTTATTTCACAAAAGTTGGTAGACGACCTTTGTTTACCAATTACAAAGCATCCATGCTCATACCTATTGGGATGGGTCATGAAGGAAGGTCAGCCTACTTTTGTCACTCGATAGTGTTAGGTGACATTTGCCATTGAGTCATTCTAGGACATAGTGGTATGCAATGTTAGTCCATTGGATTGCCACAATTTGCCACTTGGAGTACCATATCAATATGATTTTTTTTTTGAAAAAATTGAAAAACTTGTATTAATACAAAAGGCAATTACACAAGGGAGAAAACTCATCCCAACCAACAGCAGAGAACTAGACAACAAGCGGAGAGCACAAAGGCAACGCTAACCCCCACAGAGCACAGAAGACAACAAGGCGCGAAAACGCGACATGTCGCGAAATCGCGGCAATCAACCCCGTCGCGGCCGCAGCAGCGCCATCAGTCACGAAAATGCGACATGTCGCGATATCGCGACAGACAAAGCCCTCCGCGTCCGATCGCCAAAAAAGTCATGAAATCGCGACAGCAACTCCCTCCGACGGTCTATCATCACAGGCGTCGCGAAATCGCGACAAGAACTCCAGGAAGCATCAAATCTCCAAAAGGGTCGCGAAATCGCGATGGAATTTCTCCGAAGCGCCCAGCCAGCAAAAGTGTCGCGATATCGCGACATATTCTCATCTTGACTCCCAATCCGCAAAAGTGTCGCGATATCGCGACAATTTTTACCAAAGCCATGAATGTGCCAAAAGTGTCGCGAAATCGCGACGAATTTTCCTTTCAGTTCCCAATCTTCAAAACTGTCGCGATATCGCGACAAGTTATCCTCATTGCAACTTGTCTTCAAAATTGTCGCGATATCGCGACAATTAATCCAGATGACGCCAGTGTGCCCCAACTGTCGCGATATCGCGACGATTTTACCATGCAGCTTCCGATCGACAGAAATGTCATGGAATCGTGACGAAATGTGCCCTTTGCTCAAGTTCACCAAAAAAGTCACGATATCGCGATGATAATCCTCATTGCAGCCAGTCTTCAAAATTGTCGCGATATCGCGACAAGAAATCCAGATGACGCCAGTGTGCCCCAACTGTCGCGATATCGCGACAGTTTTACCATGCAGCTTCCAATCGACAAAAATGTCGCGATATCGCGACGAAATGTGCCCTTTGCTCAAGTTTACCAAAAATGTCGCGATATCGCGACGATAATCCTCCTTATCATCCCTGCGCCAAAAACGTCGCGATTTCGCGACATGTTCCTTTCTAAGGCTGAGAAGGCAAAACCTGTCGCGATATCGCGACAACTTCCAACAAGAGGCCACGACGCCGCTACATGTCACGAAATCACGACAAAAACCTTCCTTAGCAGCAAAAACTTTGCACATTATCATAGGTAGCATTCAAGGCCTTGCCGAATCCCAGCATCCTCCACAGGCATATCACTATGCATCTGCACTCCAACTTCCTTCTCAGCACCTATCTTAGCAAGGAAATCGGCCGCCTTGTTGAAATCCCTACTCACATAGATGGGAACCACATCATCTAATTCTTTCCAGAGATCCTTTATACGAGAGACAAGACTCCGCAACCTCCGGGCTTGCAAATCAAAGTTCCTCATGCAATCGAGAGCGCCCACCAGAATTTGGGAGTCGGACTCAAGAATTATCTTTCTATGGCCACGCTGACAGCCCAGATAGAAGCAAATTTAACAGCCAAGGCCTCCGCTTCATTGTTTGTGGCATGACCCAGACCGTGCAGTTCCCAGTAAAGCACGGACCCACCATGATCACGGCACACAACTCCAGTACCAGCACTACCCGGATTTCCTTTTGCAGCTCCATCAGTATTGATTTTGATCCAGCCTGCTGGGGGAGGGTGCCATCTATCATGAGCCTGTCTTTCAAGAGCAACAACTCCATCAACCAGTGGCACAGAAACAGACTGATGTTCCTCCTCAACGTAGATGGCAATTGTTTCCACCACTTTGCTCCATATAACCTTGCCATATTCCATCAAGTGAAGAGAATGTTTCACGGAAAATGCGGGCATTTCTCTCCAACCACACCTGCCACCAAATAAAAAGAAAGCCCAGCTCCCAGCCAATTCGGAGAGCTTTGGATTTAAATCTGCCTCTCTTCCATCGGTTCCAAATATTGGTCCGAGTCACCTCACTGTTGGCTTGAATTTTGAAGTGGGAAAACCAGCGCATCCAAATCTGCCGTGTGAAGGGGCATTCAAACATCAAATGATCAGCAGTTTCCTCATGCTTGCGGCATAAAACACACTGAGAAGGACCGATGATGCCTCTGTGTCTAAGATTGTCAAAGGTGAGAATTCCATTGTGCATAAGTTGCCAGGCAAAAAAATTCACCTTCGGCCAACCCTTGGGGTGCCATATCTTCTTCCAAACATGGACCGGGAAAGAGTGTGGGAGGGGCTCTGGAAGAATCTGGTTAAATCCCGCCTTCCACGGTGTAAACCCCAAGGTTCCCAAAGCCCCGAGGCAAGTTCATCCTCTTCATCCCGCCCAGTAAGAAACCTAGCTTTCAAAATTTTTTCTAAGATTGGTGCCAGCTCCGGTGGGATTGGAATTGGCCACTCTTCCAACCTCTTGAACTTTTTGAACTTGTACTCCCCAATGTGGCTGGTATTGAAATAACTCTCAATATGAATCCAGCCCTTGTCTTCTATGGCTGATTTAATGGGTTGCAATTCTGGAAACACAGCAATGATGGGAGGGTGCTGATCCCAGGAGTCAGTCCAGAAACGGGCCTTCTCCCCTCTCCCCACTTTCCAAAACAATTGATCTTTGATAACTTGAGCTCCCAGCTTGAGAGTCTGCCATACTAAGGATCCATTACCCTCCAAAGGGAAACGTCCTAGATCATTGGGGTGAGCATGGCCTAGGTATTTGCTAGAAAGAATTCTGCTAAAGAGGGATGTTGGCTGGGAAATCCACCTCCAGTACAATTTACCAGCCAAAGCTTGATTATTAAGCTTGGAGCTTCTCAGTCCCGACCCTCCTTTATCCTTGGGCTGGGTGACCTTATCCCATCCAACCAAGGCCCATTTCTTCTTCCCTTTTGCACCCTCCCATAAAAAGCTTCTGGCCATTTTTTCAAGCTCTTTCCATATAGAATGTGGGGCAGCCGGGATGGAGAATTTATATATTGGCATTGCATGAATAACTGATTGTAAGTAAGTTAGTCGGCCTCCATAGCTTAACCATTTATGAGACCAATGATTCATTTTCTCTTTGATGCCATCCAAAAGATCCTTCCAGATATCAATTTTTAGTTTTTTGAAATGCGGTGGAACCCCCAAGTAAACAACAGGTAGAGAAGTCCTAGTAAATCCCAGGATCTCAGTAACTCTTTCCTGTAACCTTCGGTCAAGATTGAAGAAGACCACTTTGGATTTTTTATCATTAATGACTTGATTTGAGGCCCGAAGGTAGATGTTTAAAGTATCTCTAATTCCTCTTGCTTCCCTGAGGCTGGCCACTCCAACCAATCTTGTGTCATCCACAAACTGTAAGTGGGTCAAAACTTCTGTCCCCACTTTAATACACTTATCACACCTAGCTGTCGTCTTCTCAGGAAGAGTCTGCCTAATCCTTCTGCTAAGATGAGGAAGAGGTAAGGAGAGCAAGGGTCCCCTTGACGAAGACCCCGAGAGGCTCCAAAAGGAGTCGAGGGGAGCCCATTGATTAGAACGAGAGAAAGAAGGTGTGGAGATACGGCTCATGACCCGGTCAATCCGGTCCTGAGAGAAGCCAAAGGCTGCCAGCATCTTTGCCAGGAAGCCCCACTCCACCAGGTCATAAGCCTTAGACATATCCAACTTTATGAACATTCCTTTGTTGCATGAAGTTTGCATTGTATGGATTGCCTCTCGAGCAAGGACCACTTCATCCAAGATCTGTCTTCCTTCAACAAAACCCCCTTGCTGAGAGGAAATTATTTTATGGAGAAAAGGTTTTAGCCGTTCAGCCATAATCTTCGTGACTATTTTATAAATAACATTGCATAAGGCAATCGGTCTGAAATCAGAGAGATGAACCCCCCCCTCCCCTTTTGGAATTAAAGTGATGAAGGTGTGATTGAGAGCCTTAAGCATTCTTTTATTAGTTATGGACTCCTCTGCGACAGCCAAAACATCTTTCTCCAGAGTATCCCCGGAAGGCACTGAAAGAATTCTATAGGAAAGCCATACGGACACTGGCGATTTTCCCGTGCTCATCCCAAAGACCACTTTCTTTAGTTCATCACTTGTCAATGGGTCTAAGGAGAGTCGATTCTCTTCGTGAGAGATAATAGAAGGTATGACATTAATAACTTCATTTTGGGCTTCCACATCTTGTTCCCTACTTTCCTTAAAAAGGTTTGAGAAATAATCCATTGAGTGGAAATGCATTTCGGGGAGAGTATCAAAGGAGTGTCCATTCTCATCGTGAAGGACTTCCATGTTATGCATTTGTCTCCTTGCACAGGCTGAGCGGTGGAAAAATTTTGTATTTCTATCACCTTCTAGTAACCAAGTGATTCTTGCTCTCTGTTTCCAATAAATTTCCTCTTGATTATCAATGTCCTCAACCGCTTTGCGCAGAGCATCATCCTCAGCTTTAAGGTGCTCAGTAATGGTACCTTCCCTGAAGTGTTTTTGCACCTCCTCCCATCTAGCCATCAAGGGGGCCCTTTGGAGCTGGAAGTCCGACTTATTGTTTTGTCTCCACTGTTTCAATTTACACTTGACAAAATGGAGTTGTTTATGGAATTTGAACATTGCAGTCCCCAAGGGTAGGCGGCCTTCTTCCCACCTCTGTGGAATTTTCCTTCGGAGATCCTCCTTTTGCAACCAAAAATTTTCAAATTTGAATGGCTTATGGTGTTGACCTGTCATCGGCCCTCCCTCCAACAAAAGGGGATAGTGGTCTGAGATTGGACCTTCCAAAATCTGGAACTTAAGATTCCATTTAATAAATGCCTCTTCAGAAACCAAAAACCGGTCTAACTTAACCTTCTTGCTGTGTGGCTCTCTCCTCTTGTTTGTCCAAGTAAAGTAGGTTCCAGGGCCTTTGATATCAACCGGATTAAAGGCCTGGATTTGGGCAATCAAGAACCGGTCCCCGGGATCCAAAGCCGGGGCACCACCTTCCCGATCCCTAACGAGACAATTTGGCATTAAAATCCCCAGCTATGATCCAGTAAAAAACTTCCCGGGATGACCTCACGTTGTGTATAGCTTGCCATTGGAGCCGCTGGCCATCAAAGCATTGAGTCCCATAGAAGTTTGTAATAAGAACATGTTCAGTTGTGGCATTGTTTCTAAACGAGAGAAGTGAGAACACCCCTCCAAGCTATGTGTTCTAAAGCTGTCCATACTTGAGGGTTCCGGAGAGTAACAATCCCCCAGAGGCACCACTGAGCAGCCACATCCATATAATCGGCACCCCGCCATATTCTGTTAGCAGTCTTGCACATAAGATCTATAGACATTTTTGTCTCCTGGATGAGCAAAAAGTCTGTTTTACATTTTCCTAAAAGTCCTTGAACAGCAGATTGATGGGTTCTGCTGTTTAAACCCCTAACATTCCAGGATTGAATAATCATTGAGGACCTTGTGAGCAATAAGACTCAATTGGCCTCACCGATCCTCCATTGATCAGCTTGTCTCCTTGTACTGCTAGTAGATCCTTATTGGATTTTCTACCTGCTCCTTGGGAATTATTGTTTTTAGACCTCTTCTCCACCTGGGTAATCCCTAGAACCGGCCTTTCCCTGTTCTTTTCAGAGCTTCCCATATTGACGTCCTTAATAACCGGCTGTGCTGGGGAGTGGATTACCAGTGTCCCTGAGTTCTCTGGCTGCCTTGTCCCAGAGGGTTCCATTACCTGTTCTAAGACCGGAGTAGAAGAAGGGGAAGCCTGAGAGTGAATGTTAATATCCTCAACATTCCCATCCACTCCTTCCATAACTTGGTCCTCTTGATCTACTAGGGATTTAAAGATTTCATACCGATTGGTTGGTTTAAGTTGTGCTGCTCCTTGGAATTTTTCTTTTTATTTCTCCTTCGCTTCGGTTGTTCAAAACCATATTTATGGAGATCAGAATCTTGAGGAATACTAGATGGATCTTGGACGGGGGGTAAACTTGCCCTCTCTGGGGTGATTTGGATTTCCAAGCGGCGCCTCCACTTTTGTGCTCAGAATATTTGGGCGAGAACCTCGCCAGATGGCCGTGCTTATGGCAGACTCTGCATCTAAAAGGTAGTGCCTCATAATCTAACTGTTGTATCTAGGAGAGCCCTGTCAACTCAAGTTCCACCTCGGTGGTAGAGGCTGGCTAATGTCCATTTCAACACAGATCCTAGCAAAGACAGTTGTGTTTCCCTCTATAGTGTCTCTGGAGACTCCTATAAATCTGCCTAATGAATTACCAATCATTTCTAAAACCTGCTCACCCCAAAACTCCATCGGGAGAGCATACAGTCGGATCCAGACCGGGACTGCCGTGGGTTCGATACGAGGGTCAAAACCCACTCTCCAAGGTTGAACAAATAACCCAGCCGGGCCATGGTTCCTCTTCTATGATTCAAATGCTCTGTTTCTATCTGCTAAAGAAGAGAAACTAATAATGAAATATCCATTACTAATAGGCCATAAGGAGTACTCACCTAGTGGCTCCCAATTTTGTCTAACCCAGGTGTGCAGAAAGTTCAGAGTGGGACGGATACCCATGAATTTGCAAATCAGGTCGTGATGAGCACGATAGGAGATTGTGTCTTCGACCAGTTTCGGTTCTATAATAATCTTTGGTCTGGAAGTTGATTGCGGAAGGCAACCGTTAACTCGGTGTGTGGAAGCACCCTTGCCGGCGTTCTTGAGTAACGTACGAAAGCGGTCCTCTGCGCTTCACCGGTGGAGGGCGAGGGGTTTTCTTTCGGCATCTCGGCGTATGAACTCTTTTTTCCAGCAGAAGAGACCGGAGGAGACCCCATCGGGCCCTCCCGGAACGGCTTACAAGTCTTCGAGTAGTGCAAAAACAATCAAACAAAGGCTCTGGGAATATCTGTCGTGCCAGAGGCCCACGAGCAGTGCCCGATGCCGGTTCAGAAGTTTTCCCGCCAAATTGCCAGAGCGCGAAAACTCCACCGAGTCTCGAAAAAAATCCGATCAACCATATCAATATGATTGCAAGGCTGTTTTTGACAGATTTCACAAGACCTCCTTGTTGCATGAGGATGGTAGAGTCTATAAATTCTGTTAGTCCTTTGCTTTTTTATCAACTTGCAAAAAAACAAGTTAATTTGCACAAATCTCTAAATATTTGTATCCTTCAAGAAGATGCTTATCGCCATAGTTACGAAAATCCCGATTTAATCCCAATCTGATCCGATTTTTTTCGATAGCAGGGTTGTCGATTCAAATCGCATCGGAATCCCTATTTTTTCAAAAATTGATGATTTTTACCTATTTTTTTCAAAAAAATTATGATATGCATGAAAAAGGTTTTTTTCAATGAAAATACGCATTTTTTTCGTTTTTTATTTTGCCTATTATTTTTCCATACCAATTCCGATTTTCTCAACTATGCTTGTCACAATGCTCCTATGCTTGATCCCCCTCACCTACAACAACCATTCATACTTGAGACAAAAGCTTCTCAATATGCCATTGATGCAGTTCTTAAACAGGGAGGATATCTAGTCTATGATATGGGTCTCAACTATTGGCATGTTGGCATTTTTGCCACATTAAATTTTTTGACAAAATTTTGCCCAAGTATGAAGCTTTAAGCGGCAAAGCACATGCAAAAGTGTTGGCATTTTCGCAGGCCCTAAAAAAGGATGATAAAGTGGATGAAATGATCTTTGGATATTTCGTCATTGCAGGTGTTTTTGCAAGCTTTCCGGTGATATATTATAATAGGCGATCGGGGCAGCGGATCAAAAGTTATGACCCCGGGAAGCAGAGGCAGTGAAAGCCCATTTCGGGCTTGAAAAATTGGCTAAGGCAAAAGAAGCTCAGGTTCGCTCAGAAAAACAGCGAACTCCAGCTTCGCTCGAGGTTTTGAGCGATGTACAACATAAGGGGCAAAGAAAAGTCTAAGGCATGAAAGGCCTCCGGTTCGCTCTCAAAAGGAGCGAACCTCAGCTTCGCTCTCGCCCGGGGGCGAACTGCAGCTTGGACAACCAAAAAATGACAAAACCCTAAGTTGGCTCAAGTTCGCTCCGAAACTTGACGAACCTCAAAATCGCTCAGGTTCTTGGGCGAACTGCAGCATGGAGCAATGAAAAATCAGCTAAGGCAAGTTTGCCTCAAGTTCGCTCAAATCTCCAACAAACCCCGGTTTCGGGCTCCTTGTGCAGCAAATGTCGGCCAGGAGCGAACGTCGGCCAAATGCCTATGTCGGCCAAAATGCTCTCAAGTTCGCTCAAATCTCCAGTGAACCCCGGTTTCAAGCTCCTTGCGCGGCGAATGTCAGCCAAAAGGCGAATGTCGACCAAAATGCCTATGTCGGCCAAAATGCTCTCAAGTTCGCTCAAATCTCCAGCGAACCCCGGTTTCGGGCTCCTTGCGCGGCGAACGTCGGCCAAAAGGCGAATGTCGGCCAAAATGCTCTCAAGTTCGCTCAAATCTCCAGCGAACCCGGGTTTTTGGCTCCTTGTGCAGCAAACATCGGCCAGGAGAAAACGTCGGCCAGGGGCGAATGTCGGCAAAATGGCTATGTCGGCCAAAATGCTCTCAAGTTCGCTCAAATCTCTAGCGAACCCCGGTTTTGGGCTCCTTGCGTGGCGAACATTGGCCAAGGGTGAACGTTAGCCAAACTGCCTATATCGGCCAAAATGCTCTCAAGTTCGCTCAAATCTCCAGCGAACCCCGGTTTCGGGCTCCTTGCTCGGTGAATGTCGGCCAGGGGCGAACGTCGGCCAAAATTCTCTATGTCGGCCAGGATGCTCCCAACTTCGCCAGAATGCTCCCAACCTTGCCAAAATGCTCAACTTCGGCCAGAAAACTGCATTTCGAGACCGATTTCCAACAAAGTTTCGCTGAGCGTTTTTTAACGCTAAGACTACATCCAAAGGGCGCGCATCCCGAGAAAGAGAAGTTAGGTGCGTATTTAATGCGCCTCCATGGCACACGATTTTGGGTCTCTTACCCATCCCATCAGACAACCATGTCAGGTCCTGGAAAAGCTCCAAAGGGCAAGCTGCACCAACCACATTAATGAGACATGTTGTTCCAACTACAACGCCCGTTCGGAGCCGCTCTAAACACGAGTGAGCTACAAAGTCCATCTAGCGCTGCTCTAAACACGGGTGAGCCGCATTCCATGGATGCTTTGTCATCTGGCAGAGGTCAAATCTCAACTGCTCCGCCAGTTTTAGGGTTTGAGCATTAATGTAGTCAAGGGAATTTTCTTCTATAAAAGGCTGCTCAATGTAATGTAATAAGGGGGGAACATCTTGCTAAAGAGCTGTTGTACTTGGATTCTGCTTCAATATTAAGACTCTTGGTTCTAATTCTGGACTCATTTCCTGTGTATGATGCCTTCTATGCTTATTTCTGTTAATTCTGTTTCTTCATTTGCATACAGTAAATTCTACATTCTGGATTTAAGTGTGTGAATTAAGAACGAAGTCTGAAATTGTTGAAGGATACATATCAGGGTAGGTTTAGTTGTATTTTCTGTTATGTTCATAATATTGATTGCTACTGGTTCAAGTAATAATTAGTAATTGTGTTGCCTGTTCTTCCCCTTGGAACAATCTACATATCCCATATCTTTCAGTTATTTACATTTCTTTCAGCAATTTCCCAATTCCTTTCCAGTTCCCTAATCTAAAACCCAGTTCAGTGTAGTAAAGGAGCCAACCTTCTCTGGAGATTGGCACGGAAGGCATTCCTTCCTTTCGGCCTTTCAATCTGTTGGGCGGGTCTAGGGCGCGTAGATAGACCAAATCCTTTCCTAGTGGCGGATCCGTAACCAACAGGCCCCTATCCTAGTAGCTCATCAAACTCCACATTTGACCCATGAACAAAAGAAGTAAGACAATGCTTCTTCCTTTGCATAAAATTTGGCAAAGCTTCAAGCCAACATTCAGGCTTTTCTTCATCATCCACAAACCACATTCAAGGCACGTCATGACCAACTTTGAGTATCTTATTTTTTCAAAATTGGTGAGCATGTTTGGCCTCAATTGGACAAGCATAGGTCTCACAAACATGTTACTTAGAGGAGATTTCTATCACCCATCCTAAGATCTGATTCCTGATTTTCAGCAACCTTTGGTGGATGATATTTTGCTTGATGTTCAGATTCCTCACCTATTATAGAACTTGAGGATGTCCCAATAATCAGGGAGGAAATGGTTAGATTAGAATGTTTGACTTTTTATAGCTGTGTATTAGATTCCTTTTCTGCTTTGTAGAACAAGTTTTGTCATGCAATTAGTATGAAAAATGTGAAGGGACCAAGAAATATTTCATAGATGCTTTGCCTTGAATATTTTTCACTTCATAAAGTGCCCACTCTCCGAAGCATCTCATTCACTTAGCACTCCGCTCTTCAAAATGACCCACTTTCCAAGCGACCTTGCACCCCGAATGGAGGTGCATTGCACAAGTTGAGGTAGAAGACAGAGCAAAGCAAAAATCAAGAATTTGTTAAGTGTTTGGAAAAGGGAACCCCGTTCTTTGGGTTCAGAGCAACCCACTATCAAAGCAACTCACTCTCTGGGCACCCTGTTGTTGGAGCTACCCTCTCTCATAGCAATTTGCTCTCATAGCAACCCCCTCTCTGGGTGCCTTTCTCTACAAGCACCGTACTCTTCGGGCACCTCGCTCTTTGGGCCTTCCTCTTTGGTGCCCCACTCTCATAGCAACCCACTCTTCGCACACCAGTCTCATAGCAACCTGCCCTTTTAGTACCTTGCTCTCATAGCGACCCCCTCTTGGAGCAACCCACTACCAAGGCGCCTCGCTCTATGTCTATCTTTAGTAAATAGATAAGAATGATGTAATAACCTCCTAATTATCACCAAGGTTCATTGTATGTAATCCATGTTTTGGCTATAGGTTCAAGTATAAATAACAACTAAATATTCATTGCAAGGGTCTTTGGCCTTCAACCATATCAAAGCTACTCATCAAAGTAAGATTGTATTGAAACTTCAAATTGCAATTCAATAAAAGAGTGGTGTATGGTGTTCTGATTCAATTGAGCAACTTAATATGAGTTGCTCAATATGCTAAATTTGCTCCTCATTTTTCTTTTTTAGCTCCTCCACCTGATCTTTGCTCCTTGCCAGTTTATCTTGGCTTCCTTCTTCAAATGCAAAATTCCATCCTCCAACTCTCTAATGCAAATTGCTTGTTGTTACGCCTTTTACTGTGAATTATTTTCCATCTCATGAAACATCTATAGTTCTATTGTTAGCCAATTAGTTCAGCCCGGCATAAGTGGACTCTATCTCAAGTGCCAGCTTGAACTTCTTTACCTTCATAGGAGTAGGATAAGTATCACACGTATTCTCTAAAATATAGATTCATGGTGGACAGTGGTACAAAACTCTCACACCTTTTGGAAGCTTTGTTACCTTAAACATGCTTTGAATGCCACTACCACTATGCAACTCCCATGGATTAGTTTGTTCTGTTTGGGCTAACTTATCATTCTTGCCTCATCTTGTGCCCAACTAGTCAATCTGGCCACTTCAGTTTCCATCCCAAGTGTCCAAAGTCGTCAATGTTTAAGTGCATTTCCATCAAATTCCTCACTGTTTCCATGACCCCAATCATTGTATCAAAGAAATTATGAATCTGTTCATTGATGATATTACCACTATTTGGTGGCTATCTCAAGTTAGGCAGTTCAATCACCATATGTTTACTTGAGTCTATAGGAGCTAGTTATGACCAGCCTTAGAAGAAATAATGTAAATAATGAAATAAGTGCAAATGTGCACAAATGTACATGAGAATGAAATGTAAATGAAATGAAATGCAATTTTGTAGTTTGATGTCAAGGGTGATGACATCAACATTTGATAATTTGAATTTGTAATGTACGACAAACATAGGAATTAAGCATATGTGAATGGAGGGTAGTTAGTGATGAGGTGTCCCAGGTGGTAGTTGCTATTAACTACCAGCCCTCAAGGATAAAAGGGATACCCCCATTCATTTGAGAGTACCATGC
Source organism: Wollemia nobilis (assembly GCA_028583015.1). Lineage (NCBI taxonomy): Eukaryota > Viridiplantae > Streptophyta > Pinopsida > Araucariales > Araucariaceae > Wollemia > Wollemia nobilis. Next base: position 11,296,244 of record JAQPPZ010016709.1, on the reverse strand, counting down.
AAAGTTTGTATCATTGAGTGTCTATGTTTTGTATATTGCCTAATGGAGATAGGTTTGTAATGCCAATGTCGTACAAACTATAGACAATATTAATACAATGACTATTCATCCTTCATTAGTGTGTTGTATGTATTCCATGTGATGCTATTGCTATAGTAGAGTAGAATTGTAGGTTGTTGTTCCAAGCTATATGTGTAGGTACAAGCTAGACTTGCAGTCCAAAAGTGTCGTATGAGGAGTGCAGTATAAACCTTGCCAACGATGGTTACCATTCAAGTGGATTGCAAGCTTGGAACTACCATACAAGTACTTTTTGTACAAGTGATTGTCATACAAGTGGATGCTAAGCAACTTGCCATACAAATGAATGTTGAACAAGTTGTCACACAAGTGGAGATGCTATGCAAGTATGAAGTAATGCGATTGTAGTCTTGGTTGGCTCTTGAATTTGTAATATCAAATTGTTCCTCCGTGCTACATTTGGCGCCATTGCCATTTGAAGTTTGAACCAGCGCACGTGATGTTGGAGAGGTGAATAATAGATAACTTGCCATGAGGACATGGGAGATGTGGTTGTGAAAGAATTGATAGCCAACCTATGAGAAGGAGTCGGAGGATTGCTTAACAATGTCATGTTGTGCAAGACAAAGATTCAAATGATGCCAATGAAGTACTGCAGTCGCGAGTGACAGAACTTGAGGAACCTAAAGTGGAATTTGTTTGGAATCCTCAAGTGAAGGATAGTTCTAGTGAGGAAAGCGAAAGGTGGAAAACGTAGTTTTTAACAACGGAAGAAGTGAAATGTTAAGCACATTGAGAAAATGAAAGTTGGACTGAGAGAACGTTCACGCAAGTGAAGGTGCCCATGTGGAGAGTGCAGAAGGAGACGAGGTGGAACAACTAGTAACGCTAACACTAGTGTGGGGGAGATTGCCATGAGGTGCAAAGGACGGGAGTCAAGCACGAGGGCAACCACGGGAGAGTGTGTGGAGACTAGAGACAACACTCATATATTCGCGTAGGAGGTTGCAAAGCACAGGTGCACTAGGAATCCGTTGAAGATTGTTCACAAGTGCAGAATTGCTAAGTGAAGAAACTTAGTCACCTATGGCAAATATAGCAGTAGCGGTGGACAAACAAAATTTCCCACCATTTTTGGGAAATGGGAAGGAAGACCTAGAATGTCATATTAGAACATGTGATACGATATGGTGAGCTAACAAAGTTGACGATAAAGGATCATGGTTGTTAGAAAATATAGCAAAATTATGTGCAAGCAGAAAAACACAATAACGCAGGAAAAAAGAGTAACACAGATTTTACGTGGAAAACCTGCAATGTGCAGGGAAAAACCACGGGGCAATGGCAGCTTGATCTTTTATTGATTTCGGCAGAATTACATTCAATCAACATTTACATGCAAGGGGTCATTCCCCTTTTATAGAAAAAACAAACTGTTCGTTTCCTCTCCCAAAGGAAGACTCCAAAAACTGTTCGTTTCCTCTTCCAAAGGAAGAGTCCAAAAAACTGTTCGTTTCCTCTTCCAAAGGAAGACTCCAAAAAACTGTTTGTTTCCTCTCCCAAAGGAAGACTCCAGAAAACTGTTTGTTTCCTCTCCATAAGCTGCACCACCATGCACCTCTCTGCTGAAGAACATTGGAGATCTGGATATTGACTTCACCTCCTAACATTCTCCCACTTGAAGTCGATATACAGGAATTCTTTGCCTATGTTTTTCCATCCAAGTGCCAATTGCCCAATGCTGCCCTTATCACATTTTCAGCAAGCCCAGAGAAGTTCTGCACCACTCAAACTTCTCTGTCTTGACCGACTTAGTAAGCATATCTGCAGGATTCACTTCAGTGTCGATTTTCTGCAACAGGATCCTACCTTCTTCCACCACATTTCTTATAAAGTGGTACTTGACATCAATGTGTTTCGTGCGATCATGGAATGTTGGGTTCTTCACTAGCTGAATAGCACTTTGGCTATCACAATGCAACGTAATTTTCCCCTGCATTACCTTGAAGTCACCCAACAGTCGCTCTAGCCAAATTGCCTCTTTGTTGGCATGAGTCGTTGCAATATATTCTGCTTCAGTGGTTGATAAAGCCACCACAGACTGCAACTTAGAAGCCCAACTCACAGCTCCACCAACAAGAGTGAAAGTATATCCTGTAGTGGACTTTCTCCCATCTCTATCTCCACCATAATCAGAATCCACAAAACCTTTAACTTGCAAACTATCCGATCCGTAGTAAATAGCAGCATCTGAAGTGCCTCTTAAATATCTGAATATCCACTTCACCGCATTCCAATGCTCCTTACCAGGATTTGCCATGTACCGGCTGACTACTCCCACTGCTTGGGCAATATCCGGTCTGGTGCTCACCATGGCATACATGAGGCTTCCTACTGCTGATGAATACGGTACACGAGACATGCTTGTCTTCTCTGCTTCTGTTCTAGGACATTGGTTGGAAGACAATTTTAAGTGTGAAAGAAGTGGGGTACTAACTGGTTTTGCATTCTGCATATTGAAGCGTTGCAGAATCTTTTCTATATATGACTTTTGACTTAACCAGATCTTTCTTCCTTTTCTGTCCCTGTGTATCTTCATCCCTAAAATTTGGTTTGCTGCTCCTAAATCCTTCATTTCAAATGTCCTAGCCAATTGAGCCTTAAGATCAATGATTTTCTTCATGTTGGGGCCTGCAACCAGCATATCATCAACATACAACAACAAAATTATAAAACTGCCATCATCAAACCTCTTATAGTATGCACAATGGTCAGCTTCACTCCTGCTGAAACCTTGGCTCTTCATGAAGGTGTCAAATTTTCTGTACCACATCCTTGGCGCTTGTTTCAACCCATACAGAGATTTCTTCAGTCTGCAAACCAAATGCTCTTTGCCTCTTTCTTCATAGCCCTCAGGCTGATCCATATAAATCTCCTCCTCAAGATCACCATGCAGGAAAGCAGTCTTTACATCAAGCTGCTCCAGTTCTAAATTCTGTGTTGCTACAAGTGCAAGTAAAACTCTAACAGTAGTCATCTTCACAACTGGAGAAAAAATTTCATTAAAGTCTATACCTGACTTTTGCACATAGCCTTTAGCAACCAAGCGAGCTTTATAGCGTTCCAACAACCCATCGCTGTTTTTCTTTACTTTGTAAACCCACTTGTTTCCAACAACCTTTCTTCCAGGTGGGAGATCCACAAGTTCCCACGTTTTATTCTTGTGAAGTGCCTCGATTTCCTCCTCCATGGATTTCCTCCACTTTTCTGCATTCTCAGACTCTCTAGCTTCCTGAAATGAACTAGGCTCACCATCATCAGTTAACAAAGCAAAAGAGGACTGATAAACATGAGAATACCTTTCCGGACACTTTTGTGGACGTGTAGATCTTCTAACCCAATGATCTGTTGATTGTGGCTCTCGGTCTTGTGACTGTTGTGGCTGCTCTACTTGCTGTTCTACTTGTTGTTCTGCATGCTGGTCAAAAAATTCAGCATGCTGTTCAAAAATTTCAGCATGCTGATTTTCATTTTCATCTTCGTTCATGTCTACTTCAATTGGTACAACATTAGGTGTTTGTTGTACCTCCTTCCTTTGCATGGATTTTTCATCAAAAATAACATCTCGGCTAATAATTACCTTGTGGGCAGTAGGATCCCACAGTCTATACCCCTTTATTGCATCTCCATAGCCGAGAAAAACACATTTGCTTGACTTCGGGTCAAGTTTGGACCTTTTTCTTTAGGCACATGGGCAAATGCATCACAACCAAAGGTATGCAAATGAGAGTAATCAAATGGCTTACCACACCAAACCTCCTCTGGAATCTGTCCATCCAACGCAGTTGTAGGTGACCTGTTAATGAGGTAAACAATTGTATTAACAGCCTCTGCCTAGAACCTTTTATCCAACATGGATGCGCTGAGCATGCTTCTTGCACGTTCCATGATTGTGCGATTCATCCGCTCAGCCACACCATTTTGTTGTGGAGTATATGGTACAGTCTTCTGGTGCTTAATTCCTTCCTGCGTACAAAATTTATCAAATTCCTTGGAGCAATATTCACCCCCATTATCTGACCTAAGACATAAAACAGGCTTGCCCAAACTTTTCTCTACTCGAGTTTTGAACTCTTTAAATTTCTGCAAAGCTTCCGACTTCTTCTTCAGAAAATAAACCCACACTCTCCTAGAATAATCATCTATAAAAGTCAGAAAATAGATGGCACCATTTAAGGACTGAGTGGGGACTGGTCCAAATATATCCGAATGTATAAGTTGCAGAAAATCAGAACTCTTACCAGGGCTTGCAATAAACCGAACCCTCTTTTGTTTACCAAAAATACAGTGCTCACACAAGTCTAAATTGCAAGACTTAATCCCAGAAAGCATACCTCTGTCATGCAGAATTTTCAGACCTTTTTCACTCATATGGCCTAGGCGTTGATGCCATAGCATTACTGCATCCTGAACAGAAGTTGTTGTTGCTGCATGGTTTGTCACCGTATCACCGCATAAACGATATAGGGTCCCATAAGATTCTCCCTTTGCTACTACAATAGCACCTCTGGTAATTTTGCAATAGTTGTTACCGAAAGTGATAGAATACCCTAGCTTATCCATCATCTTGATTGAGAGCAAATTCTTCCGCAAATCTGGCACATGTCGTACATCACATAACATCCTTTCTCTACCATCGTCCAGCCTGATCCTTATGTCCCCTCTTCCCACAATTTCTAAAGGGTGATCATCACCCAAGTAGACCTTCCCACCACTATATGGCTGATATTTGTCAAACCAGTCTCTGTGAGGAGACATGTGGAAAGATGCACCCGAGTCCAAAACCCAGGTATATAAAACAGATCTACTATTGTTGATACAGAAAGCCTCACATGTTGCCGTCTCTCCAAAATTTACTGTACTGGCCTCAGCTGATGGCTGAAATTGCTTTTCACCATTTTTTTCCTTTTTTAACTGCCAACAATCCTTCTTTGAGTGCCCTGGCTTCCCACAATGCCAACACTTCCCTTTCAGCTTGCGTCCTTTAGACTTAGATCTGGATTGTGATCTACCTTGTTGACTCTTCTCGAAAGATCGACCTCTCACAGCTAGGGCTTCATTGGTTGAGGGTTCCAAAGACGTTTTCCGCCTCAACTCTTCTGCCAACAAAGCGGCTACCACATCATCAAAAGTTAGAGCTCCTGATGATGAATTGTTGATGGTCATCACCAAATGATCCCAAGTCTCCGGGAGGGAACAAAGTAGGGTGATAGCTCTGTCCTCATCCTCCATCTTCACATTAACTGAAACCAGTTTACTGATAAGGGTATTAAACTCATTCAGGTGATCTGCCACAGATGAACCCTCCTTCATCCTTAGGCTGTAAAGTTGTTTTTTCAGAAAAACCTTATTTGTTGCAGATTTCGTCTCATACAACTTTTCAAGCTTCTTCCAAAGGGCTTCCGCGGTCTTTTCTTCAACAACATTGAACAAGACGGAGTCCGCTAGGCATAGACGGATTGTAGAAACCGCCTTCCTATCCAGCGTTGCCCACTCCTCATCTTTCATGCTGCTTGGTTTACTCGCGACCCCTTTCAAGGCTAGGGCTTGGTCATTTTGAACCAACAAATCCTCCACCTTCATCTTCCATAGGGCGAAGTTCCTGCCATCAAACTTTTCAATCTCAAACTTGGTTACACTTCCAGTCATTGTTGCAGCTCCCACTCACACAAAACCCTAGGCTCTGATACCAGATGTTAGAAAATATAGCAAAATTATGTGCAAGCAGAAAAACACAATAACGCAAGGAAAAACAGTAACACAGATTTTACGTGGAAAACCTGCAATGTGTAGGAAAAACCACGGGGCAATGGCAGCTTGATCTTTTATTGATTTCGGCAGAATTACATTCAATCAACATTTACATGCAAGGGGTCATTCCCCTTTTATAGAAAAAACAAACTGTTCGTTTCCTCTCCCAAAGGAAGACTCCAAAAAACTGTTCGTTTCCTCTTCCAAAGGAAGAGTCCAAAAAACTGTTTGTTTCCTCTCCCAAAGGAAGACTCCAAAAAACTGTTTGTTTCCTCTCCATAAGCTGCACCACCATGCACCTCTCTGCTGAAGAACATTGGAGATCTGGATATTGACTTCACCTCCTAACAATGGCTAAGATTGTTTCCGGCAACATTGTGAGGGATCACAATGGATTGGCATCTAAAAAGAGCAAGAACAAATCCCTTCACAACGTGGGAAGATTTGACAGCTGAATTCACAAAGGAATTTAGGTTACTTTGAGATGACACAGAAATCATCGGAGAAATCTATTCCACAAAGCAAAAGAAAGAAGATGTCAAGTCATATAACAGAAGACTGAAGGAACTAATCGATAAAATGGAAGTGAAACCAGCAAATGGTTTGCAGAGGCGATGGTTCCTGGACAGACTGCTACCTAGATATAAGAAGATGAAGGTAGTACCACCTACTACCTATCAAGAAGCATTTGATAGAGCTTTCAATTTAGAGAGTGAAATGAAGCAAGGGACAACAGGAATAGGTCAATACTGATATGATGATTCAGATAGTGACCGTGATGATTTGCATGTTGCTATCTATGCCATGATAAAAACCTGGAAAGGATGATAAATGATGTGAAGGGTGAGAAGAAGGATATCTAGTGTTCGGACTACAAGGCAGAAGGATGCATGAATGTCAATTTTCCAACGAATACTTTTTGTAACATATGTGAAGTTGTAGGACATGCGGTTGCAGATTGCCCATTCAACCTTAGAAGTACAAGGCATCAAACTCTAATGATGCAAAAGGAGGAGAAAGAAGAGAAACCTAGCACTTCTAAGGGTGGACAAGGAGCAATGAGCAGTGGTTACAGGAACAACTTCTGAAGAGGACAACAACCACAAAAAGGGAATCGACCACAAGGAAGACAAGGTCGACTTCTATATGATTCATATGGGAGACCTATAATCTAATGTCGAAGATGTCAAGAGGGGGACACTTTGCAAGAAACTGCCAAAATCAGCTAATGGGAGGCAATGCTAGAAACAACAACAATAATGGAATGATATGCAAATGGTGTAGACCGATCAATCACAGGGAGGCTAATTGCTTGAAGAAATAAATATTGAATAACATGCAAAATGTCAATTACATTGACATTGAAGAGCCTCCAATGAACCAACAAAACAAAGATAAGCATGTGCTGGCAATAACAAGAGCTCGGGAAAGGAAAGCTAACATCCAAATCCTACTACAGAGGAGATATGGAAGGAAGCACATGACTTAGTAGAAGAAGAAAGGAGAAAAAACAAGCAAGAGAGACTTATCCAAGAGAAGCAGTTGAAGAAGTCGATCACAAGCGAAGAAGAAACGTCAACGTAGTAGCTGGCGGTGCAAGTGTTGAACACAACTGTGGAAGTGAAGGTGTCTAGTCTACTTAGCATAATATTGGAGTCTATGCAACGATAGGAGAGATGAAGGGGACAAGAGAGTGGTAGAGCCGCAATGCCAACAAGAAGCAACCAAGATAAGGAGGGACCAATTCATTGATCCAACCATGTTAATGATTGATGCTAGAAAGAAACCGACATTGATCCATATTGAGTTGCTAAATCATAAGTTGACTCAAGTGATTGTTGATGGAGGATTGAGTGTAAATGTGCTTCTAGAGAAGACAGAGAGAACTCGGAGCACCATTTTTATGGTCTTCAAATTTTAGATTATATGATGTGCATTAGTATGGTATTGAGATGAGGGGAGTTTTAATTGTCCATAAAGTAAAGATAGCTGACTAAGAATTCATCATGGAGTTTGTGGTGATTTCCATGCAAAAACAAGCATACAATCCATTGTTGGGAAGAGGATGGCTGCGCATGGCAAAAGTCAACCACAACTAGGGGAAGGATCACTTAACATTTAAGGACCAGCACAAGTACATGATAAATTTGAAGAAGCAATCCATAATCAAGGATCTCACAACATTTGATGAATGGGGTAGCTCATCATTAGAGGATGATAACGGACAAGAACCAAACGAGGCAAGAGTGCTAGAACTTGAAGAATGCACAGAGGATGAAGAACATTTTGACAGCAGACTTCTCCATTGGTAGATGGAGAACTATGAGGCCTTCCTGCCAAATTACCTATGCATCCAGGAAAAGGAGGAAAAATACCACGATGGACAAAGAAACAAAGTGTATGAGGTCAGCAAGTGTAGCAAGAAGGATAAATCAGCACCAAAGGAGGAAAAGAAGTGGACATTTCCAATTTTTTTTGCAGAATACACTATTAGTGATGCTATAATTGATGAGAAGCCAACACTCTAGATTGGCGTGGATAAAGCAGTATGTGAGCCTGATACCATAAAGTATGAAGGACCAAAGATGGTTCAGGTTAACCTTGGTGAGGGAGATGAAGAAAAGATAATCCATTGCAGGGATGATTGGGATCCAGTGCTAGAAGCAATAGCTTTTAAGATTTACATGCAATATAAGGATGTCTTTCCATGGACGTATAAGACTTAAAAAGGGATTGCATTGGAGTTATGTGTGCATCGAATCTAGTTGATTCTTAATGCACAACCAGTGAGAAGAAGGCCATATAGAATGAATCCAAAGTATGCGACCTTGGTTAATGTGGAAATACAAAAGATGTTGGATGCGCGAATTATCTTCAAGGTTATGGAGAGTGAGTGGGTGTCACCAATTGTCATTACCTTGAAGAAGAAAGCAAATCAAATCCGCATCTATGTAGACTTTAGAAGTCTAAATGTTGTGATTGTAAAGGATCCCTTTCCTATCCCTTTCATTGACTAAATTCTAGGGTCGTAGGACACGAAATCTATTAATTTTTTGATGGATTTTCCAGCTGCAACCAAATTAGCATAGGTGAGGAAGATAAATTGAAGACAACTTTTGTAGTGGAGAATGGCATTTATGCATATGATAGAATTCCATTTGGTTTATGCAATGCCCCAGCTACATTCCGAAGAATAATTTTGTACATCTTTGAACAAATGTCGATTGGAAAATTCAAAGTCTTCTTGGACTATTGGTCTTTGTATGGCAAAAAAGACAAGCATTAAAAGGCACTGGAAGAATGCGTGAAGTTGTGCATAAATGTTCAATTGTCACTGAATCCAAAGAAGTACAAGTTGCTGGTTCCATATGGAATGTTGTTGGGGCATGTGGTGTGCAAATAGGGGTTGAAGATGGATCTCGACAAGATTCAAGTTGTGATGAGTATGGAGAAGCCATACGTGTTAGTTCATTAAAGTCCTTTTTAGGACATGTCGAGTACTACAAGAGGTTCATAAAGAACTCTGCACAAGTGTCCCATCCGTTTTATGTATTAACGTGCAAGAATGTTCATTCAAATGGATAGAGGAGCATCAAAAGGCCTTTGAGGAGTTGAAGGCAAAGCTAGTTTGCACACCCATTCTAGTATTTCTAAATTGGGATAAAGAATTTCATGTCCATGTTGATGCATCTAATTTTGCCATTGGATGCGGTTTGGGCCAAGAGGGGAATTTCAAGCCAATCAACCCATCTATTTTTCTAGTTGGTTGCTGTCAAGATCAGAGAAGAATTACAACACAATGAAGCGAGAGACTCTAGGGATGGTCTATGCAGTCCAAAAATTCAGGCATTACCTACTTGCTAATCCTTTTGCCTTTTATGTGGATCATTAGGCATTCTTGTATCTAATCAATAAACCAATTATCCATGGGCGAGTTAGCAAGTGGCTCATCACATTGCAAGAGTTTGTGTTCCGGGTGGTGGTGAGACCGGGAAAGAAACAATTTATAGTGGATCAATTTTCAAGTATTTGCTTAGGAGAACCTACAAAGGGAGGAGTGTCGAATGAATTTCCAAAATCTTATTTGTTTGTAATAAGTGCACTACCATCACAGTACAAGTATATTGGGGAATACTTGTCGATGTGAGAGCTGCCAATGGAGATGACAATAGCAGAGCGAAAATGAATCATCGTCAAATCAACACCATATCAGTTGATTGTTGCCTTGTTGTACAAGATTGGACTTGATGGAGTTTTGTGGAGGTGTGTAATGGACAAAGAGGTGAACATAATGCTAAGGGAATCTCATCAAGGACTAGAAGAAGGGCATATGGGGCCAGATGCAATAGCTAGAAAATGGCTTTTGGCAAGGCTATGGTGACCCACCCTCTATCGCGATGCAAAGGAGTTTGTGTTGGCATGCGATATGTGCCAAAGAGCTAAGAGACTGTTGCGGAGGGACTTCATGCCATTACACCTGTCACAATTTTCAAGAGTTGTTTGAGAGATGGGGTCTTGATTTTGTTGGACCATTGAAGACAAGCCGAAGGAATAAATGTAGATATATTGTGGTAGCAATGGAGTACTTAATGAAGTGGGTCGAGGCAAGAGCATTGCCCAACAAATTTGCAAGTACAACACAATTCCTGTATGAACAAGTGATCACGATATTTGATATACCCTTGCAGTTGAAAAGTGATTGAGGTGGACGCTTCATTAATAAAATAATTCAGAAGCTGACCATAGCGTTCAAGATTTTACATTTGTTGTCAAGCCCATACTACCCTAGGGCGAATGGGCACGTAGAGGCAACGAATAAGGTCTTCGTCTCTAAAATCTACAAGACTTGTGGAGGACAAGGTGTTGACTACGAGAAGAGATTGCCAGCAGTTTTGTGGGTGTACAAAACAACATTTAAGCTGAAAACCAACCAACACCTTTCCAATTAATGTATAGTCAAGGGGCAGTTGTGCCGGTGAAGTTCCTAGTACCAAGTCTGAGACTAGTGGTGCTAAACCATATGGGTGACCAGGAGAGCCTAGAGGAGAGGCTAGCAGCATTAGTAAGACTGGATGAGAAGAGGGTGATGGCACAGTGGGCAACGGATATTGCCTGACATCGGAGGAAGTCATGGGATGACAAGCACCTGAGGAAGATGAAGTTGAAGCCAGGTGACTTGGTCCTAAAATTCCATGGCAAATGAGAGATCAAGCAAGGGAAATTGAAGATGTTGTGGCTTGGACCCTTCCAGGTAGTGGAGATGATGGATAACGACATAGTAAAATTGCAAAAATTGGATGAGACATTGTAATCCGAGACAATTAATAGCCAAGATTAAAACCATACAAGGTGAAGGCTCAAGTGAACATGGTTGACCTTGAACCAACAAAAGAGGAGGAAAGTGTGGGAAGGTTGATTGCTGCACCAAATTAGTCTTTAGACCCTCTTGAAGGAATATTGGTCTATGAAGAAGGTGAATTGAGTCAAACCAAAGTAGAAATGGTGCAAACCAGAAAGACAGTGACCGAGAAAAATGGAGAACAACCCATAATTGAGCAAGAGGAATGGAACCCCTCCCAATAGAATGAAGAAGACTACAAGCACATGTAATATTTGCAAACAAATAAAAGCAAAAAGGTTGATATCACCAAGGGAGCAAGAAAATGCACAAAGAACGATAGCAATGGAGAATGGAGAAGAGCAACCAGATTATGAGTCTCAGAGTGACAAAAGTGAATCCAAAGACATGAGTTTGCTTGCAGAAGTTGGTATTGCACAACAAAGAATGTGTAGAGAGATGCAACAATTGTTGGAAGAGAGTGAATGACGTAAGAGGATAAATGAAGAATTGAGGGAACAAGCTATTCAAGAGATAGTAAGGTTGCAATATGATATTCAAGATAGAAGGGAAAGAAGACTAGCAGTAAATGAAATCCTTTGGAGAGATATATATGAAACACCTACATCACCAAAAGGGAAAGTGAGGAATTGGAGAACAAACTCCAGCAGTGTGTCCTTCACGAGTGTTAATGGAAACGAAGAATATTCGAGTAGTGATGGCTCAAGCAATTGTCTTAGAAGACGAGTAAAAAGGGACACATAAAAACTAGAACCCTAAATTGTAGACAGGAATAATGAAGGACAACAAACTAACTCCAACGAAGTAAGGCAGATAAGGAGACATAGTAGAGATCTACCATTAAATCTGAATGATTCTTTGGGGAATCAAAGTGGTTCACAAGGACTACTAGAAATCCGAAGACAGGTACAGGGAATAGGCAACATAGGCAATCTGGGAGGATCGTCAGGTTCCTTGGGCTATCTGAGTTTGCTCGGCTAAGGGGAGAGGTTGGTTGGCCTCTTTCCCGGTAGTTTGAGGGGAATATTTTTCCCTCTAGCTACCCCTAGGTCACGTAGTCTATGGGTTGGCCCGTTTGGACCAACCTTTGAACACATAGGAACAACCGGTTATTACAAAACCATCAGGTTGGCCCGTTAGGACCACCTCTTGATTGTTGCCCGAATAGATGACGAGGAAATAGGAGACCTTGAACAGACCTCGTATGGTTTGGAGTAAAGGGTAGACAGTCCTAAGTCATGGATCACTCAAGAGGAATGCGTAGAAATGCATCTATGTTCAAGAGACCGTCGTGGAGAAGACAATGACGAAGGCGGTCAAGGAGAGGTGGTGCGCAACCAAACAAGGCGGTAGGAATGATGACGAAGGTAGGATGGCAAACAAAGAGGCAGAGCAGTCTACCATACAAGTGACGGAAGGACAACAAATTATCGTACAAATGGTGCTTGTACGACAGCCTGCCATACATGTGGAAGGAATTTTTGTACAAGTAATGCTTGTATGGCACACTGTAGGAAGGCAAATTGATGTCTACGTAATTAGTAAACAAGGTTTTTCATTTGGTGTTATTTGTAGTTTGTATGCAAAGTGTTTGACAAAATGTGCGTAGATATAATAATGTAATATTTCATATGATAATGTGTAATGTTATGTACAATTAAGTCATAAAGTGACTCACAAAATGAAATGTAAATGTAAGTCAAATGCATGTTAGATGTAATTTAGGAAAATGATGAGGTCTCAAGTAGTTCAAGGATGCAACTACCTCTTAGTTGTATAAATAAGACCCTTCCCTCATTTATTCGGGGAATGTAAGGGCCGAAGTGTGTGGCTGGTTGAAGAATGTGGATGTTGTCGGGTGGCTGGCCGGTGTTTGGTGTGGTTGTGGTTGTGGTTGGCATGGAAGGAGAGGTTGATCGAGTACATTGGGTACTATGTATGTAAGGTGAATGTCATACGTATTTTACCATACGAGTTGTTAATACAAGATCTACTCATATTCATTTATCATCTACTATTGCTATTGTATGTTTCTTGTATGTATTATCATTGCTAATTGCCGCAAAAGGTAGATTTGTAGGTTTATTTAAGTGGAAATGGAATTGTGTTTAAGTATGTTAAGTTTTATTTCTACACACACTGTCATACAAATGGAGGATCTTGCCATACAAGTACAATCTATTGTACAAATTCAAGCAGTCGTACAAGCGAAGGTTGTCGTAGAAATGATGATGCTTGTACGGTAGACTGCCATACAAACACGATGAATATGGAAAGTCATCATACAAGCCCCGGGCAAGTGGAGGAAGTATGTTATCGAGGTGAGGAGGAAGATTCATCGACAAAACAAGCAGTTAAAGTGGATGTTTGCTTCACCATATAGATGAGGTGGCGGAGATAAACTCAAATGCACATTTAAAAAAAAAGTGGGAAAATAAGAAAAGTGCAACATTCAGTTACATGCAAGTGTGGCGAAAGGGCAGTTAAGAGGTATTTATTGCATGGGTGCCAACTGTCCTCCCCTTCCACCATCTTATAAATACATGCACCAACGAGGCATGAGCATTCCATCGCTTAGCACATAATAGAGAGGAGAGGAAGACCAACATGTATGAAGCAATGCAAAGTGGCTAAGTGAGGCGTATGGAGCTGCCTACGCAAGAGCATTGCTGACAGAGAAGTGTAGAGCTGAACAAATGCATATTGAGGATGAAGCCATAGTGTTGAAAGTGGAAAACATTGCAAAGGATGGTGTTGCAGACAAAAGCAAAATATTTCAAGTGGTGAATTTTGCAAGTGTACGGGTCGTACAGGTCATACGAATGGCTGTAGAGATGGAGAGTTAAAGTTGTAGATGCATGCGGAAGGGTTTGCAGAGTTTCAGGAAAGTACTGTACAGACAAAGTGTTGGGGCTGAACGATAGGGTGATGCAGAAGGGCTTAGTGCAAAGGAAGTTGTTGTACATGTTGTGCAAGAAGAGTGTCATACAAGCGGTGGCAGACTATCGTACAAGCAGGAGGATCAAACAATAGTATCATACAAGTCAAAGGAGAAGTCCACCGCCGTACAAGTCAAAGCTAGTACGGGAAGAAGCCTCACTGAGCGCATCCAAGAAGGAGAGAAGGAACATAGTTCTAACGTGGAACGAGGTAGAAAAAGACAACATAGTGGACACTCACAAGGACAACATTGATCTAACACTGTGGAAGAGCAGAGAGTGGAGGCTTCGCCTTAGAAGGGGAAGCAAAGGATGTTGATACTATTGAAGGATACTGCATGGCAACAACCAGCAAGAGAATTTTGTTGCAACTAGTGGAAGGCAAGCACAGTAGATCACCCATTGAGAGTTGCATTCAAGAATGTAGGAGTAAGTTGCATACTGCAGATCCCAAACTTTGAGGAGTTCTTCAAGAGCTATTTGTTGCAGATGTTAGAAACATACAATCCACAACAAAATGCCAGCAAAGTGAAGATTGGTGACAAAAGGGTGCAGGTGGTGTTTTCACTTGGCAATTTCCAAAGAACATTCAAATTGCCAAATCATGGATTACCAGTCTGAAAGGAGACAATAGATCAGATCCGGTGAATGAAATGATTCGTGATGTCACCAATATAACTCCAAAGGAAGTTACTAAATTGACAAAACATGGAAGCCATGGAATAACGCAACAGTAGTTGAAGACAATTGAATTGTAATGTGCCATGAACGTAATAATGTCCAAGTTGTTAGGAGAGCAATGATGTCCGGAGATGCCTACCTCATTAATCCTGTATGTGTAAGGTATCATGAAAGGTGTGGCATATGACTAGGCATCATATTTGTCATAGCGCATTAAGAATTTCTTGAGATGGTATTCCAAAAACTTTTTGATGGCATTTCACACTATTGCATTGTTAATGAATGTTGTTGCACAGGAGAAGTTGTAGTTTATTGGACTGAATCCTCCAAGGGAAGTAGTGGAGCAGGAGCTAACGATCATGAGGTGGATCAATGTGATGCCACTTACAAAGGCAAATTCAAATACTCCGGTGAGAACGAAGAAAATACTGAACAGGAAGGACTTGCCGAATGATGAAGCAAGTGAGGGTTCAAATGATGAAGAGCAGCAACCGATACAAGAGAAGAGGCAAAGGAGGTTAGTACAGCAAGAGATAGAAGAACACACTACGGAAGGAGCATAGCAGTGTGTGGAAAATACTGCACAAGGAGGAGTTGCACAGTAGGCGTAGAGATTGACAAGAGTTGTGGATATGGATAGAGAAGTATGGGATGTAGGGGATGTAGTTTAGGTGGAAGCAATGGGAGAAATGCGAATGGAGTCACCTAATATTTTTGTAGAGTTTGAGCAGCAAATAGATCCATGTGCATCACCTCAGTTGCGAGAGGAGCCATTGTTTGAAATCACATTCACAACAAAGGAACTGGCAAGGGAAGAAACAATGCCAGTAGAAGTTATGGAGAAAGGGAAATGACTGGCAAGGGAAGAGATAATGCTAGCAAATAAAGGAAGGCAACTTGCAAGAAAATATAAAGTTATAAGGAGAGGAGGTAACAACCAAAGAATGGATTAGTTGGTTGATACTATGGAGCAGCCAATAACGGAAGGCAACGCAGTGAAGAAGACCATCAATATGAGAGGTGATATTGAAGGTGACAGAGAGAAGATCCTCATCGAGGAAGAAACAGAGGTTGAAATTCCAAAAGAGACAAGTGAGCATTTCATGGTTGAAGTGCCAAATCTCAAACAACCGCCAAATTGAGGAGATCATGTGGAGGAACAAATTGATGTACTCTTTGAAAAGATGACGAAAATTATAGATAGAACAAGATTGGAATTCAGGATGGGTTGTGTTGGACAGTTGAAGAAGTGGCAGCTGATGGTATATGAAGAGATAGATAAATTAATATAGTGGGTTCAAGATGAAGAAAGGACGAAGGAGCTCACTGAAATCCATCAAAAGCAGCCATGGGAAATGGAAGCTGGTAATATACAGAGGATGGTTGGAATAAAAGAATTGCCAGCAAGAACAATGACAATATATAGGCAACCACCTAATATATCTTGATGAAGTAGATCTAGTGCCTTGTCCAAAAGATGCAGCAGGCATGGAGTATAAGAAAATCACACTTGAATTGGTGAATTTGTATGCAAGAATTAATTTCTTGGCATATTGGATAGAGTGGTTAACTATAGGATTATAGAAGATTCACCAGTGAAAGGAAGCACACACTAACCAGTACAAGGAGATGAAGAAAGTGAAAAAAGAATCTGAGGCAGAACTAGTTGCCTTGAAACAAGAAGCTGAAGATGAACCGGCTGCTTTGAAGCAATAGGTTGTGGAGAAGCATAAGACGCAAGAGGACAGAATGTACTAATTGTACAACTGAAATCCGAGTGTTCAATCAAAGAACAGATGGTGGAAGCAAAGTCTAAGGAATTGAAACACAAAGAGCAGTTGATTTTATGGTTTGTTGTTGGCTTAAAGTTAGTTTGTATGCCCACAACACCACTTGTAGTCTTTCCTCCCAATCAACACCTTCAACTCCACAAGTCCTGTACATAATGGAAACCAAGACTTTATTCATTGCATCCGCTTTCCCATTTTCCCTAGGGTAATACGGACTTGACAGCAAATGCAAGATCTTGAATTCCATAGTCAACTTCTTAATGTCTTCATTGTCAGAATGGCCTCCTTTGTCACTTGTCAGCTGCAAAGGTATTCCAAACCCCGTGATCACTTGTTCGTACAAAAATCAAGTTGTACTCTGTACATAATTGTACGAAAATGCTCTTGTCTCTATCCATTTCGTCAAGTACTCTGTTGCCACCACTATATATCGACACTTTTTTCTATGACTTGTTCGCAGAGGTCCCACAAAATCAAGACCCCATCTCTCAAATAGCTCCTATGGTTGTGATGGATGTAATGACATGAAGTCCCTTCGTAATGGCTTCCTAGCTCATTGGCATGTATCACACGCCTTGACAAACTCCTTTACGTTGCGATAGAGGGTGAGCCACCACAACCCTTCCAAAAGCACCTTCCTTGTCATTGCATCTAGCCCCATGTGCCCTCTTGCCAATCCTTCATGAGCTTCCTTTAACATCATGTCGATTTCCTCTTCCATTACACATCTTCTCAAAATTTCATCAGGTCCCATCTTATACAACAAGCCTGCTATCAATTGAAAAGGTGTTGACTTGATGATGATCTTCTTTCTTTCTGTTGCTGGTATCTCCCTCGATAGCTCTCCCATCGACAAGTATTCCTCGATCATGGTATCACACTAATTGCAAATACTTGAGCATTAGGAAACTCATCTAATACTCCTCTCTCTACAAGTTCCCCTGAGCGAATCCTTGACAGCTGATCCACTATCATGTGCTTCTTTCTAGGCCTAACCACTACCCAGAATACAAAATCTTGTAACATGATGAGCCACCTACTATCCTGTCCATGAATAGCCAGTTCATTTATCAGGTACAACAATGCTTGATGATACACATAAAAGGCAAATAGGTTGGCTAGAAGATAGTGTTTAAAATTTTGTACTGCTTACTATCATGTTGTAGTTCTTCTCAGCTCTTGACAGCAACCGACTCGAAAATTAAACGGGCTGATCCAGCCCAAACTGCCCCAATAAACAGGCTCATCCAGCCCAAATTGCCCCAGTAAATGGGCTCATCCAGCCCAAACTACACCAGTAAACGGGTTGATCCAGCCCAAACTACCCTAGTAAATGGGCTGATCCAACCCAAATTGCCCCTCCTAGGCCAATGCACACCCAATCGCAAAATTGGACACGTCTATGTGGACATGAAATTCTTTATCCCAATCTAGAAATACCAAGATGGGGGTACACACCAATTTTACCTTTAGCTCCTCGAAGGCCTTCTGATGTTCCTTTGTCCATTGAAAAGGAACATGATGAGCCACCTACTATCCTGTCCATGAATAGCCAGTTCATTTATCAGGTACAACAATGCTTGATGATACACATAAAAGGCAAATAAGTTGGCTAGAAGATAGTGTTTAAAATTTTGTACTGCTTACTATCATGTTGTAATTCTTCTCAGCTCTTGACAGCAACCGACTCGAAAATTAAACGGGCTGATCCAGCCCAAACTGCCCCAATAAACAGGCTCATCCAGCCCAAACTGCCCCAGTAAATGGGCTCATCCAGCCCAAACTACACCAGTAAACGGGCTGATCCAGCCCAAACTACCCTAGTAAATGGGCTGATCCAACCCAAATTGCCCCTCCTAGGCCAATGCACACCCAATCGCAAAATTGGACACGTCTATGTGGACATGAAATTCTTTATCCCAATCTAGAAATACCAAGATGGGGGTACACACCAATTTTACCTTTAGCTCCTCGAAGGCCTTCTGATGTTCCTTTGTCCATTGAAAAGGAACATTATGTAGACAGTAAAATTGATATGTCTGTAATTAGTGACTCAGTTTTGGTATTATATGTTATTTTGTAATTTTACGCAAAGTGTTTGACAAAATGAACGTACATATATTTAATAATGTTATAAAGTGCAATTTAATATTGTACGTAAGAATAAAGTCATGTAAGTCAACAAAGTTATAAGTCATAAACTAGTTTGTCTTGTAGTGGGAAATGTCATGTAAATGTAATATCAAATGCATATGAAATGTAATTTGAGGAAGTTATGAGGTAGTTTGAGGGTAACTACCTTTTGGGTGTATAAATAAGCCCTCCCCTCATTCATTCAGGGGGTTCATTCATTGAAGTGGTTTAGGGGTTCATTCATTCAGCCAGGGCATTGAGGAGAGTCATGCAGGTTGATGGATTAATGGAACAACATTGGTACGTGTGAGAGTTGATGCATATGTGCGTAATGCAGTCACGTCTTGTATTCAGCCATGGAGAATATTCTGCATAGGGTTTGCAGACTGCAGATTGTAATGCTGTATTGTAAATGCCATTGTTAATATAAAACTGCTTGTATTTACTGTTATCTACCATTTATGCTGCTATTGCCATTGCTGCTTCTATTGTTGTTATTGCCATTGTTGTTGCTATTTCCTGTATATTGTACTACAATGACTGCAGATCTGTAAAATTATTTAAGTAGAAATGGAATTGTGTGTAAGCATGCTAAATTTCATTTCTACACATTCTTGTGTGTTAATGCATCCAATGGGTGGGACACCTGAGCGAAGTTCTTGATAAACCTTCTATAGTACTTGACCATACCCAAAAAATATTTCAACAAGCTCACATTGTATGGCTCCTCCGTCTTCATCACAACGCGAATTTTATTAGGATCCATCTTCAACCCCTCTCTGCTCACTACATGTCCCAACAACTTTCCATATGGTACTAGCAACTTACACTTCTTTCGGCACCAAACTAGCATTCATGCAGAGCCTCATGCATTCCTCCAACGCCTTCACATGCTCATCCTTCTTCGTGTACAATGACCAGTCGTCCAAGAAGACTTTGAACTTTCCAGTGAACATTTGCTCGAATATATAGAGAATAATTCTCTAAAACGTGGTCAGGGCATTATGTTGATGTCATTCTATTGTATGTAGAAATGAAATTTAACATGCTACACACAATTCCATTTCCACTTAAATAATTCTACAGATCTGCAGTTATTGTAGTATAGCAATAATAATGCACAGAAAACCTACAACAACAAAAATAACAACAGCAATAACAGCAATAGCAGCAGCAACTGTAGATAACAGTAATTATAGGCAATTTTATATTAACAATGGCATTTATGATACAACATTACAGTTTCAGCATTACAATCTGCAACCTGCAAACCCTTGGCAGAATATTCTCCATGGCTGCATAAAGACTGGACTGCATCATTCCATCAATCTGCATGACTACCTTCAATACTAGAACTCTTCAATGGATGAACCCTCGTCAATGAACAACTTCTTTGCATGAACCATTGAATAACTTGAATGAATGAGGGGAGGGCTTATTTATGCACCCTCAAAGTAGTTACCCTCCAACTACCTTATAACTTCCCTCAAATTACATTTCATGTGCATTTGCTCTTGCATTACTTGACATTTCCCACTATAGGACAAAATAGTTTATAACTCTAATTTAGCCGACATAATTGACTTACATGACTTTATTCTTACGTACAATATTAAATTGCACTTTACAACATAATTAAATATATGCATGCACATTTTGTCAAACACTTTGCGTACAATTACAAAATAACACATAATACCAAAACTGATTCGGCAATTAAGGACATATCAATTTGCTTGTCTACATTGTACGTGTAAATGCCATTCTCTATCACGAATGTTGTCTTCAACTTATCTTCCTCTACAATGCTTATCTAATTGTACCTGGAGAACCCATCCAAAAATGAGTAAATCTCATTTCCAACTACCTCCAAAATTGAGTCAGTGAATGGTATTGGAAAGGGATCCTTAATTTTTATGGCATTAAGACTTCAAAAGTCTACACATATGCGGATTTGGCTCACTTATTTCTTCAAGGTGATCATGATCGGTGACACCCACATGCTCACCGTGACCTTGAAGATTATGCTTGCATCTAGCATCTTCTAAATTTCCACATTTACTAAGGTTGCATATGTAGGATTCATCCTGTATGGCCTTCTCCTTACTAGTAGTGCACTCGGAATCAATTGAATCCGATGTACACACAGCTCTAGCCCTTTCAAATCTTTATAAGTCCATGAGAAGACATCTTTATACTGTAGCAAAATTTTGAAAGTTGTTGCTTTCAGCACTGGGTCCCAATCATCTCCACAACGGATTATCTTCTCTTCTCCTTCATTGCCAAGATTAATCTCCACCATCTTCGACCGCTCATACTTGATAGTTTCAAGTTCACTTGCCGCTTTGACCACGTCTATCATGTGTGCTAGCTTCTTGTCAATCACAACATCACCAACAATATATTCTGCAAAAAAATTTGAAAACGTCCACTTTTCTTCTTCCTCGTCTTTTTGTGCAATTTTCTCTCTTTTATTGCTTTTGCTGATCTCGAACACACTTTCTCCTTGTTTGTCATGGTTTTCTTCAGCCTTGTCTGCTTGAATGAAGAGGCAAGTGGGTAGAAACATTTCGTAGTCCTCCATCTGCCAATGGAGAAGTCTACTACCTGATTGACCTTCATCTTAAGTTCATTCTTCCAAATGCAACACTTCTTCATTTAGTTCATGTCCGTTGTCTTCACCCAAAGACGAACTGCCCGACTCATTGGACATTGTAATATCATCTCTTACAAACTAATTCTTCAAGTTAATCATATACTTATGCTGCCCTTTCTTGAAAGTGAGTCGATCCTTCTCCTAGTTGTGATTGACCTTCGCCATGCACAACCATCCTCTCCCCAACAATGCATCATATGTCGGTTTTTGCATGGTTATCACAACGAAATCCATCACAAACTCTTGATCAGTAATTTTCACCTTTTGAGCCGTTAATACTCCTTTCATTTCAATTCCATATTGATCCACACCATATAGCTTGAAATTTGGAGACCACGAAAATGGTGCTCCAATCTCCTTCCATATCTTCTTGGGCAAAACGTTGACACTTTACCCCCCATCGACAATTACCTGTGTCAACTTATGATCTAGCAACTCAATATTAATTAATGTTGGCTTCTTGCCAACATCAATCATCAATACGGTTGGATCAATGAATTGATCCCTTCTCTCAGTTGCTTCCTACTGGCTTTGCAACTCCATCACTCTCCTTGGCTGCATTATTTCTCCAAAATTGTCATATATGCATATTTATCACTTTTACGCATTTGACTTAGGGTCTTGGTGGTGCTTATGATGATGCCACATCAGAACTGCTGCCTACATTGGTGGTCAAGCATCATCACATTCCCAAGTATTTCTATTGAGTTCTCGTGTCGCGCAAATATAGAAATGTATGTGTGGTTTCAAATCCATTTATAGTACTCTGATATGTAAGAACATTGACCCATAAGCAGGAAAACACTAATACACTGTAGTATCAACAACCTCCATCACTAATAACACCCATGTTGCACTGAAAATATTTATATCAAAACCCATAGCTATAATATCACCAAAAAAACTCTTGACCAGACAACCTTGAAGTTTGTCGTTCATGTGCAACCCAAGAGTTAACCCAAGAGTTAATCAACATCCTTCCAACATAATTAGAAATAAAAAGCTTCTAAAAAAGGTTTGATGTTATTGCATCATTTTTCTTACCAAATACCATATAAATAGCGAATTGTTCATATCCACATCTTTCTATGGTTGTCTCTAAGAGAATGGTTAAAGTGGGTATATACTTAGAAAGTTAGATCCATGATCACATATGTTGTAAATTATTTGTATCCATGAGCATATATATAGTCTTGCATCTATTAAGAACGATACTGTACAATGACGTATTAAATTAAAATGGACACTTGGACTAAATGTTTGTAGGATCCCATACTAGTGATATGAAGCCTGGACATCATATGATACGTTTGATTCCCAGCATAGTGTTTGTTTCTGTTTGGTTTGGTGAGGCATTATATGTGTCTTTTCAAATGAGTGAGTCATTTGTAATTTAGTTACACTATGGGAGTCATGCTTTGGTAGTCTGGGGACTCCATGGTATTACATTTAACAGTCTTGTGGCAGTAACTAGATGATGATGTGGTGAGTTTGCATGGTAGCTATTGAGTAGTGTGTGAGGATATCAATGAACTTGTGGTGTTGTAAACTTGAAGAGGGTCTTCATGGGAGTTTTAGCTGACCATGTAAGTTTTCGTAGAAGTGTGGGATTGTCCTTTGCGTGCACAATTCTTAGATTTGATCATCATATAACCATAGTGCTACATAGGTCTGAATTTATGCTAAGCCCATAAGCCAAGCCGTTTCCTCACTGTGTTTCAAGCATGAGTTGGTGATCTGTAATAGATTATGCTTAAAGTGACATGTTACAGACAGAATCCCTTGCTAAAGACATACTATTTTGGTTTGTCTACTATAAAAAAGTTGAATAGCGTCCTTGATTCATATCTTTGGATAATTTAGGCCCTTGAAAGAAACTAGTATAGCAAAGCACGAGCACTTATCTACTATATTGAACATATTCCAAAAGGAATTTTTAAAGCCATAAAAACTCAAAGAGATACAAGATGTCAAGTACATTAGTTATTTCGATGATAAATTGGGTGTATTTCATTTAATGCATGGAATATAGTAGATGTGGTACCGTTGTTATGATAACAATGCATACTGCATAAATTTCTTGCTTGACCAAGTAGATGCAATTGTTTGTTAAAAAATTATATTCTAGAATTACTAGAAGAGTGTTTCTATCCAAAAATATCTTATTCAAAGGCGCAAGCCCATATTTGGCATTGATTCGGTTTTTTCCAAAAATTATTAAGTCACCTTTTTAAAATCTCCTCAAAACCTTATTTATTGGATCTCATCTATAAAGATAATATTGTTACATTGCCCAGGTTCAGGGAAGCTTAATCTTGCCAAGTTGACCATCAATGAGAAAGGTTGGCGAGGATCTAGAGTACAACAAAATGAACTAGCAGCCGTTTTTAGATCATCAGACATATTAATATCTGATAATCATTTGCAAGGGAAGGTTAGCAAGTTTTTGGTTTATTTTGTGGATTTTGTTCTTCCCTTTTGGTTTCTATAAAGAATGGTTTACCTTTAAACGAGTAAAATTATATGTAATATTATCTATATACAAATAACTAGAAAGGCAGAGTCCAGTACAAGATAGTATGTACAAAGCATACTATGCTTGATCTATAATAAATCAGGGGCTTACAAAGAAAAATGAGGTAATTTGGCATTTTAGTGATATTGATACTCCATTAACTACCCAAGATCCAAAATTAAGGAGTTACATGACAGATCCACTGAATCCTTCATAAAAAAGATTTTGGCAAAAAGAGGAGGATCCTTTCATTCTATGTATTCTATGAATTGCATATGCAAACCTGAAAAATAAAAAAGTAGAATGAGCAATGAACCTTGTAGGGAGCCCATAGTGAGCCCACAAGTTGGAAAGCATTTTAGATCCTTGTATTTCTCTATAAATATTCATTTTAAGAAGTTAAATCAATGTGCCTTTCATTTTCCTTTGGTGTTTTCTTCCCTGAGAATCTTCATGCAAATATGTGTTTTTCATCTGCTTTATTTGCAGTTCTTAGCAAAATTTTGCAGATTCCTAGAGAATGTAATGTTGTTTTTATTGCGGTCACTAACTTTGCATATTATCTGAGCGAAGATTCTTAAATTCCAAATTGAATATGTGTTTCTTTTATTGTGCATATCACTAGAAATATAGTTTGGTGATCACAAAAGGGTGTAAATTTCAGATCATTTGGGTATCAGAACAGCTTTCTCATAGATTGTGGGAGTATATGGCACCAACCTAACAATCAGGGAACCGAGGAAAGTGACAGCTAAAGCAGGAAGACCATAAATTCAATCTAGAGATTGGAAAGAATAAGTTAGAGCAGTAGCAAGAAAACCATATCCTTTTAAAAAAGGTTTGCTAGACTGGAATCTGAAATAGAGAATTTAGCAGTCTTCCAAGTCAAGTTGGTTTCCTGTCAAGCAATTCTTATGGTATCTTTTTGAGAATTGGTGCTACTGCTTGGAAAAGACAAAACCTCCCTGCCTAAATGTGAAGAAGTAATGATGGAATGAACGCATTGACAAAGTCAAGGATAAGTTTATGATCTGCCATTACAATGGGCAAAATATATTCTTTGCATGCTTGAAGATGAGTGGTCATGCCATCATTCAGTGGAAAAGCAATGTAGAATTCTTGAAGTTGAGGAAAAAGCCTATTGTGGCTATTTAGCAGATTCTCAAAGACCTGACAAGCAAACAATTTTATCATGTTGGCCATGAAGAGGACAGGCTTGTCAAATGTCAATAATTGTGCCAAAGCAAGGACAAAGTCGTCAAGATTAAGCTTCTGAATTTACAAAAGAATCCCTTTTGTTGAACCTCTCTCCAGATGATCTAATCATGTTCATCAAGTACTTTGAAGGTCTTGTCACTTGAGAAGACAAGTGTTGCTAACCAGTGAGTGTAGATGAGGCATATATTCAAGTGATTTGAAATTGAACCAAAACCAGCTTCCACAAGGAGGGCCTTCCAAGCCTAACCAACCCACCATGGAGGAGGATTCGCAGAAAAAAGACTAAGGCAGTTTCAAAGGCAATAAGTATGCCACAAAAGTGCAATAACTAGGACTCTAGAGACCATAATGGCCATTGTGACATTGACAAACAAAAGCTTCTTGTTGGATGTTTCACCTTGCACTACACCCAAGAAACAAAATTAAGGTGTCTGAAAAAGTTATAAACACCAAGATAGAGGGATTAGATGTGGAACATGACAATGGCATAGATGAAAAATGGTGTGCATCTCTCTTAAGGGATACCAAGAGGACCCAAAGGACTCCTAATATAAGTCAGCTAAGTGGAATAGGAAGTCAATATTTGTTAAAAATATGAAATTAATGCACTGATTGATGTGGGGCCTCACAAATTTGATTTATGAATATATGGTGCAAAAGATGGGGTTGAAAACTACCAAGCATTATGCTTCAACAAGGATATAGATCTACAAGTCTTAAGGCAATGTAAGTTCAAGTTTGCAGCTACTTTCAATTTCATTGATGGGGAAGAATGTGATGTGTTGCTTTTTAATGTATGCAAGGTGATCATAGGCAGCCTATGATTATGGGATTGACATTTCAATGTTCATTAGATGGAAATACACATGTAGGCCCATCGAGGATGAAAAACCATATATCTCTAATTCATGGTTACAAGTGGAAGCAAACAGTATCACATATGTCAGCAAAGAAAGCAAAGAAGGCTTGGGTACTCTAGATAGGAGGTCCAAGCTTCAAATCCGAAGGGATGTAAGATATGTACACCTTGTAGGAAAATAGCACATGAGCGCTTCCTCTTATGCATAGTGGACCCAAAGGAGTATGGAGTGGTCTGAGATGCTCAAATGTAATGCCAATAGATCTAAAAATTACTTAGCTTTTAACTCTAAAAGGTTGATTAATGCAAGCAAGAGGTTTATATTACCTTTTATGAGGTACATGCAAGAGGGAAAAAAGTTAGAGGTGAAATCATCACAAGCTAGTTTCTGGTAGAACCCTGAAGGTTCTAGCTAATATTTAATAAATAAATAAATAAAATAACATTAATTTAAAAGAATCACTTTGATAAAGAATCACTGTTTCACTGGTAGGAAGGTCCCTCCAATGCATTCAATAAACAATTAGATATTCTTCTTCATGGCTGATTTGATATGGATTCCTCTCATATCATATATATAGACTTTTTCAATCATGACCTTTCAATCATGACTTTTCAATCATGACTTTTCAACCATGACTTTTCAATAATAATGAAATATATAATTAAAGTAATAAATAATAATTAATAAGTAATGTTAGGATGTGGGATCCTAACATGCCACCCTCCTTAAAAAGAGCTTTGTCCTCAAAGCTCAAAGTAAGGAGCTTCGTTGCTTGTTTTCCAAGTTGAATTTGCGCAAGTTCTTATACTATCTTAATGTCACTTTTTCGAAGGCAGGGATATCTTGAAGGTCGGAGTGTTAGTGGGGGGTTGCCAGGAAAAATAGTAGAATCTTCCTTAGGAGAATCGTGATGATGATGGGAGGGCAACCCTTGGGGTCCCTCAAACACTTCAGAATGATGCATCAAAAGTGGTGGTAACACTTCCAAATCCTTTTGTGGTTCCTTGGTAGAGCCAACAGAGAAGGAGTGTGTAGTCACTCTGCATTGGTTTTGAATAGGTTTGGTCATGTGGTGAGAACTCACTATTGGTGAGGAAGGTGTGTGTAGGTCTTGTAAAGTGCATGTCTGACCGACATTGATCACTTCGGGTATGTCTACCTCATCCTTGCTTGGTGCATCAATCACTTCCAACATATCAACCCTATTGCTGTCATTGGTGGGATCAAGTATTTTGGGTATTTCTTGCTCATTGTCCTTGTTTTCCACATCTTCCTCCTCTTTCTTATCTTTTGTGGCTTCCTCATCTTCCTTACCTTCCTCATTGTTGCCATATTTAGTGCTATCTTCAGGTGTATTTGTCACTATGTCTACCTCAATCGCATTTTCGTCATTGGGAGAACTACAAGGAATAGTTGCATCTGAAATATATAGTGCAGGTGTAATACATTGATGATTGCAAACAAATTTCTCATTGCAATGAAAACAAAGGCCCTTTTCTCATTGTGCCTTCATTTACGTGGGGTTAATACGTTTAATGGGTAAGAGTTGGGTAAGTTTTTGGGTTGTGTAAGTATTTTGTGATTCCCATATAGGTGGTTTTGTAATTCGGTCCTTTGATCTTATTCCAAGTTGAGCATTTTTATTTGCTTTCAGCTAATAGGCCAATCCGATGGTCTGCATCATGGTATAGGGTTTGAACTTCGTCACCTCTATTTTAATTTCTTCTTTCAATCCTTTTATGAAGCAATATATGAGAAATGCTTCACCCCACCCTGTGTTGTGTTTGGTGATATCCTTAAATCGAATTTCATACTCACGCACGGTAGTGTTTTGACGAATATATTTGAGCAATTCCCACATGGTTGGGTCCCACATGGCTCTGATACCAAATGGTAGAACCCTGAAGGTTCTAGCTAATATTTAATAAATAAATAAATAAACATTAATTTAAAAGAATCACTGTTTCACTGGTAGGAAGGTCCCTCCAATGCATTCAATAAACAATTAGATATTCTTCTTCATGGCTGATTTGATATGGATTCCTCTCATATCATATATATAGACTTTTTCAATCATGACCTTTCAATCATGACTTTTCAATCACGACTCTTCAATCATGACTTTTCAATCATGACTTTTCAAAGTATTCCAACAACCACATATTTGCCCTCCAAAGAAGGAAATGGAGCACAAATTCATCTGCAGCCCTATTCCTCACTACCAACATTGAATATTATAGAATTTTAGTAGCTCGCTACTGCAATCACACTCCAAGTGGAGATCCGTCACACAAGTTGAGGAAAAAGACTATGCAGGGCAGAAATCAGCAAGAATTGACTGTGTTTGGAAGCAGTAATGCCCCACTTGACAACACCCTGCTTAGGAGAGCCTCGCTAAGACAAAGCCTCACTTGGGAGAGTGTAGCACGAGTGGCGGTATTCCCAGTAATGGGACGGTGACAGGTTTAGGAACAAAACGGTGCTGCAATCATGAGACTGTAAACACCATCGTTCAATCAACTTGAGATGGTATGGTCTCAATTGTACGACCCAACTTGTTGTACAATACAATAGTCATATGCTGCAATCCTTTCGTACGATCTTATAGCTCGGTCAACTTCTCGTACTGTCTATTCCTTTGTACGATTTATCAATTGTACAAATAGTACCTGTTGTCACATTTTGCACGGGGTGCAATGTTTTCAATTTTGTAACAGTGCTGCTCTTCTTTTTCCATCTTCCTCTATTTTCCTTTCTTCTGCTCTCCCTTCCTCTTTCTTTCCCACATTCTCTTTCTTCCCCCCTTTCTTGGAGCCCCTCAGTTGAATTTTAAACTTCCCAGCAAGTTACCTGAAAAATGGCTAAGTTTTGGTGCGAAGTGCGCACTTCGCCCAGTTTTGGTGCGAAGTTCGCACTTCGCCCAGTTTTGGTGCGAAGTCCGACTTCGCCCCTCTTCTGGGCGCACCTTGTAACTGGCAGGCTGACAAAAGAGTGTTAAGTGCTGGGGCAAAGTCCGTACGGCGGCAGACACCAGTTTTCACCTGTGCGCAGTCCGACTTCGCAGCGAAGCCGGAGTGCGCCCTTGACAGGTGCGCAGTAGGGAAACAAACCCGGAAATACATCTAAGGCGTGAAGGCCTTCCCGAATGCGTTGTTCTCTGCCCGCGCAACCCGAGACGCTCTGATCCCAAGCGAAGTTGGACAAACTGCCTTTCAAGGCAGACACGTGTCACATAGCATCATCCATCATCTGACAAGTGTCCAGCTTCGGGATTTGAGCCGAGACGTGCCGAGCAAAAGGACGAGCATGGGCTGCATTACCTGTGCCAGTGACCTCATTTAAAGCCGATTGGAGGTTCTACCTGCTCCAGCTACCCGCATTCCTGCCAAGGAGAAGTTTTGCCCAACACACCGCCAGCTAGCTGTCCAGCTTCCAGGAAGACCATGCTGGGGAGTACGGTCCCGGTCCGACAAAAGGTCAGCATTTGCAGCTCTTTCGCCGCTTTTGTCAACTTATGTTTGACTGCGACCTTGTGCCCATTAATGTAACGGGAGGGACTCGGGCTATAAAAACCCACCTTGAATTCATTGTAAAGGGTGGAAGGGGAATGTCTGTTAGGGAACTAATGTAACCGTGCTTCTGCTTATAAATATAATTTGTATGCCTGGTTCTGTTCTGCTGCTTTTATTTCTTTATGCTTATGCTTTACGCTTCCCTGTGTCACGGCTCGTTGATTCGTTTCAGCATTTGGTGATCAGGCGCCTTTAGCATTGTTTGTGTACTTTTAAATTTCATATAATAGATGTGGTAGCAGTTCCATCAGTTGTGTGTTACGTTGTTGTCCGTAGTGGTGATTGATGCGTTGTCGTGCTGTTAGTTCTCCTTGTAGGGAGAATGTTTGCTAGGGGACCATTGTAGCTGTACGTACACTGCTTAGGTATCGGAAGTACACATAGATTTTGCAGTTCTCAGTCATGCTTTGTATTTATAATGCAGTAAGTATTGGTGATTGCTGGTTGCCGTACTGTTAGTTCCCCCCACCAACTTCAAGTATATTTGTATATTCTTTCTGTTCATTTATCTCTTTCCTGCACTCTTAGCTTGAACATAAAAACCCCCAAAAGGAGCCGGCCTTCTCCGGAGATTGGCACGGAAGGCATCTCTTCCTTCCGGCCTTTCATCTTGGTGGGCGAATCTGGGCGCATTAACCCAAATCCTTTCCTCATGGCAGATTCGTAACCAACAGTTTCTCTGGCACGCCCGGTGGGACACGGGTCCCACATTTGAAGAGAGATTTTCTGATCAGTCTCCACCTGGCGCTGACAGTGGTTTCTGAGCACTTGGTGAGACAAGGAAGTTTCTCACCCCCGACAGAATTGAAGCACCGGTGTTCGCTTCATTGCTGTTCCAAATCTGAACACCTGGCGACTCTGCACGAACAAATCTTCTGAGTCCGAAAGACCGGTCCCAACACCTTCATGCACACAAGAAGGTGGCAAGCAAGGGATCCAAGAAGCCCGCCTGACTTTTACTGAATCGGACATCAACGCTCGAGGCGAAGTTCCCAGGCTGGCTGATCCGCGAGCTCGTGTCGACGAAGCCGAGGCTGAAATTCAAGAAGAAGCCGAAGCTGAAGTTGGCGGAGCTGAGTACGAAATAGAAGAGGCCGAGGAAGAAGAAGCACCTGCATCCTCGAAAAGTACCGACACCGAGTACACAACCGACGGAGGAGAAGAAGAAGAAATGGCTGCTCAACAGCAGAATGACGATGATCTCTTCCCGGCGGTGGACTCTACGGGGCCCTTGGCCCTGGTCGGACAGCAAGCTGTGCCCCCTGCTGCTTTAAAGTCTATTCCCACATACGACGGCTACGGTAAGACGGCGTACGAGCACATCCAGGACATCCTTGCCCTGGCCGCATTGCATACTATTACCGATGAAAGTGTGAAGACCCGTCTGCTGGCCCTTTCCCTGAGGGGAAAGCTTCTCTACTGGTGGAGATCGTTGCCAGAGGGATCCATCACAGGGTGGCCCCAGCTTGCCAGAAGGCTCGTGAAAGGATGCAACGAGTCTGCTGAACCTACTTCTCTACTGCATCAGTTCCAAGCTATCCAGAGACATCCTCAAGAGGAGGTGTCTGATTTTAACATCAGGTTTGCGAGATCCTAGAAAATGGTACCTCGCGAACTTCGGCCTTCAGCTGGCATGGCTGCTCACTACTACCTGAGATCCTTCAACTCAGACATATGCTCGCTGCTGAAGATCGCCGAATTGACGAGTTCCTGCGCTGTACGAGGCTGCCCAGCAAGCTGAAGATGACATTATTTCCATAGGCAGACTTCCGTCCAGGGTGCAGGAACCCATTCATCCCGACTTCCCTAGATCCCAGTATCCTCCTGCTTCTGGTGGTGCGCCGTCCACATCAGGGCAGCAACCCCAGCAGCAGTGGAATCCAACGCCGGTCGTAACTCCTTACGGCCCGCCTCAATTGCATTTTCCTCACCCGCCTCCTCCTGCTCCGCATTTTCCAGCACTTCCTGCTCCCCCGCAGTACGCGCCTTATTCTAACCCTCCTCCATTAGCCGCATTACCTCCACCGGCACAGTTGCCGCCTCCTGACAGTAGTATTCAGAACACAATTCTCTAGGAGGTGCGGGCTTTGGCCTCGGGATATCATGCCATGTCCAATGACATGACCGCTCTGAAGAAGAAGCAGGCCCAGATGGACCTTACTCCTAGGAGGCCATATGCGCCACCGGCCCTGACGAAAGACAAAGCCCCCGGAACACCAGCCGCAGAGGCGTCCGCCTCCAAGAAATGCTGCTATAGAAGACCCGCCTGGTCCTTCCGACCAGGTTAACTGGTGCACTACGTGCAATGACCCACATTCGGAGGAAGACTGCACTTTGCACCAGCACTACATCCAGACCTTGGCCGGCAGCGCCATAGAGGACGAAGAACTGTACATGATCCTGGACAGCGAAGCTAACTTTGCCCTCCCAGAAGAAAATCTAGTGCCGCCCGCCAAGGAAGAAAAGAAAGCTGCAGATGCGGCCAAGCCTTTGCAAGTCTACGCAAGAAGAGAAAAACCGCAGCCCGGTGGGCTGCCACCATACAAGCGGCTGTGGCCTTACACAGCCCAGGAGAAGGCATCCAAAGATAAAGTTCCAGCCAAACCTTCTCCGACAAAGGCTGCCCCTGTTCCAGCCAAACCTCCAGCAAGAGCCCCAACTCCGGCTAAAGCTCCTGTACCTCAGCCTCCAGTTGAAACCAAAGAACAAGCCCAGGAGAAGCTGAAGTACCCGTCTCTGACCAAGAGACAGCGAGTTGAGGCTACCCAGCAGTACCGGACGAAGTATGAGCCGGCAAAACAAGCAAAAGGAGCTAGTACCTCGGGCTACAGCATTGTAGACGAGTTGAAAAGAACACCTGCTAGAATCAGCATGTATGATGCTCTTCTGCTCCCAGGCCAGGTGGATCTGCTGCAAGAATCACTGAAGAACATGAAGAGCGGCAAGCAGATACAACCCGCTGTCCTGGTTCAACCTTTGACAGTCTCAGCCACTGGGAAGAACAGACCGCCACCCTTTTATCTGTCTTTACGGATGCAAGGGCACATAGTTCACAACTGCATGGTGGATTTTGGTGCTTCCTCGACTGTGATGCCGAAGGCCGTCTGCGACGAGATCGGGATGGAATACACACGGAGCAGCCAAGGCGTGCTGCAATTAGACGGCACCCCTGTCAAGACAGTTGGTGTCATAAAGGACATCCCTATCCGGCTACACAAGGCTCTCGACATCGTGGTCATCCAAGAGGTCGTGGTTGTTGACTGGAACCTTACTTCGGCATGTGTCTCTCTCGGGAGTTCACTGCGAAGTTGGGCGGGTACCTGTCTCTAGACTACTCACACATGGAAGTGCCCTTCAAAGGAAGGAGACTGAAAATTTTCAATGAGAAGCCTTCCACCTTCCTAGTAGAGAGGATACCCGGAGGAGAGTTGGACTGCATGGTCCAGTTGTCACAGGAAGAGCTGGTGACAGTGAAGCTGACTGAGCAAGCCTTCGAAGTGCTATAGCTTGAAGATGAGTTCTCATTGCGGGACTTCAATGCCGTAATTGGGACAGAGCAGGGCTGTTACTCCATTGTACAGCCCGAAAGGCTTGACATGTCAGCTGCGAAGGAAGTAGGACCTGCACCCGAGAAGCTGTGGAAGCTTTTCTTTGACGGCGCGCGATGCAAGAATGGCGCCGGTGCAGGAGTGCTGCTGGTTTCTCCAACCGAAATCCAGAAGGACTATACCTACAGGTTGGCCTGGAGCTGCACTAACAACTCGGCGGAATACGAAGCCCTATGCTTGGGTTTGCGAAAGGCGGAGAGGCTCGGAATCAAACACCTGCAGATTTTTGGAGATTCAGAGCTGGTGTGTCACCAAGTTACGAAGAAGTGCGCCTCCAAACAGCACTACCTTAGAGCGTACCGCAACCGGGTGTGGGACCTGATGGAGTCATTCGACTCGTTGAATGTTAAGGCAATATTGCGTGAGAAAAACAAACGCTGATATTCTGGCGTCTGTTGGAGCCAGGTACGTTCCGGCTGACGACGTTGTCCAGAAACCGAAGCCGGTTCGCACTATCTACTGAACCTTACGTGCTTGATAAGGACACCCACTGGCAGGTGTTCAGTTGTGACGAGGAGATCGTCACATTCCTGGTTAACGAAGTGTGTGTAATCGAAGGTAGAGACCCTGATGACGAGCAATATGAGGGGTTGATACAGTTAAGGAATAATCATGTCCCAAAAGGACTGATTACATTGGAGAGTCTCTTTGATCAGAATGACAGAGCAATATCTCACAGGATCAAAGTAGACCCGAGGCAGTATGCTGACCTGGAACTTGAACCTGGTAAAACTATCAAGGTCGGAACAGACTGCACGTCGGAGGAACTTGAGCGAGATCGGATCACCGTACCGGGAGTTCCCCCGACATCGTGGCCTCGGTGCTACGAGGATTTGAAGGGGTATGACAGAACTGTCATCCAAGGATACCATTGAGCTAGAGGATGGCGCCAAGCCATTCCGAGCGAAGCAGAGGGCCGTGAATCCAAAGATTGAGGCCATGATGAAGGCCGAGCTCTTGAAGATGCTGGAGGCCAAGATCATCTACCCCATCAAACATTCATCCTGGGTCGCGAATTTGGTGCCCATGAGGAAAAAGAATGGCGACATTCGTCTCTGTGTCGACTTCAGAAACCTAAATCAGGCTTCCCTCAGGGACCACTATCCGCTTCCCCAAATCGACCAGATTCTACATATCGTTGCTGGAGCCCAGAGATTCTCACTTTTAGATGGATTTTCCGACTACAACCAAATTTGGGTCAAAGACGAGGACTAGCATAAGACGGCGTTTACCACCAAGTGGGGGACGTTCGCCTATCAGCGCATGCCGTTTGGCTTATCCAATGCTGGTGCCACGTTCCAAAGGGCCATGGACCTGGCCTTCCGAGAGCTGCTCAATAAGATCATTGTCGTCTACCTTGATGACATGACTTTTTTCTCTCACCAACGAGGAGATCATGTCTCGCACCTACGGCAAATATTTGAGAGGTGTCGAGAATTCGGCATTTCTATAAACCCGAAGAAGTCTGTCTTCGCGGTAAAGGAAGGAAAGTTGCTGGGACATGTCATCTTCGAGGAAGGCCTCGCCATTGACCCCCGACGGAGAGAAGCCCTCGTTCGCTTGCCAGCCCCCATCGATAAAAAAGGGCTGCAGTCCTTCTTCGGTCAGATTAACTTTGTGCGGAAGTTCATTCCGGACTTCGCACAGGTGATCAAGCCTATGGCCGAACTGTTGAAGAAAGATACAAATTACGAATGGACTGATGAGAGAGAGCAAGCCTTCGAGGAAATCAAGGCTCGAATTGCGCAAGCTCCGGTATTAACAAACCCGGACTACTCCAGGGACTTCATCCTGTATGCAGTGGGAGAACCCGAAAGTTACGCTGCAGTCCTAACTCAGAAGGGAGACGATGGTGAGGAGCGCCCCATCGCGTTCCTGAGCCAGGTGATTCTGCCGCATGAAGAAAAGTACAATTTTATAGAGCGGCAAGTTCACGCTATTATGAAATCCCTTCGGAAGTTCAGGCACTTTGTCTCCCAGAGCAAAACGACTGTCTTTGTGATTCACCCGGACGTTCGAAGCTTCATCTTACAAGGAGAACCGGGTCAAGAGCGGGATGGATTGCAAAAATCCAGGAGTTCGACATCGAAGTGCGGCCCACCAAGCTTATCAGAGGCCGAGCCTTCTGTCAGGAATTGGCCTGAAGCGCTGTAGCCGGCATCTCCGCCTGCAAGTGGGAGGACACGGCGACACGCATCTACCTAGCCGACTCCTTATCAGAGGGGAGTGATTGGACAGATGAACTGGTGAGATTTTTTTGCACCGGAAGATGTCCCGATCACCTGAACGCCTCACAACAAAGGAGATTTCGGCTAGGTGCACTTAAGTACACTCTTCGCCCCGAGGGGCTTTACTTCAAAAACATCGACGGCATCCTGTTGCGGTGCGTCAGAAAATCTGACCAGCTTAGGGTCCTCGGAGATTTTCATTCCGGGATGCCTGGGGGTCACCATTCTTCAAGGCCAACGGCCTTAAAAATAATTAGAGCTAGGTACTATTGGCCCACTCTATTTGCAGATGCTCATGCGGTCTGCTCTAAGTGTGATCAATGCCAGAGGTTTGCTAGTAGAAACATAAAAGCACCCCTGCCCCTTCAACCGATTCAGGCCGAGACTCCGTTCCAGCAATGGGGTCTAGACTTCATTGGGGTGATTTCGCCTAATTCCTCTGCCGGACACAAGTTTATTCTTACAGCCACCGATTATTTCACACGGTGGGCAGAGGCAATCCCGACAAAGAACGCAGACCAGGAAACGGTCCTCAGGTTCATTGAGAGCCTGATTACCCGCTTCGGGGTTCCAGAGTCAATTGTGACGGACAACGGTCCGGGATTTGCGGGGCGCTGTACTCACGGAGTACACCGGCGGACTTGGCATCTATCACAAGATGCCTTCTAATTACTACCCGCAGGGGAATGGCCTTGCCGAGTCTACTAACAAGAACCTCCTGAAAATCATCCGGAGGACCATTGACAGAAACAAGCGGACTTGGCACTTACTCCTAAACCGGGCGCTGTGGGCGGACAGAGTTGCGTTCAAGAAATCCATCAGAACGTCCCCCTATGCGCTCGTCTATGGCAAAGAGGCTGTCATGCCATCCCACATTGAGATCCCTGCCCTATGGATGTTGGACGAAGACAGGAGCAGCGGAGACCCGGTGGACGACAGACTGTGCCAACTCCTGCAGTTGGAAGAAGACAGAGAAACTGCATACCAAGCCTTCACTGATCATATTGCAGCCACTCAAGGCTGGTATGCCAAAGGCACCACTGCCCGAGTTTTTGAAATCGGGGATCTGGTGCTGAAGTGGGACTCATATAAGGCAAAGCCGGGCAATCACGGGAAGTTTGATGCCCTCTGGGAGGGCCCTTATCAGATTGCCTGGGTGAACCAGTTTAATGCCTATGTAC
Organism: Wollemia nobilis; assembly: GCA_028583015.1. Lineage (NCBI taxonomy): Eukaryota > Viridiplantae > Streptophyta > Pinopsida > Araucariales > Araucariaceae > Wollemia > Wollemia nobilis. Next base: position 11,259,669 of record JAQPPZ010016709.1, on the reverse strand, counting down.
TTCGGGATATGGAGGGTCAGCTTCTGCCTATCCCTGTTAACGGGTTCCACTTAAAAATTTACCGCTGCTGAGGGTGCCCGAGTGGCCCTTTGTAAAAATTTCCCTTATGCATTTTCATTTCCCAGCATGTACAGTTTCCAGCTTTCAGTTTTTTTTAATTTTTTTGAGCTTAACTACGGCATGGGAGAGAAGACAGACTTCGCAGCGAATTCTGTCGTCGCCCCTCAGAAGGGGCGAAGTTCGGGCTGCTTGGTTAAGTGAAGAAAAATGAAAAAGAGCAAAAAATGGCTAAGTGTTGGCCGAAGCCCGACTTCGCAGCGAAGTCGGGCTACGCGCCAGCCGAAATGCGAAGCTTGAACGAAGAGAAAAATGCAAGGCACAAAGAAGAACGGACTGCGCTCAGTTTTGAGCGAAGTCCGACTTCGCGCGCGAAGTCCGACTTCGGCCGGCTTGCGCGCGAAGTTCGAACTGCGCACAACCTCCGCGCGAAGTGCGAACTTCGTGCGAAGTTCGAACTTCGCCCGAACTTTGGGCGAAGTCCGAACGCGCTGCATTTTCAAAGCGCAGTTCGAACAGTCCGGCTCAAAGGAGGCAGTAAAGTTCTAAGGTTTGCCTCTCCTTTCCGAAGTTGCAAAGTGTCGGACTGCGCTCAACCCTTGGGCGCGTGAAGAAAAAAGAAAGCGGAACAGTTGCAATACGAACTTCGCGCGAAGTTCGGACTGCACCGGCAAAGTCGGATCGCGCCCAACTTCGGGCGAAGTCCGACTGCGCCTCGTTTTCTGGGCCAGTTTGGACAAAGGTTTAAAAAATGAATAAAATATTCAAAAAGGTTCCAAGCTGGCCCAAGGCGCATTGTGACCGTTTCAAAGTGGGTTTCCGCACCAATGGTTCTGTCTTGAGCAGTGTGCCCGGATTGCGGCAGTGACGTCAGCCATGGCGTAGCGTCCAAGACAAAGTTAATGATTGCACAGTTCTCAATGAAAAGTGCAATAAAAAGAGCATGGCACGGCTGCCGGAGTACTTTTTTTCAAGCCTTCTCCTACATAGCCACCCAAGAGACTTAACTCAAGCCGACCTACCCCCTTCTGCGTGGCATTAATGACGCTGTCGTTGTCTAGAAAAGGGGGTCAGATGCATTCAAACATGCCAGACTGTGCAGATTATTCCTTAGACTGTGCAAATTATTCCTGTGACAGCGAAATCTTCTGCAGACTTCCTGAACTTGTAATTATTGCTGATTCGGAGAGATGGACAGAGGAAAGATGCCAATGTCAGTGCAATCCAGCGAAAGTAGCGAGCACAAGGATTTACCACGACCAGGTGTTTTCAGAAGCGAAACACCGCCGGAGCGAAAGTCAAAGTCCCGATCGAAAAAAGTACAGCGTGGGCAAGCCCCACCACCTCCGGTAAATTACTTAGCGGGATACGTGGACGGCTCGTTTTCTATGAGCCTGACTAAGCTGCGGGCAAATGTGGAGAGCTGGGCTGACAAGGTTTCGCCCTCCCACCATTTTGGAGCGGCGTACAAGTCCAACCTTTTCAGATTCTTGTGCACTCTTGTCCATCAATGCCCGAAACTGGTAGACCTGATTGTCAAACACTACAGACCAGTTACCCGGCAGATTTGCAGCTCCAGCGGTAAACCCTTGTTCGTGCTGCGCAGGGAGACTGTCCAGCCAGCTTTTGCCCCAGGTTTGGAGTAGGACTCCAGCACAATTGTCAAAAAGATAAATCTGGGCGAGCAAGCGGGACGTTTCACGCAAACAAAACGGATGAGGGATTTCCTCAATTCAGAGCTGAACGCCTCGCTTGCAGCTGGACAGTGGCCGACCGGCCCCATGCCCTTGGCGAGGTTTCAAAGCAAATATCTATATACCATTCTGGCATGGATCCTCGGCTGCGACTCTGATGAGCTGGTACAGCCGTACCAGCTAGCGCTGGCAGAATGTCTCCTGTGTGGAGAATCCTACGAACCAGCGGCACAGAGAAGTGGAAAGCGTCCCATATTTTTCGACTGGGCAGACTAGCTGGCATACGCCATTCACTCCAGTCTGTTGAAGATCCAGAAGAAGCAGTCCACCGAATTTCGTTTCAGTTTTGTTCTAGCCTGGCTTTGTTTGTACCATTTGCACTCCCAGATGCCAATCCCGAACCTGAAGAAGGTCAACGAGAATGGAGAGCCACAACCCATCTATAACTGGACGGATGACCTATAACGGAAAGGGTCCTACTACAAGTTTAACTTCAACTTTCTGGGATTGGTCATGTCAGTCTTCAGCGAAAGCGAAATCCCCCGCCCCCCGCGAGAAATGACGAACTCTTTACTGAGTCAGAAGCTTGGGGACGTTTTCAGACTGACACAGGGAATTGTGGTCAGAATCTACGGATTCAAGGGCAAACCCCATTTGCTGCCCTATTGGTGCACGGAGCATCTGTTTGGGATGGAGGTTGCCCGGCAGATGGATTATGTTGAAGAGGAGTTCGGCCTAGGAAAGAAAAGAGGACAGATTTTTCAATATCCTCTTTCCTGGGCAAACGTTGAGATTACTGAGGTAGGACAGCATGTCTACCTCGAGCAAGAGTTTTCCCGGATTGGCCTGGTTCTGTTGCCGCAGCGTTGGAAGTACGACCCGTACGGGATAAGGGGAAAGTTCACACATCTCTGCCCCCGGGCAGATATAACCGAAGATAGATGCGATGTGGTCCATGTGGACCTTGACTGGGAAATTGAATTGATGGAAGCTTCTCCTCCCTGGCAGGATTTTTACTGCGAGGAGGTGACATATGACCCCAAGCGAAACCCGGACCACCACTTCTCATCTCCAGGGTTTAAAAAATTCCTATCCAAGATAGCTGGCCTTAACTGGCCAAAAGAAAAGATTATTGAATGCTGGAAGATGAGATGCCGCACGCAGCACGACAAATCCACGAGGAGAAATCTGGCCGTAGATGACGACTTTTCGGTTCTCTATGACCAGCATCATGACAGCTGGCGGCCGTTCGCATATCAAGGTTACGTTCCCCGAGGTCCCTTTGAGGATTATAAAGGAGGGTCTTCCTCCCAACAGTTGTACACTTCGACAACTGCCAGCGTGGGCCCAACAGACATCCAGGTCGATCCAATGCAGCCCGTGGCTTCTAAGGCGGCGCCTGAGAAGGCAAAAAAATTAGTCAAGGCAACGCCCGAGGTGATTCCTCAGGCACAAAAGACGCCAGCGCCGCCAGAGGGCAGACCGGTTGCGGCAGACCTTCTGCAAGTCAAACCCCGGTACAAGTTTACCGTGGGAGCATCAGCGCCTGCTGCACCTGCTTCATCTCCTTCCCCCGATCCGACCATTGTTCCAGAAGAGAAGAAAAGGAAGAGAGTTGAGAAAATCAGGCGACCTAGCCTGGCAGTGCAGCAGCCAGTCGTAGAGCCACAGCCGCGTTCAGCCGCTCCAGGGACAGTTTCTTTGGACAGTCCCAAGCTAGCCGCCGAAATCAGAAGCGCAGACATCCATCCAGCGTCGGCTCAGGCGGAGCCCGCAGGTACGTTTGCTGCCCCAGTCTCTTTGGTCTCATCTAGTCCTACTCCTACTCCATCTCCCGCTCAATCCGAACAAGCCATGGCCGCATCTTCCTCCCCATCTCCACGCCCTCCAAGCGGCCCCCATTCTTTTGACCAGTTTGCTCAGAACCCCGAAGTTTCTCTATCTCTGAGTCAAACTCCAAACCCTTCGCCTGAAGTTAGTGCTGAAGCCGTGCATTCACCGTCACACCCACCGCCTCAGCCGCTTCAAACCCTTGCAGCGTCAGCCGCTCCCATCTCCACTTCCCGGTCGCCCCTAGAAGCGGCCGATCCTTCCGAGGTCCGTCCGGTTCCTCCTGATCCCATTCCCGCAGGAGAGACGTCTCAGCAGAACCCTAGGGCGGGGGAACCGGACTTCATGGACGACCTCCGGAATACGGACGACTTGCTCCTCGGCAACAAGAGCCGTAGAGTACTCTATCTCTTTCCTCCAAAACCCGAAGCGGAGGAGACCTGAAGAGATAGCCGCCCCGTAAAGCGCACCAAGTACAATTTCGAGAGGAGAGTGCTTACAACAGAGAAGATAATCCCAAAAGTGAAGAAGCCTCTCCGAGAAATGACCAGGGCAGATTATGAGCTCCAGACAAAGGAGAAGAGCTTTGATGATATTGACAAGCGATACGAGATTCAGGGAATCATTCGTAAAGCTGACAATCTCCTTGTCAAGAGTCTGGAGGAGCAGGAAGAGCTTTTCGGGTTGCAGGATAAGACGAGACAGCTTGAAGAGGACCTGTCCAGGTCCACTGAGCAGCTGGAAGCGGCGCGGCAAGAAATAGATGAATTAAAAGCCCAGCTGGCCGCTTCCCAGCAACAAGCCGCAACCGAAAAGCAGGCAGCCTTGGAGCAGATTTCTCAGCTCCAAGAGTCTTTGAAACAGGCGCAGTCGCAATCTGCAGAGAGAGCATCTCAAGCGACGGTCTTTTCGAAGAAGAAAGTTAAGGAGATGCGGGCTGGTTTGCTGCGGGGATGCAAGCCCCACACCTATAAGGCGATGTCAGTTCCGGATTTTGCATCCGGAATTCAAGAAGTTTCTGCCTGTGGAAAGCCTGTGGTAGAGGAGGCCGAACGCCAGGCGAAGCAATGGCTGGACCTGGCAATAAATCTTCAGGAGCGCGAGCGCGATGGCCTCCAATTCTCCCCCATGTCCTCATTCACTGCAGAATGGGCAGATGCAAGGGTAACCTTGCATAAATATTTCAAAAAATTGGAAGAGGTGAGAGTTGCCAGACGAATGTTAGACGCATTCGAACATGAAAGAGACATTTGTATGGCTCCCTTTCACGCTCTTTCTGAACTAGGGTGCCCAGGTTTTGTTGAGAATGGCGAGTTTCTCACCCTAGATCAGGTGACAAAGAATTGGCAGTCCTTTGAAGCGGATACGACTGAAATTGATAGCTGGGTCGAGCCAATTCGGGAAAGTCGAGTCACTCGGATGGTGTCCAAATGTTGCAAGATCAGCTCCTATTTCCGGGAGCTAGGAAAGAGATACTACACCATCGACCTGCACGCGGTCTCTCGCTTTCCACACAGCATTAGAAGAAGTTGCTGACCGCCGGCCATTCGAAGCAGAAGCCTGGGGCCAAGCTCAGGCTGCATACGACCGCATCTGTGAAGCAGAAGCAAAAGCCGGAGAGCCTTCGGAAGGTGATTCTGAGGGGGCAACTGACAAAAGTGAATCTGAAGAACAGTTGTCGCGAGGAGAAAAACTTGAGCAGCAAAAGGCAGGGGAGGCAAGTTCCTCTGCACCCAATTGATGAAGGCATGGATTCTTTGCACCGAGGCGAGCTCGACACCCCGCGAGCCGCCAGAAATGTTGTCACATTTTGCACGGGGTGCAATGTTTTCAATTTTGTAATCAGTGCTGCTCTTCTTTTTCCCTCTTCCTCTATTTTCCTTTCTTCTGCTCTCCCTTCCTCTTTCTTTCCCACATTCTCTTTCTTCCCCCCTTTCTTGGAGCCCCTCAGTTGAATTTTAAACTTCCCAGCAAGTTACCTGAAAAATGGCTAAGTTTTGGTGCGAAGTGCGTACTTCGCCCAGTTTTGGTGCGAAGTTCGCACTTCGCCCAGTTTTGGTGCGAAGTCCGATTTCGTCCCTCTTCTGGGCGCACCTTGTAACTGGCAGGCTGGTAGGCTGACAAAAGAGTGTTAAGTGCTGGGGCAAAGTCCGTACGGCGGCAGACACCAGTTTTCACCTGTGCGCAGTCCGACTTCGCAGCGAAACCGGAGTGCGCCCTTGACAGGTGCGCAGTAGGGAAACAAACCCGGAAATACATCTAAGGCATGAAGGCCTTCCCGACTGCGCTGTTCTCTGCCCGCGCAACCCGAGACGCTCTGATCCCAAGCGAAGTTGGACAAACTGCCTTTCAAGGCAGACACGTGTCACACAACATCATCCATCATCTGACAAGTGTCCAGCTTCGGGATTTGAGCCGAGACGTGCCGAGCAAAAGGACGAGCATGGGCTGCATTACCCGTGCCAGTGACCTCATTTAAAGCCGATTGGAGGTTCTACCTGCTCCAGCTACCCGCATTCCTGCCAAGGAGAAGTTCTGCCCAACACACCGCCAGCTAGCTGTCCAGCTTCCAGGAGGACCATGCTGCGGGTACAGTCCGGTCCGACAAAAGGTCAGCATTTGCAGCTCTTTCGCCGCTTTTGTCAGCTTATGTTTGACTGGGACCTTGTGCCCATTAATGTAACGGGAGGGACTCGGGCTATAAAAACCCACCTTGAATTCATTGTAAAGGGTGGAAGGGGAATGTCTGTTAGGGAACTAATGTAACCGTGCTTCTGCTTATAAATATAATTTGTATGCCTGGTTCTGTTCTGCTGCTTTTATTTCTTTATGCTTATGCTTTACGCGTCCTTGTGTCACGGCTCGTTGATTCGTTTCAGCATTTGGTGATCAGGCGCCTTTAGCATTGTTTGTGTACTTTTAAATTTCATATAATAGATGTGGTAGCAGTTCCATCAGTTGTGTGTTACGTTGTTGTCCGTAGTGGTGATTGATGCGTTGCCGTGCTGTTAGTTCTCCTTGTAGGGAGAATGTTTGCTAGGGGACCATTGTAGCTGTACGTACACTGCTTAGGTATCGGAAGTACACATAGATTTTGCAGTTCTCAATCATGCTTTGTATTTATAATGCAGTAAGTATTGGTGATTGCTGGTTGCCGTACTGTTAGTTCCCCCCACCAACTTCAAGTATATTTGTATATTCTTTCTGTTCATTTATCTCTTTCCTGCACTCTTAGCTTGAACATAAAAACCCCCAAAAGGAGCCGGCCTTCTCCGGAGATTGGCACGGAAGGCATCTCTTCCTTCCGGCCTTTCATGCTGGTGGGCGAATCTGGGCGCATTAACCCAAATACTTTCCTCATGGCAGATTCGTAACCAACAGTACCAACTTGTTATGATTGATCCTTAACCTTGTATGGTAGTAATCGTATGGTATCACACGTACGATGCCAGCAATACAATAAATCCTAAGTGGCCACACTCCCATTGTTGCCCTTGTACAACCCCTCCGTTGTACCACCTACAACTCTTGTAACTGAGAAGTCCTTGCATCCTCGTACAGCTTGCCTACGTACAGTAATCTACAATTCGGGTACAACCTACAAATACAACAATCCTATGGCAGTACTAGTGCTAACGTATTTAGTACTGAAGCAATGATCAACACATTTTGCAATACACAAAGGACTACAACAAGTATCATATCAACATCCACATCAACTCATATTAACAAAGGTTGCAATAATAGCAATGGTTGACTTATCTTATTATTCACTGTCTGCTTGCAAACAACAGTATATGCTTATGATTACAATGCTTGTATTGCCAACAACAAGAATGGCATGAAGGATTAATAGCAATATCCATCGACAATAGTCGTCTCCATTCACACAAGTATCTGCATTGTAATAAAATCTTTGTACTAACATAGACTTTCCAGGATCGGATGCAAAATGAAAGAAGGGGGGCCTTATGAAGCCTGTCCAGGCTGTTCCAAGCGGTTCTTGGACAACGCAATGTTTACAATTGTCGCCCTCGAGTCCTACATGCATGAATTTAATTACATTTTCTAAAGTCTAAGGTCACTTTTTATCAAATTCTAATTTAATATGCATTTCATCTGCATTCCATTTAATCACACTTTAATTTCATTTGATTTTATTTACATTCATTTCACATACATTTCGTCAGATTTCATTTCAACAAAACTGCCAACAAAACGTGTCAAAATTGCAAACAACTTTTATGCAACTTTTCATTTCTTCTTTTTCTGGGAAGAAAATTTGCTTCCTACATATGTCCTTCCCTTTAAATCACTTGGCATCCTCGCCAACACTTGTTGCTTTCCTGTACTTGACTATTGTTGCTAAGATCCAATGACAAGTGCTCCACCCTGTCAGCTATCTAGAGTTGTAGGGCTTCTCATTCATCTTTCAACCTCTCCGCATATTTACTGAAATGCATAAATTGTAGCCCATAGTGATTGGCCTTTTTCATTTCATCTAACTACACTATCAACTCCTTTTCTCATCCGATAGCGCCCTTCTGTATTCTTTGTTTCAGCTTAACCTCCATCCTGGCTGCAATAGCCAACTGTTCATCCCTTTCAGCAATGAGCTGATTCTTATGCTCTAACTCCTCTCAAGCCTCATGTATCTGTGCCTTTATCTCCGTTTCTACCTTATAGCTGATGATGATGGCATTACACCTCCATATCTCTTTTCATTGCAGCAATTTTATCGTCCTTGGCCTTCAACTATTCGTCTTTATCCTTCAGTTGTTCATCTTTGGCCTTTAGCTGCTCCTGATAGTATTGTCTTAGGTTGGCAATCTCCTTTTCAGTTTCCTTTTTCATTGCTTCTGCTTCCCTCTTCATTGCCTCAGCTTCTTCCTTTACGGCTTCCATTTCTTTTCTCATTGCTTCCTTCTCTTCCCTATGCTGGTTAACCTGCTCCTCCTTGGATTGGTAAATCCCTTCCAACCCAACTGTTAACCAATCTATCCAATATGTGAAGAAATTAAATTTCTTGTACAATGGTGCTAACTTAGGTGGTATCTTCCTGTACTACACCTCTGCTATGTGTGGTGGACAAGGCTGCAAGGCACTTGCATCTATATACACCCTCCGAGGTACCCTATAATTAGTCATTGCACCTTTTGGCAGCTCTTTTACTCCAATCATACTAGCCACTTCCCCAACTGGTATCTCCCATGGCTGTTTTTCATTAATTTCAGCAAGCCTCTTTATTCTTCCATCTTCCTAAACCCACTGCATCACTTTATCCATTTCATTGTACACCATGGATTTCCATCACCTTAACTATCCTACACAGCCTATCCAAAACTGTAGTCGTGCATTGTCAAGGACCTGCATCATTTTACCAAAGAAATCATCGACCTAATCATTAGTTTGGGCTCCTTCATCGGTTAACCCAAAACTAGGCAATTCAATAATAAAGTGTTTATCTATCCCTTGATCAGTTTCTTCTTCTTCCTATTCCATATTTCCTTCATACTAGTTAGGCTGTGTTTCTCTTTCTTCCAATTGTACTTCTTTGTTCCCTTCTTGCTGATCAGGTTGTTCTACAGTTTGTTCCTACATACCTTCTAGCTGATCAAGTTGCACTACATTTTGCATAATTGGCAAACTTTCTTCACTAGCTGATCTTTGGTTGTTGCCTCCTCTCCTGATCACTTTGATCTTTTTCCTCTTTTTCTGAGGTTCCTTTGGTGCAATCTCAACCTCCTTGCCTCTTCCAGGATCTTCAATTCTTGTTTCTCTTGGCACCACTTTTTCTTTTAACAACCTTAGGCTCTTTCTGAAACTCAAAAGCTCTATATTTAGCAAATTTGGTGATGTGCAAAAATCTACTACTTGTGCCCATTCAGCAAGTCCTGGCAATTCCTCTTCCACATTGCCCGTCACTACTAGTTCTTATTGGACCTCTTTGACCGGTTGTGCCCTTACTTCCTCCTGTCATTTCACAATCTTTTCTAAGGGTTGCTACTCCTACAACATCAACCTTTCTTGTTCACATTGTCTCCTTGTTCGAACAAGACTTATTTGTGGTCCTTCCTACTTTCTTCAACTTGTTGCTCCTACAACAACTCCTGGTGATATTCTCCCATAGTCACTTCTCCAATATATTGCGGCAATTCATCTTCTTATCTCTTCTACCTCTTTCATCAAGGGGTACATATTCTTCTGAAGCCTCGCCATCCTCCAATGGGACAGTATTTTGTTTTCTCAAAATCTTCTTGGTTCTCCCTTTTGTTGGAGTGGACTTCACTATTAGTACCGCCTTTACCCATCTCAAAATTGTAGGTTCCTCTTCAGACAACTTCCTTGGAGCAGTCAGTCCAGAAAATTTCATATTGGCATAGCATGCTGCATTAAGCATAATTCTAATGGCATGGACTGCCATTGAAAAATTCTTTGTCTGCCACCTCAAGAATTTATTAATTTTATATGACAAATACGATGCCCAATCATATTGTATACCTTCCATCGTGCCTTCCACATATTGTGCTAGCCACACAAGCATTTCGAATGATTTGCTTTCTCCTGATAAATTTGACCTAACAATGTTCACAACACATCGAAATTCATCATTTTTCAATTGACTCTGTTTGATCCCACAACCTCCTGAACCAAAAAGTCTTACTAACATCATCAAGTTTAATGTTTGTCATGGCCTAAATTATCCTATTCCATTCCTTTTAATATGCATGCTCCTTTCTTAGAGCAACTCCTTGTTGTGGTAACCCAAACATTCACTAGAAATTATTTGTCGAGAACATCACCTTGATGTTTCGGTTCTCGATCCTAACAAAACTCACATTCTCCCTTGCGTCATAAGTCTCGAGTATCTGCAACAAGTATTATTTAAAGAAGTATTTATTGGAAACTGGAACCTCCGCAATGCGGCTCACTCCTACTTGCATCAATTTAGCCTTCAACTCGTGATTTGGTGGATTATCTTGCCACCACTTCCAACAAAATTCTCCTACGAGTTGAGTCCATGTTATCTCATTCAGCAGTATCTTTTCTTTCTCCAATTCACTCCAATGCCCTCACGGAGACTTTGTTTCCTCCTCAATCTTGATATTGCATCCTTGTCTATGTGTGTATTCTACCAGATCTGGCCTTCGATTGGGTCTTACTTCTTCTCTTCTTGGCCGATATTCTCTTTGATGTAGCGGTTTTAGGTGAGCGCTCAACCCTTGTGCCATAATCCTTCACAAATGCTCACGAAAATTTATTCTCTTGCTCATACGTCATCTATTGTATCTCATTTCTTCCTATCATACTCTGATTGTTCAGCCAATCTGTTGTTTGTATGGTCAACTCACTTGTACTTATATGATGTATGACGCTTGTTGCAATTGTACGATCCATCATACGACACTCATTCCAATCGTACGATGCTCCTTCCAATCGTACAACGCTCCTTTCAATCATACGACACTCCTTTCAATCCAACGACTCTCCTTTCAATCATACGACATTCCTTCCAATCATACGATGCTTTTCCAATCATACAATAGTCTTCATACAACGAATTCCCTGCATTGTACGACAACCTTCCTTTCTTCGCATAGCTACTCTTCAGCAATTTTTGTACGGTATTTTTCCTGTTTTCAGGCTTTCCCTTGTTGCAGTCTTGCCTTCAGCACTTGTGCGCAACAATTTCCTCACTGGTCGGCTTCCTTTTCAATGCACTTCGTCTGTACAATAGATTTATTATGCCTTCTAATAGGGAAAGTAGTTACACAACTATGTAACCAACCTATCATATTCACTCAACTAACATAAAACTACCCTGTACTTAACAACACAAAACATGCACATAACGTTGTGCATCAATATGCGACGTACAACTATATACAAACATGAAATATGAACTATGTACAATCAAAATTGTCACATGTATGCATACTTATCACTAGTATGCATCCAATTCGAGGATTAGGTGGTACTCATGACTACACGATGTTAGAACCATTGCCTAGAAATTGGTTATTGATGCATGAAATCCAAGGCTTGTGGATGCAACTCATGTACAATGAGGAGTATCAGTGCATGATGTGCTTAGTGCAATGAGCATCAAATATTTCATTGCGGTTCATACATGTGGAGCATAATGGATGGAGTCAAGTTTGATTGGGATTCATATTTTTTTATAACATGTGCATTCATTCTTGTAGTGGATGACAAATGATTTCTCAATGACCTTCCACACTATTCCCTTGATGCTTGACGCGACATGACAACATGTATTGTTCCAAAGTGGGGAAAGCCACTTGGCATCACATAGGGGACACTCATAGTGTTCTCTTAGCATCAACAAAGTGGCGATGGTGATAGCAACACAGTTGCATTAGATGGCTTGCATCACTAGGTGCAAGATCCATGGCAAGATTATTTAGGAGAGGACTATATGGATCGAATAGAGGGAGAGGATGATGAAAACAAAGAGCCTAGTAGTCCATACTAGCCCTTGCAACAATGCAAGTGCTCCATGACTATTATTCCACCATGCCTTCCCACCCATTATTGAGAAGCTATTGACCACAATTTTGGTAAAGGAATATCTTTAAGAAGGCAACAATAATAGACCAATCAAACTTGATTATACGCAAATGATGGATTGTGGACAAGTTGAGCAAGTCCAGTGAGGCTTTAGAGTCACACCCCTTAGATACAATGGATAAGTACATAGAGGGATCCAACCCAATTATATCCATGCCTACGACTAAGGAAGACGTGTATTGAGCAAAACACCTACATAAACTGTAAGCATAGGTGGGAGAAGCAAAGATAAAACCTAAGACTAAGCCTCATCAAAGAGGCTAAGGAGCAACAACCTTTGAAGAGAGATGGGAAAAAGGGAAAGACGGTTTTTGTATGGGGGGAGGGTGTGACAAAGGTGATAGAGATGCAACTTCCTCATTATATGCAGGCAGTGGATTTACATACATTGGTAGAAAAAGACACATCGTGAGGCTTAGAGGAGATGTCCATAGCTAAATTTTTTGACCAGCTCATTGATTTTTTTGGCCAATGTACGAGAGGACTTATTGGAAAGTCCTAAAGTCCTATCACTGAGTGGAAATTATGGGCTCTAAGTCTGACATGTGAGATCAAAAAGTTGTACATCTGGTCTCAAGGAGATGAGCACCCTTGGTTTCTCAGGGGTATAGTTGCAAGGGATATGCATAGGTTGCTTGAGATGCCAGAATTTCCACTTGGTACTGTTGGTTACGAATCTGCCATGAGGAAAGGATTTGTTGTTATTGCGCCCAGATTCGCCCACCAGATTGAAAGGCCGGAAGGAAGGAATGCCTTCCATGCCAATCTCCGGAGAAGGCCGGCTTCCTGTGGGGTTTTTAGTGTTAAGAGAAGAGTGCAGCGAAAGAGATAAAAGTGCGGAAAGAGAATCCAAATGTGATTGGAGTTGGGTGGGGGGAATAAGCAGCACGGCAACGAATCAATCACCGCTACTAACAACATTCCTTTACAAAGCACACATTGAAACTACAACTATCATTAATCCTATGTATCCTCTATCTATGCATTCTAGGAATACTTGATCATCAAATACCGGAGTCCAGAGTTCAGTACAACAGTAAGCAATGATACAAGAAACATGAGGCAGAAATGACAAGGAGAGGCAGCATACAAGATAAAAGACGAGTAAGCAGAGCCAAGTATATGCTTGTATTAGAGGCAAACGCACAGCTACAATTGTTCCCTAGCAATATATTCCCCTTCCACCACTTACAATGAAAATGTGGTGGCTATTTATAGCCCAAGTTCCCCCCGATTACATTCTCGGGCACAAAGTCCCAGACTAAACATTAGCTGACACAAGCGGCTGAAGAGCTGCTGATGCTGACTTCTGTCGGGCAGGACTGTACTTGCGGCATGGTCTCCCTGAAGGTCGTGCAGCTACGTGGCGGTATGTCGGGTCAAACCTTTGGTCAGCAGGAATGCGGGTAGGTGCGGCGGATGGCACTTTACATCAACTTAAATGGTAGCAGTTGGCGCAGATAGTGCAGCCCATGCTTTGTCCTTTTCCCGGTCATGTCTTGGCTCGAATCTCGAAGTTGGACACTTGTCAGATGCTGATGAGTGACACATGGCTGCCTTGAAAGGTAGTTTATCCAACTTCGCCCAGGATCTAAGCGTTGTCGGGTCGCGCAGGTAGAAAACAGCGCAGTTGGGAGGGTCATCTTGCCTTAGTCATTTTTTGGTCTTGCTTCCCCAACTGCGCACCGGTCAGAGGGTGCACCTCGACTTCGCTGCGAAGTCGGGTTGTGCACCGGCACTGCTATCTTCTTTGCTGTTCGGACTGCGCACCAAGAGGCGGGTGCACTCCAACTTCGCTGCGAAGTCGGGTTGCGCCCCAACACTTAGTTTATTTTCTGCCATACTGCTCTTCAAGTGCGCCCGGGAAGAAGGGCGCACCCCGACTTCGCTGCGAAGTCGGGTTGCGCCCCAGCAGTTAGTCAAATTTCGCTCATCTCCTGTCCTGTTGTCGCACTTCGCCTTTCCTACTGCGCTCCAACCTGAGGGCGCACCCCGACTTCGCAGCGAAGTCGGGTTGCGCTCTGACACTTAGAAACTTTCAGGGAACACCTCTATTCTGGAAACTTTACTAGGGGGAAGAAAAGGGAGGAAGGAAGAGGAATGAAAACTGCAAGGAAGAGGGAGAAAGGGAGGGATGACGAACGGGAAAAAGGAGGAGAGAAGGAACAGAGCAGATCACTTACAAAAACGGAAAACATGGCACCCCGTGCCAAATGTGGCAACATTCTTGGCGGCTCGCGGGGTGTCGAGCTCGCCTCGACGCAAAGAACCATGCCTTCATCCATTGGGTGCAGAGGGACTTCCTTTCCCCTCGCTTTCTGCTTGCTCGACCGCTTCCTTCCGAGCAACCTGTTCTTCTTCAGGTTCGCTTTCACCAGTTGCCTCCTCAGTTTCGCCTTTTGAATCTGAATGTTCTCCACTGTCAGCCTCCCACTTGCTGATGCGTTGGTATGCAGACTTGGCTTGATCCTAGATTGCTACTTGGAAAGGTGCGAGGTCGCTGATCTCTCTTAGTGTTGCGTGGAATGCAGCAACCGCGTGCAAGTCGATAGTGTTATATCTTTTTCCCAACTCCTTTAGGGAGGAGTTGATTTTACAGTATTTCGACACCATCTGGGTGACCTGAGCTTCTTGAATTGGCTCTGCCCAGCTATCAATTTCTGCTGTATCTTTCTCGAAGGACAGCCAATTCTGCTTAACCTTCTCAAGGGGCAGAAACTCGCCATCTTTGAAAGGGGGCCAGAGTGTGAAAGGGGGCCAGGAGAATGTTCCTTTCATGTTCTAGGGCTTCCAGTGCCTTCCTGGCAGTTCTAATCTTCTCTTTCTTGTCAAAATAAATATGCAAGGTTACCCTTGCATCTGCCCACTCTGAGGCAATATGGGACATAGGGGCAAATTGGAGGCCTTTGCGCTCAAACTGCTCAAGTTTTATAGTCAGGTCTAGCCATTGCCTCGCCTGGTGTTCGGCCTCCTCTACCACAGGCTTTCCCTGGGCAGATACTTCTTCAATCCTGGACACGAAGTCCAGTACTGACAAGGATTTGACAAGGTTGGGCTTGCAACCTTGTAGCAGACTAGCCCGCATCTCCTTAGCTTTGCTCTTTGAAAAGGCCGTCGCTTGTGAGGTTTTCTCTACAAGCTGCGACTGCGCCTGTTTCAGCGAATCTTGAAGCTGTGAAACTTGCTCCAGCGCCACGCTGCTCTTCTCTCTTCTGACAGCTGCTCGGCTGTCTGTTTCTGCGCTGTGGCCTCCTGCTGAGAGGCGGCCAGCTGAGCCTTAAGCTCTTCTATTTCCTGTTGCGCTGATCCTAGTTGCGCAGTAGCCCTAGCCAAGTCCTCCTCGAGCTGCCTTGTGTTGTTTTGCAGCTGGAAAAGCGCCTCCTGGGTCTCGAGATGTTTGACAAGGAGATTTTCTATCCTACGACGAATACCACGAATTTCGTATTCCTCGTTTATGTCGTCAAAGCTTTTCTCCTTCGTCTGATGCTCGTAGTCCGTCTCGGTCATCTCTCGGAGAGGCTTCTTCACCTTCGGGATCAACTTCTCTGTTGTGAGCACTCTCCGATCTAGGTCAAACTTTGGGCGTTTTACCGGAGCGGCTATCTCTTCGGCCCTTCTGCGCTTCACGCCCTGGAGAAAGGAAGCAGAACCCCCCGCGGCTCTTACTGCCAGAGGCTGGTCCTCTGTGATATTCATGAAGTCGAGGTCCTCTAACGTCTAGTCTTGTTGTGACATTTTCCCTGTGAACAACGAAGTAGGAGGGATTCCAGAGGAGGTGGCAGTCTTTAAGGGCGATCGGGTCCTAGGGGAAACAGGAGTCTGAGTGGATGGCGCAGGCAGGGCTTCGAACGGCTGGGGCGAGGAGTGCGGTGATGAAGGAGCAGCTTTAGCACTAGCTGTCGATAAGGGTTCTAGGGTTTGGCTCGGTGACTGGAAGGCGTTGGGGTCCTGAGAAAACTGGTCAAAGGAATGTGGGCCGCTAGAGGGCTGAGTAGCTTGGGAAGAGGGGGACGCGGCTATGGCTTGCCCTGATGAGATGGGAGATGGAGCTTTAGCAGGGCTGACTTGGACTTGGGAAAGAGAAACAATGGACGTACCTACGGGCTTCGCCTGAGCCGTCGTTGGAGGGACGCTTGCAGCCTGGGTGCCTGTTTCTGGTTCAGGGCTGTCCAAAGAGACAACCTCCGGCGCTGCTGCTCCCGACTGTTCTGCGGCTGATTGCTGTACAGGCTCTTTAGGCCGCTTGGCCCTTTCAACCTTCTTCCTCTTCTTCTCTTCTGGTGTCGGGGCTGGTCCAGAGGAAAGAGATAATGTCGGGGCGGCAAGCGCTGAAGTCCCCACGGTAAACTTGTACCTGGGTCTGGCTGGAAGGATGCCTGCCGCACTTGGTCTGCTAGTTGGCAGTGCGGATGCTTTTTTCGCTGGAGGGGCCACCTTAGGGGTTGACTTCTCTAAACTTTGCGCCCTTTCGGGCACTGCCTCAGTAGCTACAGGCTGCATCGGACCCACTTGGCTGCTTGTTGGAGTTGCACTGGAGGTCGCAGGAGTTGACGATTGCTGTGAGGTGGGTCCCCTTTTAAACCTTATCTTTGCGCCTCGGGGAACGCAATTGCGAAATTTGAAGGGCCGCCACATGTCGACGTGCTGGTCATATAATGTCAAAAATTCATCGTCAACAGCCAGGTTCCTCCGGTTGGGTTTATCGTGCTGCGTGCGACACCTCATCTTCCAGCATTCGATGATTTTGTCTTTATGCCAGTTGAGGGGTGCCACCTTAGCGAGGAATTTTTTAAAGCCCGCCGACTCCATTCTTTGGTCCGGGTTTCGATCTGGATCTTACGTCACCTCTTCGCAGTAAAAATCATGCCATGGTGGCCATGATTGCATCAAGTCAATGCGCCAGTAGAGGTCTGCACCTGTCCTATTCCTTCTTTCCTGCATGATCTCAGCTCGGGGACAGATGTGCGTGAATTTTCCCCTGACCCCAATTGGGTCGTACTTCCAGCGCTGCGGCAGCATTATCAGACCCATATCGATGAGTTCTCGCTCAAGGTAGACGTGTTGCCCGATTTCGAACACTTGGGTATTCGCCCAGGTCATAGGATACTGAAATATATGACCTTTCTTTTTGCCCTGGCCAAATTCCTCTTCAACGTAGTCCATCTGCCGCGCAATTTCCATCCCGAACTGATGGTCAGTGCAGAAGTAGGGGAGCAAGAATGGCTTCCCCTTGAACCCGTAGATTCTAACTATGATGCCCTGAGTCAGCCGGAAGGTGTCCCCGTACTCATTCTTCCATAGGTACTTTGTCAGGGCTTCCGGTGGGCGACACGCGCTCCGATTGAACAGCCCCATGACCTGGCATAGAAACTTGATATTGAACTCATAGAATGAGCCCTTTCTGTACAGAATATTTGTCCATTTGTATACGGGGAGCAGCTCTCCTTTTTCATTTGTTTTCTTCAAGTCAGGGACGTTCATCCAGTAATGCATGTGATACAGGCACAGCCATGCGAGGAAGGAACAAAACCGAAAATCCGTTGACTGCTTCTGCTGTAGTCTAACCAGGCTTGAATGAATAGCATATGCCAGCCAGTCCGCCCAGTCGAAGAAGATAGGGCACTTTCCACTTTTTTGCGCCGTGGAGTCGTAGAACTCTCCATGCAGGATACATTCTGCCAGCGCCAGCTAGTAAGGCCGTACCACTTTGTCAGAGTCGCAGCCGAGGACCCACGCCAGATGACGTAAATGTACTTGTTTTCAAATTTGTCCAGCGGTATGGGGCCAGTCGGCCACTGTCCGGCTGTTAACAGAGTCTTTGGTTCTGAATCAAGAAACTCCCTCATACGCTTTGTCTGCATAAATCTGCCGGTCTGCTCATCTAGATTCACCCTTTTGACAATTGCGTCGAGCTCGTTCTGCAGCCCTGGGGCGAACGCTGGCTAGACACTCTCCCGAAAGAGTGTGAACAGAACTTTCCCCTTGTTATCGCAGACTTGCCGGGCAGCTGGTTTGTAATATTCTGCAATTGCTTCAATCAGCTTTGGGCACTGGTGAGTAGGAGGGCATAAGAACCAGTATAGGTTCGATTCAGCGCCGACATGATGTGAAGGCGAAACCTTGTCTACCCACTTTGCAATGTTCAGCCGCAGTTTAGTGAGGCTGACGGAAAAAGAGCCATCCTTGTACCCAAACAAGCGAATAACTGGTGGCGGCAGAGTCTGCCCAACTGTTGGAATATTACCATTAGTAAAATGTTAAAAATTTGATTTTACCTTGGGTAAAGGTAACTTACCTTTTACCTTACCTGGACGGCAGTGGACGGCAGCATTTGGGCGGCAAGAGAATTCGAGTCATCTTTCTTTTCCCCCAATTTCTCCTTTCCTCCCTTTCTTTCTCAAATAGGTTATTTACTGTTTATTTAATCTATGTAACCTATGTTTTATTGTTAATGCAATTAACCATTTTTCGTCCACACTCACCTTTCACATTTGGTATCAGAGCGGCGCGATTCCCGAGGCGGTGGGACCCGCAGTTCGAGGCGGCGGCACGGATCCCGAGGCAGCCCGTAGGAGCCGAGGCGGCACGGATCCCGAGGCGGACCGCAGGAGCAGACCGGCGCGTTTCTCAAGGCGCTGGTGGAGCTGGACGAGGCGGCCCGCAGGAGCAGCAGATCGGCACGATTCTCGAGGCGTTGTTGTCGTGGCGTGGTGGACGTAGCGCAGCCCGAGGCACTGGTGACGTGGCACTGGTGACGTGGCGACTTGCAGCACGCGGCCCGAGGCGTGGGATTGACGTGGCGTGACGCGTGGCGACGTGTGACTGGCGCGCGGCCCGAGGCGTGGGATTGACGTGGCGATCCGCGCGTGCATCGGTGGCAAAAGGAACCTGCGGTGATAGTGACTGCCCGCAGGCAGTCAAAGCATCGTAAGTGCTTAGCTCTTTTAAAGAGCTTATACATCGCCTTACGGGCGATGTGGGACTAAAGTCCCAATTAAAACCAAAGCTTCGCGCCGAAGCGCGAAGCCAATATTAGCTTCGCGCTCGACGCGGAAGCTATAGGGCGGGGAGCTCGCTTAGCTCCCGGATCTGCCCGGTAGCGCAGCGGCTACCCTCTGCCCTGACACCCGCGAGGTCGCAGGATCGACCCTCGGCGGGGTCAATAGTTACTTAAATTTAAAAAAAAAAAAAACTATAAGGAAATAGTTTAAATTTAAAAAAAATAAATTTTTTTTGTAATTTCCTAAGAGGAAATATCTGTTCATTTGTTTTAAAAAAAAAATTTCAAAGTTGATAGAAATTTCCTGAGAGGAAATAATTGTAAAGTTTTTTTTAAAAAAAAAAAACTTTGAAAGTTAAAATTTTTTTTATTTTTATTTCCTAAGAGGAAATCTTTGTAAAAGAAAATTTCTGGGAAATTTTCTTAAATGATAAGATCGGAAGGATGTTATCATGCCCTCTGCAAGTTGTTACTGAGAACAAACCCTGAAAACTTTGATAGGCATGTGAAAACACTAGGACTTAATACAGCTTTTTCACAGTTGCAAAACGCGGTTATTGCACACCAAAGAAATCCTGATCAAGGATACGAAGCAGATTCAGAAGATAACTCCTTTGGCAGCAGGTTTGAACAATCCGACACAGTTGCAATTGCTTCACAAGGATCCGAATATACTCATTATAGTAATTCAGTTGAAATCCTACAATCTCCTTCTCCTGAAATAATATTGATCAGTGACGATGATGAACAAGTCGCTGACAATTTTGTAATTGCTGAACAACAAGTGTGAGTTGTTTATGATTGTAAATCAAGCAAGGCTTGATAGTTTGTAAAGTCTTTTTTGCAATAAGACTATAAAAGAGAGGTTTCTTGTTTTAGTAGATAATAATGGGATCACATAATAATCTACCAATTCCCGAATTCAGTGGGGATAATTATGAGTACTGGTCCATCAAGATGAGGACATTACTCATCGGAAAAGGACTATGGGATATTATTGAAGACGGATACATTGCTCCAACAGATTGGACTACTTTAAGTGCAAATGATAAGAAGATCTACAAAGATGCACAGAAAAATAATTCTTTTGCCTTATACCATCTTCAATCAGCATTAGATCCAAGTATCTTTCCTAGAATTGCATCTTACTTAACTGCTACAGATGCATGGAATGCCTTGAAAGAAGGATTCCAAGGAAGTGATAAAGTAAAGCAAGTCAGGCTTCAGACTTTGAAAAGAGATTTTGAAAATCTCAGAATGAAGGAAAATGAAAGAGTCGGAGACTACTGTGTACGAGTCAAAGCAGTAGTTGATATGATGCAAACTTTAGGTGAAGACACAAAAAATGAAACAATTGTGAAGAAAGTGTTGCGAACACTTCTTCCTAAGTGGAATCACATTGCTATCATAATTGAAGAATCCAAAGACCTTTCTACTCTTACATTTGATAGTTTGATTGGATCATTAACATCACATGAAGAGCGACTTCAAGGAGCACCTTCAACAAGCTATGGAGGTGATGACAAAGCCTTCACTTTGAATGAAACTGCAAGACGAGGACAAGGAAGAGGCCGAGGCAGAGGACAACAACAAAGAGGCAAGGGCCCAAGCAACTCCTACAGAGGAGGTAATCAAAACAGAGGTGGAAATCAAAACAGAGGAGCCAATCAGAACCAAAGCGGCAATGCAGCCCGTGGAAATCAAGGACGAGGAAGTAACAAGACTAAAACAACTTGTTTCAATTGTGGGAAACAAGGCCACTTCGCTCGTGACTGCTGGTCAAAGTCTTCAAAAGATCAAAGCAGTCAATATGGCTCATTCTACGGAGAAGAAGAAGGTCCACCAAACCTTTTTCTCTCTTATGGACAGCCAGATCAAAATCTAAATGATACATGGATTTTAGATACTGGTTGCTCCAACCACATGAGTGGCAAAGAAAATCTCTTTGCTACATTAGATTCAAATTACAAATCTCATGTTAAGTTAGGCGATAATAAATCTTTGCAAGTTGAAGGCATTGGAGCTATGGCAGTTCCAACAAAAGAAGGCCTTAAAAATGTGAATGACATATACTATACTCCACAACTACAACACAATTTGTTAAGTGTTGGCCAAATGATGGAGAAGCATTACAAATTAGTTTTTGATGAAAGAAAATGTACAATCTTTGATAAAAACAATTGTAACCGGGTCATCACATAGTACCTATGACAAAGAATAGGTTGTTCCCTCTAAAATTTGGTGAGCCAGGGGGAGCTCAACTTGCAAACATTGCTATTACAAATCCAAGTGAATTGTGGCACTTGAGATATGGTCACCTCAATTCCGCTAGCTTGAAAATGTTAACATCACAAGCTATGGTGACAGGTCTACCAAAAATTCCAGAACATAAAAAGGTATGCGAAGCATGTGCTTTAGGAAAGCACTCCAGAACGAAGTTTCCAAGAGGCCGAGCGTGGAGAGCAAGCTATCCTCTTCAGCTAGTACATTCAGACATCCGTGGTCCAATGCAAACAAAAAGCCTTGGAAACAATTCTTATTTTCTAACATTCATAGATGATTATTCTAGAATGTGTTGGCTCTATTTTCTGAAACACAAAGATGAAGCATTTGATTGCTTCATAGACTTCAAAAATAATGTAGAAAAGCAAAGTGACTACTATGTCAAATGTCTTCGCATTGATAAAGGAGGAGAGTACTCCTCAAATGAATTTCTTCATTATTGTAAGCAAAATGGGATAAAAAGGCAGTTCACCACTGCCTATACCCCACAAGCAGAACGGTGTGGTCGAGAGAAAGAACCGCACCCTTGTTGAAATGGCACGAACAATGCTTCAGGCAAAGCATCTCACAAACAGCTATTGGGCAGATGCAGTGAGAACAAGTGCATATATTCTAAATAGAAGTCCGACTTCTAGTTTAGATGGTATCACTCCTTATGAAGGATGGTACGGTAAGAAACCAAATGTCAAACATTTCCGAGTATTTGGTTCTTTAGCATATGCACACATTCCTCGAGGAGAAGAGAAAGAAGCTTGATCCAAAGAGTCAAGCATGTGTTTTTGTAGGGTATTGTGATTCAACCAAAGGGTATAGATTGTACAATCCCAAGACACATAAAATCATTATCTCCAGGGATGTAATTTTTGATGAAGGGGGAGAATGGGGTCATAAAAAATTTGTTGATTTTGACTCTAATTCGGACAATTCCACATTAGTACCTCCCACATTGGTACAACCCAAGAAAAGCAGTGTAAAAAGTCCTCCTCCACAAATTCCACATCAGGAAACTTCATCAAGTACATCAAGTGGTACACCAAGTCCAAGAGGGACTTCTTTGTTGGCACCCCCAAATTCTCCAAAACGATTTCAAAGATCTGTAAGCGCTCCAAGCCCGATGGATATTGATTCAGTTTCTCAAAGGAAAGAGACAAATAGAGGAAAGCGTATACTACAGAGTCATCCATCTACTCAAATGTTGGATAGGAATTTCCAACAAAGATACACTAGGAGTCAAGCTAGTGAGATGGATGACATTTTGTCAAGACTTGAAAATCTTCAAATGTCATGGGATGATGAGTCTCATGAACCAAGGGGTGATGTAGTCAATTATGCTTTGTTGGCTGCTGCACAGCTAGAACCATCTAGCTATGAAAAAGCTTGCACTGAAAATATATG
Source organism: Wollemia nobilis (assembly GCA_028583015.1). Classification (NCBI taxonomy): domain Eukaryota; kingdom Viridiplantae; phylum Streptophyta; class Pinopsida; order Araucariales; family Araucariaceae; genus Wollemia; species Wollemia nobilis. Next base: position 11,236,818 of record JAQPPZ010016709.1, on the reverse strand, counting down.
GCAAGATGCCATGGAAGAGGAAATATCCTCAATTAAAAAAAATGATACTTGGGAGCTTGTGAAGCTTCCCAAGGGAAAAAAATGTGTTGGATGTAAATGGGTCTATAAGACCAAATTCAATGCTGATGGAAGCATTGAAAGGCACAAGGCAAGATTAGTAGCTAAAGGTTTTACTCAGAAATATGGAATAGATTATGAGGAAACCTTTGCTCCAGTTGCTCGACAAGAAACAATTAGAACTGTTCTTTCCTTGGCAGCCCATAAAGGATGGAAAATTCAACACATGGATGTGAAAAGTGCATTTTTAAATGGATACCTGACGTAAGAGGTGTATGTTCAACAACCTCAAGGTTTCCAAGAACCAGGAAAAGAGAACCTTGTTTATAAATTAAAAAAAGCACTTTATGGCCTCAAGCAAGCACCAAGAGCATGGTACTCACGAATTGACGGCTATTTCAGCAAATATGGTTTCACAAAAAGCAAGAGTGAACCAACACTATACTACCTGAAAAATGGAGTAGATATCCTCATAGTTTGTTTATATGTGGATGATCTAATATTCATGGGTAGTAATGATAAAATGAATATGGAGTTCAAAAACTCCATGATGAATCAGTTTGAGATGAAGGATCTCGGATTAATGAGATACTTTCTAGGAATGGAAGTACATCAATCAAAGAGTGGGATCTTCATATGTCAACAGAAATATGCTCATGACATGATCAAGAAATTTGCTATGCAGCAGTGCAAATCAGCTGCAACACCAACCGGACATGGAATACAGCTAAGCAAAGAAGATGGAGCACCAAAAGTTGACTTGACCAATTTCAGAAGCATGGTTGGGAGTTTAATGTTTCTCACCAACACTAGGCCAGATATACAGTATGTTGTTTCTCTTGTATCACGATTTATGGCATGCCCATCCGAGCTGCATCTTCAAGCAACCAAACGAATTTTACGATATGTAAAAGGTACATTGGATTTTGGAATCCATTACCACAAGTCTAACTCTGTGAAGTTATTTGGTTATAGTGACAGCGATTGGGGCAGTAATATAGATGACAGAAAATCTACATCAGGGAACTGTTTTAGTCTAGGTTCAGGACTAATAACTTGGAGTTCCAAGAAGCAATCTGTTGTAGCATTATCATCTACAGAAGCTGAGTACATAGCCATTACTCATGCCAGTACTCAGATCCTCTGGTTGAGGAAAATCCTTGAAGAGATTGGCGAAAAACAAATTGGTCCAACCAAACTGAATTGTGATAATATTAGTGCCATACAGTTGGCATATAATCCGATCCACCACAAAAGGTCAAAACATTTTGATATGAAGTATCACTTCATAAGAGATATGGTGGAACAACAGACAGTTGAGCTTCAATATTGTAGCACTTTGGATAATCTAGCAGACATCTTCACCAAAGGCATGGCTAAAGCTCAATTTATAAAGCTGAGAGACTATATAGTCAGTCCTCTCAACTTTAAGGGGGAGAATGTTGGAATATTACCATTAGTAAAATGTTAAAAATTTGATTTTACCTTGGGTAAAGGTAACTTACCTTTTACCTTACCTGGACGGCAATGGACGGCAGCATTTGGGCGGCAAGAGAATTCGAGTCATCTTTCTTTTCCCCCAATTTCTCCTTTCCTCCCTTTCTTTCTCAAATAGGTTATTTACTGTTTATTTAATCTATGTAACCTATGTTTTATTGTTAATGCAATTAACCATTTTTCGTCCACACTCACCTTTCACACCAACTACGTGCCTCTTCGTCCGGGATTCCTCATGAGTGCTCGACTCTGGTGATTCCTCAGCTTCACGCCGTTCTTCACTGGATTGCGCCTGTACGGGCGCTTTCCCCTTGTCCATCCTTTACGAAATAGCAGAGGCAGGAATTACGGCTTTTGAGTTTGTCAGGGAGTTAGCTTGACAATTTGAATTTTTTGGTTGCGCTAGGGCCCCTTTTTGTAGATAATGACTGCAACATTAATGGCGCAAGGGAGGGAGTTAGGGCGGTTAACTTGGGGTTGGTGGAGGTGTTATGATTTTGGTGGCTGTGCATGGGTTTATTTTTGAAAAGCGCACCCCATTAGCCGTTGGTCCAAACGCACCTTGCTTTTTTAATGCATCATTCTTGAAAGTTGTGCAATCATTTAAACCTCCTTGGACGTTGGGCCATTGCTGACGTCATCGCCACCATTTGGGCACACTTTACTAGGAAGAATTTCTGGCCCATGACCCAACTTCGCCATGTGCCGTACTTCGCCCTGGGCCCACCCTTAGAATTTTTTTGTGTTTGCCGTGGTGGGTCATTCGGACTTCGCCCGAAATTCGGGGCGCACTCGGACTTCGCCCGGAAAATGGGCGCACTCGGACTTCGCCCGAAAAATGGGCGCACTCGGACTTCGCCCTGGTTTGCCTGCGCAATCCGACACTTGGCATTTTCTTGCTGTCTGTTACCCAACTGCGTCCTTTGGAGGGGGCGCAGCCCGACTTCGCTGCGAAGTCGGGTTGTGCACCCATACTTAGTCATTTTGATCCTCTTTTCAGCTGCCTTATTCCGCACTTCGCCCCGTCCAAGGGGCGCTACCCGACTTCGCTGCGAAGTCGGATTTTGCCTTGGTTTTAATTGGGCTTTAAGAAAACTTAAACAAACCGAATGCTGAAATATATACATCCTGAAAACTTTAAAAAATGCAGAAGGGAAATCTGTACAAGGAAGGGCCCATTTGGGTGCCTTCAGTGGTGGTAGATTTTTGTAAAAACCCTCCCTATCTAGTTCTCTAGGGGTTTGCCAATTCTTAACCTTTTTCGTGAATTTTTGATATACAAAATCACAAACACAGAGCAATCCAGAATTCTCTAAAATATTGCTTTATTCTTATATTAAAACTAGGGCACAAATTACAATGCAAATACCTCAAATGCTGATGAAACCCTAGCTGCTCCGTACTCTATAAATGATGATGAAGGCTCAGCCCTTCCCGATGTGAATACTGTGTGGTGTCCCAGCTCCAAATATTTCCTGTATAATCTCTGAATGACCCCGTGTGGTAACCCAACTCCAGAGTCTTTAAAACTGAAGTCCAACTGCAATCCCTATGTGGAAATGCCTAGATTGACCTGAGGGTAATCTTGCAACCCCGAAGCCAATGTCCCTGTAAGAGGTTGTCATCTCTCACAAGCTCCAGAATCTCTATAAATGGCTCTGCCAGAGAGTCCTCCAAAAAACCAGAGAGAAAAATAATAATCTTTGCATCTCTCCAAATGAACTCAAAACCTCCTTTTATCTCCTCCATAGGTCAACTTAGGGTTAGGTCACTTTTAGGGTGAGCAAATATAATTTTATCAATTTTTAATTCCACCTTATTTCTCCTTAATTTATTCACCCCCTTATGCCTAGGCTTAATGACTTTTTAAGTCGTCACTTAAAATGGCCCCTTTTAAGTATAAAATGATTTTATAATAAAATAAAGTCACTGACTTTACAAAATTAAATTAAATAATCACTTTATTAATTTTATTTTCGACCATTAAAATTTCCAACCTCTGCCCATCCAAATTGAAATCAGCGAATGGTTTTGGACACCCATTTCACTGAAGAATATCACTGCACTGTCTGTTGTCCACCGAAACCCTATAAACGGACATGGCTAAAAATAGTAACTCCGATCAAACAAATCTCTCGAATGAGCCCAAACGACCATCAATCAATAGCTCTCGGTACCGACAAATATTCCGATATCTCCAATGGCTCCCCTCCATCCGACTTAGCCTACGAGAGCTCGTGTATAGGCTAATCTGCTCTGCACCTGACTGCGTAGAAAAGGGGACATTACAGTCCACCGTTCCCAAAGATTGCTTGTCCTCAAGCAATACGTATACATACTCCAGTCAGATTCTACATCCCGGCTAAGATCACATCAAATCCCCTGGATCCCATAGCAACCTCAAAAAGGAACCGCCACGCTGATGCTGCGCCACTCTGATCATCACTACCCCTCCGACATGGTTAAGTGGCGGAAGTCTCAACTGCAATAGCATGATGAAATCTCTCTCCAGTCTGGCACTGACATGTCTGTTTGAGATGAGATGTAATATCATGTACCATGACATACCGAAGGAATCAACGTCATAGATTACTGCAAACACAATGCTGGAAGTGCCTCCATAGTCATCACCTAACCAACTCAACTCGACGTTCACACTCCTAGAATCTCCCAGATAATCCCATGTAGCCCAATCTATTGCAGTCAATGTAATATCCTCTAGAAATATGATGTCCCTCATCATACTCAACCAAGTAGGGTGTAAATGTATCTGTATAATTCTTGAAAGATCAACCACACTCCACTCTGGCAACTCAATAAGAAGCTCAGCCTCACCATCAAAATTGGTATGCCCATTATCACTGCACCCTGTGCCAAGTAACATCTCATGCATAGGTGACTCAACCAGGCCTATCTCTGCACTTTCACTGATTAAACTGATCCCTTGAGAGGGCACTGTGTTCAAATAAGAAGTAAGATACTCCATGTAATGCCAACCAAATTGTGGACCCATCTCCATCATGTAAGTGTTATGGCTGTCCGAAAAGCGAACAGCAGCATATCTCTCATACCCATGATCAACTATTGCCCACAACATGCTCCTACCATCGCCCTCGATGCCCATCAAGGGAAATGTTGGCAATTTTGCCACATTAAAACTTCTGATAAATTTTGGCTTAAGTATGGAGCTTTCAAGCGGCAAAGAGCATGCTGAGGTGTTCGGGTTTTTCGCGGGCCATAAACAGGGGCGATAAAATGGACAAAATGAGCTCTGGATATTTTATTATTGCAGATCTTCTCGCCAGCTTTCCGACGATATATCATAATAGGCGATCGGGTTAGCGGATAAAAAGTTATGGCCCCGGGAAGCAGAACCAGGAAATCCAGTTTTGGTGCGAAGTTCGTACTTCTCCCAGTTTTGGTGCGAAGTTCGTACTTCTCTCAGTTTTGGTGCGAAGTTCGTACTTCTCCCAGTTTTGGTGCGAAGTCCGACTTCTCCCAACTTTCTGAGCGCACCTTGTAGCAGGCTGGCAGGCTGGCAGAAAAATGACTAAGTGCTGGGGCGAAGTCCGACTTCGCAGCAAAGTCGGACTGCTCCCCCTTTTCAGGGCGAAGTCGGACTGCACCCCTTTCTCAGGGCGAAGTCGAACTGCGCCCCCTTTTCAGGGCGAGTCGGACTGCGCCCCCTTTCAGGGCGAAGTCGGAGAGTGTCAGGGCGAAGTCGGACTGCGCCCCTTTTTCAGGGCGAAGTCGGACTGCGCCCCCTTTTTCAAGGCGAAGTCGGACTGCGCCCTGATTCTGGGCGAAGTTGGACAGACTACCTTTCAGGGCAAACACGCGTCAGGCAGCATCATCCGACAGGTGTCCAACTTCGAGATCCGTGCCAAAACATGCCGAGCACATGGACAAGCATGGGACGCACTATTTTATACCAGCTGCCACTTTTGAAGATAATTAAAAACCCTACCTGTTTCAGCTACTTGCAGTTCTGCTGTTAGTGGAGTTCTACTCAACGACACTCGACACATATCTCGTACAGCCTTCAGGGAGACCATGCTGCGGGTACAGTTCCGTCCGACAAAGGTCAGCCTGAGCAGCTCCACCGCCGCTCTTGTCAGCCAATGTTTGTCTGGGACCTTGTGCCCATGGATTGTAAACGGGAGGGGATTCAGTCTATAAATATCTTTGACCATGCCGAGAGTACAGTCCAGCCCGACAGAAGTCAGCATCAGCAGTTCCGCGGCTGCTTTTGTCAGCTAATGTTTGACTGGGACTTTGTGCCCATTAATGTAACGGGGGGGACTTTGGGCTATAAATACCCACCACATTTTCATTGTAAGGGGGTGGAAGGGGAATGTCTGTTAGGGAACCATTGTAACTGTGCTTCTGCTTATCAATATAAAGTATATGCCTGGCTCTGTTCTACTGCTTTTATTTTGTATGCTGCCTCTACTTAATATTTTTGCCTTACGTTTTCCTGTGTCATGGCTTGTTGATTTACTTCGGCATTTGATGGTCAGGTATTCCTGAGGTACTGCTTGTGTCATGGCTTGTTGATTCATTTCAGCATTTGGTGGCCGGGTACTCCTGGACTTCATAGATCAGAGGATACATAGAATAGATTTGGTAGCAGTTCCTTCAGTTTGTGTGTTATGTTTATGTTGCTGTCCGTAGTGGTGATTGATGCACTGTCGTACTGTTAGTTCCTTGTAGGGAATGTCTGTTAGGGAGTCATTGTAGCTGTGCATACAAATTCTCTGTATAACACACATACTTGGACCTGGCATTTCTTGGTTACTTTTTATTCAAGTTACTGTCCGTAGTGGTGATTGATGCGCTGCCGTACTGTTAGTTCCTTGTAGGGAATGTCTGTTAGGGAGTCATTGTAGCTGTGCGTACACCTCTTGATATAAAAAGTATACTTAGATTTTGCAGTTTCAGGTTATGCTTTGTATTTATGATGCAGTAAGTAGCGGTGATTGATGTGTTGCCGTACTGTTAGTTCCCCCCACCCAACTCCAATCTTATTTAAATTCTTTCCGCATTTTTATCTCTTTCCTGCACTCTTATCTTTAACCGTAAAACCCCTCAGGAGCCGGCCTTCTCCGGAGATTGGCATGGAAGGCATTCCTTCCTTCCGGCCTTTCAATGTTGGTTTGCGGGTCCAGGGCGCAATAACTACAAAATCCTTTCCTCGTGGCGGATTCGTAACCAACAGTAAACATACGATCCTGGGTAAGAGAACTCAACTCCTGGTCATCCGGATTAGGCTGGAGGATGCTCATGGAATCACCCTCAGACTCATGTCGGAGTAGACACCCTGTCTCAAACAATGTATCCTGATGATCTATTACAGTAAATGAATCAACACTCTGCATCTCAAAAAGCGGATTGCCCAAAAATGTCACATGATCCATCTCATATAACGGATTTTCAGTCCATCGGAAACAGTTATCTCCCTTGTGCTTATCAAGGTTATTTTGCTGATCCCAAATTGTGTAATCTGTTTTCATGGGACAATGTGATAAATCATAGTCCTCCCGAATGCAATCTAGTTTGTCAACAATCTGCCCAATCTTCCTGGCTCTCTCTCGATTCAGCTGTTCAGTAGATTCTAAAACAAAATTGAGTTTCAACTCTGTCTCATGCAATGAGAAGTGTGCCTCTGACAAAGAGCTTCTAGTCCACTCAAGCTCTTAAGTTAGCTGATTGACTTCTTCTTCTTTGCTCCTGTATGCACTAAGGGTCTCTTCGACGAGCTTGGCATAGTGATCTTTTTCTGCAAGAGTGTTCACGAAGTCTAACTTCATAGTTTCTAAGGCTGCCCTCAAATTCTGTAAATCAGCACTGGAGATTACTCCTTCTACACCCTTCTGTCTCTTCTCAACTTGTGCCCTCCAATATAGTTCTTCGGTGAACTTATGGGTGGCATCAAAACGAGATAAGGCTGCAGCAATTCTGTCCTCATCAGACTTGGAACTAAAATCAGATTTATGTACCAAGTTTTCAAAATTATGCATCTGGTCTCCCTCTTCACAACTCTTGGTGTTTGGCTCCCTGTATGAAGATGTAGTAGGCAGATCATCAAGGGGATGACCATAATAAGGTGCTGATCCACTCGGATCCTCATTAAGCTTATCATGAATACAATCTGAAATGGGATTATAACCAGCAATAAACTCAACATCCGTGGAGTCCTCATGGCTGTCTTGAAGATATAAAATATCCTTATAATATGATTTTAAGTCAGCAGCAATATCAACTGTGTTATGGTCTGAAAATTCATGTGTGTGCTCCTCAAAAGGGGCTGCTATGAATTCTGTAACATCACCATCATGTGTATCATCCACCACGGACTCCATATGCAACTCACTCTGCAAATCTTCGAAGAAGATGTAGTTATCCAAAGGCATGCATCCTACCCCTGTTCCGATTGTGAACCCGAATCCATAACACTTCCCTCTGAATGGGTCTCAACCTCATGTTTTGGCTCATCAGCAAGTGTGTACCCGTATATCAACCGAACTAACCTGTGATCCTACCCCGCATACCTCATGGGAAGAGGACTCTTCATTCTCACAATTTGCTGATTTGTTTTTCTTTCTCCACAACCTGGTCGCCAACTGTGTCATCCCATTAAGATAAATAGGATCACTTAAAATAGCATTCATCTTGTCCAATAGGTGTATCATTTCCTGCTGATTTCTAACCCGATCTTCGTGCGGGTCCATGATTTTATTCTCTCCGGATATGTGAAGTCTCGTCTTTGCTCACTGTCTGCTGATGTATAAATCTTGAACTGTCCCCCTAAGAATTACTACTTAGTTTGAAGCAAGACTTCACACATTCCTTAATTCTGCCACCCATAGATGGTACGGCACATATTGTTGAATAGTGTAGGACTGTGTAATTTTAGAACCGAATTGATTATTTGTTCCTTTAAAAGGTACAACAGATGCAACCAAAGGGTCTTCACCAATACCTCTATACATAGGCTTCAAAATGAAGTTGCCCTATGAAGGAAGATTAGTTATTGTGACTTAATCAAACTCTGTTATTTCGACTGCAGGTAATCTGAATATTCAGTGATATAATGGTATGTCCCAGGTCTTATGTTATTCAGTCATAGCCGAGGAAGTTTCAACACTACAGTCCAAAAAGTGTCATGTCTCTCAAAGGAGTCATCGTCAGTTATGACAGAATATTTTGCCCCTTGTAGATACAAAATAATGTGATCGCCGATATTGTTCATTACCAAACTCGTTAATTTTTTCAATGGATTTAAAAAAAAAAGTCAATATCTATCAAACTCCCCATTCATCAACGCAAACAAAGAATCTTATTATTTCGTATTTGCTCAACTTAAACCAATCTTTAACCGCAACTTTTCTTCAACTTATATTCATTTCCCACGACCCTTGACAAATAAATATAAATTCACAAGCAGCGACTATATTCCTGCGGGCACAAAGATTCATATAGAATCGCCTTTGTTAAAAGAATGCCAATATTTTATTTGGCCACCAGATTTTTGTGGAGTCGATGCCTCCAGTATTACACCGTTGCTCCACACAGTATGTTGGCACGTTAAATTTCTGAAATTTATCCTCGTACAGGATTCATAAATTTCTCCAATTTACCATCATTATGCTTCAAGCAAACCCTAACAGGCAGGCAGGAAAAACCCGCTCTGATACCACTGTAATAACCCTCCCTATCTAGTTCTCTAGGGGTTTGCCAATTCTTAACCTTTTTCGTGAATTTTTGATATACAAAATCACAAACACAGAGCAATCCAGAATTCTCTAAAATATTGCTTTATTCTTATATTAAAACTAGGGCATAAATTACAATGCAAATACCTCAAATGCTGATGAAACCCTAGCTGCTCCGTACTCTATAAATGATGATGAAGGCTCAGCCCTTCTGATGTGAATACTCGTGTGGTGTCCCACCTCCAAATATTCCCCCGTATAATCTCTCGAATGACCCCGTGTGGTAACCCAACTCCGTAAGTCTTTAAAAATGAAGTCCAATTGTAATCCATGTGTAGAAATACCTAGATTGACCTGAGGGTAATCTTGCAACCCCGAAGTCAATGTCCTTGTAAGAGGTTGTCGTCTCTCACAAGCTCCGGAATCTCTGTAAATGGCTCTGCCAGAGAGTCCTCCAAAAAACCAGAGAGAAAAATAATAATCTTTGCATCTCTCCAAATGAACTCAAAACCTCCTTTTATCTCCTCCATAGGTCGACTTAGGGTTAGGTCACTTTTAGGGTGAGCAAATATAATTTTATCAATTTTTAATTCCACCTTATTTCTCCTTAATTTATTCACCCCCTTATGCCTAGGCTTAACGACTTTTTAAGTCGTCACTTAAAATGGCCCCTTTTAAGTATAAAATGATTTTATAATAAAATAAAGTCACCGACTTTACAAAATTAAATTAAATAATCACTTTATTAATTTTATCTTCGACCATTAAAATTTCCAACCTCCGCCCATCCGAATTGAAATCCGTGAATGGTTTTGGACACCCATTTCATCGAAGAATATCACTGCACTGTCTGTTGTCCACCGAAACCCTAAAAACGGACATGGCTAAAAATAGTAACTCTGATCAAACAAATCTCCGAATGAGCCCAAACGACCATCAATCAATAGCTCTCTGGGTACTGACAAAGATTCTGATATCTCCAATGGCTCCCCTCCATCCGACTTAGCCTACGGGAGCTCGTGTATAGGCTAATCTGCTCTGCACCTGACTGCGTAGAAAAGGGGACATTACAATTTTCAAGTGGAACCAATTGACGGGAATGCGGAGGAGTTGTCCCTCCATGTCCCGAAGCACAAATGCGTTGAACTGGTTCACCCGGGCAACCTGATAGGGGCCCTCCCATAGGGCATCAAACTTGTCGTGGTTACCCGGCTTCGCCTTCAACGAATCCCACTTCAGCACCAGGTCCCCGATTTTGAAAACTCGGGCAGTGGTACCTTTTGCGAACCAGCCTTGTGTTGCTTCAGCGTGTTTGGTGAAGGCCTGGTACGCTTTTTCTCTGTCTTCCTCTAACTGCAGCAGCTGGCAAAGTCTGTCATCTACCGGGTCCCCGCTGCCTCTTTCTTCATCAAGCATCCAAAGAGCGGGGATTTCGATGTGGGTTGGCAAGACTGCTTCTTTGCCTTATACGAGCGCATAGGGGGACGTTTTAATGGACTTCTTGAAGGATATCCTATCCACCCACAGCGCCCGATCCAGGAGTAGGTGCCAAGTCCTCTTGTTTTTCTCTACTGTCCTCTTGATGATTTTTAGCAGATTCTTATTGGTGGACTCGGCAAGACCGTTCCCCTGCGGGTAGTAATTGGAAAACATTTTGTGATAAATGTCGTATTTGCTAGTGTACTCTGTGAGTACAGCGCCTACGAACCCTGGACCATTGTCCGTTACTATTGACTCAGGGACACCGAAACGGGTAATGAGGCTCTCGAGGAACCTGATGACCGTCTCCTGGTCCGCGTTTTTGGTAGGGATCGCCTCTGCCCACCATGTGAAGTAATCGGTGGCGGTAAGGATGAACTTGTGCCCAGCTGCAGAGTTCGGCGTAATCACCCCGATAAAGTCCAGACCCCATTGCTGGAACGGAGTCTCGGCTTGGATCGGTTGAAGGGGCAGGGGTGCTTTTCTATTTTTGCCAACAAATCTCTGGCATTGATCACATTTTGAACAGACCGCATGCGCGCTCCAGAAGAGAGTGGGCCGATGAGTACCCAGCTCTGATTATTTTCAAGGCCGTAGGCCTTGCAGAATGGTGACCCCCAGGCATACCGGAGTGAAATTCTCCGAGGACCCTGGGTTGGTCTGCTTTCCTGATGCACCGCAACAGGATGTCGTCAATGTTCTTAAAGTACAGCCCATCGGGGCGAAGAGTGTATTTTAGTGCACCTAGCTGAAACCTCCTTCTTTGTGAGGCGTTCAGGTGGTCTGGACATATTTCGGTGCAGAAATACTTCACCAGGTCATCTGTCCAGTCACTCTCCTCAGGTAAGGAGTTGGCTAGGTTGGTGTTTGTTGCTGGATCCTCCCACTCACAGGCGGAAATCTGGGCTGCTGCGCTTCGGGCCAGCTCTTGGCACAAGGCTCGGCCTCTGATAAGCTTGGTTGGCCGCACTTCGATGTCGAACTCCTGGATTTTAGCAATCCATCCTGCTCTCTTGTGACCCGGCTCTCCTTGTATGATGAAGCTTCGGACGTCCGGGTGTATCACAAAG